>CAWUFW010008218.1:0-600000 GCA_963921515.1 Calotriton arnoldi
TCGCAGGGGCATATAGGAGGGACCCTCCGGTCTTGTCCAGGCAGCGGAAGCGGCTCTTCAGGAGACCAAAGGTCCGCTCAATCACTCTCCTGGTCCGACCATGTGCCTCATTGTAGCGCATCTGGGCAGGTGTCACAGGGTTCCTGAGGGGTGTCAGCAACCACGGCATGTTGGGGTATCCCGAGTCACCTACGGACAGACAAGTGCACATCAGCTGACTTGGAAAAGTGGGCGGAATACTACAGATCAGATCACACACAATGGCACAAAGTCAGTACACACCGACAAGCCAGGCACGCTGGTTCTGCATCTGTGGCATCATCCTGGGGATGCGACTACTCCTCATCACAAAGGCATCGTGTGCTGAACCAGGGAAACGGGCACACACGTGTGTGATGGTCATGTCTGCAAGACACACCACCAGTGCATTGACCGAGTGGTAGTGCTTGCGGTTACGGTAGGCCTGCTCCTGGGCCTGTGGTGGTACCAAAGCCACATGTGTCCCATCAATGGAGCCAATGACATGCGGCATCCTCCCCAGGGCATAAAAGTCACTCTTCACGTCAGTGAGTCGTCGCAGTCTAGGGAAATAGATGTACCGGTTCAGGAAGAGCAACATTGCCGCCAAAACATCGCGGAGCACACGGCTGAACATGGTCTGTGACATCCCACCAGCAGACGCCACAGTATGTTGGAAGGTACCGGTGGCAAAGAAGTGTAGGGCTGCCATCACCTTCACCTTGGGGGTCAGCGCTGTAGGATACGGCCGGCCAGGCTGCAAATGTGGGGACAACTGCACTGCCAAATCCTCAATCAGCTGCCTGGTGAAGCGGTACCGTCGGATGCTGTCCCGTTCCACCATCGTTGCCAGGTCTGGGAATGGCCGATGGACAGCAGGAGCCCTGCAGTGCAGAGGAGAAGTAAGCAAGATCGTCAGTCACCCCACATATGCGGCATTGAACACACTCAAGATCCCAACATACATCATCATGAGGCACAACTACATGAAGTGTGCAGTACCGGAACGACATGTATGGTACATACATGGCCAACATCTGTCAACACGGTCCTACAGGTGGCATCAATTTGTCCCAGGTTGGCCCATTGGATATCATGATGCTGTGTCACAGTCACCCCCACAGTGACATGTGAGGACAGATGTGCCCCAGGCACCACAGCTCAACGACAGGCACATTCCCAGGGACCCTGTAATGCCACATGGACACTGGCATCACCTGGAGTATCATGTGTACACCACAGCAAAACAAACATGGCCCCCACAGGTAGTGGCCACACTTGCCATGGCAGGACAGACATGGACGTCTGTGACACACACGCACAACATCAGAGTCCATGCACACACAACGTGGATGTGGAGACTGTCTCCCATTGTGCACATGAAATCAGAGACATTGTAAACACTACATGCACAAAGACTGTGGAGGGCCATCACTATTGTGCCACTGGGACACCCTGGCTCAAACATACCGTCCCACATGGGACTCACGGGGTATGTGACATGACATACACAAACATCACTGTGAAATGTGACCATGACACATGCACAGATATGAACAGTTGCACATCACAGTGGTCACGTACACGTAACACCCAGGATCCTGTCCCCATGAACACGTGCACAGCCTGGGGGTGGCTGCCCACAGGTGACACCCACAGGACAACATGTACACCAACATACACACAATAGGAAATGCAGCCTTACATGCCTTATGATAAGGTTTGGACAGGCTGTCGTGATGTAGGTGTGCCCCTCACTCCCTGGGAGCTATCTGTGGCTGGCATATGTCCATCTGAGACAGGCATGCTGACCTATGCCAGTCACATGTACAGTGATGCGTTGAACCGCAATGGACCGATCGGTGCCTCCGGCCGGCCCATTGCTTTCAATGTGTGCGGGTACGCGTTGTACCCCTGTGCGTGTTGAACTGCAATGGACCGATCGGTGCCTCCGGCCGGCCCATTGCTTTCAATGTGTGCGGGTACGCGTTGTACCCCTGTGCGTGTTGAACTGCAATGGACCGATCGGTGCCTCCGGCCGGCCCATTGCTTTCAATGTGTGCGGGTACGCGTTGTACCCCTGTGCGCGTTGAACTGCAATGGACCGATCGGTGCCTCCGGCCGGCCCATTGCTTTCAATGTGTGCGGGTACGCGTTGTACCCCTGTGCGTGTTGAACTGCAATGGACCGATCGGTGCCTCCGGCCGGCCCATTGCTTTCAATGTGTGCGGGTACGCGTTGTACCCCTGTGCGCGTTGAACTGCAATGGACCGATCGGTGCCTCCGGCCGGCCCATTGCTTTCAATGTGTGCGGGTACGCGTTGTACCCCTGTGCGTGTTGAACTGCAATGGACCGATCGGTGCCTCCGGCCGGCCCATTGCTTTCAATGTGTGCGGGTACGCGTTGTACCCCTGTGCGCGTTGAACTGCAATGGACCGATCGGTGCCTCCGGCCGCCCATTGCTTTCAATGTGTGCGGGTACGCGTTGTACCTCTGTGCGTAGTTGAACTGCAATGGACCGATCGGTGCCTCCGGCCGCCCATTGCTTTCAATGTGCGCGGGTACGCGTTGTACCCCTGTGCGTGTTGAACTGCAATGGACCGATCGGTGCCTCCGGCCGGCCCATTGCTTTCAATGTGTGCGGGCACGCGTTGTACCCCTGTAGTGCGTTGAACTGCAATGGACCGTTCGGTGCCTCCGGCCGGCCCATTGCTTTCAATGTGTCGGGTACGCGTTGTACCTCTGTGCGTGTTGAACTGCAATGGACCGATCGGTGCCTCCGGCCGGCCCATTGCTTTCAATGTGCGCGGTACGCGTTGTACCCCTGTGCGTGTTGAACTGCAATGGACCGATCGATGCCTCCGGCCGGCCCATTGCTTTCAATATGTGCGGGTACGCGTTGTACCCCTGTGCGTGTTGAACTGCAATGGACCGATCGGTGCCTCCGGCCGGCCCATTGCTTTCAATGTGCGGGTACGCGTTGTACCCCTGTGCACGTTGAACTGCAATGGACCGATCGGTGCCTCCGGCCGGCCCATTGCTTTCAATGTGTGCGGGTACGCGTTGTACCCCTGTGCGTGTTGAACTGCAATGGACCGATCGGTGCCTCCGGCCGGCCCATTGCTTTCAATGTGTGCGGGTACGCGTTGTACCCCTGTGCGTGTTGAACTGCAATGGACCGATCGGTGCCTCCGGCCGGCCCATTGCTTTCAATGTGTGCGTGGCACGCGTTGTACCCCTGTGCGTAGTTGAACTGCAATGGACCGATCGGTGCCTCCGGCCGGCCCATTGCTTTCAATGTGTGCGGGTACGCGTTGTACCCCTGTGCGCGTTGAACTGCAATGGACCGATCGGTGCCTCCGGCCGGCCCATTGCTTTCAATGTGTGCGGGTACGCGTTGTACCCCTGTGCGTGTTGAACTGCAATGGACCGATCGGTGCCTCCGGCCGGCCCATTGCTTTCAATGTGCGGGTACGCGTTGTACCCCTGTGCGTGTTGAACTGCAATGGACCGATCGGTGCCTCCGGCCGGCCCATTGCTTTCAATGTGTGCGGGTACGCGTTGTACCCCTGTGCGTGTTGAACTGCAATGGACCGATCGGTGCCTCCGGCCGGCCCATTGCTTTCAATGTGCGGGTACGCGTTGTACCCTGTGCGCAGTTGAACTGCAATGGACCGATCGGTGCCTCCGGCCGGCCCATTGCTTTCAATGTGCGGGTACGCGTTGTACCCCTGTGCGTGTTGAACTGCAATGGACCGATCGGTGCCTCCGGCCGGCCCATTGCTTTCAATGTGTGCGGGTACGCGTTGTACCCCTGTGCGCGTTGAACTGCAATGGACCGATCGGTGCCTCCGGCCGGCCCATTGCTTTCAATGTGCGCGGTACGCGTTGTACCCCTGTGCGTGTTGAACTGCAATGGACCGATCGGTGCCTCCGGCCGGCCCATTGCTTTCAATGTGTGCGGGTACGCGTTGTACCCCTGTGCGCGTTGAACTGCAATGGACCGATCGGTGCCTCCGGCCGGCCCATTGCTTTCAATGTGTGCGGGTACGCGTTGTACCCCTGTGCGTGTTGAACTGCAATGGACCGATCGGTGCCTCCGGCCGGCCCATTGCTTTCAATGTGTGCGGGTACGCGTTGTACCCCTGTGCGTGTTGAACTGCAATGGACCGATCGGTGCCTCCGGCCGGCCCATTGCTTTCAATGTGTGCGGGTACGCGTTGTACCCCTGTGCGCGTTGAACTGCAATGGACCGATCGGTGCCTCCGGCCGCCCATTGCTTTCAATGTGTGCGCGGTACGCGTTGTACCCCTGTGCGTGTTGAACTGCAATGGACCGATCGGTGCCTCCGGCCGGCCCATTGCTTTCAATGTGTGCGGTACGCGTTGTACCCCTGTGCGCGTTGAACTGCAATGGACCGATCGGTGCCTCCGGCCGGCCCATTGCTTTCAATGTGTGCAGGTACGCGTTGTACCCCTGTGCGTGTTGAACTGCAATGGACCGATCGGTGCCTCCGGCCGGCCCATTGCTTTCAATGTGTGCGGGTACGCGTTGTACCCCTGTGCGTGTTGAACTGCAATGGACCGATCGGTGCCTCCGGCCGGCCCATTGCTTTCAATGTGTGCGGGTACGCGTTGTACCCCTGTGCGCGTTGAACTGCAATGGACCGATCGGTGCCTCCGGCCGGCCCATTGCTTTCAATGTATGCGGGTACGCGTTGTACCCCTGTGCGTGTTGAACTGCAATGGACCGATCGGTGCCTCCGGCCGGCTTATTGCTTTCAATGTGTGCGGGTACGCGTTGTACCCCTGTGCGCGTTGAACTGCAATGGACCGATCGGTGCCTCCGGCCGGCCCATTGCTTTCAATGTGTGCGGGTACGCGTTGTACCCCTGTGCGTGTTGAACTGCAATGGACCGATCGGTGCCTCCGGCCGGCCCATTGCTTTCAATGTGTGCGGGTACGCGTTGTACCCCTGTGCGCGTTGAACTGCAATGGACCGATCGGTGCCTCCGGCCGGCCCATTGCTTTCAATGTGTGCGGGTACGCGTTGTACCCCTGTGCGCGTTGAACTGCAATGGACCGATCGGTGCCTCCGGCCGGCCCATTGCTTTCAATGTGTGCGGGTACGCGTTGTACCCCTGTGCGTGTTGAACTGCAATGGACCGATCGGTGCGCACCCATTGACAATGGGCTTGCCTGGCAACGGACGCGTTTTCGAATTTTGAACGAGTCGGTTGCTGGAAAATCAGTTGGTCACCCACAACAATGTTGCAAAATCATGTATGTCATGAAGTTGAAGTTTTGAAGGATGCTGTGGGCGTGTTTTGGTGCTGCTATTCCATGGATTGGCCAGATTCAGAAGATGCAAACGACTTGGACCTATCACTTTGGACACAAGGGACAGTATCTGCCTCTCCAGCACATATATATTGCTGCCTGTTCCCCTGAGAGCCCACTTGCCTGCACTACATGCTCCAGGACGACATCTGCCACTGCACTGCTGCTGTCTCTGCCCCTCTGGACCCTGCAATGGCACGTACTGTGGAGAGAGCCCCAGCCTTCAGCCTTGAGGAGAACCAGGCCCTGCTGGACAGCCTACTTCCACAGTACAGCAAGCTGTATGGGACACCAGGGGAGCAGTTGAGTGTTCTGTGCACCTCCTTTCTGAATGTGCATTTTGTCTGACTAGCAAGGCTGAAAGTCTGCACGCCACTGGCTAGCAGGCTCACTGAGTAGTTGTCACCCCCCATAGTGTGTAGTGACTTGCACTGGACAGGTATGGTGCAGTGACAGTGCTTCTGAACAGGGTTTTACTCCCCATGCAATGATACCATGTAGTGACTTCTGGAAAACTGTCCATGGGCAGCCGTGCACTGCCTGTGTACACCATGTGCCCCTGTGATTGCAACATGTATATGCAACTGTGTCATGCACGGATATGTTGCATGTGTAGTAATGGCCTTATCACTTTGTCATCCTGACAGGCTTCTGCCCATCGGAAGCATGAGATATGGAAGGACATCCTCCGGGCTGTCCGGTCCGTGGGGGTCTACAAGCGCCGGATCCGCAACTGCCAAAAGAGGTGGCAGGACCTTCGGGGCTGGACCCGGAGGATTGCACGGGTCCAGCTGAAGCTGTCGCCTCCTCGCAGGAGGGGCGGAACACGGACCCTGACCCCCCACATGCTCAGGATCCTGGCGGTGGTCTTTCCAGACCTGGATGGGCAGCTGAAGGCCAGAGAGCAGCAAGGAGGGGGTGAGTCAAAGACTGCACTGTGTACTCTGTCTAACATGCTATGTGCCCTCCTCGGGCCTGGTTAAACTGCCACAGTACAGCAGTCATGTTGTCCAGGAGCCATGTCCCTCTATTGTGCACTGCCCACTCCTCATCTGATACCCAGGTGTGGCCCTTACATGCAGGGAATTCTGTCACTTAGGACTGTGTCCTTGCAGTTTGCTTGACTCAAGGTGGGAGACAGCATCTGTTTCCCTGACTCTGTGGTGGGCATCATGGGTGGGTCCATTGCTTACACAATGCCTGTATTCTGACATGTATTCAGCGTGTTACTTTGATCTGTGGTCCAATTGCTGAGCTGATCCACCACATGTGGCTGGGGTATCTGGCACACAACCATGCTGCGGGTGGGAACAATGTTTGGGCCCCAGGAGTATGTATATGACGTGTGTCACACATACATAGCCAGCTGCCTACAGTCCAGGGCTCATCCCTCATTCATGTGGGGCTGGACAGTCATGGCTACTCCAGGCCATACAATACACTCTGTACTCCCACTCCCGTGTATCAGCTGACACATTGTGCGCAGTGATTTGACCCCTCAGGTGTCTGCCTCTGTGTCAGTGTGCTGTGGATTAGTCGCCAGGACTGCTGTGGAGTTTCTTGGTAGGGGCTCAGCATGCCACTGGAGATGTGACCATAGGAGACGATACTTGTGTGACACATAGGTGTCTGATCAGCTGCCCATGCAGACTGGGGCATGTGAATGTGAAGTTCAGGCAGCTGTTCCCCATGCACAGCAGAGTGTGAGGGGCTCAGGTTCAGAGGGTAGTGTCACAGGTCTCCCATATGTCCAATAGGTATGACCTGGACAGATGAGGGTTAAGAGGATGTGTTGTGGGGGATGTACATGTGCACTTGTGCAGCTCCAGGACTTGCATTCCCCATGACCTACTATTGTGACACAGTGCAGAGTGTTGTTGTCTGGCTGCAAAGTCATACATCACTGAGACAGTGATGTATGACTTTGCAGTCATGCCTCCGCCATGGCATGTGTCTACTGATTGGTGAGCCTGCAGGGGAGTGACATGTGCTACATGCACACCATAGTGGCGCTGGCTATCAGGACATGGGTGCATCATGGTGTCTGTCGCTGGTATGCATCACATGCATTTCCTATTTGACTCTGGGCATCCCTTTCATCCGGAAACCTGTACTGACTCAGTGGCAAGAGCTGTGATGTGTCCACACCGTGTCCTCTGCACTGTCCAACTACTGTGTACTTGGTGCATGTGTCAACACTGGGGTGTTGCAATCCAACAGACACCAGACAGATGGGTGCAAGGCCATGTGGGATGTGAGTGCCATGCTTGGCATCAGATAGACAATTGACTTCTCCTGTTCAATTAGGGCACTTTTAGCAATGTACAACTGATGATGCCAGGGCTTGCTCTGTGATGTGCTGTGCTCACAGTGGTGTGTGCATTATGTGCAGGTGACTGATGTCTGTCTGTATCCCCATTGTTTGCAGATACATCCACGGCCACGGAAGGGGACAGCTCCACGGACCAGGAGGAGCCAGAGAGCCAGACTGGGTCAGCAGCCGAGGAGTGGTCGGAGGGACCCAGTGGCACGGAGGGCGAGGGGAGCCACACCGAGGAGTCCTCAGCAGCATCCACCTCAGCTGAGGACCAGAGCAACTCGGAGGATGACTCCCTTGTGGAGGCGGGTGTCAGCAGCCACCACACCCCAGCTAGTGTTGCTGTCCCCGCCACCACCAGCACCACCACCGCCCTCCCATCGGCTCCCATTCCCCAGGTCCGTGGAGGCTCCCATGTCCGGGAGCGTGTTTCCTTTGGGCCAGGCACCGCACCCCTGCCCCTGTGTCCCCTGCTGCCCTGAGTGAGGAGTCTGTGTACCTCCTTCGCCAGCTCCATGTAGGGCAGACAGCCATGCTGAGTGTCCTCCATGCGCACACCGCGCTGTTGACTCAGCTGGTGTCGTTCATGGAGGGCATCTCATCGGGCATGTCTGACCTACAGAGGGGCAATAGGTCCATGGACTCCTCCCTGACGGCAGCAGTGTCCCTCCTCAAACGGTCCCTCACCCCTCCTGCCTCTGCTCCATCCACACTCCCCAGCACCTTACCCGTCCCAAGCACACACACACCGGCACAGGCACACACCAGCACACACACATCCAGCACACTGACACACACGCCAATGACAAAACGCACACGCACGCACATTCAGGGGACTGAAGCCAGACTCACAGGGGATGGGGCCCTGGAACACACACACGCATCCACATGCACTGCGCAGTCCTCAGTTCCCTCTCCCTCCAAAGCACCCTCCCTTGCCTCACATGCAACCCCAAAGTCACAGCAGCTCTTCCTCTGTGACCTCGGCCTCTTCCCCACCGATGAAGCTGCTCCAGCATCCCGGGGGAAGAGGAAGCCCACCCACACGGAGCAGAGTGCCCCTCGCCCCCGGACACCCTCCCCCAGGCGCAGACGGACTGAGGCCCCCACCCGCAAGTCCCCCCGGAGTGGTAAGACAAAGACCCCGCCACCACCCTGCAGCTCAGGCACAAGGTCTCCGTCCTCCATCCCTCAGGCCCCCACTGCACAGGTGCCCCCACCACACCCTGCCCCAGGTTCCCCCACCCACAGATATACCATCCCCAAGATGCTCCGGCCTTCTCCTCCTGCCACTTGCTCTCCCAGCACCACACCCCCCGCTGCGCTTGTCTGTGCCACTGATGTGGTGAGGGTGTCCTCCCCCTCTGTCCAACCCACCTTGCCTGTTCCCCATTCTCCTCCCCTGGAGGTAGGCACTGCAGTGGAGTCCACTACCGCCCTGTCTGGCTTGGGCACTGCAGTGGCGGACCTGTCCACCCCATCTGCAGGGTCCACTGCAGTTGTGCCGGCACCCACGACATCTGAGTCATGCCCCCAGTTGTGCCGGCACACACCATGTCAGACACCTCCACTGCAGTTGTCAGTGGCTCTCCAGCACCCACCACCCCTTCCCTGACTCCCCTGGTGAGCCCTGATCCTGTCCCTGCGGTGCCTGGCCTGCCCCCCGGTTGCCCCTCCTAGTGGATTGTCCCTGGTTTTGTGCAGGCATGCGTAGGGTGACATCTGCCAGTGTCACCCTGTTTGAACTATGACAATGGACTGGCCATTGGCCTTTGCTGTATTTTTTCTGGACGTCGTTATCAAACAACACATATGCTGAATAAAGCAACTTTCTTTTCTCTAGTGCTCATGCTTCAGATGTACATGTTGTTGGTGCTGCTAACCATGCCCTTGCTGCAGTGATGGTGATATCTGGTCTCATGATCATGAAGTGTTACTGTGCAGGAACCCATGTGGTCCAGGGGGAATGTGTCCTATCATGTGGTGTATCCATGACATCAATAGCAGCATCTGAGGGTGTCATGTGTTCAGTATTTGGCAATGGGTTTCCTACTTACATTGGCAATTTCATATCTGTGGCTTCCACCCCTGCACATCTGTTGTGCCTGCCATCGTTGCATTTGTCTACTTCCCTGACCGTGTTGCCATCTCCAGTGGACATGCAGGTTTGGGCATCAATGGGGAAGGACTCATCCGTGTAGTCAGTGCAACATTGCTATACAAGTGTGTTGGATCTGTGCTGATGATTCCGTTGGCACATCCATGACCAGGCTGATGTGATGGGAGCCCTCATTTGGTGCTAATTGTTGATTGTGTGACCAAGTGCTCAGCTGACATGATGGGGCCCTACTGAGGCAACATATGGCACAGCTTTCCTCACACAGGAGTGGAGTCCCCTCATGGCAGTGTGTACACGTGTGACATTGCCTGCGCCCAAGGTGTGTGTTGTATGTGCATGTCTGTGTGTTCACTTCCATTCATCTGCGCATGCTGTGATCCCTAGTGTTGTACCTGTTTGTGATGCTTGCTGACTTGAGCTATGTTCCCCCAAAGTCTTCTCCCTGTGTTCTCTGTGATGTGGGTGCATGGCACATTACTGGTCATCAGGGTGTCACCCATAGGTGTGTTTTCGGTCAGGGCTGAGTTTGTGTGCAGACGCAGATGGGTCACAGTCAGGTTTCCCCTTGGCACTTGTTGTTTGCCCCTGTCATGTGATTTCCAGTTTGTGTTATCTTTCAGTGATTGTGACACGTTGTGTGTGTGACTGCTGGCACTCCTCAGGGTCCGGGCTGCAATGTTGGTTGTTGTCTATGTGTGTTCTTTGTGGGTGACCTTGGCTTCTTCATTGGTGTGTGACTGTGGCTGGGATCCCATTGGTCGGTGTGGTATTGCCGTCATGTCCATGTACAGCGTAGTGTGCCGTGTGTCAGACATTCAGGAGTCTTGTTGAGTGTCCATGTGTGATGTGTTTCTACACCTTGGTTCCCACCCACCACCCTGGAATAGTCATGGGTGCATGTGCAATGTCACCAGTGCATGTGTACTTCACTGCTGCACATTGTCAGAGGTCGAGGGTGTGGTGTTGAGTGTGTGCAGATGAGAGTTGTTGCCCGGCTAGGCCCCTGCCTCCATGTTGGCCTTGGCTTACTGGCCATGCTGATTGATTTGTGCTTGTGTAGGTGTGATGGTAGTTAGTTGCTCAGGACACCTGACTGTGGTTCACAGTGTGAACGACATTTAGCTTTGTCATCACAGTGGTATCTTTATTCAGCCCAGGGTCACCACATTGTGGGGGCCCTGGGGGTGGTGCTGTGGTGTGTCTGTGTCTTGCTGTGCCAGTTGTTGTTCCTACGTGCCTGTGTGACATGTGTGTTTTGTGCTCCCTCTCACCTGACAATGCCTGCTTGCCCACATAGGGGATTTGGATCCATGAGTTACCTTAGTGTGGCAGTGTATGCACATCTGTATGATTGGTATTCAGCTCTCCTCATGTGTTGTGTGGTTGCCTGGGGACACTGGCACCCCCACCCCTCACCTGCTGTGTATGATGACAGTGTTGGTCTGCCTGTTTGTGTTTGTGCATCTGCACCACTGCATTGGCATATCTTGGGTGTGCCATTGGCTGTATGTTGTTTGGTGTGTTTCCCCTGCTGTCCCTGGGACTCCTAGGTCATCAGTCAGCACAGTGATCATGGTTTGTGTGTCCCATTGCTGCCATGGTATGGTATCTGTTCACCTCACATCTGCTGTCTCCACAGGATATCTGCATTTGTGTGCCCATTGGTGCAAATATGTGGTTCTGCATTCTGATGGTCACTTCTGTCATTGTGTCATTGATGACTGTTGACGGTCTCAGCCCCCATGGGTGTTGTTTGTCTGCACATGGCCAAAGGAATGTTTCATTTGCACTGCAGTATTTGGCTCCCCCAATTTATGTTGCAATGGGACACATACACTACTTTGCCACAGATGAGTTTTTGGTTCTGTGACCAGGAATGATCCATGCAGTTTGGCAGTTGCAGCTCTTTCTTTGTCAACAATTACCTTTTGGTCACTGTGATGATGAGGGTGTAGACCCCATTGCCACAATGGTCAAAATGTGCTTCAGCTATGGACCCCACACTTGCCTTTTGGTCACTGTGATGATGGGGGTTTAGGCCCCATTGCCACAATGTCATGGGCTGCTTGCATTGTGGGTGCCACACACATATATGTGTGGCACATGTGCTAGGGGGTCACATTGTATGTTCAAAGTCATGTTCGGTGTTGTAGGCATTTGACACAGCCTACACACGCTTGTCATGGTGGTGGGGGGATGTCTTAATCTTGCATTCCCTAGGTTGTGGTGTGCTTGTTGTGTCATGCATTGTCCATCCTATGAGTGGGGGTGGTAGTAGTGGTAGGCATCCAGCCCCCCGTGGGTGAGGGTGGTAGTAGTGGTGGGCATCCAGCCCCCCTGGCTAAGGGTGGTAGTAGTGGTAGGCATCCTGCCCCCTGGGTGAGGGTGGTAGTAGTGGTAGGCATCCTGCCCCCCTGGGTGAGGGTGGTAGTAGTGGTGGGCATCCTGCCCCCTGTCTAAGGGTGGTAGTAGTGGTGGGCATCCAGCCCCCCTGGCTAAGGGTGGTAGTAGTGGTAGGCATCCTGCCCCCTGGGTGAGGGTGGTAGTAGTGGTAGGCATCCTGCCCCCTGGGTGAGGGTGGTAGTAGTGGTAGGCATCCTGCCCCCCTGGGTGAGGGTGGTAGTAGTGGTAGGCATCCTGCCCCCCTGGCTAAGGGTGGTAGTGGTGGTAGGCATCCTGCCCCCGTGGGTGAGGGTGGTAGTAGTGGTGGGCATCCTGCCCCCTGGCTAAGGGTGGTAGTAGTGGTAGGCATCCTGCCCCCCTGGGTGAGGGTGGTAGTAGTGGTGGGCATCCAGCCCCCTGGCTAAGGGTGGTAGTGGTGGTGGGCATCCTGCCCCCTGGGTGAGGGTGGTAGTAGTGGTAGGGCATCCTGCCCCCTGGGTGAGGGTGGTAGTAGTGGTGGGCATCCTGCCCCCTGTCTAAGGGTGGTAGTAGTGGTGGGCATCCAGCCCCCCTGGCTAAGGGTGGTAGTAGTGGTAGGCATCCTGCCCCCTGGGTGAGGGTGGTAGTAGTGGTAGGCATCCTGCCCCCTGGGTGAGGGTGGTAGTAGTGGTAGGCATCCTGCCCCCCTGGGTGAGGGTGGTAGTAGTGGTGGGCATCCTGCCCCCTGGGTGAGGGTGGTAGTAGTGGTGGGCATCCTGCCCCCCTGGCTAAGGGTGGTAGTAGTGGTGGGCATCCAGCCCCCCCTGGGTGAGGGTGGTAGTAGTGGTGGGCATCCTGCCCCCCGTGGGTGAGGGTGGTAGTAGTGGTGGGCATCCTGCCCCCTGGCTAAGGGTGGTAGTAGTGGTAGGCATCCTGCCCCCCCTGGGTGAGGGTGGTAGTGGTGGTGGGCATCCTGCCCCCCGTGGGTGAGGGTGGTAGTAGTGGTGGGCATCCTGCCCCCCTGGCTAAGGGTGGTAGTAGTGGTGGGCATCCAGCCCCCCCTGGCTAAGGGTGGTAGTAGTGGTGGGCATCCAGCCCCCCCTGGCTAAGGGTGGTAGTAGTGGTAGGCATCCTGCCCCCCCTGGGTGAGGGTGGTAGTAGTGGTAGGCATCCTGCCCCCCGTGGGTGAGGGTGGTAGTAGTGGTAGGCATCCTGCCCCCCTGGGTGAGGGTGGTAGTAGTGGTAGGCATCCTGCCCCCTGGGTGAGGGTGGTAGTAGTGGTGGGCATCCTGCCCCCTGTCTAAGGGTGGTAGTAGTGGTGGGCATCCAGCCCCCTGGCTAAGGGTGGTAGTAGTGGTAGGCATCCTGCCCCCTGGGTGAGGGTGGTAGTAGTGGTAGGCATCCTGCCCCCCTGGGTGAGGGTGGTAGTAGTGGTGGGCATCCTGCCCCCTGGGTGAGGGTGGTAGTAGTGGTGGGCATCCTGCCCCCTGGCTAAGGGTGGTAGTAGTGGTGGGCATCCAGCCCCCCTGGGTGAGGGTGGTAGTAGTGGTGGGCATCCTGCCCCCGTGGGTGAGGGTGGTAGTGGTGGTGGGCATCCTGCCCCCCGTGGGTGAGGGTGGTAGTAGTGGTGGGCATCCTGCCCCCGTGGGTGAGGGTGGTAGTAGTGGTGGGCATCCTGCCCCCTGGCTAAGGGTGGTAGTAGTGGTAGGCATCCTGCCCCCTGGGTGAGGGTGGTAGTGGTGGTGGGCATCCTGCCCCCCGTGGGTGAGGGTGGTAGTAGTGGTGGGCATCCTGCCCCCGTGGGTGAGGGTGGTAGTAGTGGTGGGCATCCTGCCCCCTGGCTAAGGGTGGTAGTAGTGGTGGGCATCCTGCCCCCTGGCTAAGGGTGGTAGTAGTGGTAGGCATCCAGCCCCCCTGGGTTGGGGTGGTGGTGCGCATTCAGGCCCCTGTGTGCATATGTGGCATTGGTGATGGGCATCCCGCCCCTATGGTGCTGCTGTTGCTGGTGTAAGTATATTCAGATTCCCCGTGTATGTGTGTGATGTGTCGTGTACGTGTTGTATGTGTTTTGTGGTTGGTGTCTGGCTTACCTTCTGCGCCGTACGCGTCCGTGCCTGTTCCGGTAGTAAATGTAGGATATTGGTATGATCGGGACGAAGGGATTCATGGTTGGTTCGTGTCGTTCGTCCTTCTCGTTGCTTCGCGTCGTCCTCGTCGCTTCGCCTCGTCCTCGTCGCTTCGCCTCGTCCTCGTCGCTGCCGTGTTCGTCTCGGAGCCGTGGATCGTGTTGTGGCGCGAATCGGAGCTTATGTGCGCCTCTCCCGGATGCTTTGACGTGCCGTGCGTAGCGACGGGTTCGGCGCGTACGGGAAGCGCATCGTACTTGTCCGGCCGGACGGGGCTGCATTTTTCCTTCCGTGCGACTCGATTCGGCGTTTCCGGATTCGCCTCGGTCGGAGAACAGGACCTGGTTTGGGTGAGTACGGCTCGGCCGGAATTTTTGCTGTTGTGCGCATCGTACTTGCTCGTTCGGTGTGCTGTACGGATCGGTCGGGAAACAGGCTTTCGCATGGCTTTTTTCCCGGCCGAATAGTATTGGGTGCGCCTCCGACCGAGATCGGAATCGGCCCCTAAATGGTGGAGCTGCGAGGGAGGGAGAGCAATTTCACTGACAATGAGTCAGTGGTCTTGCTCCAGTGGTCACTGTATTCAAATGGAGACGTGCACAATAGGTAGCACAGATGCCGGAAAGAAACAAGGGTTCCACGTCTTCTAAACTACTTTATACTAGGAAGAAGGAATCCGGGGACATGAGGAAAAGGAGGACTTTTTAGAAATAGTTTTGCTCTCTAGACGGAATCCCAGTTCAGTGCCTTGGGGAGGACATTAGTGTTGGAGGAGGTAATAAAGGGTTTCTCTAGATTCAAAGTATGGGCATCCCCAGGCCCGATGGATTTACAGCTTTTTTATACAACACATTCTACCAAGAAATAGCATCCACACTTGCACATTTATTTAATGCAGTGAGGTAGACAGGGGCAGTGAAGTGGTCGATGTCGGGGTGCTTCCATTTCAATACTATCCAAACCTGGCAGAGGTCCTCAACTGTGTTCATCATACCACCCAATATCTTTGCTCAATATAGATGCTAAGCTTCTGATGAGTATCATGGCTAGTCGCCTAGGTGCTTGCATGCAAACTTTGGTGGATCCAGATTAAGCTGGTTTCATCACCGGGAGCAACTCTGCAGATAATACCAAACGGTTAATGTATATAATTTATATGTTAAGACAGGCAGGCAGAGAAGCTCTTGCTAGTTGTAGACACCAAGAAAGTGTTTGACTGGGTACATTGGACATTTCCCAAGCTAAAGTTAAAGCCTATGGGAGCAGACCCAAGGTTTATCTCATGGGTCTTCAGTAGCTACTGCGGCCATCAAGCCATAATTTGGGTCAATGGTTTACTAACGTCCTGCATATGAATATGGAGGTGACAAGGTAGGTTTGCCTTCTGCCCCCACTTTAGTGCGTTATACTTGGAACCCTAAAGCCAGCAGACAGAATGTCGCTACTAACAGAGTGACAAATGGAGGATGGTCTAGGTATCCCAAATGTCGCGCACTATTACTAAATGGCTCAACTCAGCTCTGTAGTAGAGTGGCACCGGGAAGAAAGTAAAAACCATTGGTGCTTCATGGACCAATCCATTGCTGGCACACATTTTGGAATAAAATCTAGCCACCAAGGAGAACAGAGAATGGGTCTTGGAATCCTCACCGGTTATCTGGGCAATGACAGTGACGTGGGATGTGGGAGTACTTAAATTAGGCTTAGTCACCATTCCGCTGCCTATGACATGGTTAAATCGGCAACCCTACTTCGCCCCAATTCTGAAGGAAGAAGACTTCTCAGAAAGGAAGAAGACTTCTCAGAAAGGAAGAAGGCAAGGTGCAAAGGGATTGGGAAATTGTTTCGCTGGGAGGGGGCATCAGATCTTTTGAGCAGGTTAAGTTGGATCAAGGGTTACCAGACGGGGAAAGGTTTAGATATTACCAGGTAGGACTTTGGGTGGCTCACCCTACAATTAAATAAGCAACCAGCAGATCACTTCTATATTTTGGGAAATTTCTCATTACAAAAACTGTGAACAAACACACTCTTTCAGAAATATATAAACATCATACATGGGTAGATTCTTGGAAAGTCAGCAGGACAGAAGACATGGGAGAAGGAACTGGGCAGAACACTTGATACTGGGGTGTGGCATGCAGTCTTCCACAGAGCAAAGGTCACAGCATCCAGCACAGGGGTTTAAGACACATTGATAAAACTGGCCTAATATTGGTACTGACCTGATAAATCAACACAATTGGTTTATAAAAAATATTGGTAATGTACCCCAGAGAGGCTGCCTGCATGGAATAACACTAGATCTAAGGATTGCTGGCCGGCTGTGGGGGACTGGTTCACATTTGCATCTACTCTGACACTGCTCCAAGCTTCCTAGGTATTGGGGAGATTTCTTCAATGGCATTGACAAAATGTCTGACTGCCCAGTCTTGGGACTTCCAACCTACATAATCCTCGGGGTAGAAGATCCACTTAGAGTTCCCAGAGGAAAACTCTTTATGATCCTCCTGTGTGCGGCTAAGCAAGTTCTTTTAGGAGCCTGGGGCACAAATAAGGCACCCAGTCATAAACAGTGGCTGCACAAGATCTCTTAAATATTAGCCATGGAGAAGAGGAAGGGTTTTTGGAAAATGTTGGCACCCAAGCCTTACAATTCTAACCAACAAATTTAAGGAGCTCACCAGGGTGTTGAGACTGACAGCTCTGAAAGAAGAGAAGATATAAGCATATGGTCACTCACCGTCCGCATCTAAGAGTGGGAGGTTGGTCTGACAACCTAGCATGGTAGGTGCATGGACGCAACCTTTGCAGAATGGGCCCGGACTGGGAGTGGCGCTGGAGAGGGGTGGATGAGGGAAAGGGGTTTGTTGGGATTTTACTTCTTCTCGTTTTACCCTGCGGGCGTCCAGGATGTAGGCAGGTGAACATTTAAAATTAATAAAAGAACTTATTCATAAATAGAACTTTCTATAGTAATAGAATTAGTGGAATCACTAATGAGTGGAATCACTCAATATTTCGAGGATCGCAACAGGAGATTTCATCCATTATTTGTCTAAAATACATGTAAAACAATCGTTTAATCCTCACATTTGGGGTACTTCAGATCTATGTCATTGTCAGGCTCTGCTCAACTGACCTACTACCTTTACTGGAATTAATCTGTCTCTTTACAAAGGTGGTTTAATTTGTACCAGTAGAAGTCGTTGCTTTGTACTGCACTGCAAAGAACGTTTATTATTGCTGACAATTGCTGCCTTTGGATTTTTTACAGATCATATCAGGACTCCTCTCCTCCTAAGTGCAGATCCATGATCCACTCCAAGAGAGAATGCTGTGGTACCCTGCATGTCCCAATCACCTGCATGAGTGGACTGGTGCCTGGAGAGTGTGATGTAAGAGCATGAAATGTTCCCTCTGCCCCAGTTCCACCAGTCTGCGGGTGGTCCAGTAGAACAGATCTGGAGACTGAGCATCATCCATTTCCTCCTGTTGGGCTCTTCATATTTAACTTGTGCTCGGAGTAGTCACTAAAGAAACTTGCTGTCTACGTGTCTTCCTTTCGGCACCCAACAAACGTACATTCAGTGGCGGCTCGCAGAGGGAGTGCTGCAGGGCGATGGGGCGGGGCAGGGGAGGGCTGGGTGGGGGTAGTGGAGTCGGACATACGACGGGCAGGAGTAAGGTAAATAAATAAATAAAACTATTTACCTTGCGCTCGCTGCATCGCCAACTCGGCGATGCAGCGAGCGCAAGGTAAATAGTTTTATTTATTTATTTACTTACCTTACTCCTGCCCGTCGTATGTCCAACTCCACTACCCCCCCACCCAGCCCCTCCCCCGCACCTGCCCACCGCCCCGCAGCACTCCCTCTGTGAGCCGCCACTGCGTACATTACAACACTAGTGATGAGTTATGCTGGATTTTAGACCCTAGAGTATGTTTGAAGAACAAGGGAAACCCTGGACTTTACAGAAATGTACTTCATGGAGAAAAACGAGAAAAAGACACCCCGCCCTTGCCATTATAACACACAGCAGCCCAAAAAGAAAGACAGCCTGTACACTCTGTGTGAGAAGAAGGGCTGAAGACCACTGAAGTTTTCTTTATGTGAAAAGAGGAGCTTGATCCGCAGCAGTGCTGAATGAAACCTGCAGACAAAAGAACTACAGAACAACTTGACAGGAAAGAGGAAAAGGCTTACGACGACTAAGGAGAAGACGCCTATGTAGGAAAAGAAATGTGTTGCTGCGCTGAATTTCATAATTTTTCAGGAAGAGTGAAAAGATATTGTCAGGAGTTGGGGTGCCCCTCATATCATCATAGGATGCCTTCCCCCATCCCAGGAGTGGCTGGAGACAGTGAGGGGCCATATGAGAATGAGAACACAGCTACTGTGGTTTAAAGGACTTATCCAAAATACAGAATTGGGGCTTTGAAATCTGAATCTTTGAAAGGATCTGGAAGATCTGTGCAAATGATTTCTGCCAAGGGTCTGTTGTTAGTTGATATATGTGATAGAAATGTTGAACAAATGTTCAGTGTCATCATTGTGGAGAGAAATCCCTAAGTCACAGGGTATTTCCACATACAGTTGCTCAGCTGGGCATGTTTTTTTGTAGAGTACTTGTGACTGACTGGCCATAACAGCCAGAGCTGCTGAGTTTGGAATTTCAGGACCAGGTTTGAGTCCTGGCTTCGGCTCAATATCCTGTAATTCTGGGAAAATTACTTATGGGACTATTCACAAAGGTAAATTACACTTTTGAGAAATTTACAGATTTCATTTGCTCTTACATTTTTGAGTAACTTTTCTACTTTTGGCTATTCACACATCCGAGTGCAAAGTTGCTCAAAAGTGTAGACTTGCACATCCTTACTCGCAGAAAAAGGGGATAGAGACAAACTTATGAGTATATGTTACTGCTGAAAAAAACAATAGTAACTCGAGCACCACACATGGCCGATAACTGGTACTGCAACACCCTCCCATAGAAAATAATGAAGTTGGGGGCTTAAATGTAAACCCCACAGGAAATAATGTGAAATTAAATTATTTAAAATAGTGAAAAATTTGAATAGTTATATTTTTGCAGTTACAAAACATAAAAATAGTACATATTTAGTTCACAACCCTATGTATTTGGCAGAATTGTTTTCTCTCCATTTCACAAGTGTAAAGTATGTAATTTCAATCTACTTGATGCTTAAACCCTAGGGTCGAACTACCCTATGAACCTGTAGCTCACACATAAGAGTAATCTCACAAAGGGGAAGCACTCGAGAATTCAGTCCAATTATCACATGGATCAGTCATATATTATATAAGTAGTGTTCTCAAATGTCCATAATGTTGAGGCATAGTCATCCACCATGAAATGCCCAAAAAGAAGACTTAGATGCCGTTGATTACAAATACATGATCAATCTTTATTCATCATTTCTTCTTATGAAAGCAGATAATGGCAGCCCAGCCAATGAGTTTCGTCCCCACATGGGACTTCACCAGGGATGAAAAAAACATGTATAGCAATAAATTACCATGATAAACATTTAAGTCTCCTGATATTTGCACAGCTCCTAATCATATTTATTTAATTATTACAACAACATCCTCTACAACAAAAGTGAGTTAATGTTATAAATCTCTTTACATTGTCTTAACATTATTAAAAATATAACCTTTTGACACAGTATCATATTCATGGGAAGCCCTAACCTCCCACAGTCATCCAGTAACTCAATCAATACATATAAAAGAAATCATATAAAGATTAATCTCATAGTCATAATTTCCAAACAGCATGACTCCAACAAAAAAATCAATTCAAGTATTATATTAAATAATTGTCTTCATTACATTATTAGAATGTCCATTAAAGCCATAAACTACCCCACATCACCCACTTCACACATATATCCTCGAAACATATTTAGATCAGTGCTTACATAATAATACTTCAGCTAATTCAGAATAATTTTCAACAAATGTTTTCTCTTCAAACATTCCTTAAAACCAGAGAAAATCCCTGAAGAACAGACTAAAAGTATAGAAAATAAATGTTCAAAATCCCACAAGTATTGATTTAGCAACAAAATCCTTCACTTTCTCACAGTTGAACGAGAACCGTGCTTCGAGATGATCACCTCCTATTCTTGAGTATACAAATTAGACTCAAATAATGAATAAACATCTCCCTTGTTCCTATAAATGTATCATTATTGCTGAAATACACGATAGCGATGTTTATAAGTTCCACCTATTTATATCAATTCACTAAAAGTAAAAGGGTGCAGCATCATCCTGAAAAAAATGGTGACTCTTCCTAATCGTTTGAGGCATATCGAAACTACTTCAAGAAAAAAGATTCCTCTCGACAGATCCTTAGATCACGCCTTACCATTCAGTCAATCCAGTTCAACTAAGGGAGAACTGTTAATTAATCCACCCCATTTCTGCCAAAGACGTAGGGTTGTGAAATTTCTAGTGGATCCACTGTCAGGGTATAGGAATATTTAATCAAGATGTCTCTTACAGACTATAATCGAGAGAAAATGGTGGAAGATCTATTCAAATTGGTGCAGAAAGAGGGGGGAACCCTTAAATAAAAGGAAGCATCAAGCGAAAGTTTGACAAACAGGTTTATCCGTTTAGAGAAACTAAAGAAGCAAGAGCTCTCTAAAAGGTGGGATGGAACCACCCTATCATAACATGTGTAGTTGTAAAGTGCATGTTCACCACAACAGGTATCTTGGTGCTGAATAACATGTGTTAATTGTTACCCAACTCAATGGGACTCATTTTATCAACCTCAGAAGGATGGAAGGCTGAGTGGACCCACCAGGATTTGAACCTGTGACCATGAGGTCAAACACAGACCCCTACAGTGGACACATTAGTCCACTGAGCCACCAGATCCAGATAAAGAGCTATATCGATAACAAACAAATACCAACAGGACTAAGAATATTAATTTTCCCGACATTAGATGATCTTGATGATGACCTTTTGAAGGAATGGGAGTAGAATTTATACAGTGCACCTTTCAATATGATGCACACCTTAATTAAAAATTGTGAGAAGAACGTGGCTAAATCAAAAGAACAGTTTGAACAACTGGAAAAAGAGATTTGAACCTAAGGAAGTCGCAGAGAAAAAGGATGATATTCTTAATGGGGTGATTGGAGAACATCAGATATCCCTCAAAGAAAGAAAAGTGAAGAAGATCAGGAAAGATGAGAGGGACTGCTAGTGGGAGGGTTTTCACATTTGTGAAGAGATTTTATGATATACCCTTTAGGAAAGATGGTATAGACAGTGGCAATGTGGTGAAACGTGACTCTATTTCCTGTAGCAATTCTGAATTACCTTCACTAGAGGAGCGGGGTTCAAGTAGTGTGACGTCTTGTAGATCAATTCCCCAGAGCGTTTCTTTTTCTGAAGAGGTCAATAGAATACCATTGGGGGACGCAAAGGGGAAAAGCAAAACAAGGCGAGTTAAAGAAAGAAAGAATAGGGGTCCAGACTCAACAGCAACTGAAAAATCTGAATTAGGAAATGATAAAGTGATTGATATGGATATGTTGTTATGTTCCTGGGTTAGGCCCATGTAGAGAAGCTGCTCATTTCTTACATTGTCCTATTTTTCACAATAACATTTCTGCCTTGAACTTTTGCACATATTTGCATGCACGACAATGTTAGATTAGTTTCTCTGAAACAACTTTGTTTACACATCTAGCTTTGCACAACATTTTCACAATGCCTCAAACATCATGTACAAGGCCTCTTGGCGCACTATGTACAAATGTCGTTCTATCTTCATCCACGGGGCGACAAAGCTATCTATGTATACATAACATCACTAATCTACAACATACATCACAAGGCTGCTTTCTATTGTAAATAATGAGCATCCACATAGATCATCAGAGGAGGCACTTCAGCTGATACTGAGGGTCCCTGCATGCTGAGACTTCACCACGCAGCGGTCTGACATCTCTGTGAGGGGGTGTCCAGTTTGTGACCAAGACAGGATCTTACATTCTCTCCCGTCAGGTAATGGGGTTGGATCGTCCCTTGGGGGAATCTTGGCTTTACACCCACGCACCCTCAAGGTACACTTAGAGTAGGGTTTGTAAAGTAGGATTACGCCTGATTGCTGCCTTGTGTATATACCTGCATATATACACTGTTTTAGCACCATGGTAGAACTGTATCTACTATTTACGCTTTTGGTGCTTGTAATCACTTTCATCTGCTTCTGCCTACTGATTATCGCAGCACATGCATTCTATACAAGAATAACATTGGTTCAGTAAATATATTGAAAATGTCCCACTGTGTATTCTCTGTATATTTCTCTGAGCACAAGTAAGCACGGGTGACTGAGCGAAAAGTTCAGCTCTGTTTCCACGATCCCTGAGGGGTCAGGGTAGTCATGGTCAGTGGTTGCCAGACACTATTCGCTTCCTGGTAATGTTAGGGGGGCTTATGGTGGCACTGTGAGCTAGCTGGTCTTTAGGGCAACATATCCTGCAGGGGTGCCCGGAATCAGCCTAGGCACCTCGCCCAAAGTTTTTGCTGTCCAACTAACACGCAGGTCCTACGGATTAGTAGGAACTACACGACATGCACCTCCAACGTTGGTTGGGTTCTTATTTAACAGTCTATCTGAGTAGCTCAATTGTGCTTTTCTCAGAGACCCTACTCACCTCCAAACCGGAGACATCCATTGTGAGAAGGAAAATCCGCCTCAGCTGAGCAGGTATACCTTATGTATTGGCTGTAGGTTATTCAAGCTTGTAGGATAAAATTTTCCCACATTGTTCTAAACCCTATCTCCACAAATTCATTTAATAAATTACTCTTTTTCTTTTAACAATGACCGAACAATCTGAGGACATCGAAGAACAAAAAGTTAGATTAAACATTACAGAAAATTGCAGACATGCAGTTACTATAAAATTATTGCATTACAATCTCCCGGTAACGGGTGGGGGCGTAACCTTCGTGGGTGAGGCACACAAAGCATTAAGAACAGAGGGTTTCTACTCCTGGGTTAAGTTCCTGGCTGAGGATGCACGTACACAATTGTTTCACACTTACATTAAGGATGAAAAACCAGAGGAATACTTTCCATATGTGGACATAGAAATTCTGTTAACTTACCAAGAACACATAAATTAGTTTAAAGGTGCCCTCCAACATACAGTAGATAATGTGAGACTCGGTCCGCTCAGTAAAGAAGTAGTGACTTGGCCTGTCCTAGCTGGTTATACACCACATCCTAATGCAGCAGAAATAACAACACTATATGAAGATCTAGTAAAAACCTCACGCAGTACATTATGCAAACACTCACAGTTAACCCTGTGTGGACTGCTCTGGCTGCACAGCCTCAATTGGCTGCTACGGGTATCAGCCCTCAATTGGTGAATGCCGTTTTGGGAAAAATTCCCACCAGTCAGGAGCAAGTTCCGTTCTGAATAGCACAGACAACGAGTCAGCGTTAAGCTTTTTTCCCCATACGGGACCGCAGGACAGACACAGAATATTAACAATCTGCCTGGCGTTGAGGATGGCTCCCTCGGTGGAAGACTGTACCACTTAGGGTACAGTCTTCAATACAGTTTACACCAGAACTCATGGTACCCCTTCAATAGCAGTTTTACCTGATGTACTGAAACAAGTACAGAATGAGTACGGGGCAGGACCTGCCCTGGACTTGGGGATAAAACTGATTGGCAATTTTGCAGTGGTATCAATCATTGTGTTAAGTAACATAAAAGGGGAAGAAGCAGCATTGGCTATACACCAACGCCTGATGGAATTCACTCCTGCGCAGCAGGAGCGGGAATCGTCTAAATTTATTGAAGAAACCTAATCTACACTAGGCAGAGATAATTTGGGAGCCAGACCTGGGAAACCACAGGTTAAGAGTAATTCTGAAAAGGATAACTCGAAGCAAGCACCTGATTCTTCAACGAAGAAATGGGACAATAAACAAAAATAATTAAACAAAATAAAAACAATCACGGGGTGGGTCTCCTCCGCAGGAATCCACTGATAAAAAATACAAATTAAGAAACTGTGATAATATTAAAACCTGACAGGTATCAGGATACTGATACGCGTTCCTCTCGTTCCTTTCAGGAGTCATCCAATACATGTTCGGAGAGAGGTGGATGGTCAGACACACAGATCAGAAGAGCGTGTGAAGCCGAAAAAGGGAAACACTTCGCACTTCGGACTACATCCTTAAAGAGGACAAACCAAAGGCTCAAAAAGAAAAAGGTGGCTGGGATTAAATAAGACATGCCCAGACTACTGAGGACTCTGCTTCTGAACAGGGAATGGGCTGTGACGATGCTGGACAGCACGTCAGAAGTCACAATAGCTCGCTAGAACTATTGATTATCTGGTGGTAGTAGCGCTGAATGGGCATATCACGGTGGAAACACCTGATACAAGGTTAAGTGTCCCACATCGTTTATATGAAATAATGCTCCAAATGGAGGGGTCATACCCAGGAACATCAAGGCACTCTTTTGGGAGAACCTAACTGACAGTTACGACATTGTTTTGGCTGAAAAGGATTGGCCACCTGAGTTCGTAATGGAATGCCCATTAGGAGAAACAGTAATTTTACCTGCTTCCTCTGACCTCGTTCCGGAATCAGCAAAACATTCATATGCCAAGGAGCAGGCATTATCGCTAGCTCCTGCACTTTACCGAAATCATGTAGGGTGGGATGATGAGTCTCCTCATCATGAAATCCCATTAAAATCAGTTCCTCAACGCCAGAGATAGTGCCTAATAAAACATGGAGCTAAAAAGCAAGTTAGGGAAATCCTAGAACAACTTGAGTACCAGTGTGTAATAGAAAATTGCACCTCACCCATGAATAAATCCCTTATTTCCCTTATGAAACCGGACAATTCATACCTTCTAGTCTTAGACTACAGACTTTTGAACACTTCCACACGCACATTTGCAGTTCAAAATGCACATAGTGCTGCACCAATTAATAACATTGTGCGGAAGAAATACAAGACAACACTAGATATCTCAAACGGATTCTTCTGCCAGAATTTAGCGCCAATTTTGCCGTTTACCTCAAGGGTATACGAACAGCCCTGGGCTGTTTTCAGCCAGGGTAACAGAGTTACTTCAAAATTTTGATGAAGAGGCGTTGTCCTATGTAGACGATATTTATCTGACGGATGATGAATTAATGGAACACTTGGCTAGAGTGAACCACATAATTCTTGGGTTCGCTCACCTGGGTTACAAATATAATATCAAAAAATCAAAAATTGCCCACCTCAATGTCCTGTTTCTTGGATATGAGTTGTCGAGTGAAGGCAAAAGCCTGGCAGCATATTTTTTAGAAAAATGCAAACTGCTCCAACCTCCAACGACCCTGAAAAGACTACAATCCATTTTGGGATTCCTAAATTTTGGCTGAACATAAATTTTGGATTACGCAGAATGAGTAAAACCGTTCTACGACTTGAGTAGACCTGATTTTTCAATCAATCATTGGACACAGGAGCACACAAACATTTTTTCATTCTATATAAGCTGATATGATAGCTTCCAAACATTTGCACACATGTGTGAACACAACCAACCTGGTGATTCGTGTAGTCGCTGAACCCACCGGATACACCTATATCACTTTCAATGAAGGTGATACGGTACCTATAGCATACAAATCACATTTGTACACAAACTCTGAAATGCCTTTTGCACCCACTGAGAAAATTATCACAGCGGTGCAGACTGCTATAGTGAGAGAGAGAGCACTGGCTCAGGGTAAGCACATAATTGTTGTTACCCCAGTACCAACCTTAGAGGCCGTTACTAAAGCCAGCGTTCCAAATGCCAAAGCTTTACTGCTACGATGGATTCAATGGGCTAACTCTCTCATTGCAACAGATGGAGGCTATAGATCCGATTCTACATTGCAAACACAAGTGTTCCTGCAGTACGAACAAGAATATCCTCTGCCGAATGAAAAAATGCCTCTAGATCGATATGAATATATAATTTATACCGATGGATCTGCTTAACCAGCTGTAGGGACACAACGCCAATATTCGGCAGCATGTGCAATCGTAAAGGGACGCATGCATGACGGAAAGCTCTGACCTGAAAAAACACACACTCAGTCTCTAGGGGACTGTACAGCGCCGTTGGCAGAACTCAAAACCCTGATACTAGCACTACACTGTACGGATCCCAAATTCCCCACACTTATAGTGTGTGATTCATACTATTGTGTCCAGTCCTATAATGAATATCTTCACTATTGGGACCAGAATGTATTTTGAGATTCCAAGGGTTGCGCAATCAAGCACAAGCTGCTTTGGGAACAGGTGGCGAAGCTGAAAGAATGCTTGCAACGGGCTCATTTTATCCACACATTGAGTCATCAACGTGTTGGCGTTCACGTTGAAGGGAATTCTATGGCCAATGAGGCTACAAAGGCAACAGTCCACACTTCTGCCGCAGCTGCAATCACTTGTTCTAATATGAGATTAGACAGAGACATCATGGTGGCCGCAATGACACCCACCTGCCGAAAGGCTTTCCACACAAGTACTCCTACAAGTTAGATGCACAAAACATTCCGTATGCTCAGATTCCAGGAGTTGGAGATAGAGTAATACCAAACACTGATCGCAGATTAGGATTATTACTAGCTGCACACAAGGGTCTGGATTCAGCACACACAGGGGTTACTGTAACAGTCTCGTTACTGAAGCAGCGCAATTGGTGGCCAGGTCTAACAAAACAGACCAAGGACTTTGTCCTGAAATGCGACATCAGCCAACAGATGAAAGGCTCCGACGTAGCACATCTGCCACAGACACCTCTTTTGATCTCAGACAAGCCTCTAGCGGGTGTTTATTTGGATCGCTATGGCCCTCAGACGAGGCCTACAAGTCCATCTTGGTGGCAGTGGATTCATGCTCCAGATTCCTGTGGGTTTGGCACAGCGCTTGGCTGACGCTCGAACTGTTATAAAGGATTTGCGAGTCTTCATCGGGACATACGCAATTGGCACACTACATTCCGACCAGGGCCTGGCGTTTAGCTCTCGGGCTTACAAAGAAGCCATGGGAAGTTTGGGTGTCGCCTTGCAGTACCCCTGCCCCTACCATCCCAAGGAAAATTCGGTAGTTGAGAGGAAAAACCGTGACTTAAAGCAGTCGTTAACAGCAAGGGTATTAGGCTCGGGTGGCAGTTGGGTCAATCACCTACATGGGATCCAGAGGGCACTCAATAACATGCCAAGAAAATTCCCTGGGGGGTCGTACTACTTACGAACTCCTGATCGGTGTGAGAAGTGGGTCCCAGACCTCGATAATATCAGCAAAGGGGCAGAGGAAACACCATTTGCCATCAAGGAACGTTTGGCTGTTTTACAGGAACTCTATGGATTACAGGGCGCACAAAGCAAAGTCCAAGTAAAACGCACTGCCACTGGAGAAGTGAAGATCATACCTGCAAGACTTGCCTGGGTCCCGAGGATTGGGGACCTGGTCAGAGAGAAAATTGTGGATAAGAAAGAATTTGGGCCATCGGATTCTAGTGAACCTGAGCTGCCACCACCACCTCTCCATTTCAAGCTACGAGTGTATGCTCTCTATCGTTGGCTGAAAAAGACATACTTTGTGGTTCCATAGATACATCTCTGGTTTACAATTGGATTACTTTTCCTGGTCATCTGGAATGGTTTGGTAACTGTCTTTTCCCTACTTCTGAATGGACATTATCTGCCAGAACGGTCTGCAGTCCAACTTGTAAACTTGGTTCTGAAACCACATGCATCATTGCACCATGAACTAAGGGACCTGTCCCTGGTGAACATTACAGCAGTTCCAGTTCAGAAGGAATAGTATGGGACAGGGTATCGTATGATGTATATGGTCCTACTGAACTTTTACAAATTCCATATTTGTTTAAAATCTCTTTAAATTATATCATTACCTCTAGAACTTTCTCTGATGATTGGGACATTGAAACTGGCATAATTTGCTGGCAGATCTAGAGCAATCAGCTCCATTTTCTAATGATAAATTGTGTGATGGTACGTCACATTTTGGAGACATGTTTTGTTATCAACATTATGGTCACCATTTCTTACACAAAGCTAGTATCCTACGTGCTGTTTATAATTATACTAAATGGGAACACTGCTCAACACCGCCTAAAGGTAGTTCGAAAACATTTGCACAAAAGTTTGCTTATTTTTCTGGTTTTGACACATCAGACTCAGCCTCTTATTATTATAGGCTTGCACTTACACCTGCAAAGAAAAATATGCTTACAAACACTAAGCTGATATACTCTGCTTTCTTTATTTCCCAACTGTCTGCACAGGGTTTCGACTTTTGGAAAGACACTATAGACACAAAACTGTCTGGGGGACAAAAGATTGGCAGGTTCAGGGAACGGAAGCATTATTTAGAGCATGCCTCAAATCATTTTCCTGAATAAAACAGTGCAACAAACTTTCTGTCTAGGAATAGCAAAAATGAGGATTTGAACACACCTCGTATTCCCTCATTCTCACACTTTGAGAATTGGAAACATCTAACACACTTTAGTGAGGACACATTAGATGCCCTAATACGTAATGTTTTTTAAAATTCATCAGATCCCAATTGGAAGGGGTGGTTGGTTTGGCCTGTGGATACAAACGGGTGTCAATATAGATTCCTAGGTAATACTGGAGGGTTTAGGGTTAATAGGCCTGATCAACGATACGTACAATCAGAGTATTCTGGGGTGGTGACATCATATAGTGTTGGGAAGTTGTGCCTTGATTGGCTAAAAGCCTCAACACTTTCTCAGGTGAAGAAAAACTTGTCCCTTCTTTCTGATGGCATGGATCTCAGGGATTATTTATTAGGTCCCCGGAACCCATGCAAAAGTGCTTCTTGTACAGAATACACAACGAGCTGTGGAAAATTTCTCAACAGGAAGCTGCTGAGAGGTTGCGCGAGATCGACAGGGTTAATTTAGAAAAGACTTTGACTGTGCTTGACAACTCTATGACCACATTATCAGCCAGAATTTATTCACTGGGCAACATAGTGTCTTTTGCAATTGACATTATGCAGCAAGACATGTCAATTTAACAGCATGGACAGTCACATTTAAGGTCCATTGTATTATTGAGCTGGATGTTGCAAACACTAAGTTCTGGCCACGTGCCATGGTGTCACATCAATAGTACAAATCTGTTTTCTGCGTATGATTTCACGGAAAGGCAGATAGTAATGGCACAAAGAGAAGCAAAATATACCATGTTGCACATTGAAAAATTAGACCAATTACCTTTTACCGTGGCTGAGATAATCCATGGGTACATTACCCTACCGGTCACGACTTTCCAATTCCAATATTGTCTTCAATACCAACAGGTAGGCAGATATGAAGTGCTAGGAGAAGGTTATGTGCATGAGTACTGGGAGTTACCATTTAGGTTTAGAAGCAGGAATGGGGACAGAGATGTTCCCCTTAGTGGTTTCGACTGTGAGGATGCTTTAAGTGGGTCCTTAATATGCAAAGACATTTCTCATCATGGAGCATGCAATGCTTCAGTTGCGAACTTGTCTTGTTTTCTGAAGGGTTCTCCGACTGCCGTGATACATCCGGTGTTCAAGCTGCTCTCGAATGGGAGCTATTTGTTGCTGAAGGATCAAGGTTTCTGTGGAATGGAGACGGGCATTGCTTATCTGGTGACACTTAATTCCATAGTCACTTGTTGCACACAAGTACTGTTTCTACCTGCCCACACAGTTAGGGAGGCAATGCTATGGCCTTCAACTAATGTTTCCAACATACGCTTCAATTCTCTGAGCAAGCTGAAAGCCATGCTTTTTCAAAAGGATGTGCCCTTAACTTCGGCCAGAGAGATGTTTGATCTCCAGGTTGCAAGGTCCTCGTCTGAGATACAGACACTGCTACACACTAATTTCCCGCTGCATTTTGGGGAGCTGGTTCAACTTATCTTTAATATGTCTGATACGAAGGGAATAGTGCACTTTTTTAAATGTATTGGCTCTGGACTGGTTAGCACCTTTCAGATGATTTTTGGAGTTGTACCATCTTTCATACACTCCGTGTTGGGAAGCGTTTTTGGAGGGCTCCCGCTTGTCCTGCTACTTGTGACGGGAATCCTGATTTAAATTCTTCTGCTCCAAAATGGATGTCCCAGTTCAACCCGGAATGGAGACAGCACTGTTTGTGCTGCAGTACTATGAGCACATGGTACACTGCTTTGACACACCTCGGCTTCGAGAATTAAATGAGCACTGGTTCTTGTCCTTCAGGCCTGTTTGGCTTCACTGCGTACAACCTGTGTTCCACTGACTACTTTGCAGCCACAAATGCATATTGGATCTATGCCTAGGATCACAATCAGTTGCTCCACTGGACATTGAGGTACTGATGGACCTTTTAAAGGCCTAGGTATTGTTGTCCCCAGCATATTCCATTGCTGATGAATGCATTCTTTGAGTCAGCCTGGGATGCTTTGGCTCCTAGTGAAACGGATACCGGCTCAATGATACACTTACGGGATGCAGTCCCTCCCTCAGCAGCTGCTGTGGGAACCGGATATAATCACCTTTGCTCCATATACCTGTTTCGATATGCACCTCTGGGACCATCATCTGCAGTTGTGGGCAACAGCAATGTTGCATCTATCACTTGGGACACCATTGGCTTTTTCCGTGTGGGAACAATTTGGCCTGTTTTTTTTTAACTATATTAATCAAAACAGTTTTTTGCTTTTTCTAGGCACCATGTCTTTCTGAGTGCTTGGTATTTCAAATAGTATAATGACTTTAGGGCTTTTATATGAATATTTTAAAGGGAAGCTTGCTTTTAGATGATTTTAAGAGTAGTTTTTAAGCTTTTTAATGTTATTTCATTATAGCCTGTTGGCTTTATTAGATAGCTTTTATATATCAACCCTTAGTATGAGGAGTGGGTGTTATGTTCCCAGATAAGGCCCATCTAGTGAAGCTGCTCATTTCTTACATTGTACTATTTTTTACAGTAACATTTCTGCCATGAAATTTTGCACATATTTACATGCACGACAATGTTGGATTAGTTTCTCTGAAACTACTTTGTTTACACATCTAGCTTCGCACAACATTATCAGGTTGCCTTGAACATCATGTACAAAGCCTCTTGGTGCACTATGTGCAAATTTCATTCTGTCTTCATCCACGGGAAGACAGAGCTATCTACATATCCATAACATCGCTAATCTACAACGTACATCGCAAGGCTGCTTTCTATTATAAATAATGAGTATCCTGATAGATTAGCAGAGGAGGCACTTCAGCTGACACCGAGGGTCCCTGCATGCTGAGACTTCACCATGCAGCGGTCTGCCATCTCCGTGAGGGGGTGTCCAGTTCGTGACCAAGACAGGCTCTTACATTCTCTCCCGCCAGGTAATGGAGTTGGATCGTCCTTTGGGGGGATTCTTGGCTTTACACCCTCACACCCGCTAGGTAAGCTTAGAGTAGTGTTTGCATAGTAGGAGTACGCCTGATTACTGCCTTGTTTATATGCCTGCATATCTGCACTCATTTAGCACCGTGGTAGAACTGTATCTACTATTTACGCTTTTGGTGCTTGTAATCACTTTTATCTGCTTCTGTCTACTGAGTATTGTAGCATATGTATTCTATACAAGAATAATGTTGGTTCAATAAATATATTGAAAACGTCCAACTGTGTATTCTCTGTATATTTCTCTGAGCACGAGTAAGCACTGGTGACTGAGCAAAAAGCTCGGATCTGTTTCCATGATCCCTGAGGGTTCAGGGTTGTCATGTTCAGTGGTTTCCAAAACCTATTCACTTCCTGGTAAGGTTAGGGGGGCTTATGGTGGCACAGTGAGCTAGCAGGTCTCTAGGCCAACACATCCTGTGGGGGTGACCGGAATCAGTCTAGGCACCTCGCCCAAAGTTTATGTTGTTCAAAAAAACGTGCAGGTCCTACGGATTAGTAGGAACTACACGACAATGTCAGACAAAGATCCTAGGACACCTCAGATTATTAATCTTTCACAGAGAGTCTTAAGTGAAATTGAGACTGATGTACTAAAAAGGGGTTTAGGATTTAGTCCCTCTAATTCATGTGACTATTCGGAATTGAAAATTGATGTGTTCCAATTTTCTAGAAAATTAAAACTTAGAGTGTGTTTTCTACCCATGAGAAAAGGGATGTAATATTGTACAAGATGTACATACTATTGTCTCAATAAATGATGAACACAACATCAGTGAATAGTGATTTACCTGTTCAGTATAGAAATGGGTCATAGCTGCAATAGTCAACTACATCTCCCCTCAAAATTTACGCCTTGTGGTTTACAGTTTTCTGGCATTGATGTCTTTACTCAAAAGATTATGGAAGATATACACAGATTGGAAGCAAACTCCTAAAATATAGAAAGTCTCTGGGATAAGGAGTATCACTGAACATCTGTCGGAGTATGTGGATACGTTTTTTTACGTTTTTGTGATCAATCTACCTTTTTATATAAGGGACACTATGGATTTACTTAACAAATTGGAAGATGTGGTATGGGATGGGTGAATGCGATTTGTGTCCTTGGATGTTGTAGGGCAGTATACTTGCGTAAAGAAGGAATTTAGTTTAAAACATATGGAACATTATTTAACATCATTGAGTGCCAGCCTGTATGACCACTCAAAGTTGCTAATAGAGATGGCATATTTGATCTTGTCAAATAATTATTTTCTGTTTGATGGTGGGTAGTATTCTTATGCAAGCTTCTTTATGGGATAGTTTGAGAGGGGCATGCCTGGTCACCAGCAGCTGGTGAGTGGTCCCAATGTATATATTTTTGTGGCTGCTTTATTGAAGATGCTTTAATTATTTGGACGGGTTTCGAATTACAGCTTAATGAATAGTTTGAGCATCTTAACCAGAGTAATTTTAATGTACAGTTTACAATGTGTCATCATAAGCATACAACTGCATTTCTGGATGTGGACATTTATGTTTTGGGAGAGAAAGTTCGTAGCAAGAAGCCCACAGCAACAAACAACACTTTAAGGGCGGATAGTTTACATCCTCATTGACCAGTTACAGAAAGGGGAAGACTATAAGAGATAGGATCACATGCAATTATCTCTTACTCACTGTGATACACTGGTTGGCTCTTGCCAGTTGACTAAAGGATTTTTTGTATGCTCAGAATGTAACATGTGAATTTAGATAAAACAAGAGTGAAAGAGTTCAAGTATAATTCTGAATGATGTTACGACATAGACCAGCTGATTAATTTCAATAGAACTTATGTGGTGTATGTAATATTATGGAGTTGTCAAAAAGATATATGTGGGAAGCACTAAAAGATCACTTAAGGGACGCATACAAGACCATTACAGAGCAATAGGGAATGGTGATACTCGGTATACAATAGTTCAACATATTATGGATAGACACCCAGAGAAATATGATTTTACATTTCATGGCATACAAAAAATAGTTTTGGTACCACATGGAGGGGATCAGGAATTGTTCTTGTGACAATCCCAAGTCAGATGGATTAGTAGATTAAGAGCCCTTAAACATGAACTTAATACAGAGCATGAGCTACATTACTTTTTATAAATAATTTAGGAGATTATGATACCAGTCTCAGATATGGAGGATTGTCAAGATGAGGTGACTGTATGTTAGACGATTAGTGGGTTTTGGCTCTTAGGGTGGGTATTAACCATGCATGCCTAATATTTGTGAACCTCCAAGATGATGACATCACTTAAAATATATTTGGGCTAGTCTCCCAGCTTATCATGTAGGATAGTGGGGTACAAAGATGGTGGCATTCTTTTTTAACCAATGGGGGAAAAGAACAAGTCTTTTAAATACTGCGTGTTATATAGCAGTCACTTTGTTATCGGATGGAAGGCTGTTGAGTACATGAAGGCGGATGGGATATAGGTAGTTATTATGTGTGGTAACGGCAGGGTGTATTATCTATTGTTTTGGGAATCCCCAAATTGGGAGCACTATTTGAAATCTACTCGGGCTATTTCCTTTATTTGTTGTGTACGGTAGTGGGTATTTTAAAGATGGCGGTGTTCTGAAACCATCTCTGTTATGAGACAGCGCTCTAGTTACTATTTGAATATTGGGGGACATTAATGGGTCTTTAAATGCCTGTGTATTACACAGTGGGCTGTTAGACCTGGTCCTTTTGGCAGATTTATCCCCAAACATTTTGCCTTTTGCCTCCTATTTTTCTGACCATATTTTTGTTGGCTATAGGATTCTGGGCACTTTACCACTGCTGACCAGTGCTAAAGTGCATATGCTCTCTGTATAAATTGTGACAATGATTGGCTATCCATGATTGGCATATTTTATTTACTGGTAAGTCCTTAGTAAAGTGCACGGTGTATGCCAGGGCCTGTAAATCAAATGCTACTAGTGGGCTTGCAGCACAGGTTGTGCCACCCACATGAGTAGCCCTGTAAATGTATCTCAGACCTACCAATGTAGTGTCTGCACACGCAGTTGTAAACTGCCATGTTGTCCTGACAAGTGCACCCACTTGCCAGGCCCAAACATTCCCTTTCCCTACAAGGCACTCCTAAGGTAGGCCCAAGGTACCCCCATGGGCAGCGTGTAGTGTATGTGAAAGGTAGGGCATGCACTAGTGTGTGTGACATGTCCTGATAGTGAAATACTGTGTAATTAATTTTTCACTGTTGAAAGGCTAGCTGTCCCATAGGCTTATCATTGGAGTTGCACTGTAACATTTTTACATGTGTAACTTGCAATAGGGACAAGATGGGAAAATTAAGTTTAGACTCTCTGAACTCAGAATTTATTAACGCACCTTTTGGTAAAGGTGGTTTTTGAATCCTGTGTTTGAAAATGGCACTTTTAGAGAGTGGGCATTTTCTTACTTTACCATTCTGTGTGACTCTGGCTGTTTGTGTATTCAGCGTCTGGTGTGCGAGTGACAGTAGCTGAGATGTGCATTCACTTTAGACAGTCACTGGGCGGGTTGAGGTGTGCCCTGCCTTGCCTGGCTGACTCATCGCAGGCCTGAATAGACCTGGTCTGCATTTAGAGTAGTGGGAGGAGTTGTGATTACACCTGAATAGGCTGTGTCTCCTTTTGCACAATGCTGTCTCCACCCCCTGTGGTCATGCTGCACGAGTGAGGGCAGAACTGGTTTGGACTGGGTTCAGAGAAACCGTGCCACAAACAGAACAAAGACATTTTGGGGTATAAGTATTACACCTAAAACCCCAAGATTTGGGATTACTTCAAGGAGCAAGAGGACCCTGCCAAGAAGAAGAGCGGAAGAACTGTAAGGAGGAGTACTGCCCCTTTGCTGTGTGCTGTGTGGGGTTGGCCTGAAGTTACTGCTCTGTCTGTGGTGGAGGAAAAGGACTGACTCTTTTTGCCCTGCTGTGGCATCCTGCTTGGGAAGAATCCCCAAGGACTTGTGGGTGCTTGCCTCCTGTTCTGGAAGACTCAGGGACATCATAGTCTTCCTTGCGCTATCCCTTGTGTACTGGGAGTCCCTTGTGCTTTCTCTTTATTTTGGAATACCTGGTGCTTTATTATATAGGAATTTCCTGGAACCTTCAGTATTTTACAACTCCTGGTGCTCTTCAGTAAGAGCGTGGTGAGCGTTCTCCAAACTCTGCTGTCTGAGCCCCAGGCGTGGGCTCAATCGACCCGTAGAGCGCTGGGTAAAAACTTTGAAATTCTACTGCTGGCAAAGCCCAAGGCGTGGGCTCGCACTTCACGTGCAACAGAACCACCCGAGACAAGGAAGAGCGGCCAGAGTGTAAAGGTTGCTGACCTCTACTCATAGGAAATCTACAGTGCTCAAGCCAGCGCTGCCGGAGCCGCACCCAAAGCATTGGCCGAGTCTCGCCGGGTTGCCGTAGCAACCAGGATCGTCCCCAAGACCAGAGGCGAGGAGCCGGAGACACAGAAAGGTACGGCGGCGCTTGCATGATTCGCTCAGCCCTCGGTGCTTGCGGAGTGGGGCTGAGCTGTCACGTACCTAGGGGGCATTCTTCTGTTTTAAGGACCTCCACATCCCCTTTTTCCAGCAGCAGCTGCAACGCGCGGTCGCGGGTAGCTGCACTTCCCAGAGCTCACATATGCAGGAGACCGGGTAAGGTCCCCCGCCCACCCCGCAGTGTGTACGCCCTCCCCCACCCTCGTGACATACCGGGAGGGGGGGCGCGGAAGATCGCAATTGCCTCCCTGGCCCCGAGAGGCCACACCTAAAAAGTGCAGGAGGGCTTTTGCAGCCCAAGGGAATTACTGTATAACGCCTCAGTATATGATTTACTGCGCGAATGGGGGCAAAGTGATAATGGGGCATATGTTGTTATGACAAACTGCCTTTGGCAATGTGATGATGATTTATGATCTAAGTAATGTCCTGACAAGTGCCTAGTGGCACAGTGACTTATGTGATGGTGGTCTGATGTGTTATATGCCTTCTTCATGACAAGCACCTACTCGAGCAGTGATTTGTTATGTGGTCCAAAGTGCTATACAGTGATTTATGGTCAAATGTGTGTTATGTGTAAATAATACAAAGGATATTTTTGAAATACCCTTGTGTGCAGTCTCTTTTGTGGTGTGCCTGGTGTGTCACTGGTGTGTGTTGCGCAAACGCCTTTACACATTGTCTCTAGGGTAAGCCTGACTGCTTTGCCAAGCTACCAAGGGGGTGAGCAGGGGTTATCTTGGGTGTGCAATTCCCTTACCCTGACTAGAGTAGTGTGTTCGGCCTGGCTTAGGTGTATACCCTAGCCAACCAGAAACCCCATTTCTAACATGGGCTCTTTGCTTTTTGCTGCCGGATGGAAGGCCAATAGGCATATGAACGTGAATGAAACACAGGTAGTTTTCTTGTGGTGGAGTAGAAGGATGTATTACATATTGTTTTTAGGAGCATGAATGAATTTAGGATTTACTTACAGAAATGGATGTGAGGGCCAAAACGAGCACTCATTGTTTATATTAATGTTAAATATATTATACACTAGTTTTCTGCATATTATGTGCTGTAGTGGGGAACTTTAAAGAGGATGGCACTTTGAAACACTTGGGTGATTTGGTGTCCTAGTTACTAACCATTCAAGGATAGATACAGCGCATTCTATGTCTTTTTCCCCTGCGCCAGCGGACAACAGGCTGCCGTGCGCCAACGCAGGCAACTTTGCACCATGGTGCAAGGGTGCCTGCGTTGCGGAGATTAATATTTTTGTGCTTTAAGGGAAACCTTCCTGCACAAAAACAATCACAAGAGATTTATTCCTCTTTCTATGTGTGCTGCAGAATGCAGCACACATAGAAAAAGGAAAAATAATGATTGTGCCTCCCCTACGTCTCCCTTGGGGAGGCGTAAGTTTTTAGCGCTGCCTCAGATTTACGATTTCTCATAACATTTGGGCAGTGTCAAAAAGCAATGGATGTTGCTGGGAATGCCCCCAGCAACACCCATTGCACGCCATTTTGCGCAGGAAAACTGCGTTAAAGGGAACAATATTTACGAGCAGCATTAAGCCAAACATTGCGGCTTAGTGCTGCCTCGTAAATATGGAGCAGGCTCCTGTGCCACGGAACGTCACAAAAAGTGACGTTCTGGCGATGCAAGGGGCCTCATAAATGAGGCCCTCTATGTTTAAAAATGTTAAGACAGTGTAAAGAGGTTTATAAAAGTACCTCGGGGCATATTAGCAAGACCCACGTTAAAATTATCGCCGTTTTAGCGGCAGGAAACTGCCGCTAAAGCGGCGATAATGGGCTTGCTAATATGCGTTATAGAATTCCAATAGAAGCCCAGGTTAGATGTCCTGCACATCTAACCTGGGCTTCTATTGAATTCCATAACGCATATTAGCAAGCCCATTATCGCCGTTTTAGCGGCAGTTTCCTGCCGCTAAACGGCGATAATTTTAACGTGGATCTTACTAATATGCCCCCTCGTTTTTTTATTAAGGATGTTTTGTAATAATGAAATAAAGATGATTAGGAGATGTGTAAATATCAGGGGACTTAAATGTTTTTAATGGTAATATATTGTTATATATCTTTTTATCAGCCCTGATGAAATCCCATGTGTGGATGAAACGCTTTGGGCTATCGTGTGTTTTTGTAGGAAGAAATAAAGAATAAAGATTGATCACTTATTTTTAATCAGCGGCATCTAAGTCTCTTTGTTGGATGATTCATGGTGGATGACTGCACCTCAAAATTGTGGACATTTGAGAACACAGCTTATATAATATGTGAATGATTAATGTGAAATTTGAATGGATTCTCGAGTGCTTCCCCTTTGTGAGATTATTCCTAAGTACATATTAAGTATTTTATTATAAATATTTTAATATCCCTTTTAGAATTAAAAATATAATGTAGCAATACATTTTATTAAAATATAATGAAATTACTTTTAATTATTCTATACATCATTTTTAATGGATAATATATACATATTTTTTCTTTAGGTGGGAATTTATTTTTAAGTTAAACTCATTAATTAAAATTTTTATTCAAAGTTAAGTTAATACTGCTGTAGCATTTTTGTTCTTTCGTTCTACATTTAAAATACATATATGCAAATTATTTACAATACTATTTGACATAAAAAAACATTTTTACAGACTTTTTCTATATTTAATAAACTTTTCAAATTTCCCCTACACTTTACCATGTGGTGATTGCTGTCCTGACCTCGGAGTCCCCAATGGTAAAATATAGAGAAATTGTCTGGAGCTTGTGTTTATTTTCAAGTCTTGGTAGGTCTGTAGTTGAGTCTGCCTTAACAAGGGAGCATGTCTGCGTATTGACGATTGCACAGTGCAGTAGCTCAAACATCTGCTGTACTCAATCAATCAGGGAATTGTAAGCGCGCTACTCACCCGTGAGGGTCTCAAGGCGCTGAGGGGGGAGTCCGCAGATCTGTTTAGCCGAAGAGCCAGGTCTTGAGGGTCTTCCTGAAGGTGTTCAGGGAGGGGGCGCGTCTGATGTCTGCCAGTAGCTCGTTCCAGATCTTGGCTGCAATGTGAGAGAAGGATCTTCCGCCTGCTCTGGCTCTGTGGATGCGTGGGGTTTCAGCCAGTGCGAGGTTGGAAGATCGGAGGTTTCTTTTGGGTACGTGGAAGTTGATTCTGTCTTTGAGGTATTTGGGTCCGTTGTTGTGTAGGCATTTGTAGGCGTGAGTGAGGATTTTGAAAGTGACTCTTTTCTCCACGGGGAGCCAGTGGAGACTTCTTAGGTGTTGGCTGATGTGTTCGTGTCGGGGGATGCCGAGGACGAGTCTGGCGGCGGTGTTCTGTACTGTCTGGAGTTTGCGGAGTAGGGACTTGTTGATGCCGGCGTAGAGTGCGTTTCCATAGTCCAGTCTGCTGGTGATGAGTGTGTGGGTGACTGTCTTCCTTGACTCAGGGGGGATCCACTTGAAGGTCTTGCGGAGGATGCGGAGGGTGTTGAAGGAGCTGGAGGTGACGGCGTTGACCTGTCGGTTCATGGTGAGTGATGAGTCGAGTACGATGCCGAGGTTCTTGGCGTGGTCTGAGGGGGTAGGTGGGCTTCCGAGGGCGGTCGGCCACCAGGTGCTGTCCCAAGCAGAAGGGGTGGTACCGAGGACGAGGACTTCTGTCTTCTCGGCGTTGAGCTTCAGGCAGCTGTTGGTCATCCAGACTGCGACGTCTTGCATTCCTTTCTGGAAGTTGAGTTTGGCAGTGGTGGGGTCTTTGGTGAGGGAGAGGATGAGCTGGGTGTCGGCGGCGTAGGATACGACGTTGAGGCCGTGTTGTCGGACGATGGCTGCGAGGGGGGCCATGTAAATGTTGAAGAGGGTGGGGCTCAGTGATTAACCCTATGGGACTCCACAGGAGATTGTCGTGGGGACGGAGAGGAAGGGTGGGAGTCTGATCTTTTGGCTTCTTCCGGTGAGGAATGATCGGATCCAGTCCAGGGCTGTTCCTTGTATGCCTGCGTCGTGTAGTCTGGCGACTAGTGTGCGATGGGAGACGGTGTCGAAGGCCGCTGGTAGGTCGAGTAGGATGAGGGCTGCGGAGTGGCCTTGGTCCAGGAGGGTGCGGATGTCATCTGTGGCGGCGAGTAGGGCGGTCTCTATGTGCTGTGGTTGCTTCGGAATCCGGATTGGGACGGGTCGAGGACGGCGTTCTCTTCAATGAATCGTATCAGTTTCCTGTTGACTGTTTTCTCTGCAACTTTGGCTGCGAAGGGGAGGAGCGAGATGGGCCGATAGTTCTTGAGGTTGGTGGGGTCAGTTGTGGGCTTCTTGAGCAGGGATCTGACTTCTGCGCGCTTCCAGTCGTCTGGGAAGGTGCCTGTTTTGAAGGTGGTGTTGATGGTGTGTTGTAGTTCGGGTGCGATGGCGGCCACGGCTCTGTGGTAGATGTGAGGGGGCAGGGGTCTGTGGGGGCCCCCGAGTGGATGCTTTTCATGGTCGAGGCGGTGTCTTCGGCCGTGATCGGTGTCCAGTTGGAGATGGTGGGCTGGCTGGTGTTTCTGGGGGGCGGGGGGCCGTCTGTGGCGCCTGGTGGATGGCCGATGAAGTTGTCGTAGAGGTTTTTCATCTTGAGGTGGAAATAGGTTCCAAGCTTGTCGCAGAGGTCTTGGGATGGGGTGATGTCTGTGGCTTTGCTGCGTGGGTTGGTGAATTCTTGAATGACACTAAAAGTTCCTTGGAGTTGGTGGAGTTGGCCAGGATTTTGTTGTGGATGAAGTTCCTCTTGGTGGCTCTGATCTGGTTGTGGTAGTCCGTCATGGCGTCCTTGTAGGTGGTGTGGTTTTCGGTTGTCTTGGTGTTTCTCCAGTTCTTCTCCAGGCGTCTGCAGGTGCGTCTGGCTTCTTGGAGAGCGGTTGTGAACCAGGCAGCTTTCCTGGGGCGTTGTCTGTCGGGGTTGCGTAGCGGGGCGAGCTCGTCTGCGCAGTTGGAGATCCAGGTGTGGAGTTCTCTGGCTGCGTCATTTGCTCCGTTTGCGTCGGGTGCCCAGGTGTGGTTGTCTCGGGTGAGGGTGGAGTTAAGTTGCTCATCGGTAACCTTGCTCCAGTTCCTTCGTGGTGGGCGTGGGGCTGGTTTGGGTGCCTTGGGTTTGTTGATGGCGAAGTGTACGCAGTGGTGGTCGGTCCATGGCGGCTGCGTTGTGTGGCTGAAATGGATGCTGTTTCCTGCCGGGAAGATGGGGTCGAGGGTGTGTCCTGCTCTGTGGGTCGGTGTGTTGATGAGTTGTTTAAGTCCGATGCTGGCGAGGTTGTCACGAAGGATAGTGGAGTTGGGGTCGCTGGGGTTGTCGAGGTGGAAGTTCAGGTCTCCAATGAGTATGTAGTTTGTTGAGGCGATGGCGTGGGGTGCGATGAAGTCGGTGATGGTGGTGGCGAAGGGTGTTCGGGGGCCGGGGGGTCTGTAGACGAGGGTTCCTCGGAGTGTGGCTTTGGGGGTGGTCTGGATCTGGAAGTGCAGGTGTTCGGCGGAGGGGAAGGTTTCGCTGGAGGTGGTGAGGCGGAACTTACATTTACTGTTCTGCTGAAAGTGGGCTCTATGCATTCATATTCATGGGACTGAATGGGCTAACTATATCTATGTGGCCAGCTATTTTATCAGTTATTGCGAGTTTAGTTATTGTTAATGATTTCTGTTTGTTTCCAGAACTTCTGTAACTAAGCAGTATTGCTATGGCTCCCAGCAAAGTGTTTTTTATGTTTTATGCTGATAATAGCATTGAAATCAGAATGTGTGCAGTTTTTTTTTTTTACAAGAGCAGGCGAACATCATATCAAATGCTAGATTGTTTTCTACTTTATTACAGTTGATAAATGACTGTGTTATGGAGAATGATTTTAAATACCCATAGCACTACACATAATTTGTGTAAGATTCACCAATTGGATATTGTGCTGTGTACTTTTGGTACATGAGCACAGTGTGCTGCAATGGATGTGTGACTCACCTAGATGGGTGACTGGGTGTGGTTAGAGCATGAATGTTGTTTTTCTGTGTTGGTGTTGCATGGTAGGTGGGACATTGTTGAGTACATACTTTGTGCATGGTCAGACAGTATGTCCTTTATTTTATTTTTTCCAATTTTGGATGGGTAACATATAAAAGAAATTGGGTTCTGTGTATAAACTGTTGCTGAATTGCTGTTCTAAATGCTTGAATATAACATTAATGTTGATACATGTCTAAAAATGTGATGATGTAACTAGGCATTTTGTATGAGTGCAAGTGCTCTTATATTGTGTTTATGAGTGAGCGTGTCTATTGTGGTCTTTTGCTTGATTTGAATGAGCGTTGGTAGTAATGTTTGTAGTACCTCATTTGAAGATTACTGAATTTGATGACTATTGCAGTGTGAGATAGTGGTTCTTGTGTGTTCTGGTGATGTGTGAGATTGTTAATCCTCGTGCCAGCTCCCCCTGCAACAGTTCTTCTGTCCAGCTTGCCCTCAGTCCACTACACTCTGCCTCTTCTCAGTTCTGCCTTTTTTCTGCTCATTTTTCTTCCCTCTGTTTTGCCTTTCTTTGCTAATTTTTCTGCCCTCTGTTTTGCCTTTTACTGCTCTGTTTTGCCTTTTTCTGTTCTGTTTTTGCCTCTTTCTGCTTGTTTTTCTGCCCCTGTTTGCCTTTCTCTGCTCCTTTTTCTGCCCCCTGTTTTGCCTTTTTCGTCTCTATTTTGCCTTTTTCTGCTCTGTGTTTGCATCTTTCTGCTTGTTTTTCTGCCCACTGTTTGCCTTTCTCTGCTCGTTTTTCTGCCCTCTGCTTTGCCTTTTTCTGCTATGTTTTACCTTTTCCTGATCTGTTTTTGCCTTTTGCTGCTCATTTTTAGGTCCGAGCTACAGCGCACATGCGCTGTCTGCAAGACCTGCTGTTATCAATAATACCACTTTTTTCCCGCCTCCCACTTACCATTGGTTCATTCCACTGTCGCTTTTCTTAGCTGCCACCGAACTTGTTGCTTTGCTGATACGTCACTTCCCTGTGAGGCTTAGGCGCACCGGCCAATTACAGTTTCCTTCGGCTGTCCCTCTTCAAATCTTGTGTGTGAGAACTCTTTTTTTTAATTGGTACTCTCTGCCACCGCTCATCTCTGCTTGTATTTACTGCTGCAGCGAGCGATCCTTTACTGGTGCCCGCACCCATTGTGTTGGATACAGAGTTGTGTGGCACAGTCTCTGGCACCACAGGGACGACGTCACGTCCTGCTGCAGTGCCGGAGTTTGTTGTGGGAGGGCGGCTGGATAGTTTACTCAGGGCAATCATGACACTGGCGGTGCTGCCTGAGTGCTTGTTTTAAAAACAATGCGCCCCCCTCCCCGTGAATTCAATTCCTCCTGATGCGCGGGAGAGACTGAGTGTGACCATTGCAGTATTTAAAACAATGCGCCCCCCACGAATCCTTGGTGACACAGCCATCTTGTAATCTCAATGATTTGCTCACACATATTTTTAGCTTAGTGAAGTTCCACTCATAAATCAAGCCATTTGCACATAGAAGCTGAACTTCTATGTAGAAATTGATTTACAAATCACACCCTCTGTCTGCGGGGCCCAGTGGTGTCAAAGGAGAGAGTGGAGATTTCTGCGTTTACACACCTTCCTGACATCTCAGACTCATTGAACAGCGTGTTCAACTTGTGCTGCAGTTTTCATTGGTACTGTGATGACCGCTACCTGCCACTGCTAACCTGGTAAATATTCACTAGCACAGAAACAAGCCCTTCTGTTCAAGCTGGTTTAAAACACTTTAGTGTGCTGACAATTAAGGTACAGCATACTGGAACCTCTTTTTCCTCAGGAGGTATCTTGTGTTCGTGTCACTTCTGTAGCAACAAGTTATAACATTTTATGGAGGAAAAGAGCAGTGAAAGGAAAGTCCAAGCCTGGTATTTTATCTCTTGGAATTCTGCGGTCAATAGCCTTGTACTTGTAATGGGAAAAGCAAAACTACAGGTACTAGAATGCAACAATTTCCATGCAAAAACGCTTACTTCTTACTAAGAAGGAACAATTTGCTCCGAAAGGCATACCTCTGTTCAGGGTTACTTGGCACACTTTCTCGCTCACAATAATACAGCGGTGCCTGGTGGCACAAAATGTATGGTAAATGTTTTAATCTAATGTGAGGTTTCTCGAGTCTTCATTGAAGAGGCCCCCTTTTCACTGTTAAAGCAAGCACAGCAGTGTCATTGCCTCCTTAGCTCCACATTACTGAGGTGATCACCACATTGTTTAGGACCATTAAAGTGGTCTTGCATTTGCGAACGTTTGAGCCATATGCATTAGAAAGGACAATGCCTTTTATATATGTGTTGCTTTGAAAAACAGATAAATAAAAGGTATTATCATTTACAATGACAATAGCTTAAAATCTCGCAATTGCGAGACCTATTGCATTGAAAATGCTTGTTCCTTCTTCCTGCCATTTCCCTCTTCCGGCCATTTTCCTCCTCCCGTCACCAAGTGCCCCGCCCTCCCCCCAGGACACACGGAGGCTGCAGTGTGGCTGCGCCATCGGCACACCGAAGGCAAGCCTGTCTGCACCCGTCCACACCTGGACCGCGTCCAGCGCCAGGACCCCTGACCCTCCCACCACCCTCCACTACACCGCAGAGGAGCTCCTGACCTTGGACCCCGAAACAACAACTGCTCCACCATTTCCCCACGAGCAACCACAGGACCCTTCACCTGCTGCCATTTCTCCTGCAATACAGGACTTCTAGTCCACATAGGATGCTGCGCCACACCCACCTGGAAGAGCACGAACAACCCGGAACCACTCCAAATCATCCTACTCAACGCCCATTCCCTCTGCAAGCATGCCAGGGAAATCTGGGACACCATTCACCACTCTCTCGCCAGACATTACCTTCATCACCGAAACATGGCTCAACCCCTCCTCAAACCCCGACATCACCACCACAACACCCAATAGCTGTAAGATGATACACAGAGACCGCACCAACAAACATGGCGGGGGCATCGCCATCATCTTCAAGGACACCATCCAATGCATCATCACCAACGATGACCCAACACCCCTCTTGGAACACCTCAACTTCCAACTACAGACCGACACCAAGACCACAATAGGAGGCATCCTCATATACATCTCTCTCCTAGCCATCGACTCCTACCACTACGTCCTACTCAGTGACCTCAATTTCCACATCGACGACCCCAAGGATGCCAACTCCATCTCACTCCTGGAGAACCTGAACAACATCGGCCCCACCCAACTGGTTACAGACCCCACACACAAAGTCGGACGCACCCTTGACTCTATTTTCACCTCCAGCGACAGAATCAAATTCAGCTATGTCACAGAAATCACTTGGACCTACCACACAATTTTTCACTTCACCACCTCTGACGCACATCAAATTTTGTGCATTGTGCCTGTTGTGGGAGTGGTCCATCAGATGTCATGTGGTCTGAGTGGATAGGGTTTTACTGTGGCATGCCCTGTGTCTTTGCCTGATTTTATGTCCTGTACCTCGTGTAGTAGGGGTGTTGTTCCTCAGGTGTAAGATTACCTGAGAGAATAGGGAATTGATGTGGTGTACCATGTGTGTTTGCTTGCTGTTATGCCTTGTTTGAGGTATCGCAAGGGTGTTGCGCTCTACGTGCATGGTGGCCTATGTGGCCAGGGTATCACTGCAATGTCCTTAGACGTGTATGATTTCCTTTTTGGTTGTTGTGGGTTTGCAATTATTATTGTACATAGAGTCTTGTGGAGTGAGTCTGTTGTGGTTGTGTCTAATGTTTGCATGTGTAGCTCCTCCTATGATGAGTTTTGTGTATGCATTGCCGTGAAAGGAAGGAGGTGTGTTCTATTCTGCATATCCTTATTCCCTGAGTGTGTGATGTAAGAGTGTGGAATGCTGTCTCTTCTTCAGTTCCACGAGTCTGTAGATGTCCAGGAGAGTAAATTTGGAGCCTGTGCACAATACAGCTAGTTCCTGTTGTGGTCTTCACCTGTAACTTGTGCTTGGAGTGGATACTAAAGAAACTTGGGGGTCATATTTACAAGGAAACGATGGAGCGCTGAGCTGTGGCAAATTTTGCAGCGCCACGCTCCGCCATTTCCAAAATGCAGGGATGCGCTGTATTTACAACAATATGGCACACCCCTATGTTTTCCCTAGCGCTAGTGCTAAAAATAGCTGCCTAGTGCCAACACAGACACTTTTGCACCATAGTGCAAGGATGCCTGCATTGTAGGGAATTATTGTTTATGTGCAGGAAGGTGTTCATTCCTGCACATAAATCAATCAATAATGGCGGTATTTTATTTCTATGCAGCACACATAGAAGTACCAAATCGCCATAATTTAATAATTGTTTATGTGCAAGAAGGGGCACCTTCCTGCACAAAAACAATCATTAATGGCATTTTGCTCCTTCTGTGTGTGCAGCAGAGTGCAGCACACATAGAAAAAGCAAAAACGAGGAAAAATAAAAGTATTTCTCCTTGTTGCGCCATTCTAACGCCTGCTATTGAATGGCATTAGTTTTTGGCGCTGCCTCAGATTTACAGATCCTTGTAAAACTGGGGCAGCATCAAAAAGCAATGGGTGTTGCAGTGGAATGCCCATAGCAACACCCATTGCACGCCCCTTTCACGCAGATACCTGCGTGAAAGGGTACTCTATTTACAAATCGCCATTAAGTCACAAAAAGTGGTTTAACGCCACTGTATAAATATGGTGCAGAGAACTGCGCCACCGGCAAGTCAAAAAAAGTGACGTTCCGGTGGCGCAATCCCCTTGTAAATATGCCCCTTGGTGTCTACTTGATTTCCCTTTGTCCAGTAACATACATTACAACCGCTGCCCTGATAATGTTGTAGATCTCTCTTGCACCATGCCGTGAGACCTTCAGCCAGTCCTGGAATTCCTTGTAAATGTAAAAATAAAACCAGTAGGGCCAGAATGCAAAGTGCTGTTGCTGAAAAGCCATGGGCTACTGACTGTGTAGCCTCTTCACGCTCGCCCTCAGATGTAATGAGGATCCTCTAACATTAAAATTCTGGTCCAATTTGACTTTCATTAAATCCCATTGAGCATCATCAAATTTTGATGGTGACAACGAAAAGACACTGTTTTTTTCTCAATTAGCGTAAAATGATGATTACACCTCCATATGAAAGTCAATTGACAGCTTTATCAGTGTCTCTTAATTCCTGATGTCCCCATACCAGGGTCTGCCATTCAATCTCCATCCCTCTTTTCTAAGCATCTTGCCCTTCCTCATACGAGTTAGGCTTTTGTACTAGTTATGGCTCTGTATCCCACAGCAAAGTACCTTTATTGGCACTAAACTTTATTCTCTTTTGTTTCCATACACCAAAAGTCTGTGGGCCTCATTTATGATGTTTTGCCAAAGCGCAGCGCCCCAGGCCTTCCTGCTGCGCTGTCCTACGGCAAAAGAAATGGGCAGGAATGCGCTGTATCTATCAGATACGGTGCATTCCTGTCCTTTTCCTCTGCGCTGGCGCACAATGGGCTGCCGTGCGCCAACACAGGCAACTTTGTGCTGCTGGAACGTCACTTTTTGTGACGTTCCATGGTGCCGGAGCCTGCTCCATACTTACGTGGCAGCACTAAGCCACTTTTTTTGGCTTAATGCTGCCTCATAAATATCGTTCCCTTTAACAAAGTTTTCTGCGTTAAAGGGGCGTGCAATGGGTGTTGCTGGGGGCATTCCCAGCAACATCCATGGCTTTTTGACACTGCCCCAGATTTACGAGAAATCATAAATCTAAGGCAGTGCCAAAAATTACAGCTCCCTAGAGGAGGCGTAAGGGAGGCACAACGAGGAGAAATATCTGTTTTCCTTCTGCAGCACACATAGTAAAAGAAAAAAGCCTCTTGTGATTATTTTTGTATAATATTCATCTCCGTAATGCAGGCACCTTTGCACCATGGTGCAAAGTTGCCTGCATTGGTGCATAGCAGCCTATTGTGCACCGCCGCAGGGGAAAAGGACAGGGATGCGCTGTATCTGATAGATACAGCGCATTCCTGCCCTTTTCTTTTGCCGTAGGGCAGTGCAGCAGGAAGGCCTGCGGCGCTGCCCTATGGTAAAACCTTATAAATTAGGCCCTTTGTGTGGATCATTGTGTTTTGACGCGTTAGATTAGGACTTAAAAGCTCTTATTCTGTGTGATCCTACAGTGTTTTGCGCGAAACCACTTCTGCAATCGGTGGGGTTTTGTCACCCCAAGAGAATGACACATGTACTACTTCCAAATCTAAGCATTGGGGCAATGTTTCATGTTTTGAGGGCAATTTAGCTATCTTGTGCTAGTGTAGCGGTTACTGCCTAATCCCGCCTTACTGTAGCACCAGGCCTGCCTGCACAGGCCAGGTCTTAGGGACACTCCATGGCATGTGCCCTTTGTAAACGACTGCCTTGCACTTATCAAGATGGCAGTCCCTCCCACCAATTGCCAGTGGCTGGTGTACAACACATTCCGGACCAGACGTGGCAGAGATGCTCCTTTCCCTTGTCGGTTTTACCACTTCCATACTGGCCATACCAATATGGAAAAAAATATATTGTTGGCATGTAAAATTTGTAGTGATCATTGACTTTTTAGTGTTATTTTGGTGGGATGGTACGAGAACTGACACTCTCTCCGTTATTGTGCATTTCATCTGTTTTGCACTCAACCACTTCCAGACTGTCTCAGTCTGACAGCACTAAATACTTTAGAAAAACACACTACTAACCCACACCAAGCAAGGATCCTGCTCCCACCAAGGGCCCAAGTGTGTAGCAGGTTAAGATCATGCACTACTCACTTGTATGGACTGGGCATGGCTGGTAAGCCTCCTTGTTGCAGTTACCAATCACATCCCACCCATTCCAAAGAGAGTGTGCTTTATCATGAAAGGTGTGTCCACACCTATATCTGCTTTTACTTTCACTTGAACAGTAAGGCCCAGATTTTCAAAGCAGTCATGGAACATGGCACAGCAGCCAAAATTGCTGCGCTGCGTTGCGTGACAGGGAGGTAGCAGGAGTGCACCATATCTACAGAGATAGGGCTCTCTCCTCCTCTCTTCCTAGCGCCGGCACAGCTGGCCTGCGCCAGGCACACACCTTAGGGCCATAGTTCTAGTGTGTGTGCGTGAGTCTACCATACGTTTTGTACTGGAAGTGTACCATTCCAGTACAAAATAGTATGCTTAGACATACTTTAAAACGTTTCCTGCTTTGTATGTGTGCTGCACAGTGCAGCACGCATGCAAAGTCGGAAAAGAAAGTAAAACTAAAAACATTTCTCCTTTTAATGCCTCTTTTCAAATGGCATTTACTTTTGCCACAAAACCCTGTCTGCAATTCTTTGTAGATAGGGTTTGCGTCAAAAGGCATGGGTGGTTGCATAGGAACGCCCATATACCACCCATGTAACACCCCCTTGGCACTAAATAATGCAAAGCAGTGGTTTGTGCTGCTTTGCGTTACTTTTAGAGTACTCTTCAGCACATAACAGGTTTTGCACTGGAAAGTAAATTGGGAAAAAAACATTTTGTGCTGCTTAGAGTCACTTTTGTGTTTCTAACCAGTGCAAAATGTTTGTACACCTACCCCAAAGCTCCTTTTCTAACTCCACACCTACCGCCCTCCACATCCGCCCTGGCAGTGGGGCATGTAGAGACAGCAGACCATGGGTACCAGTCTTGACCCCCGCCCCTCCTCATCAGTGTCCTCCAATGTGAAGAACGTTACCCACCAGCATGGACTAGTGGGGGCAGTTTCGTCCCCCCCCCCCGTCTGGACAGCCACTCTTTCCTGACACCTAGCCAAAATGATGCATTCTTTACACTAGTCCAGAAACAAATGTTGGTTACCTAATGCCTCTTGTACTAATATCATCACACTATACACTGGCTTGGAACTTTCCGTTCTGCTCCCTCTGCTGGTCTGCATTACTATGCACTCCTCTATCCTTGGAAGGCCACTGCCACTAATGCCTTACAGAGGACCTTTTGTCACACATGCACACAAAAGACTGCACACTTGTTGGATTTAACCACTCTTTACCTTGTTTGTTATGGACACAGTTTTTGATAAGATAGGTCAACCTGAAACTGTAATTAGGTTGTTCCATATGTAATGTTGTGAGGAAATTGGCCCTCAAACACCCCACTTTCAGTATACAGTATCATTATTATTAACAGGGTTCGTGAATGACTAGATAAACTAAAAACCAACTCTTGCTTTGTACTTTTTGGGTATTGACTTTAGCTATCTTTTGGCAAGATCTGTTGTTTCCAATAAATGACACATACATACAGTGTGCTTTGTGTCAGCCTCAGGGTAATGACTGGATAACTGTCTTGTCTATCTTAGTCTCTGCTCCTGAATCTATGGTTTTCCTCCTTATTCTTGTGTCTGTCCTACCCAGAATCATTTTGGTCTCAGTGTTCAGATTGGATGAGCTGTAGCCTTCCATTGCATACTTGAAAGGATTTTTTTTTAATTTGGCATCAGCTAAGTCCTTTTAATTGTGTTAAATACCTACTCAGGGGGACTCTCAGCTATCCCTCTTCATTCATTACTCATTCATTGTTCAACCGTAAATCACAATTTGCTTCTACTCACCACTGCATACAGATTGGGTAATAGGTCAGCCTACTTGAGATGGTTTTTAGAACCTAGGCAAGACCTGAAAATGTCCATCCTCAATAGTAAAACCCATGAGTGTTTAGCAGCAGGCTAAAAGCCATCACCAACCTGCAGTGTCATGAGAAACCACCAATGAAGTCTCTGAACATTCTGAAATTCAGCTAGCTGTGTTGGAAAAGTTAGTTCGGTTGCTATAAACACATGGATATGCTCCACAAATGTCAGAAATCACAGGCAGGAAGTCACGTCTCTTAATGGTGAAGCTTCTTAAAATGAGGAGTTTTGTGGCACAAAGTGAGAGAAAAGCAGTCCATGCTCACAAGGTTTGTCTCTATGCCACTGGAAGCAAAGCTGCAGTTGTCCAGATTGTGAAGAAGGCAGTGAGTTTCGACTGAAGAATAAAGAGTGGCCAAAGTAAAATACTTATAGGTCACACGAAATGTAAACAAATAGTTTGAAATGTTAAATTACCACCAGATGAAATCGCAACTATTATGACTGCGTGTCTCTGCGTGACAATTCCAATAATTTAGTTGCATTTTTGGCAAAGTGAATTTTGCACCAAAGTCACAATTTTAATCGAAGGCATATCTGAATAAAAATAAAATCCACAAAAACTAGTCTATGCTTTGAAAATCTATGGGCTCAAACAGCGGTGGGCCACCAGTTGTAATTGTGGCAAATTTACTAAATTAGGGTACTTTTTAGCAAAATTCAATGTGTTAAGAGCACAAAAGGGGTAACCCGCAAAGCAGTGAACTTCGTGTACTGATGGCCTAAAAGATGAATGCCTAACTGTACTGAGTACCATAATGGAAAGCGGTGTAGCAGCTGCATTAGTCATGCTCACAGAAAGGGCCCATCTACTCGTGAAATGATGTAAAACGTCACTGAAATCGAGTCGCTTCAGTGGGCTGATTTTTAGAGCCGATGTAAAACAGAATTTTATCCAATTGAAATGCTTTTTGAATGATTAAAAATAATGATGCATGCTAGTGAATATGACAACTCCTGTTGGTTATTTACACGGCTATCCATTGTGGGCCAAGCATTAAACAGAGCAGATCTGCACAACACTGATTTTTTAGGCTTCAGAGTTTTTAAAAGAAATGTAGAGGAAGAATTTTGCGATCCGAATGATGTAAGTATCTAATTTTTAAACCAATATTCGACCTGTTTCTAAGTGCTTCTAATGTTTTTGGAAAAGTAAGGTACTGACGTACAGGGATATGAAATAATTCGCCAAGAATCACAACAAAACAAAAACTGGCCTCGGGGCCACATCCCCCTAGGACAAATGCATTTTCCCACAAGTAAACATAATCCAATATAAAGAAGAAAAAAAAGTTTTAACATTTATTGTCAAACAATTTACTAAAAGTGCCCCTACACCAGTCATTACAGTTAGGACATTGTTCAATGTCTTTTTTAAGGCAAATTCTTCGTTTATCAGAAACCAAGAAGGCCCATAAATCGGATTTTCCATTGAACTTATGTCCAGTGTGTGGAATTTTCTGAGTATGGACAGTTTCTAAATGTCCCTAGGGCTGTTCAAACTTGAAGAGATCTGCTGTTGCTAGAAGGCCAACCAACTATTCTTGGCACAGCATTTGGTGGACCTTGGACATGGGCACCGGCACCTGCCGTTTCTTGCCAAAACGAAGTCCGAAGGAGTTCCAGTTGAACTTGGTGTCCCTTTTGCCGAAGCGCAGACCGAATGAGTTCACATTGTACCCAGCGGTTTCCTGCCTCTTCTGGCGCCCCAAGAAGTCGAAGATGGACAACATGTCCTCAGCATAGTCTTTCCACAGAGCCCAGGGGTCAACAACAGGAGAGGTTCCAAAGCTTGGCTGGATTGATAGGTTCTCGACCTCTAGAAGTGAGGCCACTATGATGGATTCAAAGAGACTGCAGAGATCATCGGTGGCAGCTGCTGCTCTGATCCTGTCGCTGTCCCGTACGCTTCCTACTCCCTCAGGGAAAACAAGCACACAAGTTAACTTGAAGCGCTTTCCCAAACCAAGATAGGATATCCTTCATTTAATGTCTATACAGAGAAGAAGAGCTGCCTCATGATGGGTTATTGGCATGTATCACATGTAGAACTGAAGGAAAGGAAGCATGGAGAGCTTAAAGCACTGAATGGGTGATGGGAATGGTCACACTATAAGCCACAGATAAAGTAAAATATCAACAGTGTACATCACAGATAAATGAAGTGAGAGCAATCCCCAGAGCAGATGTTACACCAAGAGCTGCTTATGGAAATATCCAAAGGACACATCACACAACTACTGGTAGAACATTTGTACCTCATCATAGAATTAAATTGTGCAACTGATAAACATGTCCACAATGTAAGTTTCAGAAAGAGCTACTGATGAAAATATCAAAAGTACATTTCGCACAGCAGCTGGTATAAAAGTTACACAGTACACAATTATGGGCCTATTCACAAAGGGAGTTTGGAGTGCACCAGTGGTAGGAACTCTTTTACGTATTCTTACATGGGTTTATACATTGTCCACAAAATATTTTAAATGGAAGTAAAATGAGAATATTCATGGACTATTTATGTACAGTTAGTATAAATAGAAATTGTAATAAAGTGCCCTTTTTACATGATCACACATCCACACTTTTTACCCCAATGCTGATGGTTTTGACTCTGAATGTGAACTGGAGCCTGGTGCCCAGGCCCAGTGCCAGTGCTCTCCCCCTAAAACGGATACATGTGAATTGGTACCCCCAATCAGCAAGGACTTTAACCATTGGTACCATTTACCAGGAAATGATTGATCCCTGGTAAATGGTACCAGTGGTACCCATCGCATGGGAGTTAAAGAAGTCACCTGGGCCTGAAGCACTGGTTGTGACACCCTAAGTGACCCAAGTAAACAGATCGCAGCAGTCCTGCCATTGCAGACTGCAGGAGAAGTGCAAACTCCTCAAACTCGACTTTGTTCTCACCATGTGTGGCAAGGTCAAAACACTAGTTTTAATATATGCCAGTCACCCCTAAGGAAGGCTTCCTGAGCCCAGGAGGCAGGCTGCATTATATTAAAGGTGTGGACATATAAGTGCAAGCTTATGAAGCAGGGTCTAGTTTTACCATATAGTGCCCCAAGCCCATTCTGCCCACATCTGAAGCATGAGAGTCTCAATTGTCTCTGCCAGCCCATAGACAGGGTTGTGCTAAAATTATCCACACTGCCTTGAGCATCTACAGAGGCAGTAGGCCTCACACCCTCCTGTAAGTTCAGATGTATCTCTCCTATGAAGGCCAATAACCTCTCGTCACTGTCTTTCTGATGAAGGAGTGGGGGCCAACTGGGACTTTCCGCACCTTTGAAAACTAAAATAGCGACAGGGCTTAAAATAAAAAATAGCCTTATAAGGAGCTTCCACGTTAAAGCTTCCGAGAGGTGACGCAAATTGTTTTTGATAAAAAGTTCAAACTTTTATGTTCTGCGGTCAAGCACCTGCCAAAATTAGATCTTGTGGTCAACGGTTCCTCATTTCAAATGTATAAAAGGACTGCTTACTCTCCAGTTCGTTGACCACCTCGTACAGTGTACCTTTTGTCACGAGGATGGTGCTCCCGGTTAACCGTTTTATTTAGCATTTTTTGATTGAAGTTGTAATGCTTCATTGTACTTTGATGTTCATTCTCTCTCTTTTACCTTGGATTGCCGTGATTTTAAACTTACTAGATTGCATATTTTTGCTCAGGATCTGCGATGTGTCTTTGACACTTGTTATTTGCTAGATTGCATAGTGTTACTTTTGATGAATGATGCGTCTTTTGACATTTATTGTTTAAACTGTTTCTTGAATAAATGGTGCCACTCCTGACTTAGTTCCTGCCTCTCACACGTGTGTTTTGTTATTTCAGATAGCACCTCGGTGTGCTAAATTAGGTGGTAAAAAACCACTCTCCAACACTTATATGTCCCTATAGTAGCATCTTTTCATTAAGGGTAATATATATCTAGAGGTGATCAGCGGTCCATACGATAACATGGGCTGACACCCGGGCACCGCTGACACTGCTAGCTCCATTATGATACCACTGAAATAAGTCATTTTTGGCATCAATCAATTTACCTCATCACCACTGCCATGATTCCCTTGTCAGAGTCGATGTGGCAGGCACCCTAGTGACTACCTTAAAGGTTGCCCACCTGCTTACACAAGCCTTTCATGTGCCCTGGATGACAGCCCGCAGCTACTGCCTCTAAGACAGGAATCTGACCCCCTGCTAGGAGGTGTGACAACTCCCAGGAGTCAGAAACAAAGGCCGGGGGTTGGAAGGAGGTGACACCTCTCTCTCTGACAGGATGGCTAGTGGAGTGGCACATCAAGGCGGTGAGCTTCAAAGCGTACACTGCATTTGATATGCCTCCAGTCTGCCTCTCAAAGGAGGAAACAGCCCCTCTTTACTCCCAGGCACATTTGTATCCGGGCAGGTGGAAAATTATGTAGTCAGGAAATGTACACCCCCAGAAGGTGAGCCACACCCCTACGTGGGTTACCTGGTCTGTACAGCTAAAGAAGGTTTCAGCCATTTTTAAAAGTGGCAGAATAGAGGATTCTGGGTAGAAAAGGTGACACACAACCGGATGTGGTCACCTCAGGGGCGGATTAGCTTCTGAGGCTATTAGTCCATTGGCTATTTGCACCCACACCCCTAACACCCTTTAATCTAGGATTTACGGGGCACCCCTGGCACCAGAACCTCAGGTCTGATTCGAATTACAACAGAGGACAAATAAGAGACCCAAGTCTGTGACAACAGGACCTGCACAAAACAAAGGTGTGATACTCTGCACTGTGGCAACCATTCTGATACTGCACGACTGTGACTCGTCCCGGACCGAAGACTGTTTCCCCTCAGACAGAGGGCCTTCTTTGAGAGCCAAAGGCAACTCTAGACTCCCTTGGACTAGTGTATTTTCACAGATGATATATCAAGTCAATGAAGTGCCCCTCACCACTGCCACTATACACCAACCTCATAGAGCATGTCCGGGGGGGGTCGGTCTCCTGCGCTTGTTTTTAATGTTTCCCCCAGGTGGGCCAGGTCCCAGGGGCATGCAGAGATTTATTTTAAAAAAAACATGGAGGGGGCGCACGAGGCCCCCCCTCTACAGGCTTATTTATGCCCCGGGAACTACCACCTCCCCGGGGCTAATTTGAAAAAAAATATGTCGGGCCGCATGGACCCCACCCCCTCCCCGGGGTTTTTTTTTGTTTTTTTTAAAGGAGGGAGGCACACAGATCCCTCCCCCCCCCCCCCCCTCCTAGGGCTTTCAGAAGCCCTAGGAGGGTCATTTGAGATGTCACCAGTGATGCCAATGACCATGTCATGAGTGATGTAATATGTGAGGTCATAAGCAGTGCATTGCAGAGGGCGTAAGTTATAGTTAGCTCAGGTAACTATAAATGCTGAATTTCACTGGTTTTGTACGAGTGAAATCTGAGCCTAACTATAACGTCCCTGTAACCTTTGTTTTTTTCAGTGACTCTCTAAGGTTTTAAAAGAAAATATATTTCATAACTATAACATCCCTGTAACCTTTGTTTTTTTCAGTGAATATATATGCATATATATGCTTAGACCATTTTACATTCACTTTCAAAAATCAGTCAACAGAAAATCATATGTGACTCTGTGACCGTCTCAAGATTGTATCTACAAAAGTGATACTTAAGGTCATTTCTCTTGTACTTCCAAGCTTGATGCATTTCACCTATGTCAAAAAAAAAAAACGAATTGAAGAATTGTATTTTGGGTTCCCAAGAAATAGCCAGTGACTGATAGACATGGCCTTTGATGGTATGTAACTAACATTTAATAAAGTGTTTTCTAAACAATTCTAAATCCTTCAACTAGGAGGCAAATTTGAGTTTTTTTCTTTAAAATCCCCTTAAAACAATTGTATGATAGACTTCGTTCTCCCTATGTAGGATGCATGTTAACTTCCAGCAATAGAGAGTGTTTGCCTCATGACATGGCGTTATCTTGTTTAACAAAGGGGAGGCCAGTCCATCTGTTAATATTTCTCTGAACGACTCTTCTTCCGCCAAAATCGAAGGATTGAGACTATCTGCATAAGAGATTGTTTCTGCAGCAGTCAGTTAGTCAGTAATACTGGAGCATGGGGATGAAGAAAAAAGGTGTGCAATATTGACACATAGCGACCTTAAGATACTGACAGGGGGACATGGATTTTAGGCTATGAAGACACAACCATGAATACTGGGAGACCATGGATGAGCAAGGGGGCATGCACCTCAGCACAAGCAAAATTATGACCCCAGTTAAACAACATAATCATACAATAGCACTTGACCCCAAAATACAGTATCAGTGCTGGATACTGTACTTTTAATATACAGCACAGGTTTTCTACTTGTACACGTAAACTGAAGTGACCAATTGTGCAAATGTCTGGAGCAATGCAATTGCTTCATTCTTCCTTACTACAAAGTTTACACATGTAGATTTACTCATATGTAAATTTACATTTATGAAGGGGCCCCTATACATTTCCTGATAACTTTCGTGCCGTTCCCATATGGTACATCATAATCTTTTCTATTGATATTGTTTTTACATGGCTTGCCTTTTTTTCCAGAGTTTTATATAGCGCAAAGTTGACCCAAAGGTTTAAGAGCGCTTTACATGAGCACCAGTTGCTTACAGACGGACACATTCATTTTTTGTTAAACCCATGGATATTAAGTGATTTGCCCAGAATCACAAGATGCCGAGACTCAAACCCGGTTCCCCAGTGTCGTGGTCGACCGCTCTAGCCGTAAGGCCACATCCACATCCTAATGCCTTAGGGTAAAATCTGAAACGTTTCCATGTCACTGAGCTGTTTATTTCTCTAGTTCACCTGGTAAATAACTGTGTACTAGGTGATCCTTTCTCCGTAATGTGATCCCAGTTAGATCACACTCAATCATACCACAAGATCTTATAGTTGCTCATTGGTTATGAAAACCATATGCCAAAGCCAGCAGGTACTTGGATAATTGTTTCTCTATCTCAATTTATATTTTCATGGGCAGTTTCTAGTTGTATGCAGAATAAAGTTGATTTTTAAAGAAAAACACTTTCTGCTCTGCCTCGATGCCTTGATTGTCAAGTGCTAAAGGGGTGCACTGGGTGCTCAGTTGTGGGTCCATTAGTAAGGCGGCCCTAGGACACCATGGGTAAAAGCCCCTATTGACACAATTGGGGTTCAGTGTACTTGGATTGTCCTGGGTACACTTCTCATCATAACAGTTCCCACACTGCCTATACCACCACCCTCTTTTTTCTAATTGACACTCAAGAGTCCCCAAAAACTAGAACCCCGGCTTTTTGCACAAAGTAAACCACCAAATACCAGAAATTATTTTCAGGTGTTCAATGGGAATGGAGAGGGTGGGAGGCAGTTGGACCCACATTATCTGGGACTGCACAAAAATATAACAATTCTGGGCATACATTGAGAAGTATTGTTTCCACATCTTAGGACTGGAACAGCCAATAAACGTTCTGACAGCGGTTCTAGGATATTCTCATGATGTTAGCATGGGACCATTGGAAAAAAACACTGTTTATTATTGTTTTAATAGCTAGACCGATAATTCTTGAAAATAGGCGGTCGGACGTCATCCCGACATTCCAACAATGGTGGTCCAAAGTGTTAAGAATTAAAGAGTTGGAAAATATGTATGCACTAATGTCAGGATCATATAATAAATCCCAGAGACTTTGGGGGACACTTGGATAAAACGTAGATGATATAAGGAAGAATGGGGGAAATTTGGAAAATGTGCAATATAAGATTATTTATTGGCTGTATTATCCAGAGATCCTTATATGTATGTTTTGTAACTTGAATATTATTTTCACCAAGATGCATTATTTTAATGAATTGTTACATATCTTGGTTGTTGAACTCTTCCAATAAAAATAAAATTACAAATAAGAGAGTCCCCAACAACTAGCCTCGCTGATACAGGTTTAAATATAGCTTGCTATCCCTCCCTCTCTTGAGCGCTCCCTCTATTGCCTACTTACATTAGTGGGGGTGGGTGAAGGTGTCTCACCTCACAACACTCACCTGGGTTTAATGGAATCAGCTCACTGCCGTAAGAGATGGACTTAGTGAAACACACCTCGCAGCACAGGACCAACACCGCCGCAGAGCACAGGAACCGCATAGTGACCCTGCACAAGAACAAGAGACTCGGTCAATGGAAGGAAGGCGGAAAGGAGGATTCAAATCTGTGTGCAGTGAGACTCAGTGGACATGAGGAGCAAAACCGTGACGTGGAAAAAGAAAATGCAATAAGAGAGGTAGAATAAAGATGTTGAAAATGCTATCTCATACCGTACAGTTTCCAAATCCAGAGTGCTACATTCTCTGACTTTCTGTCTTTTCCCCCTGATGACCCCTAATGTACATGCGGCCGCCCAGGCAGGAGTGTGCATTGCATGATCACGTGAATAGTTTACTACTCGAGCATGGAAGCTAGAGCCACTCAGATAGATAACAGTGGCCAAAGCTGACAGTAAGGTCACTTCCGCCGTACACTGGGACACACAGGAAGCCAGAGACTGTATGAGCTTCTGGCACCACTGGTGCACCCTGCCTTACCTTGTTTGGGTGCATCTGGACAACACTACCCTTGCAGTACTCTCTGGCACTGGCTTGTCAAGTCCGAGCTTTAAACATGCTGTTTGGAGTGACTGAGTGGGAAACGAGGTGTGTAGCGTTTGTAGAAGAAATATGTTTCCATATATCTGAAGTGGGACTCCTGGAGCGTTGCGTATGCATTCTTGGCATCCAAGGTAGCAGGGCCAAACGTGGAGGTGATTGTGGTCTGTTTTTTGGCAGGGGTTGACAATGTTAGGGGAAGTATTGTACCAACAATTCAATTTTCCTCAAAAACCAGGGCTTCTGAGTGCAAACACAGGACGACTGTGCTCTCAGACATGAGACTGGTCCATTTGTCTGATCCTTTTGGAGAAGAGGCTGGGCACTTTAAGTTGATTCATAATGTGTTGTTTACAACTTGATCTTCTTTAAATGGCAGTACATTGCTTTACATTTCTTCCCAGGGTTGTGGACTTGGGGTTGGTGATGGGAGGTCTAGTCTTATCATTTTGGCACTATTGACTGGCATTGATCAACAACATGGCTTGACCGGTTGAAGCTGGTATGAGACATAGAGCTTTGATGGCCTTGGACCATTCTGCAAGGAGTGTGGGAGACTATTCATTCCAATGTAGAGGCCAGTGAGACATTTACAGTTTTGGTCAGTAAATGATTCCATATGTTCTTCAAAGATAGAAATGTGGCTGGCTGTTCTTTGAGGATATAAATGAGGGTGCTCTTCAACTCTGCAGCCTCTGAAGGGTCAGCTGAGCTCTTGCATGACTGCATCATGTTGATGCCTCTTATATACTGCCACTCATACCTCAACTAACACTGATTGGGCCGATCTCATTCCTCAGCAGGCCAGGACCCACTTAGCTATCAGTCACACACATGGGGCGATGCTCAGAACTGAAACAGGACTTTCTACCCCTGCATTAGTGCAACCAAAGTCTATGGACGTCCCTGGAGCAAGGACGTATCTGAGTGGGCAGTTCATGGAGATGTAAGGGAAGTGGAGTTTTGGTAGGAAGTAGCGCTGTACAAAAACATATAAGAAAGAAATAATTATCAGTGGCACCCACAGACCACCAATGTCCGAAAATGTTGGACAAAGACAATTCTATTGTGCCAGGGCCACAGTGGCTCAATGACTTGCTTTAAAGTGGCCTTAAGGAGAACATTGCATCCTGTCTCCTCTCTTAAAGGAGAAGCATCAACAAAAATGTTTTACTTGAACTTTGATTCTCACCTTGGGTGGAGGGAGGTTCAGGCGCTTTCTCTTCTCACACTTTGCGGCTCCCCTGCTTGTGTGTTGCCCACCGCTCCATGTCATTACAAACGCTATTTTCAGTCTTGGACTGTGATCAGGTGTTTTAGTGGTTCAGTGAGATCAATGGAAGAAAGAAAGTGTAGAACATCCAGAATGGATTAGGTTGTCACACTGAAGCCCATGTCTGGAAACAGTGGCCTGATGATATGGAGTGAGGTAGCCACCAAAGCTAAAAGGAAGTAAAAAACTTCAATGGAAGTGCTTGTCATATCCAAGCTTCCAGAAACCTGGCTGAGCTCCAGGCCCCCCCATTTTGGGATGCCACATTTCCAGTCCTAAATGTTCATTTAAAAAAATCAATGAAAGAAGCTCTTTCAGAGAGCCACAGTGCACGCAGGGGCTACAGGACTCAACTGTGGTGGTGAGGCCTTTTACTTGTCCCGGGGGCCCGACCTACTATAGCTCCTGCTCAATTGGGCCAAGTACCCCTTCTGCACTTGACTCTCAGTGATGGTGGTCGAGCAGTCAAGGCTCCCTCGGTGGGATGGAGATACAGGTCAGTGAACACAACTCATAACTCAAAATGCAAACAGTACAAACAATAAATCAATGTGCAGCCAAATACTTGCTTTTATGAGAAAAAGTGGTATTTTTGTCCTAATTCTACACATACAAAGAGATATGTCATTCAAATGTAATAACACAATCCCCTCGAGGTCAGGGCTCTAGTAGTTGTCAGGCGACTCCCTGTCCCATCCTCCGTCATGTAACGTGTTCAGGGTTATTGCCTATTCACTGGTGGCCACATCAGGGAATGCAAACTATTAGGCCATATTCAAGAGTTCTCCCTTCAGACCTTTCAGTAACTTACTCAATTTTGTTTATGGTGCACCAGCACTGTTAGAAGCAAGTCCCCTGGGGCCCCAAAGGCCTGGTTTCAGTCATATCTGATTCAGCGGTATGGCAGTGTTCAGCAGTGCAGCGGGTGCGCTCTCCTCAGTCGGTCCCCAGTCCAGATCCTGTAAGGCAAAATCAGGCTGCTCATGATGGACACGGCAGCACCTGGAGGCGCAGGCTGTGCCTGTTGAGCAGCGCTGGCTGTCAGTTTCCAGTGATTGGAGCTTCTCCCGCTCGGTGGGCAAAATAGGAAAGTTGCTCTTCCCCCTAACAGAGGTGGTGCTGGTGGTGCTGATGGGATCCTCTGGCTCCTGACCGGAGCTCCATCGAGGATGCGATGCCCTCAGCGGCATCTCAGCAAACCTCGGGGACTTCGTCAGGAGCAGTACACGGCGTGCCTGTTCGATCCTCTAGTTCAAGCAATTCTCCTTCAGTCCGAGGTGAGGGCCAAACTCTAGGTAAAAGTGGTATTGGGAGCCCCTCCAGGGGTTGCCGCTGTACTAATGATCAGGACGCAGGCCCTTCTTAGGCGATCACCCTCTCTAGGGCGGCCCTTCCTGGAACATGGGTTCGACTATCTCAGCAGTCACAGGTTTGGCGCTCCTGGCACAAACTCAGTTCAACAGTAACGCGCTCTGGCATTTGGGGTCACCCCAGCGTGGTAAGGCAGCTTTGCGCTTCCCGCCCAGCCCTTCCCATTTGGCTCAGAACAATGCGGCCCTCTCCTGGCAAGCGAGAGTCGCAGAGTCGATACTGCACATGGGCAATGGTCCAATCAGTGCACAGCCTCACACCTCGCTTAGGGATCAGGAAATCCCAGTGCAGGGCTCCCCACTGGACCTCATTCCCTCCAACGCTCTCCTCTCTCTCCCAGGGCAATCTGGTCTTGGCAAGCAGGCAGACAATGGTGCTCCAGGGCAGGTGATCTTTGTGTCCTGGATGATGGTCCCTCACCCCGCAAGGAGACTAGCAGCCTATATGGCAAATTTTTGGAAACTCAACCTCCCCTTCTTATATTCCTTTTTCAGACACCAAATGTAATTTAGGGTCTGTGTCTTTGATGTTTTATGTTGGGGATCTGCTTCTTTTGAAGTGGACACTTCTCCTTTTCATCTTCCTTCTTGAAAGGGGTCTGTCACAGCCGGCACAACTCCAAAGCTCATTGTCCACAGCATGCATAATTCATCGGAGTGACCAGAGTTTATACCTTGATGTCAGCCACAGTGATATGCACATCAAAGGGTTAATCCCAGACCCCATATTCTACCGTTTATGATTCTCTTATCAGCCCCATCTCCTTTCCTGAGATGTGTCCAGGCCCCTTCCTTGTGATCTATCACAGAATCAAAGAGCAGTCTTTTGAGATGTAAAGGGAGTCTCTTCCTTCCCTCCAGTGTGTCCCCACCCAGATCACAGGAATACAGCCCTAGCCAAATCTGGCTGGGGGATTCCTCTACTCCTCATGTCTTCATCAGGCAAGCCTGGGCTTCCCAAAATGGAACCCAGGGTTCTCTATACAATGTACCGTTACAGTCACATTCACTAAGTGTACATTTATAGCACAATTTCTGTTCGGCACTCAAACCTCTATGCATTGTACCCTCACATGCACCCATGCATCCAGCACACACTCACAGTCTGCATGCACTGTTCAGCAGTGAAGCTTTCATATCTTTAACCAGGGTGTCGAAACACATGCACTGCCAACACACACACTCACTAAGTATGTGCTGCACACCGCTTCACCTTTCATGTATTGTACGTCACGCAAGCTCACATACACCCAGCGCATGTGGTACCTGCACACGTACTGCACAGCACTACTTCTATTATGTAACATATTCCTCTCAGGCATCCATACAACCAGCACATGTAGTAAACACACATGTACTGCACATTACTGATCCACCCTTGTACTGTGCCCTTCCCAGGCCCACATACAACTAACAAAGAGTCACTACTCCCGCGCTATGCAGCACTCCACATCTACCTAAAGTATGCCAAGGATGAGTTAAGCACACAGCAGCTGAACTTTTAACAAGGTGAGTGAGCCTGTAGGCCTTGCTCCTGTAACGCAGGGGTAAAAAGGGCCTGTTCACTACTACTGATCACTACACGGTATGCTGCCACCACCGTGCTTGTGCTGCTTAACTCCTGGTAAAGGCGGTAGCCTTCCACCACTATGAGGGCAGCGCTTTGGGCACCTCTCCCGGTCCAACAAGACCGCAATCCATGAGACAGACCTATGTCATGGGGTACACACATGATCCGTGTTCACCTATGACAACAAATCAGCATTAGTGATCCAGACGACAGTACAGTTGAACATTCAGGGCAAGGGTACACATTCTCTTACTATGCAGAGGACTTTTCCGCCCCAAAAATCAGTTGATTATTTAATTTGATCTAGATGGACAAAAACACCTGAAAATGATCCATTTTAGGTCTCGGCTCTAGACAGTGCATGCACTGTCTCAAAGAGACATGTTGTATATACTTTGTGGGTATCAGCTCACCCATAATCTTCCCAGTCACTGGCTCCATCGTCGCTTTCTTATTCATTCTCCCAATTTGTCCATGGCATGCATGCGCCATGCCTCTTCCTGTGTTTATCCCTCCCCGAGAGCAGGGACTAAGTACTCTATCCATCCATCTTCAGCTGCCATTTTAGGAAGTGTTTTAGAAAGTGTTTTGTACACTTAACACAAGCGCTTTGTGTTTTCAGTCACTCCCAGCTCCTACAGCCCTTTAAATCTTATTCTTATCTTATCACATTTGCTGAGCATTCAAAGACCAAGAACAAATGTCAGACGCTGTTTTCAGAGGGTGACTGTTCCATGCCCCAACGCCCTCCAGCTTTGCTGCTTGTTTATACAGCGGTTGCAGGCTCACATGTATTCTAACATGTACACTGTTAATAACAGTTACACTGTTTCAAAGCCATTACTAGTTGCAGCGGTGTTATTTAGTTTGCATTCTTTTCTTCAGCTGTGTAGTCGGCACATCCAATAAACAATTCTTGTAAAAGGCTTCACCCGGACGAAAATAATGCACACTCAATCTTCTTTGCCCTTTGCAGGTACGTATGGGAACACGTATGTTTTTTTGCTGTTAGTCAGCACTTGTAGGGCAAACAGAACCCCATGTTTTAGAAGAAGTAATATCAACACATACTGAAGAAAGAGCAGGCTTGCCCCTTTAAGACTATAGCTCTGCGATAGTGATCTTTAGCCCCGAATGGGAACATGAGAATCAGTAGCTACTGCATATCTGCCACTCGGACTGGAAAGTCTCTTTCTTGTGTAAAGTAAACACAAATGAAACATTGCTGGAATGGTGTGAGTGGAATTATGCATAAGAGGAAAAGTTGACACTAATGGTAAAGACTCACAGTTGATTATTAATTATATGTATTTCATCGGTGGTACAAAGAGCGACCTGCCACATACAAATGACAAGGAACTCTGAGCAAGTTGTTCAGCACCCTCAAGCAAGAGAGTCGTGTCTTCACACACACAGTACAGAAATCTTACCTGGAACTAAAAGGATGAAAAAGAGCATGGTCGGTACCTCGCTTACAACACATACTTGTCCTTTCATGTGTATTAAATTGTTAGAAAGTGAGCAAGAATTGTACCAATTATTTTATTTTTCATACTTTATTAGGTCTCGGCTCTAGAGAGCACCGACGCTTTCTCAAAGTGACATGTTGTATATTCCTTGTGAACATGGGATGAAAATTACAACTCTTTGCTAAAAAATTAATTAAGAGCCTCGAGCATTGTGGCGGGAATGTACCAGTAAACAAGGAACCATACCTTATTTTTAGGTTTCTGCTCTAGACAGCGCATGCCCTGTCTCTAATAGACATTGACAACGCCAATAGCCTGCGGATTGCCGAGACCAATTGGCTTTGTCAATGCTTGTTAAAATGGACGTCACCGATACAGTCAGCCATTTTGTCACTGTAAAACCATGCGGCTGTCCGAGGCCCCCGCAGGGGGCCACTAAGGAGGGCAGCCCTCTAGTAACATCTGGGCACCCCCCCCCCCTTTTCAGGTGGGCAGGGACTCGGGGAGGAGTCCCCCAGCCCGGTGGTGACGCGCGAGGCAGCGTCACTTCCGAGGGCGCGAGGATAGGGGAGGGTATATAGCCTCCCCCACCACTTTTCTTCCTCTTTTCGCGCCGGACACACCGTCTCTCCGGACTGCTGCCTGCCTAGCTGCCCGTCGCCCTACCAAGCGCTCCCTGGTGAGTTTACTCCTCCCCCCCAGTCCTCCTATGCAGGGGCGCCAGGCCATCCGGCTCCGGCACCCGCTCTAGGGGGGGGAGGACAGCTCCTCGAGGGCTCAGGCTACGATGGGGCGCTTGGGGCTGTAAGGGCTGACTGTCCCTGGGCACGACACAGCGTGCTCGGTCCGGGGTCCTCGCCCAGCCAATTCCGGCGGGGTCGCACGGCCTTTTCACTTGCCGGGCGATCTCCGTGGCACCCTTCCCTCCGGGTCCCCGCAGGGAAGGGGGCGGGAGGGGCCTCCGACTGCTGGCCACGCAGGGCCCAGCGCGGAGCACGGGGTCCGGGTTCCACCGGGCCTGCTGGATACCGACCACCGGCATTCGTCTCCCCGGCGTTGGTCTTACGGGGCCACGCCGAGATGCACCGCCTCCCCCTCCCAGCTCACCGGGCCGCCGAGGGATGGCTGGCGAGGCAGGTGGCACGCGGCCTGCTGGGGGGCGTCCACAGGGCAGGGGGGGGTCTACAGCCGCAGCTCTGGGACGCGCTCGCCTCCGAGGCGTCCTGCTGTCCCCAGCGTTCCAGGGAGATCACTTTCAGCGAGTTTCCATCGCCGCATCGGTGGTTGGCACGCTGGGGCGGCGGCAGACTGGTGCGCGGGCGCCGGTTGCAGGCGCGGTGGAAGGAGCCACGAGTGTAGTTCCCGGGCCGGTGATCTTGGGGGCCTCGCCTGTGTCGGGCGCCTCCCCCTGTTTGGATTATCGGGTGCCTGCCTACGCCTGCTACGCTCCCCTCCATCCCCCTCCTTTTGAAACAGACTGCGTTCGCCGGGGGGCAGTGGGCTTTGCACAACCCTCGTCCTCGCAGCTTCGGTGCGACGGGGCCATTCAGGCCCGCGGGGGGCCAGTCAGGCAAACGGATCTTACAGTGGGGGCTATGAGCACTTCCAAGGGAGGGCCGACTTTGGGCGTCGGGGCAGTGGGCGTTACACAACCCCCCCCCTCACCCGGCCTTGTTTGGTTGTCACCATGGGTGGAGGAGCATGGGGCGGGGGTGGATGCTGTGGGGGCGCCGGTGCCGGCTGCCAGTGATTTGAGTGCACGCGGGTTCTCTCTGATCCCGGGCCCCATTGGCTCCGCCACCTCGTGGTGCCGGGCTAATGACTACACCTCCCCGTGCCTACCAAGGGGGAAGTTGCCCAACGTGACGCATTAGTTTATACGATCAAGCGTTTTAGCTTGACACTCAATGGCAGAACGCATGATTCGAGCCGTCCACACGTTACTCCTGCAGTTTCCTAGGCGTTAGTAAAGGAGTACACTTTAGAGGTTTGTCCCGCACATTCAGGGGCAAGCAATGCTTTCCCATGCAAAACGTTTTCACAAAGCAAGCTGTTCTCCAATAATAACATGTTGTTCTCAGAGATGAAACACGGCCACAGCACACATGTGGTTGCCCACCGTGCTAAGGCCTGTAGGGTTATAACACTGTCCATCTCTCCCCATAGTGCGATATATCCGGGAGCCTCGCTCAAGCCACATCAAGTACGACAGACCCAGGCCACCGGTCGGAAGCAGTAAGTTGGGGGACTGGGACAGCTGAGGCTGAAAGGGCAGGCAAGGGTTTGGTGTGGTACCAAGGGACACGCCGTGGGACCCAGCACAGGCGAGTTGTCCAGTGGTGGCGTGCCCGCTAACCAGTAGAGGACTTGGCCTAATGGGTAGAGCTGCCGATCTCGGAGCTGGTGAACTGATAGCCGAAATAGGTAGGGGGTCGTCCGACAAAACTGGTGTGCATGTAAGCGCCATCAGGGGAGGGATGAGAACCAGCAAGGCAGGAGAAGTGGCCCTAGGTGGAGCTTCCCTCGGGCACCAAACTGGGCGGGGGGCCTGCGGCTGTAACACCGATGGGCCCCCCCCCGCTTAGTATTGTGGAGTTTTTGTCTTGTCATGCCTCACTCCGCGCCCTTTGTTTTTCAGCGGTACGCTTCGCCCCCTCCCCCCTGAGGCACTGCCCTAACACTAGGGACAAGCGGCCCGCGCAGTCGGACGACGTGGGCTAAAGGTAACAAAGATCTGGACCACCAGGGGCACGAGGTGACGTTTTGGGAGGGAGTCCACAACAGGAGGGTCTGAGGGTTGGGTGCCTCAAGAGCCCTATGTCAGGGAGTTGGCACTGGGCAACTGACAACAGGGAAGGTCAGCAGTGCGACAGAACACTCCTCATCCATGTTTTGTCTCCACAAGCAGGACAGAATTGGACGCTCGGCGCAGCCAGGAATCGATTGACCAGGGGGAAACGATCACGTAGTAGGTATGGGTGCATGGGGGACCCAGGACGAGCAAGCCGCAGCGTAAGTTAGGCCCAACTTGCAGGGAGAGGGAACAGTTCTGTCCCCCCCTTTTTCCCTCTCCCGCAGGACGGCGGACCATTGATCATGGCTAGCGGCTGCGAGAATTGGGTGCTTCCCCGCTCCACGGAGCTGGGGAGGGTGCCGGGGCCCTGAGGGCAGGGACACGGGGGGGCCTAGTGGAGATTTACTTACTTCTATCTTCATCTCCACTCACAGAGTCCAGTGCGGCACCCATCCGAGCGTCGCCACCAAAGATTGATAGCCTACCGGGCTGAAGTAAGTACGATACTAGGGGGACGCAGCGGCTGCGCACCTGCACAGAGGCAGGACAGGCCTGGCAACCAGTGTTGGGCAGAGTGGCTTAAATGTTAATTTTCTTCCAGATTGAGCCGCCAGTCGCAGGAGGGCAGGATGGATAGTCAGGGTTCCCCCCCTCTATTCTCGCTGATGTCCCAAGTCGATGAAACCCAGCCAGGCACCTCACAAGAAGCGCAGATCGCAGCCTTCCTCGCCATGGCCAAGACCAAGGGATTGGCTTGGGCCACAGAACTTCTGAAGGCCAATAATCCGGAGGACTCAGGATTCGCCAACGCGTCCCCGACCACAGAGCAGGAGCACATCGAAGAGGCAGGCCCCACTAGGTCCAAGAGGACACGCAGGCCCACAGTAAAGGACTTCCCGGCAGACCCGCTGCCAAGCAGGAGTCGGGCCATGACCACTCCTCGTATTCCTGCCATCCCGCTGCCCGTTCCTCCGCCCCCGGCACCCGGGCCAGTCATTCCCCGGCCAGCAACCCGCTCCCTGCGAGCTACGCAACAACTGAGGACTTGGGTAAGCTCACAGACTCTTTGAGGAGCTTCATGGCCGAGGTCAGAGCAGGCCTTGCGGGGGCCAGCTCGAATAGTGGGGGTGGAGGGGCGGTGCCGGCTCCTCCGGGGGGTGCGCTTGGGGTCCCGTCCATCACGCAGGTTTGGGGAGGGGGCGCCAGCACGGCAAGCGCAGCCCTCTCCCAGGGCGACAAGGCGTCAACCAGCAGCCCAGCAGAACAAGTTGGGCAGCATCCGGTGGTGGGGGCCACTTCGTCCCCAGCAAGTGCCCCCGCCAGCTCGGTACCACTCCCGGTGGGGACCCCGCCCACCGCGCCTAAGGTAGCCAGCGCTCCCACACGCCCCTCAGAACTGCCCACCGCAGCCGGGGTGTCCAAGCCACTAGTCACAATGGCGCCAATGGTCTCGGGGCGGTGCTCTCTGGGGTGGGAGGTTCCCACAGCGGCCAAAGAGGGGATTTGGAGGCGAGAGTTCATTGATATATTCACCCTGCTCATGCACGGTGCAGAGGGAGTTGACACAAGAAAGATGGGGGGTAAGGAGGAGGACAAAAAGGTACGATTCCAAGCTTGGCCGGAGAAGAACATTGTAACATGGGGACAAGCTTTGCCATCCTGGCTGCAGTGATAATGGAAAAATACCCAGAGCAGGGGCCGGGGTTGTTTCAGTATGCCAGCATTATCACCAACGAGGCTGGGACAAGCGGGGGGATGGGATGGTACCACTATGACTGTGAATTCAGAAAAAAGATGGCTATGTGTCCCGAACTGGAGTGGGACCAGATGGAGGTGAGGCTCTGGGTTAAGCACATGGGAAAGCGCACAGTGGAAGGGAAAGACAAGATCTCCACAAACAACAGTGGGGGTGACAAGCCCAGGGGTCAGAAGCAGGAGTCGAAGGGTCAGTTCAACAAGTCCTTTCGGGGTGGTCGAGGAGGTGGCCGAAAGAATGGAGGTAAAACAGTGCACAATGGAACCTGCAGGTTATACAACGCAGGGTCCTGCTCCTGGGGCAAAGCATGCAGGTTCTCCCATACCTGTAGCAAATGCGGGGCCACCCATCCTGCCTCTTCCTGTAACAAGCGGGAGGGCCCCTCACCTCTGCCGGGAAGGCAAGATAAATAGACAATCTTCACTGTCCAGCCTCCCTCTCCGCCCCTCCCACCCCCTCCCAGCAGTGACGTCCCCGGCTTGCCTTCTAGGGGTAGGTCTTCCAACCCACACATGGCCAAGGGTCCGTCCCCTATCATCATTTCAAACCTCCTCCCCTCATCCGCGAGTATCCGAACACCAAGGACAGACTGCTCCTAGCGGAGGGGTTCATGGAAGGATTCAGAATACCTTACCGGGGCCCACTAGCGAGCAGGGACGCGGGTAACCTCAAATCGGCCAGGGAGCAACCTGAAGTTGTGCTGGGGAAGATTAATAAGGAAGCGGCCCTGGGTAGGGTGGCGGGCCCCTTCAATCAGCCACCACTCACGAACTTTGTTGTCTCCCCCTGGGGGTAGTACCCAAGAAAGAGCCAGGGGCCTTTAGGTTGATCCAGCACCTGTCTTACCCAGAAGGTGACTCAGTGAACTCCTGGCTTGAAGAGGGGACGTGCTCGGTGTCCTACTGCTCCCTGGACATGGCGGTGGACATGGTCAGGAGGGCGGGCAAGGAGCTTGGTTGGCAAAGTCAGACATAGAGTCTGCTTTCCGCCTGCTGCCGGTCCACCCGGATAGCCAGCATCTCCTGGGGTTTAAGTGGCAGGGAGAATTCTTTTTGATAAATGCATGCCCATGGGATGCTCCGTGTCCTGTGCTTACTTTGAGGCTTTTAGCTCTTTCCTGCAGTGGGTGCTCGCGTACATGTTCAAGGTTGAGGGGGTGACGCACTACCTGGATGACTTCCTGTTCATCGGGGGGGCAGGCACGCGGGAGTGCAGCAGAGGCTTGCAATGCTTTCAGGACATGGCCAGGCACCTAGGGGTCCCGTTAGCACCTGGCAAGACTGAGGGTCCGGCGCAAGTCCTGACTTTTTTAGGCATCGAACTGGACACGATTAAGGGCGAGTCCAGGCTCCCTGCGGACAAGGTACAGGCGCTGCGTCAGGACATTCAGGCTTTGCTGGGGAAAGACAAAGCCCCCCTGGGTGCCATACAATGCCTCCTGGGAAAGCTCAATTTCGCAGTTAAAGTGATCCCTGCTGGGAGAGTTTTCGCCAGGAAGTTAGCTAGGGCAACAGCTAACGTCAAAAGAAACACCACCTGGTTAGGCTGGCAAAGGGCTTGAAGAAAGACCTTGCTATGTGGTGCGAGTTCCTCACGCAGTTCAATGGGACGGTGATTTGGAGGGCACCTTGGGCAGACAGTCCTGAGCTCTGCCTCTTTACGGACGCATCAGGTAGGGAGGGCTTTGGGGCAATCTTGGGGGCTGAATGGTGCGCCCAGGAGTGGCCCAACGCCTGGCGCAGGCGCAACATCACAGCCAACATCTCGGTCCTTGAGCTATTCCCAATCGTCATTGCACTACACCTGTGGCCGGGGTCGCTTTCTGACAGAAAGGTCCTATTCTGGTCTGACAACATGGCGGTGGTGCAGGCCATCAATGGGCAAACAGCCAAGTGCCCGTTGGTCCTCTGTCTTCTCAGAGAGTTAGTCAGGGCATGCCTGCGCTGCAATGTTGAATTCAGGGCGAGGCATATCGAGGGGGTCAAGAATGTGGCAGCTGACGCTCTTTCTCGCTTTCAGTGGCTCCGTTTCCGGGAGGCCTGGCCGCGAGCGAGAGCGGAGATGACCCCCTTCCCGGCACACCTCTGGAGAATCTTGCAGTGGAGCAACGATTGAGAGCACTGGGCGAATGCTCATTGGCCCTAGGTACCAGGATACGATACAGGGCACACTTGGCCACCTTCAAGAAAGTGTCACAGTCACTGGGACTTTCCCCGCTGCCGAGGGAGGGCACAGTGCAGGCATTCGTAGTGTGGGCCAAGGAACAGGGGAAGAGCCATTCCTGGGTGTGCGGCCACTTGGCGGCAGTGAGCCACGACGCCAAACTCACGGGGGAGCGACCCAACCAAGTCCTTCATCATCAGGGCGGCCCTCAAGGGTTGGGCCAGAGAGGAGCCCAGAGTTCCAGACAACAGGGCCCCCATAGATTTTGACACACTCAAGGGCATGCTGGACGTATTAGAAGGGGTCACCTACTCGCAGTACGAGGCGTCGCTCTTTGCGGCCGCCTTCTGCCTAGCGTTTTTTGGCGCATTTAGGATAAGTGAATTGGTGGCCAGGTCCAAGTCGGACCAGTCGGGCAATGCCTTAAGCATCAAGGATGTCGGCCTGGTGGGCACCCTGTCCATCCACCTCAGGAGGTCCAAAACGGACCAGGCAGGGCGGGGGGTCGATGTGGAGTTAAGGCCGCTGGGGGACCACAGGTACTGCCCGGTCGCCAAGGTCAGGGAGTACTTGGCGCTCCGTCCCAACGCCCCCGGTTATCTGCCGATCCATGCAGATCAGGGTCCCCTGACAAAGTACCAGATGGAACGCTTGATGAGGGCGAGCTTAACTCGGGCGGGCCTTGCCCAGCCAGGCAAAAAATACACCAGCCATTCCTTCAGAATAGGGGCGGCCACGTCTGCGTTCAAAGCAGGAATGGAGCCGGAAGGGGTAAAAAGGTGGGGCGTTGGGAGTCCGAATGCTACAAACGGTACGTCCGTCCTTGAAGGAATTTGTTTGTATTCATAGTGTGCAGTGAATTTGAGTGTACTACATGTCATAATACTTGTGTGAAATTGAACATTAAAAGTACAAAGTGTGTAAATGGTGTCCTTTACTCTACTAGGGTTCCAGGTATGGGTGATCGGGCATTCATTCATCACCAGGGTGGCCCAGTGGGCGGCGCGCCAGAATTGGACGCGGGGATTTTCAAAGACACAGTTTGAGTGGATGGGTTTCCCCGGAATGAGATGGAGCACCCTCAGGAACAGACTGGAACAGAGACTAGCCGCCCAGGGGGCTCTGCCAAAAATATTGGTGATACACCTGGGGGAAATGACCTCATTGCCATGGGGAGAAGGCTACTCTTGCAGGCCATGAAAAATGACTTGGGTGAAATCGTCAAACGCATGGGGCAATGTGAGGTCTGTTGGTCAGAGATGATTCCACGCAGAGTATGGCAAGGGGCAAAGTCTGGGGAGGCAGTGGAGCACTCCCGGAAGCGAGTGAACGGGGCAATGCGCAAGTTCACCGACCAAAGGGGCCTGGGATTCATCAGACATGAGATGATTCAAGAAAAGGTGAAAGGATACTTTGAGGCGGATGGTGTTCACCTATCACCAGTGGGGATGGACCTTTTCCTGTTAGACTTGCGGGAGGCCTTGGAAATGAGAGGTTGCAGGTAGGACCATAGTTGCTGGGTGGGGGGCCCTGGCGGTGACGGGGGCCACCTCCAGAGCGGTGGCGGAGTTACAGGGCGATCTGGAAGCAAAGGGGGACAGAAGGGTACCCCTCTCTGCGCAGCACCATAGGGGGTGCTAGAGCCAAATCCTAAGAGCCTCATGGGAGGTGACTGGAAAACGGTGTCGGCACCCCGTTAGTCCTTCGGGCGGTTGTGGGCCTGAACAACTGGGGGTTTGCTATGCTACGCTCCGCCCTGAAAGGGGGCGTGAGTAGGAAGGGACCATGTGTCAGGTGATCAGGGAGAAGGATCACCAGAAGTGGCAGCACAGATGGGGTTCGCCCAGTGCTGCTTGGCTCATCAGGCGGGCAGGCGGCCCAGATGGTTGCCTGCCCTTGGATCGCCCGTAAGATAACCCACCTTATTACATAACGGTGTATGTAATAAACCTGCAGCAATTTTACCCAAACAAGTAACGTGTTGTGTGTTTATTATCAGCATGCAGTATTGGTTGGAGGGGGGGGTGCGTTGCCAATGGTGTTGCTATGCGGCTGTCCGAGGCCCCGCAGGGGGCCACTAAGGAGGGCAGCCCTCTAGTAACATCTGGGCACCCCCCCTTTTCAGGTGGGCAGGGACTCGGGGAGGAGTCCCCCAGCCCGGTGGTGACGCGCGAGGCAGCGTCACTTCCGGGGGCGCGAGGATAGGGGGAGGGTATATAGCCTCCCCCCACCACTTTTCTTCCTCTTTTCGCGCCGGACACACCGTCTCCCACCCTACCGCTTACCCGGCGTGGTTCCGGGCTGATGGGAGGCAGAGAATGTTGTAATGTTGTCTTTTTCGTTGCAGGCGGAGTTACAGGGCGATCTGGAAGCAAAGGGGACAGAAGGGTACCCCTCTCTGCGCAGCACCATAGGGGGTGCTAGAGCCAAATCCTAAGAGCCTCATGGGAGGTGACTGGAAAACCGTGTCGGCGCCCCGTTAGTCCTTCGGGCGGTTGTGGGCCTGAACAACTGGGGGTTTGCTATGCTACGCTCCGCCCTGAAAGGGGGCGTGAGTAGGAAGGGACCATGTGTCAGGTGATCAGGGAGAAGGATCACCAGAAGTGGCAGCACAGATGGGGTTCGCCCAGTGCTGCTTGGCTCATCAGGCGGGCAGGCGGCCCAGATGGTTGCCTGCCCTTGGATCGCCCGTAAGATAACCCACCTTATTACATAACGGTGTATGTAATAAACCTGCAGCAATTTTACCCAAACAAGTAACGTGTTGTGTGTTTATTATCAGCATGCAGTATTGGTTGGAGGGGGGGGAGCGTTGCCAATGGTGTTGCTATGCCTCCTGCGGTTTTAATCCAAAATGTATTTCTCTCTTAGTTTGGATTATCCACCTCTGTCATCTCTTATTGACGCAAAGACGTGAAGGCAACGCTGTTTTGCTTCGAGGGAATTCAAAGTGACTCCAAAGTTTCGGCAAACTTTTGTTCAAAGGATTTCACACAAAGTACCACTTCGCATTATCCCTCTGTCTGTTGCAGTCATTATCACACATCTCCAAGTGAAAACTTGCGCTATTCATTACATCTATTGTGCTCACTGTTAATTACTGCCAATTGACTTGTCATGTTACACAGAATTCAGTTGATTTTCAGATCAGCAGAGCAGAAGAGCAGAAGCACCTCCCTATTCTCATATACCTTTCAGACGTTCTTTGTTTTAGAGAAAGAAAATATATTTTCAGTGTTTGGAAAGGCTCTCCTGGCATATTCTTATTCCTTCCACTTTTCCTTGCTAACAGAACTGCTGGATTTGCTGAAACCTGCTTGATGTTACGTTGTAGCCCTCGTTTGTATTGCGCCTTCTACCATTATTATGGCTGGCACCGAATCACTTATTTCATGGGTACTCGCAAACATTTCCTCGAGGGGCGCAAAGTACTCTCTGTGGCATGCCCGAGGGCCGCACCAATGCCAGCATTGTGAGGGGGGTGCGAAGCAGATGCATGGGGTACAAAACAAATCGAGCCTTCAAGAGACTTCTGTCTGCCACCAACGCTGTATTCTCATTCACCAAGAATTAAAGTCATAGCGTTAACTTCTAATGTAAAACGTGAGAGGGAAAGAGATACTCATCTGGTGGCTGAATTGCAACACGTGAAACCAGAAAACCTGGTATCAGTCCTGGCTTCCCTTATTGATGAAATTGTGTGATCTTAGGCAATTGGTTAATTTCCCTTTGCCTCCTATTTCTTCATTACCACATATGACAGACCCTTAAAATTTACGAGTTCAGGATGCGTGCTGTACAAAAGCTTCTTTTGTGTTTTATTTAATACACTATAATGTTGTGCCAAATATATAACAACCAAGGCTACACACAAGATGCACCTGACAAATGACTTGCCTCTTGGTTCACTAATGGCATTGTTTTCAGAATGGGGGTAGCATGAATGTTTCTAAAATCATGTTTGAAAACTATCACTGCTAATAAATGCCTCTCAATGCAGTGATATAATCTGATCTACTAAAGTACAACGCTCATGCATGTTAATAAATACACTTTTTTGAAGTTTTCAGAGCGTTTTTTTTTTGTTTAAATTTTTTTTATTGGGATTTTTACATTGCTTATTCCTCATTATCATCATAAATCATTGTAATACATTGATTCAAGACTGCGATTGAGAACAGACTGTTGGTAAGAAATAGCAGGTACAGTTTACTGCATCACAGCCTAACTGGATTCTAGACGGTGGGACAGCTTCTGGAAGGGACCCTTCTAGTGATTCGTGTCTTTCCGAGATAGTTTGCTATATTCTAGTTGGTCGTGGTTCCGCTATGCATGCGGCAATATTCCACACTCTTCTGTTCTGCCCCAGAGATATCTGGTCTATACTTATCTGAATGTGTTCCCATTTTAACAGACATCGGGGTCAAAATTACCGATGTAATACCACAAACTGTCAACTAAGGGAGGTAGAACTGGGGTGTAGGGCTGTGGGGAGCTTACGGGTTCTGTGTGGTGGATAACTATTGTGTGGATGGCGGCGTTACTTTTTTACGGCTTGGTAGTGAAAAGGGGGCAGGGGGTATTACGCCCACGTGGCCCGTCAACCCAGTGTAGGATGTGGGGGGTTCCCAGCAGGACTGTATCAGACTTTGGATTTAGGCCAGAGGATCCTGTCGTGGGACGTCTACCGCTAACTCAGTATGGGACCGAGGTGGGGACTGGGGGTCCTCTGGTGCTTCCGCCGGAGTTGTTTCGTGTGTGAACGTGTGTAATAGCTGTGCCCATTCTAGAGAGATAGGGCACTTGCGTAGTCCTCTTACTTCCTCGTCTCTCAACACCTCTTCCTCCGCCTTTCCCCATTTTTTCATGGCGCCCACCCAGGCTTCTGTCGGGGGTCCTGTTGAGGCCCGCCAGTGCATGGCTATCCCCTTTTGTGCTAAGAGGACGGCAAGGGATGCAAATCGGTTGTGCAATTTTTCGGTCTTCCGCCTGCGGAAGATCCCTAGGGCACACGCTTCCCATGTGGAGCGAGTCGCCAGGTTGGTCGTCACCCTAAGTGTCTGGTGGACGCGATCCCAGTAGCCTTGAATGATGGGACAATCCCAGAATATATGTTTAAAGTCTGCGTCAGGGGTGTGACAGCGAGGACATGCAAAGTGTGTATCTGGATAAAAACGGTGGAGTCGGTGTGGTGTGAGATATGCTCTGTGAAGGACATTAAATTGGATGTTCCTGAATCGTGCGTTCCGGGAGACCTTTTTAGGGTATTCTAAGGCCGCGTCCCACTCCTTATCATTAAACACCCTCCCCACCTCCGTCTCCATGCCTGCCGTAATGATAGCAATAGAGTAAGGATCAACTCCCGGACAGCCTTGTAGAGCCACGTGACCAGGTGTCGGCCCGCTCCCATGTGTAAGATGGTATGTATGACTGGGTGTGTCGCTGGCTCCCCCTCATTTGGGTCCCAAAAGCGGCGGCTGCTGTCTATGAGTTGCCTGTGTGTTAGGAACTGGCCCTGTGGCAGGCCGTAGTGTTCGGTCATCTGAGCATATGTCTTAAGTTGGCCTTCTTCAAACAGGGATTCTACCTCTGTGATTGCGAGGTCAGTCCAGGGCTGGAAGGTACCGGCGGTATAGTATTTCTCCTCTCTGGGGAAACCTACTAGAGGGAGTAGGGGTGAGTACGGGGGTCTACCCTTGGACATGCGGTGGATTCTCATCATGCACGTGCGAGCGATGGATATCTGGAGAGGTCGGGTGCGCACAGGTTTGGTGCCTGGTAGCAGCATCCTGTGGATTGCCGGAAGTGGAACACGGCCCTCCTCAGTGATGGTCTCCCCTATGTGACGTTCTGCTGTCCAGTGCGATAACCACTGCAGCTGGGCCGCTAGGAAATATGCCTCAAAAGATGGCGCACCTAGACCTCCCTGATTCGTGGGCAAGTATAAGGTAGTCAATGCCACCCTGTGGCGACCCCCTCCCCAGATCAACTCAGTGAGCAGAGTATCCAATTCCTTAAAGAAGGGGCGGGGTGGTATGACTGGGAGATTGGCGAAGTGGTATAGTAGCCTTGGGACCATAATCATCTTTGCAAGAGCTACCCGTCCAATGGGGGCTAGGGGTAATGTTTTCCAGAACCCCACTGCTACTCGTATCCCTGCCAGAGCCTTTCGGTGATTCCCTTCGTACAGGTCCATCGGGGAGTGGTATAATCGTACCCGAGATATCTGGGCGCCTCGGCATTCCACGCTACTGTTTGAGTTCCGATCTGAATTTCAAATGGAGCCAAGTGAGGGCTCAGCGGGTACAGGGTAGATTTCTCCCAGTTGACCTTAAGGCCGAAGGCCTCTGCAAAATCGCCCAGTGCCACCCCGATGGGTGTTAGGTCTTGGGTAGCGTCCCGGACATAAATTAAGAGGTCATCTGCGTATAGGGATACGCAATGTACTGTGTCCGCCAATGGAATACCCCAGTCCCCACCATCCAAGCGCAGGCGCACCACCAGGGGCTCCACCGCAAGGGCGAACAGAAGGGGGGAGAGTGGGCACCCCTGTCGGGTTCCCCTTTCTATTGTGAACGGAGAGTAGATGTACTTTCCTATCCTGATTCGTGAAGTAATGCCTGTATAGAGGAGCTTTGTGTATGTCATCAGAGTAGGGCCTATGCCAACATTGCGAAGCACCGCAAACAAGTACGGCCATAGTAGCGTGTCAAAGGCCTTTTCAAGGTCTAGTATCAGACACGCCGCCTTGGGGAATTGCGTGCTCGCCCTGTCCTGGATGTGGAAGAACCTACGCAAATTCTGCGAGGTGTTACGTCGTGGGATAAATCCACATTGGTCCGGATGGATCAATGGCGTCAGGATTTGGGCATATCGATCCGCTAATAATTTGCCCAGTATCTTACAGTCTGCATTTAGGAGGGTGATTGGCCTGTAGGACGAGGGGAGCTTTGGGTCTCTGTGTGGTTTCGGGAACGTAACAATTATCGATTCTCTGAGGGAGCCTGGAAGTTCGCCTCTATCGAGTGCGTCATTGTACATGATTACCATTCGGGGGATCAGGAGGGCTGAGAATGTGCTATAGTATTCAAGTGGGAAGCCGTCCATCCCTGGCGCTTTATTGCAAGCCAACGCCCTGATGGTTTGGGAGATGTCCGTGGACTTGATCCTCACCTCCAGTGCCTTTCTGTCCACCGGGGGGATCTTGGGTATGGGCAATGGGTATAGAAATCTATGGGCGGTGTGTTGGTCGTCGTGTCTAGGGGCCCGGTAAGTGTCTACATAGTGCTCGTGGAAAATGCGCAGGATATCTAGCTGTGCGTGTCTGAGGACGCCGGTCTTATCTACTATTTCGGTGATAGGTTTCACCTCCGAGTCTTGCTTGGCTAGCCGAGCTAGGAGCGTCCCCACTCTATTGCCCTCGCGGTGGACCCTGGAGGCATATACCCTAAAATTGTATTTGCGAAGGTCTCTCAGTGTCTCCGCATGTGTTGTTTTAGCCCCGGCCACTTGTGCTGGGGTGGCCTCGTCCGTATCTGCTTTTTTCGTTCGAGCCGCCAGTGCTTGTTCTGCCTCCTGTAGAGCCCTTTCCAGTACCCTGCGCACCCCCACTATTTGTTGTATGCAGTGCCCCCTTGCTGCGACTTTGAATGTGTCCATTTTGATCAGTCGGGATGACGCCGTGCCCTCGTTTAATGTGAAGTGTTGTTGGAGATGTTCCCCGTGGTCGTGAGTGAACACCTGGTCCGTGAGGCATTCTCTCGGCAATTTCCAGGTGGGTATGGGGGGATGGGGCGGCTTCCATCTAAGGGTCAATATGTGAGCATCATGGTCTGATATCACCCTCCCCAAGTAATCCGTGTGTTGTACCTTCTGGAGTATTGTAGCGGAACAGAGAAATCTGTCTAAGCGCACTCGCAGGTTATGTGGGAAGGAATGGAAGGAGTATATTTTGTCCGCCGGGTTCCTCGCTCGCCATGCGTCCGTTAATGCCCAATGCGTTACCCTTATGCTAAAAAGTTCCGTCTGCCTATACGCGGGCGATTGCGCTGGTGGAGGGTGGGATCTGTCTAAACTAATATCTAGAACGCAGTTGTAATCCCCGCCCAGTATCCACGGGACTAGTGTGTAGTGTGTTAGCATTCCTGTAAGGCGACCCCAGAAGGGGGCTTGTTCTACGTTGGGGGCGTATATACTCCCTATCAAAATGGGCTGCCCTTCTAATAATCCCTCTACTACTGCATACCGTCCCTCCTTATCTACCATACGTGTCCGCTCCTTGAAGGGGATCCCAGGTCGGATCCAGACGAGGGCCCCCCTAGCAAAAGCTGAGTAAGTTGTGGCACATATAGTACCCCGCCACTTCCTAAGCAGGCGCTCAACTTCAGTCGTTGTCAAGTGTGTCTCCTGCAGGACAGCTATGTGTGCTTGCTGCCTCTTTATATAGGCGTAGACAGCGTAACGTTTGCGCGCAGTGTGCATGCCCCGGACATTCAACGTGACAAATTTTATATCTGTGCTAGGGATATTAGTGGTCATGTTAGTGAGCTCCTGAACCTGCACTGGCTATATACTATGGTCTGCTGGGCCTTTGGGTCCCCCTCTCCTGGGTGACCACCCACCACACAACTTTTACCATGCTGACCGTTTGCTCCCATTGGGGTGAAGGGTGAACTGACTGGTGGGGGAGTAAAAAGTGAATAACGGGAAACGTTCCCAACTAGAGGGACCTATCGCTCGAGGCGATACGTCCAAACTGTACATCACGTACTGACTTTAGTTTGTTGCGTATGGGGGGCGGCTGTGCATCTTCGCTGGCTACCGCTGTCATAGCTGCCCGCTTCATGACGATGTATTGTACATGCCTGGGGATGTCCTTGCATCCCTTTTGTTACTCACAGTTTGTCGGTCCGTTATGCTACCTTCATATCAGTGTGTCCGCTGTCTGGGGGGGTCACCAGCGGAGGTGTGACAGAGCCGTCACGAGAGGCTTGTGAGTCACTGACTTCTTCCTCTGTGGTATATGTGTGGGCCTCCATTTCCGTTTGAGCTACCTCCTGACCCCCGGGCCGTCTCTGCTACTGCTCGAAGTGCTCGCAGGCGCTCCGCTATAATTTGCTCGAGGTCAGGTGAGCTTTTGGTGATGGGGGCCGAGTCTTGACTCAGTTGCGTGAGAGTGATCCGTCTGTGTTGCCGTCGTCGCCGGCCAGGGGGCCCTCGGTTTTGTGTGGTTCTACGGTCGTTGAGCTCCCCCAGGTGTTGTTCTATCCAGTTGCCTGCTTCTGTAGGGTTCACTAAGAAGTGGGTGGTTCCCTCATGTATGATCTTAAGACGGGCCGGGAATAGGAGTGCGTATTGTACGTTCTTTTGGCGCAGGGTGCGTTTTATGGTTAGAAACGTAGCACGTTGACGTTGGACGGCTTGAGAGTAATCCGGGAACAACATGACCTGTTTATCCTCCACCCTGAGTGGTCCTGCCAGTCGAGCTGCTCGGAGCACCATATCCCTATCTTGGTAATGGAGTAGTTTTAGCAAGAACGGCTGAGGCGCTGACCCCGGGTGTGGCTTACGGGCTGGGACCCGATGTGCTCTTTCTACCGAGAAGTATTGAGTCAAGTCTTGTGCCTGTGTGAACGTTTTGATCCACGCTTCCACATATCGGATTGGATTGGACCCCTCCGCCCCCTCCGGTAAATTCAGAACGCGAATGTTGCTTCGGCGGGAGCGTCCCTCCAAGTCATCTGCTTTGTTCTCTAGGGCCTTTACTTTAGTTTGGAGCTCTTTAAGGGCCTCCTGATGTGATTGTAGTTGCGGTTCCATGGTGTGAAGCGTTCTTTCTCCCTGCTTGACCTTGTCCGCTAGTTTTCTGTGGTCGTCCCTTAATAAGTTGAGGTCTGATGCCAACTCTCCGAATTTACCCTCCATGGTCACTCGGGAGTGTTCGATTGCCTCCAAGACCTTATCTAATTTGGCTGACATGGAGTCTGTGTTGGGGGGTTCCCCCGATGGCTGCGCTGTTTTGGGGTCCGGAGACGAGCGCCTCACCGTTGTTGGGACTGATGTCGGTCCGGTTATCCGCTGCCGACCCATGTTGTTCCGGACTCTGGCCGTCGCGTTGCCACAGGCTTTGTGGGGCACCCTGGGGTTTGCGACCGGGTAATAGTGTGTGTCGCGGTGCCACTCTTCGTGTGCGAATAGTATTCACTCCCTGTGCTGCAGGGGCCTCGTCTGAGTCAGCTCGGTCTTTTGCTGTCCCGCCCTCAGGCGTTTCCAACGGGGTCTGACCTTATTAGTTCAGGTGGGTAAGAGGGGGGGGTGCGCGGGGGGGTGTCACAACACAGCGCCCCTCCAGTGGTGATTAGTCGCGAGGACTTCTCCTGATTTTGCCACCGCAGCCCTTCTTCCTTTCTTGGCCCCCAGTTGTTGTGGTACTATTTTGGGGGTGGCACCTCACTATTTCTCTGCGGACCCCTGCACCAGGGTGTGCCCGGTCCAGCACCCTCCCTAGCTCTGTGTGTCAGGGGGGCTCCCCGTGGCCAGGGCCTCAGCGTCGCACAAGAGATGGGCCGGACAATCTCGTCGTCGTGGGTCCCCACTGCTCGCCTCCTCGTCCGGCGCCTCACGGATCTAGCCCAGGGGGGCTGGGGGCAGCGACGTGCCCGGCGACTTCGAGAGCCCCGTCCCTCTCCTTATCAGCGGGGCTCCCGTGCCGTCTGTCCTGTGGCGGGATTCCCAACCGGGGCACCGGTGATCCGCGATGCGTGACGTTGGGCGGAGAAGGCCCAGTGCCGCTCGCCCTCCGCACCAGCCGGCGACGGCACCTGGGATGGTCCCACGCTGTCACTGGAGTGTAGGGGGGACTGCACTTCCCCGCGGATCTCCCCACCGCGCGCCCCGATTCCCAGCGCCGTGCGGGGGGGGGGGAAGCGCCCACTTCGCCCGGGCAACCCGGGGCACCAGACGCTGCACCACTCGTTGGGGACAGGGGGCCTCTCCGGTGATGCGGTGCGAGCTCACCTGGAACTTGGGGCGTTCTCCGGGCACTTCAAGGGGCTCAGGCAGGTCGTCCCGCCACACCGACTCCGGGGATGGACGCTGGGTCGCCCACCCTCGGATCATTCCGCCGTTGGTCGTCGAATGCGGGCGGGCGCCGCCATTTTGAGTGCGCCTCGGGGCCTCCGAGCCAGTCACACTGTGCGACTGTTTCGCCCCCTGGTTCGAATTCTGTCTTACTGCGGTAGTCCCCGCGGTCGGCGGCAGCTCCGCTGCGGGTTTTCGCTAGTTTACCGGCATGTAAGGCGTTAATTCAGCCGATTTGCGCGGGCCGCCGAGCGGAGCACTAGGAAGGTGCGTCCGCCATCTTGGCTGGCTTGGCCACGCCCCCTTGAAGTTTTCAGAGCGTTTATCATGCTTTTACATGTTTAGTGCAAGATGTCTTTAAAACTAAAGGTGTTCCTAAAGATAAGTTGTCTAGTGCACCTTCTTTTCTTCTTTACTGTTACTTTAGTTAACGTGTAAATAAAGTATGTTTGTTTCACAGCTTGTTTCACAGCTTTCTGAATGTTACTGCTCTGTCAAGTGAACAGCAGCCCAGTGCTGCTTAAACTTACCTGTTGGGTTTGGGCTTTGTAGTTTAAAATCTGCTGTTTTACCTGCCTGTGACTACTTAAATTTCCCTTCTAGTTTTTCCCCTATACTGTGCTAACACCTGTGTGAAAGCAATACACCCCCAGCTCCCTTTTGGTCTTAGCTAGGGGAAAAAAAGTCAAAATACACCTCAGAGGCTAAGAAGAGTGTGCTTTGAGACTGCAGAAATCTGCTCTTAGGGTTTAAACTGTGTTTGGAAAGTGTATGTAGCACTCGTTTTTGGCCAGGAGAGTGAGTTGTTTAAGTGTGGGAAAAGCAGTATTGTTAGTGGCTTAGATTTGGCCCTTACCTGCAGAGGTTTGAACAGGAATTCCAGAGTGTGGATTGAGCCTGTCTGTCTCCAAGAAGATTCTGAATTGAGGAGCAGCTCCCAGCCCACTGCCCAGCAGCCTGAGCTTAAGGTCACATGCCCCTTATATAAATTCCCTACAGGTTGTTACATCTCTGCTCTAATTGGTTCCTATATCTATGGTTTCTAATGGACTTAGGGCTTAGGGTTAGTGTTCTGATTGGATGATAGGTCTAGGATTCTGATTGGTTCATGGGGTTAGGGTTTCTATTGGACTTCGAGCTTAGGGTTAGTGCTCTGATTGGATGATAGGTCTGGTGTTCTGATTGTTTCCTGAGTTTACTGTTTTGATTGTACTTAGGGTTTAGGGCAGGGGTCTTCAAACTGGTGGACAGGCACCCCTAGGGGGGCCTCAAGTGATCCCACAGGGGGCGTCAGACTCTGGCCAAAGGAAGCATTGTGCTGATAACAGTGCCATCACTAACATATTTTGCTTTTGATATTCTAGCTGGGTGTCAAAGGGAAAGGACTCCAAATATTCTTAACCCCCCCCGCTGCCACTTCTAATAGTCACACTGTGTATACTTGTATGTGTAAGTAAGGCCTGCCTGAATAGTATGTTTGGCAATCATGTATTTGATTGCATTTTTAAAACAGTAACAGAAGGTAGCTGCAGTGTTTAAATATGTAAAGACATATTTAAACATTGCCAATTTAATAAAATAATTGTGAAAAATTCTGAGGGGGGCCCGATGATTTTTTTTCCCCACTGTGTGCGCGCGACATTAAAAAGTTTGAAGACCCTTGGTTTAGGGTTTGGTATCCGATTGGTTGCTAGGACCAGGGCTGTGATTGGTTGTAAGGGCCTGGTCTCCTATTGGTCCTAGGGTTGAGGACTAGTGTTGTGAATGGTTAGTGTTAGGGTTACCATTGGCTGATGGGGTCACCTGATTACTAAGGCTATTTAAGGTCAGGGTTCAGGGCGTCTCAGCCCAGGCATCGACGCTAGGGGCAGAGAGGACAAGGGCAGTTGCCAGTTTGGGCCTGTTCGGGACTGATCGGGCCTAGGGCCAGAGATGCTGCCCTTTTTTCCATTCACCAGCTCCCATCCACATCCACAAACATAATAACACACTCACAGTAAATGCACTCTACACATTTACTACAAACAAACCCTACACATATCTCAATGTCTCAACACCTCACAAACTACACCTATACACACTTCTATCCAACTATCACACAATGGCACCTTTACTAACACATAAAACACCACTTTATCCTATAGCACTAACCAATCCACTCATTGCCAGCACAATCCAAATCCACACCATATGTAACTATATCCCATCCAGACACACACTCCCTACTCATAAAAATCACCAGCTCTACCCTCTAATTACTCCTAACAGACCCCTTTCTGTCACCACCAAACCTATACTCAGCCTTCCATCTTTTCATCCACCAACACCCTGCTCCTCTTTTTACAAAAAAAACACAACCCTTACACTCCACTACACATATTACCTCTTCCAGCAATCAAATCTAACACAAACTCTACTAACTCTTGTCCATCCCCTCTCACACACCACATGCACTTGTTTCCAAAACACAGCACCACCACCTTTACCTTGCAGCTTCCACTCGCCAACAATACTTTACATACAAATACTTCTCAGAAAATAAAGACATATTCATCTTCTCTCATTACTCCTCAAAAACAAAACATAACGCACACCAGCACAACAAAATCTCACACACACACTACCTCATAATACTTTGCTTCACAAATCAGAAACATACACCCACTCCCACCCTCCTGACTACACAAATATTACACACCCCAAACCAACTCTACTGTCAAGCTTTCTCTCTTCCCCCACACCTAACATATATACAGCAACACATTAACTCTCTTTTAACCGCCTCTCATCCATTTGACAATTTAGAACCTTACAACATGACCCACATGCTGCACCATCACCCCAACTCATACACCTTCCACCCTAAACAGACGCACACAAAATAAACAACATGCCACTCTTCACAACTTTGTATCTCCATGTCTACTGCACAACAAGGCTACTCTACAAAAACAACAAAGCTCGCCAAGTTACTCTCAACCACCATCTCCACCACCTACACATGCAGACCTATTAAAATGCCTTCTTAGCTTGCTGGACGAGGAATACAATACAGAACAACTACACTATTGCTATCCTCATAGAGCTAATACCAGCAGAAAGGACACACCTGCTACAAATCCACAAAACACTGCTCGCTCTACAAAACTAAGTCACACCATCACCAAAAGACATTCTCTAAACTATCTACTAATAAATGCTTGATCACTGTCAAAAAACAAGCATCACATCTATGATCTTCTCACTGACACACAACCAGACTTACTCTTCATAACTGAATCATGGTTGGGAGATGACATGGCTCCAGTGTTGCATGAAGCCATTCATCTAGGCTATCAAACTATCGTATAAAATCGTATGGGCAAAAGAGAAGGTGACCTAGCTGTTGTGTTCAAGCAAACCTTAAATATCACTAAAGCTGACAACGTCTCCATACACGGTTGTGAAGCCCTCTTCACCAGATGCAGCCCTGCACCATCTTCCTCCTGTAACTTCCTACTCCTTTACAGACCCCCACCTAGCCTAGCAATGCAACATTCCCAGACACACTTCAAGACACAGTTTCAAACCTGATAACTCTACAAACCAACCTTTGCATTCTTAGTGACCTAAACATTTGGGGGCAGATTTACAAGCCCCTTGCGTCATTTTTGTGCCGCCGTTGCGTCACTTTTTGTGACACAGTGGCGGCATAAAAATGCGGCCCATTTACTACGTAACGCATCTAGGGAGATGCGTCACGTTGTAAAGCCCTGCGTCACATTATACCTGCGTCAGGTATAATGTATGCAGGGTGGGCGTTCCAACGCAAAAAAAGCCTCGTAGAAGTGAGGCAGTGAAATCTACAAGATTTCACTGCGTCACTTCTAGGACGCCACTGCGTCAAAACCTTACGCCTGCTTGAAGCAGGTGCAAGGAGTGACGCAGTGTAGTCAAAATAGGCCTCAACATGCATTGCTGGAGTTGCGTCGTGCTTGCGACACGACTTCAGCAATGCATGACTTTTGCACCAACAGATGCATCAGAATTTCTGACGCATCTGTCAATCCTTGCACCATGGTGCTCCGTATTGTAAATACGGCGCATCCATGGTGGTGCAAGGGTGTCTCAGGGTGGCGCAGGGAAAGTGACGCATCTCTACAGAAGCGTCACTTTCTTGTAAATCTGCCCCTTGGTTTGACAAACAAAATATGCCCTATCCAAAAACAATAATCACTGGCCTAGACGCACTGAACCTAAATCAGATCGTCCACAAACCCATACACATCGCTGGACACATCCTAGATTTCCTTTCTGCAAATCCAGGAATAGTTACCTTTCAAACGATGACTCCAATCACATGGTCAGACCACCATTTGGTTGCTTTCCAACATAAAACACCACAAAGCAACATACCTAAAACCACCTTACATGCACCCACCTATCGACTGTGGAACAAACTCAATTTTTAACACTTAGAAACACAATTAACATTCAATACTGATCTAGACACAATAAATTCCATTAAAAAACTACATGAGTGGCTACAGGAAGCTTTTGATATCCTAATACCACTAAGAACAACACAACAGACCAAAAGAAAACAGGCACCTTGGAGAAATACAGAGCTAAAAGAGATAAAACAGCAAATCAGAAAACTGCAACACACTTAGCTCAAAACAAACACCAATCACGACAAACTTCACCTACAGAAACTTAACAGATTATACAAGTCAGCAATCAGAAAAGCTAAGAAAAGATACTACTCAGACAGAATTCAAAATGCTAAATATGCAAATAAAGAATTCTATAAACTTCTCACTTAATATCATAAACCAAATTGCCTAGTCAGGAGCTCATCCCATTACTCAAGAATTCACAGACAAACTGGCAAATCATTACGCAGACACGTTGGACTCCTATTTAAAACAAAGAAAAACCACTCGCACCGACCCGTTTCCAAAAAAACCCTCCAAGATTAGGCTAACCCAGCCTCTGCATTCCTTCCAACAAATATCACACAATTAATTAATGGACCTGGTCAAAGCAAGCAGGTCTGCCAGCAGCCCTTCTCACCCATGTCCACCACAAACCTTCAAGAAAATTCTTCTAACTACCACTGCTGCCACACCAGTAAGAAGAATCATCAACAATTCCTTAACTATGGGAATATTTCTAGAAGACCTAAAAAAGTCATACATATGCACATTACTAAACAAAACAAACCTGGACCCGCTTAACCCCGACAACTACAGACCAATTACAAATGGGCTTTTCCTGGGCAAACTGATAGAGAGAGCAGCATTCGCCTAGATGTCACAATTCATGGAAGATAATTCCATACTTTCAGACTTCCACACAGGATTCCCTCCAGGAAGAGGCACAGAATCTGCCCTCCTTGCCATCTGAGATGGCCTTAGGAACACAGTTGACCGGAACGGGGTTGCTGCATTACTTCTCTTGGACCTCTCAGCTGCCTTTGACACAGTTGACCATGTCACTCTAATACAAAGACTCTATGAAGCCGGCATAGAGGGGACTTCTCTCGACTGGATCACATCCTACCTTCAAAACAGAACAAATGTCATCCATACCCCAGCTTTCTCGTCCAAACCATACTTTACAAAAGCAGAAAATCCCTCAAGGCTCTTTCATCTCACGCATGCTTTTCAACATCTACATGAAGTCATTACCTGCACTGATCAATCAATTTCACCTCACATGCTATAACTACGCAGATGACACACAAATACTCTTTAAACTGGAAAGCCACAAAGACATTGGAAAATCACAAAGTTTCAGTTACATCAGAGCCGTTGATCAGTGGATGACATGGAGCCATCTCAAATTGAATGCTTCCAAAACTAAATACTCACATTTGGAGATTGGAAAAATTATGACCCACTCGCCGCCTGGCCTGTCAATCTGGGAACACCGCCGAAAGTATCTAAGGAAGTCAAAAACCTCAAAAGTACCATGGACTCCAAGCTATCAATGAATGCCCATGCAGACAAACTAGCAAGATGCATCTTCATTATGATAAAAACTCTGCGACGCATCTTCCCCCACCTGGGATTTCCACACAAGATCCAGGCTACTATCTCTCTTGTTCTGACTAAACTTGATTACGCCAATAGCCTCTACCATGGATCATCTTTAACAACTATGAAAAGACAACAACGGACTCAGAACTCTGCTGCCAGACTACTCTCACATATGAAGCCACAAGCCCAAATTTCTCCTGCCTTGAAGGACCTACTTTGGTTACCAGTTGCCAGAAGATCCACATTCAAGCTGCTTTGTATCACCCACAAAGCAATACATGGACCAGGGCCGCTCTTCATCAGGAATAAAATCACCAAATACATTCAACAAAGGAACCTCCTCTCTAGATTGGCACCTCGCCTCAAAATCCCACCATACAAGACAAAACCATAGGTGGCACATCCTTCTCTGTTCAAGCAACCAAACTATGGAACTCTTTACCCCCAAACATAAGATCCACAGATAACTACCTTATCTTTTGAAGACTACTCAAGAGTTGGCTCTTCCCCACATAACCACCATACTCAAACATAAATATACAGCACATCCCTGTGTATATAAGCAGGTATTTTGGATTGTATATGTGTACCTAGATATGTGTATTCCTTTGTATAAATGTGCATAAAAATCATGTTTATAAATATATAGATATTTGTTAGTTCTGCTTAACAAATGTTCATTTTACTTATGGTTATATTATTCTATGTTTAACATGTACATATGTCACTGCATGAATAATTAAATTTTTATCAAAACTATTCATCTGCAATTGCTTCACTATTGAATAAATAAAGAATTTATAAAAACAAATAAATTAGCTTAAAGTACAGCAAGACTTGAAAATCTGAGTTTATTAAATACAACTTAAATCTAGATATATTGCATTACTTACACATATATACCTTCCATGTACTTGTGTATCTTTATATTTATTACTTTACTCCTAATTCAGCATCTCCAATTCACTACCCTATATCTCACCCTATACCTCTCTCAATATATCCTTTACCTTCACTCTCTGACTGATCCCAAACCTTAATCTTCTACTCTCTCCAATGCACTACCCTATTTCTCACCCTATACCTCCCTCAATGTATCTTCTACCTCCACTCTCTGACTCATCCCAAACCCCATTCTACTACTATGTTCCCCCAAAATAATCCTTTCTAGACTACCCCTCCTTGCATCATCTCAAACCTCTTTTACTATTCAGATCTCCCAAACAAGCCTTTCTAAACCCTTCCCTCTGACTCTTCCCTCCTCCCCTCTATTCATCCCAAACCTCCTCCTGCTGCTATTATCTGCAAATAAACACTTTCTGACCCTTCCCTCTTCTATCCCCACACTATCCTTTTCAATCCAACTAACAGACTCGCATGTCCACCGCTCAAATTAATTTCATATTTTCCCCTATATTAATTCACCACTAATCCTGTTTGGGTTCCGGAGTAGCGTGCTACTCACCGAAAAGCGCGTTGATGCCTCGTCAGGGGTAGTAAGTGATATAAAAATGTAATTACAATACAATACAATACGCTGTACCAAACAATCGAGGTAGCATTAAAACCAAAATAAGTTTTTGTATTGGGTGACCCTGTGAAAAACCCCATCAAAACAGGTTTTTCATTGCGTGACCCTGTGGCAACCCCCATAGCAGGTGTTATGCACTGTTTAACATTCTAAATTCATTTTACGTACCTGTAGTTCGGAGGAAGCTAGAGGGGTCTGGCTTTATTTATTTATTTGCATTTACATGTGATGCTTAACTCTGGAAATAAAGTACTATTTAATTTTCAGCATAAAGGCACTGATTAAATTAGTAGTGTTTTTGAGTGCTATCACTGTGTCTGCTGAGTCTTCCGGTTCTAGCTCACACATCTCCCTGAGCAAGCCTTGGACTGCACTACTCTAAGAGTAAAGTGCTAAAAGACTGCACTTGACATTCAGTTTGGGTTCAATAATAACAAGGCCCCCAGGTCACTAGAAGCAAATGGTCCCAATGGTTGCAATCAACACTCAAACACCGCAATGTGTTCCCACACCCATTCGCAGTATAGGCTTAGCCACCATTTTGTTTAATGATGTTGCACTGGGCTGCGTAAAATCTCTTCAGTGCCTTACCTCTGGAGCTGTGCTGGTTCTTGTTTTCACTTTAAGTTCTTAGCTCAGATGCTGTAAATATGTAACCATATGTTAAAGATGTATTCATTATAAATATCTCTCTTTGGAAATTGGCCTTTAAGTGTGATCATGTATGTGAGATGCGCTACCTGACCTCAGCCTTTACACCATGGCCCCTCAGTAAGCCTTGGTTGCTCCACCACAGCTACCATTGTATAGGTTATGGAGAATAAATAGATGAAGCCTGGCACCCGCCTAACATGAATAGCACTCGTTACTTAGCATGCGTTTAGTACGCATGCCATTACAACGCGGTCGTTAGAACGACCGCGTTGTTAGTTCGCATACCTTTACTACGCAATTCGGAACAACGAATTGCAGTAGGGGGCGCTGGATGTTGGAATAGTATAATTTACTATTCCAACTCCAGTCTGTGCGGACACTAGGGAAGGTGTTGGATTTTAAAACCAACACCTTCTCCCCCCTAACGCAAGTCGTTGTTCCGACTTGCGTAGTAAAGGTATGCGAACTAACAATGCGGTCGTTGTAACGACCGCGTTGTAATGGCATGCGAAGTATCGCATGCGAAGTAAACGCTGTTTACCGCCTAACATGGCTTCTTTGCCACAGACTCGAATAACTTCCAGGGGCACCAGCCTAATAGTTGAATGAATGGCGAAACCTTTCTGCCCTCTTAGAGGCAGCACCTCCTGCCCGGCACGTGACTGCATGTGCTCAGTCTCTACCAACATGTCACAAACCTCTCAAGTTTCCCAGGTCAAGGCATGAGTAACTCATCCAGGCCAGGCTTTTCCTTCGCATTCCGTGACATGCATCCCTGGGTTTATAGAAGAATGAATGGGATTACAAGCCCCACATTGCAAAGGTAAAAACCCGGAGTGGATGAGGTACTCATACCCATGCTGGACAAACTGAGAGCTCAGTTTCGAGAGGTACCATTGTGTTCCATGTAGTGTGGTCACTGCTAGCTCCATGCCTTCAGCACATCATCATTCCAGTACTAAGTTCTTTTAAAATGATCATCAGAAGTGTTAGTCCACATGGTTTAATGGCAGCACCTCATGACTGCGACACTCAGAACACAGTCTGGGAAATTAAAACACAGGACTGGTAACAGTTATGTGTGACTGGCACCTTCTGGTGCCACATCACCACAGCTGCCAATTGACTGTTCTGCCAACAGCAGTTGAGTTCTTGGAGTTGTAGTTTTCCGTTTAACAGTGCAAGTATAGGCTCAAAAATCCAAGTTTGCAAAGGAATGTTAGCAAACAATTCAAGAATTAGTGAAGTCGCCAATGCGATATGAGATGTGAACCGTGACTGGCTCCGCCCAGAAACAGAGGTTCATCAGAGGCACTTAGTCCATTCACAAAGAGAACAATGCTTCCAGTTCTGGGATTTCTTTTGATAATCAGTGCATTATGGATGTTGTAGTCATCGTGTGCCTTAAATGAGCTAACTGGACTAATACACTTTATAGTTCTTTAGAAAATAGGGTGGCCACCACACCCCATGTCATCACAGAGACACAGCTCCAGTCCTGTGACAACCTAAAGGTACTGTAGTCTCAGTTTGCTTCCATTGTGCTAATTACACTAATACACCTGATAATACCAGTTATTTACAGGTAAAAAGTCCAGGACTGGAGGTAGCGTCTGTGATGGCATGGAGTGTGGTGATCACCCCATTAGAAACAAGCACTGGGGCTTACTGGCTTTGCTGATAGCTTTTAGCCTATTGTACAGTATCCGGGATGGTGTGCATCATGGATAAATTAGAAAAAAAATTCCTATGTGGCCATCCATCTCGTTTTGTAGGGGCGTACATCAAGCCAAGTTGGATCAGCAAATACAAAGAAAAAAATGTGCAAAAGCGTTTTTTTTAATTTTAATTTTGGGAAGTGGGTGTGAGAAGCAACACAGGACGGCATAAAAACAGGGGGTGGTGTAAGCAATCGGGTCAGCAAAAGCAGCACGGAGGGCTTGGGTAGAGGGAAGCACCCCAGAGGGCACAGGTGGGGGAAGCAAATGACACACAGAGCGAACAACCTAGGGGTATATTCACAAGAACGTGTGATAACTACCACAAGAGTAGCGTAACGCAACTTTCAATAACGCTGCCTATCACGGGAAAATAACCCCGTGTCAACGTGGAATTCACAACAAGGCGGTACCATGCGATAGCCAGCAGATAACGCGTCAAATGTCAGCGTGAAAATCAACGCCACGCCCAAAAAATGCGAAACGCGAGAAATCATGCGATGAGGCCAATCGCGGTACAGAAATCAGCGAACACCAGCCACAGGCCTGTAAATCCCACGCGGCCGGCGGAAAAAAGCACCATAAAAGAAAGAAAAAAAAAAGCCCAAAAACTATTCAAACTGCGTAGCAACATGGATGCACCCGGACCCAGTGCAGAGGACAAGCCGAACACCACAAGCCCTACGGAGGACCATCCAGGAACCCCACTGTCGGGGAAGGGCAAGGACAAGAGGAAGAGGAAGACCGGGTACAGTCCGCAGGAAGACCAGATCATCGTCACGGGGGTGACCGAACACCATCAACAACTGTTCTGCACCTCCACTGCGCCACTGGCAACCCAAACCGAAATATGGCAGGCCATCGTCACCAAGGTCAATGCAGTCGGAGTGTCCAGGAGGTCACTGGAGGAGGTCAAGAGGCGCTGGCATGATCTGAAAAGTCAGACCAAACATAAGCTCGCCGCCAACAGGGAGGCAGCAACGGCGACTGGAGGTGGGAGCCCTGCGACACAGGAGGAGCGGGAGCAAATGGTGGCCACAGTCAGCAGTGAGGAGATGGTGGCAGGATTGGGGGGCCTGGACACAGCACGATACGACCTGACCCAACAGCAACAGGGTAAGTAACCACTAGGGACAGGGGGGACGGGGGGAGATGGGCACAATGGCACACATGCACAATTACGCACAGCACACAGCACACCCACAATGACCGTGGAACAGACTGATTTGCATATGGCCATGTCTGAACTGGGGTGGTGGAGTGAGCTAAAGAATGATGATGGATTAAACCCAGATCAGTTGACTGGGGGTGAGTGTTTGATTAGCTCAAACGCTCCATCCATCATCCCCTTTGGTATCGCTTTGTTCGCCCTAAGTTGGTGGGTCCCTTGCTCACTTTGCCACTGGATTCAAGATAGCCTGGCTGATGAGGGTTTTGAACCCGAAACCGGTCCCAGGATGCTTGTTTCCGGTCCAGGGAAGACATGGCTTGGCAGTTCGGGCTGGACTGTTCCCATGAGGCACAGGGTCAGACTGATTTGCATATGGCCATGTCTGAACTGGGGTGGTGGAGTGAGCTAAAGAATGATGATGGATTAAACCCAGATCAGTTGACTGGGGGTGAGTGTTTGATTTGCTCTAACGCTCCGTCCATCATCCCCTTTGGTATCGCTTTGTTCGCCCTAAGTTGGCAGGGTATGCCCAGACGTGGGTCCCTTGCTCACTTTGCCACTGGATTCAAGATAGCCTGGCAGATGAGGGTTTTGAACCCGAAACCGGTCCCAGGATGCTTGTTTCCGGTCCAGGGAAGACATGGCTTGGCAGTTCGGGCTGGACTGTTCCCATGAGGCACAGGGTCAGACTGATTTGCATATGGCCATGTCTGAACTGGGGTGGTGGAGTGAGCTAAAGAATGATGATGGATTAAACCCAGATCAGTTGACTGGGGGTGAGTGTTTGATTTGCTCTAACGCTCCGTCCATCATCCCCTTTGGTATCGCTTTGTTCACCCTAAGTTGGCAGGGTATGCCCAGACGTGGGTCCCTTGCTCACTTTGCCACTGGATTCAAGATAGCCTGGCTGATGAGGGTTTTGAACCCGAAACCGGTCCCAGGATGCTTGTTTCCGGTCCAGGGAAGCCATGGCTTGGCAGTTCGGGCTGGACTGTTCCCATGAGGCACAGGGTCCGACTGATTTGCATATGGCCATGTCTGAACTGGGGTGGTGGAGTGAGCTAAAGAATGATGATGGATTAAACCCAGATCAGTTGACTGGGGGTGAGTGTTTGATTTGCTCTAACGCTCCGTCCATCATCCCCTTTGGTATCGATGAGTCTAATACAAGCACTGTCTGGTCAGACAGGCACCAGCCATGACAGCACAGAGTTGGCACAGATGCGGAGGGCAATGGACACCATGGAGCAGATGCAGGCTGGAAGTATGTCTGCCACGGCTGGACACCAGCGAGCAGTGGCTGGGAACAGCAACGCCCTGCAGTACTCCAACTTGCCATTGCTGCCACTGAGCCGTTCCCAGATGACTGCAGCGGGAACATCCACACACACAGCTCCGACCCCTGATGTGTCCGTGGCACACTGTGATGCTGCCCCATCACCTACGCAGTCTGATGTGTCAGGGGCACACAGCGATGCAGCCATCACACCGCCACACACACCGGACACAGAACCGGTATCAGGGGAGTGAGAAGGGGATGGGAACTACTGTGTGAGGAAGGAGGCAGTAGCATCCATCACCGCCATATGGCCTGTCCCTGCCTGCTCATGACCTATGCATCATGCCCTAGGAAATACCTCCTACTGACCTCCGGAACACTCTGCGACATTCACCCGGACCCCGACACGGACTGGCATTTCTTCCCCGCTGGCCAATCACACAGCAATCCTGCTGCGGACTGCACTCTCCCTCTTCCCAATCACTGTGCAATCCCCAAAGGACTCTGGTTGGCCCACCACTGGGCTTCCATGTGATGTGGGCTTGGATGGCCAGGTACAGCTCCAGCTCCGTCAATCACCTGAATGTGAATAAAACATTCTAAATCACACAGATGTGTCATCACTATGTTCACTCACGTATGGAAGTATGGCTGGATGTGGGGACGATGATTGCACATGAAGGTACACCCTGGTAACTGACATCTATGCGCATATCTATCCCTGAGACACATGGCCAATTGGATGACTGTGAAGGTGAGTACTAGCTGTGTCCCCATTGCACATCAACAGCAATCTCACAACACCCCAACGTAGGCACACGTCCATGTGTTGAATAGGGCCGTGTGTAGGAGTGACCAAAACTGTGGCAGGCCAGGAGTGGTATCCCACACCACGTGTGACAGCAGAACTTCACGTCGCATACCGACTTACACACATCTGTGTGGACACAATCTGTTGTAATGTATGACATTGCTCCACATGGTCAGAGGTTGTACACCATACACACATAGCTGGAGTCATGTGAGTGCACATGTCGTCCAGCACCTATCCAAAAACAATATCTGGCTCACAGAGGCGGAGCTTGCCAAAGGGACACACCCCCATTGCACATGCGTCAGTCAGTTCCTCCCTGTGTTGTGACCAGGCTCATTGTGGCACACGAGTGGACAATCTAAACAACACACCTCACAGTTAGACACCAGTGGAGTGGCATAGGCTTTATTGGCATGGGCGTGTCAGTACGGACGAGGCAACGGCCACAACAGGCAGGGACATGCTTAAGACACTTACACGCAGCATGGGTACATGTCGAGGTTCAGATGATGGTGGGGCTGAAATGGACAACATTCATCACGGATGGCAACACTCACAGCCCACCTTGCCTTGCTGGACGAGTCATGTGTTGTTTGGCGTCTGCACATTGCCCCGTGTGAGGGGGCACGACTCACTGCACGTGGGGTCTGCATGGTGCTCTGCCTCCGGGGTGCGCCCATTGTCTGCTCTGCCAACAGTGATCAGGTGTGAGGGTCCGACAGGTTCACATGTCGTGCTACATTGCCATGTGTGTGCTCTCACCCAGCAGTGTGTCCGAATTGGCAACGTTGCTAGACGACGCTGTGTTGCTCTGACCATGGACCTGCGTCGCCTTGCACAGGTGTGTGTACACACGCGTTATTCCACGCACATGCATCCAGAGCCCGAACGTTGGCAGGCGTTGTGGTGGGATATGTGAGCAATCCCCACGATGCAACAAGTTGTTCGGCCATGTGCTGTGGGTGGCAATCGGATGTGGCTGCAGGAACGTAGTTACTCGTCCATGAATGCCCGTGCAGCTTCATGTGCAATGTGTTCCAATAGTACATCGTTGTCGTGTTCAAGGAACACCAGGGTGAGCCAGTCCATTAGGTGGTCAGGGCAGGTGTGCTCAGCCCACGCCGTCTCACCGATCCGCAACACAGCCCAATAGGGGAGCGCCTCGATGTGGTCACTGCACACGAGAAATTGTGCTATCTCCCATGCACAACTACCAATACATACGCAGTTTGTCAAGGCATCCCATGCACGGCTGTCTCGGTTACACTCCTGTTCGTGATCCAACAGGGGGCGCAGACACAAGTCATAGTCCAATTCATCAACAGTTGTGTTGGATAGGCAGGCATCCATGGGACACTCGAATGTGCATGTTCGGCAGTGGAACCAGGGCTGGACGCAGGTGACGTGGGCAATGTGGAAGCTGAGCCTGTGACTGATCCGCAGCACTGCCAGTGTCAGTGCGCCCAGTAAATGCAGCATACGTGCACGGTACTGTTCCACGTGACGGGGGTTGTGCATGTGCCCGGTATGGCCTGCCATTGCGTTGGTGCGTCTCGTGAACAGGCACTCTTCTGGACTGCAGCAGTTGTGTGGAGGATATGCCACAGCTCTGAGCAATGATTCGAATGTGTGTGCAACGTTGTGGGTTATGGGTTGCTGTTTCCGTGAGTGTCAAGGGCATCCCATGTGGGGGTACCACAGGCAGGGGCTTCTGTGTGTGGGCTGTGGATGAGTCGGATGGTTCATTTGCGGAATGCGTGGTGTGGGAGTCGTCCCCATCTGCCATTGCATCTCAATCAGGGTGTTCCAGGCGCGTTCTGGACCAAGGTCAGAGGTGCAGGTGTCCTCCCGCATTCTGCATTGGGACAATGGTGCTTTCATCCCTGATGTTTTGTCTGACTACTACTTTCGTTTTCGGAATGTAATGTGGGTTTGGCGCTGAGATTGGGACACGGCCTTGGGCTCATGGTGTACGGACGGCGATGCACACACACATGTTGGCATGTGGAGCCAGGTGCCCGGGCGGCCTTGCGCTGCTTGTGCTATCTCACTCCGTCTCTCTCCCTCGCTCTCTCCCTCTCTTTCCTTTGTTGGGCGCATGGCACACCTTCTTCTCTTGTATTTGGTCTTCCAGGCTGTGTGCTGCGCATTTTCCAGTGAGGAGCAGCTAGGACTCATCCTAAGGGTTGTTTCTGCTTTTGTTTGTATGGTGTTTTGTGTTGGTGATTGCATTGCTGTATGACTGATTCTCCATTTTCTGGCCACGCATGTATGTTTATTTTCCTGCTTGTGCGACATCAGGCAAAATGTTTGTTTTGGGATTTGTGGTGTTGGTGTGCAATTTCTTAGTCCGGGGTTGGGGGTGGTCCCGGGGGCGGGGGGGGGGGGTTGCGGGCCTGGGTGTGGTGTCGTGGGTGTTGTGGCCCTCTTGGGTGTCCGGGCCGCATGATGGGTGGCTCCATGGCATCTGTTGCCCTTCGGATGTGGCCCTGGGCTGTGCTCCCTTTTGTGGTGCTGGCTGCCGTCGGACTTTACACCAGGTCAGAGCAGGTGTAGATTTCCTGGTGCTAACGCGCCTTATCGCCTGTTTTGTGTTTTTATCGCGGATGTGGCTGGTCGTTGTGAATGTTGAGGTGTGCTGTTGTCTCGGCTTTAGTCACGGGAACTTCTACTCAGCATCTCATTAGCAATATTTGCGAGGGTCCTTTGTTGCGATGTTTTTTGCGGCTGCTATCGCGGGTAAACTGGTGCTGTGGGCTGTTAACACCGGCTTGTGAATGGGGGGGTAAATTTATCACGACTTTGGCTGCGATAAAGTGCCGTTAATTCGGCGATAGCTCCTTGTGAGTATGCCCCCTAGAGCACAGAAATGGGGTGGGGGTGGGAGAAGCACATAGGTAAGAAAGCTATGGAGAGACGTGTAGGTGAGTGCATCATGGAGGGAAGTGAGGGAGAAGCACACCGGTGCAGGCAGCAACACAGAGTGAGGAGGGAGAGAAGTACACAAAGGTGAGAGCTGAAAAACACATGCACTCCAACTGGAGTGCTTAACCAAAAAGAAAAAAAAGTAGTGCTTAAAACGCAAGCAGTGAAATGATACACCATAATGCCTCCATGATCTACCGGAGGGAAAAAATCCAAGAACAGGAGGTAAAGCCCACACAAGCTAACAAAAAAACAAGCAAGCAAATGAGTGTCAATAAAGCCGCCCAATCAGTGGGGTAACAATTACCCCGCAGCCCCTGCGGTGCGGGGGGGGAGGAGGGCGAGCTCCAGGGGACCTCTCCGGCACTGTGCACAGGCCCCTGGCTTGAGAGCTCCTGACTGGGTCCAGAGCGTTGGGGCCCCTCCATGTACAGTGCAGGGGGGCCCCCTCAAGTTTCGTTACCCCACTGCAACTAATGGTAAGCGACGGGGGGGGGGGGGCAGGGGGCTCTAAGCCCACTGCAAGGTGACAATATGCTTTGCAGCAGAGCAGCTGGGAAGCTAAGAACTGGATAAATGGAGTCCAGTGCACGTGCAGCTATCTGGACAACCCGCGCCAGTCCTCACCACACCTGAGAGGTCCGAGCAAGAGGATAATAAATACTTTGAGAAGAAGGGTATGAAAAGTCAGTTAATGATGTACCCAGCTCCCGCCCTCCCCACAGAGAGTCAGAGTGACAGAGTGAGTCACCGCGCTCGCTATAGATTTATTATCACGCGCAAGTGAGGCGCCGAGATAATTAACCGCGCGAGCAGATGAAAAAGAAACAAAACAGATTGAGGGGTTAAGTGTCGGCCTATTACGGCAGAGCTAGCGCCTCGCAGCCCGCTATTTATGAGCAATTATTCCTGCGGCGTGTTCCTTTTTGGGAGGGTGAGGGGGATGGGCTGGCGAGGGAGGCACGACAGAAGTACAATAAAAAACGTAATTGGACGCGTGAATTTTAGTTACTGATATGATAATTAGGTAATTACGGTAACTGTTAACAACAGAGCATACGAGGAGCGGCCGTGTCCGTGGTGGAACAAGCGAGGAGTGAAAGGGGACAGAGGTAAGGAAGGTGCTCCATGCAGGGGGCACTGGGAGGGCTAGTGCGAGACTGAGGAGAGAGAGACGGGTGAGGCGCGGTACAGCATACAGATGTGGCGTACATCACACATTGGGCTTTACCAAACACTGCCAATGTTATGTCAGTGCCAGTGTTATGCCACACAATTCCAAAGTTATGATGAGTAAAAGAGAAAGACTTTGAAAACACCCTGTTAGGATAGTTCTCTGGAGTGGGTGTGGCTTAGGGTCAAGGCAGTTAAGCAATTCCTGCGACAAGGAATGCAGGTGATGAGGCCCACTGGTCTCCCGTGGTATCAACGTCATGTCATCAAAGGTTTCAGGAATATACAAGGCACAGGCATCCAGGGGACACCGCAATGTAGGGTGCAGGATCTCGGGATTCACCCACACACTGGTCAGTGCCGCTAGCAGAAAAGGGAAAGGGTGCAAGATCACAGCCCTCTCACATGGACATCAGTGACAATCAAAGAAAGGTGCAGCAATGCAGGGTGCTGGCGCATGGGCAAACATGGGCATCAGCGCCGCTTGAAGACAAGTGTGCAACAATGCAGAGTGCAGGCGCATGGTCCTCACACGGACATCAGCGCCACTTGAAGACAAGTGTGCGACAATGCAGAGTGAAGGCGCATGGTCCTCACATGGACGTCAGTGCCACTTGAAGACAAGTGTGCAACAATGCAGAGCCCAGGCGCATGGTCCTTACATGGATGTCAGCGGCACTTGAAGACAAGTGTGTAACAATGTAGAGTGAAGGCGCATGGTCCTCACATGGACGTCAGTGCCACTTGAAGACAAGTGTGCGGCAATGCAGAGTGCAGGCGCATGGTCCTCACAAGGACGTCAGCGCCACTTGAAGACAAGTGTGCAACAATGCAGAGTGCAGGTGCATGGTCCTCACATGGACGTCAGCGCCACTTGAAGACAAGTGTGCAACAATGCAGAGTGCAGGCGCATGGTCCTCATATGGACGTCAGTGTCACTTGAAGAAAAGTGTGTGACAATGCAGAGCCCAGGCGCATGGTCCTTACATGGATGTCAGCGCCACTTGAAGACAAGTGTGCAACACAATGCAGAGTGTGGGCGCATGGTCCTCACATGGACGTCAGCGCCACTTGAAGACACGTGTGCGACAATGCAGAGCCCAGGCGCTTGGTCCTTACATGGATGTCAGCGCCACTTGAAGACAAGTGTGCAACACAATGCAGAGTGTGGGCGCATGGTCCTCACATGGACGTCAGCGCCACTTGAAGACAAGTGTGCAAAAATGCATAGTGCAGGCGCATGGTCCTCACATGGACGTCAGCGCAGCTTGAAGAAAAGTGTGCAACACAATGCGGAGTGTGGCGCATGGTCCTCACATGGACGTCAGCGCCACTTGAAGACAAGTGTGCAACAATGCAGAGCCCAGGCACATGGTCCTCACATGGACATCAGTGACACTTAAAGAAAGGTGCAGCAATGGAGGAGCAGGCGCATGGTCCTCACATAGACGTCAGCGCCACTTGAAGACAAGTGTGTAACACAATACAGAGTGCAGGCACATGGTCGGCACATGGTCGTCACACAGACGTCAGTGCCAATTGAAGACAAGTGTGCAACAATCCAGAGCGCAGGCACATGGTCCTCACATGGACGTCAGCGCCGCTTGAAGACAAGTGTGTAACACAATACAGAGTGCAGGCACATGGTCGGCACATAGACGTCAGTGCCAATTGAAGACAAGTGTGCAACAATGCAGAGTGCAGGCGCATGGTCCTCACAAGGATGTCCGCGCCACTTGAAGACAAGTGTGCAACAATGCAGGTGCATGGTCCTCACATGGACGTCAGCGCCACTTGAAGACAAGTGTGCAACAATGCAGGTGAATGGTCCTCACATGGACGTCAGCGCCACTTGAAGACAAGTGTGCAACAATGAAGGCGCATGGTCCTCACATGGACGTCAGCGCCACTTGAAGACAAGTGTGCAACAATGCAGGCGCATGGTTCTCACAAGGACATCAGCGCCACTTGAAGACAAGTGTGCAACAATGCAGAGTGCAGGTGCATGGTCCTCACATGGACGTCAGCGCCACTTGAAGACAAGTGTGCAACAATGCAGGCGCATGGTCCTCACATTGACGTCAGCGCCACTTGAAGACAAGTGTGCAACAATGCAGGCGCATGGTCCTTACATGGATGTAAGCGCCACTTGAAGACAAGTGTGCAACACAATGCAGAGTGGGGCGCATGGTCCTCACATGGACGTCAGCGCCACTTGAAGACAAGTGTGCAACAATGCATAGTGCAGGCGCATGGTCCTCACATTAACGTCAGCGAAGCTTGAAGACAAGTGTGCAACACAATGCAGAGTGTGGGCGCATGGTCCTCACATGGACGTCAGCACCACTTGAAGACAAGTGTGCAACAATGCAGAGCCCAGGCGCATGGTCCTCACGTGGACATCAGTGACACTTAAAGAAAGGTCCAGCAATGGAGGAGCAGGCGCATGGTCCTCACATGGACCTCAGCGCCACTTGAAGACAAGTGTGTAACACAATACAGAGTGCAGGCACATGGTAATCACACAGACGTCAGTGCCAATTGAAGACAAGTGTGCAACAATCCAGAGCGCAGGCACATGGTCCTCACATGGATGTCAGCGCCGCTTGAAGACAAGTGTATAACACAATACAGAGTGCAGGCACATGGTCGTCACACAGACGTCAGTGCCAATTCAAGACAAGTGTGCAACAATCCAGAGCGCAGGCACATGGTCCTCACATGGACGTCAGCGCCGCTTGAAGACAAGTGTGTAACACAATACAGAGTGCAGGCACATGGTCCTCACATGGACGTCAGCGCCAATTGAAGACAAGTGTGCAACAATGCAGAGTGCAGGCACATGGTCCTCATATGGACGTCAGCGCCACTTGAAGACAAGTGTGTAACACAATACAGAGTGCAGGCGCATGGTCCTCACAAGGACGTCAGCGCCACTTGAAGACAAGTGTGCAACAATGCAGGGTGCAGGTGCATGGTCCTCACATAGAGATCAGCGCCACTTGAAGGCAAGTGTGCAGCAATGCAGGGTGCAGCGGCATGGTCCTCACATGGACATCAGTGTCACTGCCACCTGAAGGCAAGTTTACAGCAATGGTGGATATAGGCACAAACGCCTCCCAGTGACATTCAAAGAAAAGATGTGCGGTAATGCAGTGTGACACACTAAAGTATAGGAAAAAAGTGATGGATGGAAGGCTTGAATTAATCTCAGCCACTGGCAGTTACTCAGGGCCTCATCCCAGTCCATCGTTATTTTGCACACCATACCACCTCAGTTTGGACCTAGACGTATGTAAATCAGTCTTGACCCTACTCCAATGGGTTACCCTAGTGTGTCTTAGTCACGGCCAGCACTGTCCGCTTACGGGTGCCCTACTGCCTAGCAAAAAAACAAAACTCTTTTCATGCCAGGGTGTAAGACGGGTGAACAAATTGAAGGCTGGAAGCCCCCCCCCCCAGAGCTTTGATATTCATACAATGTGGTCTTCAAAGCGCCACACAGTCATTCACTGTAATTTAAATACTCTAGTGCGTCTGAGTCACAGTCAGCACTGCGCACTTACGGGTGCACTCTGCCTGGCAAAAAAGAAAAAGGGTGTAAGAAGGTACTGGAGTGCTCTACATGATCACCAGTTACGTTACAAAAGTAAACATTCATTTATTTTTAGGCACGAGGAGATTAAGTGATTTGCCCAGGATCACAAGAGGTTGAGCCGATGCAGAGACTCGAACCTAATTTCCCAGCATCTCTGCCGTTACTGTTACACCACATGTAGATTTGATGTGAACACGGAGGATTTCTTTAGGCCCTACTGCCTAGCACAAAAAAGCGCACCTTTCATGCCAGGGTGGGAGGGTGAACAAATTATAGGCCTGAAGCCCCCTAGGAGCGCATTGGCTAAAAAAGCTGGCGCCAGAATGTGGATCGAGCGCCTCCTTTCAACAAATGAGTGAAACCCTCATATCATGGGCAAGCTTCTCACACCCCTGTCTGGCCGAACCCTGACCATGGTGGATCTGTACACTCAGAATCACCTGTGCACCCACCAACATCTTCATACTTATGTAAAGAGTGGTCTCAGGGAGTGAGATATACAGTCCTGACAGCGCCACAGGGAAGGGTGGCAGAAGCATGTAGACTAGACACTAAGAGGAAGTTAGGGCCATTGAACCCCCATATACTTCCTAGTTTCTTTCCCAGATTTTAATCATGCCGACTGGGGCATTTGTTACAGCCACCAGACAGGTATTATTAACCCACAAATAAAACCCCGCCATGTCCTATTCACTTGGAGCATCTGCTTTATATCAACCAGTGCTCCCGTGTAATTCACTGGTAGCAGCACGCTGCGTTCTGTGGTGGAATGGGAAGGAACCCAATGATGAAGCATGCCACCAAGGGGTAACCCTGGTGGGTGAGGGTTTGCCTTACAAAAAGCATTTGCTTTCCTCGTAAGGACATCTGAATAGTCCACGTCACAGGACAGGGCTCTCTACTTTGGATATAGTTAAACATTGAGGAGGATGAGCCTTCCTCTTGATTACCTCTTCTCCCCTTCTCATGTTGATATATGACTTCCTACATGCCTCTATGGAGACACCTACTTTTTAGTCCAGCCAGACCACTCCCCTTTCTCTACCCTAGCTTCCCTCCCCTTTAACCCTTCTTCCTTCAAACTATTGGGCTGCAAGGCTTGCCAAAGTCACCCTGTCAGCTCGTCTGTATGGCAGCGCAGACCCAGCCTGCAAGGATTGATTGGTGGTTAAACTACAAATGCAGTACTACTGCAAAGACAGTGTTTCTTAGATCCATTCTTGGCCAGGTCTAGTGTGGGTATTGTCGGCTGCTCCCATCACTCCAGATGGTCCAAGTACCAAGATGATTCTTTAGCGGGTAAAGCCAATTGACAGGGACAATCCTCATTCCATGCCCTCGTTCTGAATTGAACACTTGTGTTTTATGAGTCACAATGAACACCCAGGCCCAGACAAAGCCACCACTCAAAGGAAATAACAGCAGAGAGCTGAAAAGGTTTCACCAGCAATGCTGAGTTGGGTTAACTCTTTGAGGACCTGTGTCTCAGGAATGTCTCGTCACAGTCGTGATCTGTGGGTGCTGAAGGTCGGTTAACTCTTCAATGACCTATGTCTCAAGACTGTCTCAGGATTTGTGAGTGCTGAACATCGATGTCTCAGGACTGTCTGGTAAGAGTCCGGATCTGTGAGTGCTTAAGGTGGGTTTAACTCTTCAATGACCTGTGTCTCAGGACAGTCTCAGGATTTGTGAGTGCTGAAGGTCTATGTCTCAGGACTGTCTAGCAAGAGTCCTGATCTGTGAGTGCTGAAGGTGGGTTTAACTCTTCAATGACCTGTGTCTCAGGACTGTCTCATGATCTGTGGGTGCTGAAGGTGAGTTAACTCTTTGAGGACCTGTGTCTCAGGAATGTCTCGTCACAGTCGTGATCTGTGGGTGCTGAAGGTGAGTTAACTCTTCAATGATCTGTGTCTCAGGACTGTCTCAGGATTTGTGAGTGCTGAAGGTCGATGTCTCAGGACTGTCTAGCAAGAGTCCGGATCTGTGAGTGTTGAAGGTGAGTTTAATTCTTCAATGACCTGTGTCTCAGGACAGTCTCACGATCTGTGAGTGCTGAAGGTGGGTTAACTCTTTGAGGACCTGTGTCTCGGGACTGTCTAGTCACGGTCAGGATCTCTGGGTGGGGCTGTCTAGTCACGGTCAGGATTTCTGGGTGCTGTAGGTGGGCCTTCGACCTCCTGGGATCTCCGCATTGAAACTCAACATACAATAACGTGTATTTGTAAAGCGCACGTTTAGGCAAGACTTGGGTTTATTGGTGCTGAAATAAAATATGCTTTTTGTTACCCAAATCAATGGTACTCACTGCCTCTAGTCATCCAGGCAAGTTTAAAAATACCTTACTTAAGCTGTCATCTTCTACTGCTTCAAAACCAGGACTGATCACTACTCCACTCAGCACACAAATAATATAGTATGTGCGCGTATGTTGTGAAAGCTATTAAGGGTTATAAGTAATAAGATGAACATTTGTCCCAACTGTGAGTGAACATACAACAGGTACTATCCACTGCCCAGCTGGTACACCACCCTCTCCTTCTAATTCACTCATTGAGCTGTGAAAAATGTTAGTGCTGCTGAAAAAATTATTAAATCGGGAGTCATCTAGAATGTTCGCCAACAGATGTCCCTAGACCCGTATGCCAGCCACTCGATAGAGTGGAAACAACCTGTACCAGGGCAGCAGGGGGGTTCACTCGTGGTCTCTCTGATCCCACTCGTGGTCAGTGTCTTAACTGACTGCTACTTACAGTGACGTCGGATGCTGTTTCCACACTCGGCTCTCGAAGGAGGCTTTCTTGAAGGCCTGGTCTGCTCTGTGCTCCGGGGGTCCCTGCTCCGGGTCCTGGCCTCTCTCTGCAGCAGAGGGGGCTTGACAAGCACTTTTATAGTGGCTAAATTGGAGCAGATGTGCCCCTGAAACAATGGTATGCGGGGCCGGAGAGACCCTCAGAGAGGAGCATTGCTCCTTGAGTGGCTGACGTACGAGGCCCACTTCAAGCCCCGCACAGGCTGCCCTTTCAGCACATCCCTGCCCCCAGGGCAGGGCTCTCTGCACACATGGGTCCCCTCTGCTGTGACACGAAGCGGCATTCTGAGCTCGTTTCTTGATATCCGCCCTTCGTAAGAGCTCAGCTGCCGTGTCAATGGATTCAGAAAAAAACAAATCAGGTCTAATTGCTTGCGTCCTTCCTTCCACCCACTCCATGAACCCCTCACCTTCGTTCGTGCCTCCCTCCACTTTCATACCTTTCTCCCTTCTGTTTGTGTTCTTTCTTTCTTTTTTCCCCTTTTTTGTTTGTTTGTTTGTTTCTTTCTTTGTTTCTTACTTTCTTCTAATTTCCACCTTCGTGCCTACTCTTTCCTTGTTTCCTTCATTCCTCCAAGTCTTTCCTTACTACATTCCTTTTCTTCTTGCCACCTTTCCTTCTCTCATTCCTTCCATTTTCCTTCCATGCTCTCCTCCTTTCACTTTCTTCTTTCCTGCCGCAATCCCTCTTTTTTTGTTTAAATCTGTTTATTGCTTTTTTGTATTTTACAATTGCAAAATTGCCAGGAACACATTATACAATAGTAATGCTAGTTAACAAGTATACATTATGTTTTGGCAAGAACAATATTGACAGGACAGGCTGCATTGTTAGCTGCTTAGGGTAGGGGCTTAAAGCGTCCCACTTAGCGCCTCTAGAATCAGTTGGGAAGAAACAGGCAGGGGGCATACACAGTGGCGGCTCCTCCGCTATGGCAGAGGAGCGTCGCCCCACTGCTTTTGAGCAGTGTAAAGTAAAGGAAATATAAAATGATAATAACTTTGAGTTAACATTTTAAGTTTCCTTTGCGGGCGGGAGGGTGGTGTGTCCACTTCTAAGTGTGCAATGACTGTTTGGTCAGCCCTCTCGGGCCGCCCAAACCAGTCATGCGCGCTTCCCCCTTCTCCATGCAGACTGCATTACAGCCTGCGTGAAGAACATGCCCAGGCCCCCATTCCCTGGTTGAGTGTCGAACCAGGACGCTCAAAACCAATCACAACGCTGCATTGCAGCGTTGTGATTGGTCAGGGGAGCCTGGCTGTTCTTCCTGGCTTCCTGGTCCTCAAGTTCCACGAGGAGAGCAGGAGCAATGAGCAGAGACGCGGGACTCGGCGGCAAGGTAAGTGTATATATATTGTTTTTGTTTTCATTGCACAACCTCGTGCTCCCTCGCGCCCCCTCACCTCCCCCGTCTCCCGCCCTCGCCTCACCACCGGCGAGTCATGCCGGCCGGCACTGGGCATACATACAACCGTGGCCCATGTAGGTAAAAGCGTTGGGGCGGTGGGGGGCATTTCGGCAGACGATGACGAAGGAATTTTTTTATTTTTTATTTTCCCTAGTCATCGTCCGTCGAAATACCTCCCCCCCCCACCCGGCCCTACCGCCCCACTGCCCTTACCTGCATGGGCCGCGACTGCATACATATGGTCTATGAAAATGGGCGCAGCAATACAATTGTGAAATGATGGCAAGTGAGTACATGTACCGTTCACAAAAGGCAATAATGTGCAATGTCAGATATAAAAAATTAAGGATCTCAACCAGGGACAATGGGAACACAAAAAGAAAAACATTAATACTAACTGTTATGCTAGCCCTAACTCTGCAACCCACCCCACCAACAAGCGGCACTGCCCATCTAGTTGCTGATTGGTTTGTCACGTGTCCATCACCATGAATCGCATCATTGGGCTTGGCATCAGGTGGGGGCACGCGATCTCTGCAGTAGGCACGGAAGTGGAAGTGGCAGCAGGGGGCAGCGCATCCAGCATCCTACCTCACGTCTCTCCATCACAGGGCACCTGGGCATCTGGCAATGGGGGAGCGTCAGGTATGTCAGTGTGTAGGTCAGCAATGATGGCATCCCAGCCATCGGATATTGGGTGTTTGCAAAGCCCCTTGGCATCCTCTCTATGTAGGGCACACTCTTCCTGCATCCAGTTGGTGAATGACTGCATCCAGGCTGTGAGGTGTGGGGGATCTGCTGATTTCCATCTGCATGTGATTAGTCGATTGGCTGCTATTAGATCCAGGTCTACAAATCTGGAAATGACTTTGTGTTTCTTGCTCCTACAATATAGTCCAAGCATGCACACCTCCCATTTGTTGGAGAGAACTCTTATCAGTGGAATGCACTAGGCGCCTCATCACTCCCTGCCAATAGACCTACAAGCGAGGGCAAGCCCAAAGCATATGTATGATATCCGCATTTACCAACTTGCATCGGATGCAGGCTGCATCTGTGCAGTGAAAATATCTATTTATGTTGGCAGGAGTAAGGTAGGCCCTGTGCACAATGTATAGGTGAATCCAACAAAATTGGACATTGCAGGGTATGTGAACAGGACCCTCCAACAGGGTGGACCATTCCTTGTCTGTGCAGGTCAATTTACCACCGCTTGCGAAGGGATGGAAGTGTTGGGGCTGTGTGTGAGCGCAAAGATTCATCCAGCCAGTGCACCAAGTGCCTATCCTGACCCAGAACATGAAGGTACTGTAAAGTTAGGTGCATACGGGGTTTACAAGTCACCTCCCCACAGCTTTGCCCTAGTGTCCCTATTAAGGACGTGTGCAGAAGCAACTGACCAGGAGGGAGGCCATCTTAATCTACCATCGTCTCATAAGACAAAAGCATCCCGTCTCTATAGAGATCACCTACAGACTGGATTTCGGCTTCAGTCCAAACAGTTAGTTCCGCTGTGGTGGTGAAGTGTTGTCCATGTGGTGTGCCTAAGAGTGCTAGACCTGGTGTATAAGGTGTGGTCTGTCTCATGAGTAGAGGCTGTGTCTAAAGCAGTGATAAGCCGCTAGCAGAAGTGTAGGCTTGGGCAGTAGCGGCTGGGCACAGGGGTGGAACAATTGGAAGAGTATGGCCAGGTTCCAGGCTAGCAGCAATGTGGCGGTGTCCGTTAGTTTCAAAGCAGCAAGCCACTGTGCCACCCACTGAAGCTGGGACGCCAAGTAATACTGCTCAAAGTTGGGGACTGCCAATACTCCACGGTTTGTAGGTTGGTAAAGCTTATTGAGTGCTACATAACACCTGGAAGTATTCCAGATGAAGTTCGGAATCACTCCTTCGAAGGAGTGGAAAAAGGAGGCACAAATGTATAAGGGCAGATTAACAAAATAGTACAGGAGAAGTACGACCATCTTGAGCAGAGCTACTCTGCCTGACATGGACAGAGGCAAGGTCCTCCAGAAGGTCATCTCGGCACGCAGCGAGGTGACAGCAAGTGGCAAGTTACAGTTGAGTAAACCTGCAGGTGAATGGTAAACTTGGATACCCAGATATCTGAACATATTGGGCTGCTAGGCGAGGGGGTTTGCAAGCAAGTAGATTCCCGGATTTGGAGTGGCTGGGGATAGTGGGAAAAGGCAGGATTTGGCCCAGTTGACTTTCAAACCAGAAAGGTCAGCAAATTGGTGAAGAGCTTGGGTGATCCCAACAAGGATAGAATAAATGTCCCTCAAGTAGATAACCAGATCATCAGCATAGAGGGAGACCGAGTGGATGCCATCCCCCAGGAGTATTCCCCACTCAGCACCTTGTGTGCGCAGATGAGCTGCCAATGGTTCCACTGCTAGAGAGAAGAACAGTGGAGAGAGCGGACACCCCTGGTGCGTGCCTCTGCCTATGGGGATGGGATTGGAAATAAGGGAGCCAGTCTTCACCTGGGTCGATGGCAGCATATATAATAAGCAGAAGAGTCTCAGGACTCTATCACCGAAGCCATACTGGGGCACCACAGCAAACTGAAAGGGCCATTCTAAAGAATCAAAGGCCCTTTCTAAATCAAGGGCCAAGCAGCCTGCATGAGGCCATGCTTTTGGGGCATATTCCAGAATGCAGAAAAAATGCAGTGGGTTAAATGAAGTTGTGCAGGTAGAGGATATATAGATAGAGGTTTAGGGTGAGAAATAGGTTAGTGCATTGGAAAGAGTAGTAGAAAGAGGTTTGAGATGAGTCAGAAAGTTGAGGTAGAGGATATATTTTGAGAGCGGTATTGGGTGAGAAATAGGGTAGTGCATTGGATATACTGAATTAGAAGAAAAGTAATAAATATATAGATCTATAAGTACATGGAAGGTATATAGATGCATAAAGTGAGGTAGTATATGTAGATTAAAGATGCATTAAATAAACTCCGGCTTTCAAGTGTTGTTGTACTTTAAATTAATTTTATTGATTTATTTATTGATATATTCTTTTTGTAATTCAATAGAGAAGCAATTGTAGATAAAAAGTTATGATAAAAGATTTACTTATTTATGCAGTCACTTATATACATGTTAAAAGCATAGAATAATGTAACTATCAGTAATATGAACATTTGTTAAGCAGAACTAATGAATATCTATATATATATTTTTTTTTTAAACATAATTATTCTACACATTTATACAAAGCAATACACATATATAGGTACATATCTATTGTAAAAATAAATGCCTATATACAGAGGGATATGCTGTATATTTCTGTTTGCATATAGTGGTTATGTGGGGAAGAGCCAACTCTTGAGTAGTTTTCTGAAGATAAGGTGGTTATCCGTGGATCTTATGTTGGGGGTAAAGCGTTCCATAGTTTGGCTGCTTGAGCAGAGAAGGATGTGCCACCCATGGTTTTTTTCTTGTATGTTGGGATTTTGAGGCGAGGTGCCACTCTAGAGCGGAGGTTTCTTTGTTGAATGTGTTTGGTGATTTTATTCCTGATGAAGAGCGGTTCCGTTCCATGTATCGCTTTGTGGGTGATACAAAGCAGCTTGAACGTGGATCTTCTGGCAACCGGTAACCAATGAAGGGTTTTCAAGGCAGGGGAGATGTGATCTTGCGGTTTTATATTTAAGTGTAGTCTGGCAGCAGAGTTCTGAATCCGTTGTAGTCTTTTCATAGTTGTTAAAAGTGATCCGTAGTAGAAGCTATTGACGTAATCGAGTTTGAACAGAACAAGGGAGATGGTAGCCTGGACCTTGTGTGGAAATCCCAAATGGGGGAAGATTCGTCGCAGAGTTTTTAAAGTAACAAAGCTTGATCTTGCTAGTTTGTCCACTTAGGCATTCATTGATAGCTTGGAGTCCATTGTCATTCCGAGGTTTCTTACTTCCTTCGATACTTTAGTTCACCATGGATTTCATGCTGGGTATAGAGCAATGGGCCAGCAGCAGACCGCAGTGCCACAATAGGATCGCTGGGTGTATCTTGACATATGAGCCATGCTAGGAGCAAGCCAGCTCTGTTAGCCATACCATGGATCTTGGCTGAGTGGGCAGAGTAGTTGTGACATCGTAAGCATTCTAATAAAGCCATGCATTTGCGTTACGCTTCCGCCAGCCTGTGACCACCAGCCAGGTCCGCCACAGTCCTACCTTCTAATCGGAGGAGCTGGTATTCTATGCACAAATTGTCGGTATCTAGTTGCCGGTGAATGTTCTATCGCAGTCCCATACAGTGCCCACGCAGTGTCACCTTAAATGCATCCCACTCAGAGGATCTTTTGGCAGTGCAGTCTGTATTGAGATCAAAATATCCTTAAATAGATGCAGCAACAGAGGAGCGAAAGGGCGGGTCCTCCAGTGCTGCTGGCTGCAGGCGCCACAAGGGAATTGGGGAGGGGGGGCTCCTGTTTCCCACTCAAGTTGCAAATTTTGGGGGTTGTGGTTGGAGTGGGTGTGACCAAGGTAGTCAATGTGGGTGACATGGGGGGCGAGTTCCAATGTGCCCACCAGTCTGTTGATCCTTGCATGCAAGGAGTGAGGCGCAGAGTAAAAACAGTATACTTTGGCAGTCTTGTTGTGACTGCGCCAGATGTCGACTAGACTCCAGTTTTGTAGCCAACTAGTAAGTGCCTGGGCTTTTGAGGAGGTAGTCAGGCGAGGCAGCGGAGGGAATGACCTATCTAGAGTAGTGTCGAGCACGCTATTAAAATTGTCTCCCAGTATCCACAGGACAGATCCTCAGAGAGGGAGCGCAAGCATGCCGCTTGAACGGTGTTGGCGACATATATGCTACCCAGCAGGACATGGTGGCCATCTAGTCTACCCTTCACAAGGACATATCTACCCTCTGGGTCGATGACCACCACATCTGGCTTGAACGGTGTAGCCGGCTTCACCCAAATCAATGTTCCGTGAGCATAGGAGGAGAAATCAGTGGTGAATATTTGCCCGCACCAGCGCCGCTGGTATTTAATCGCTTCATGGCATGTTAAATGGGACTCCTGCAGCAGAGCAACATGAATAGAATGGCGTCTAAGGTAAGAGTAGATGGCATATCTGCATGTGGGTTTATGGATGCCCCGGAAATTCCAGGTTGACACTTTAATGGATGTTATACTGTCTAGAGCAAGTAAGGGAGTGACGAGACACAAGTAGTGCAGTTAAACTTGCATGCATGGGCAATGTCGATTTCTCACCAATGGCAGGGGTAGGAGCGAGTAGGCCGTGTAGCATGTGTAAACGAAAATGATAGAACATAACAATAAAAATAGAAACAGTGAATACTACACGAGCGCCCATCCAAACCAATCTGTGACTAGCATTTAGGAGATAATCAACATCCCTATGTGGGTGTGGGGGGTAGCAGAAACACAGGAGGCGGCTAATCCCCAAATTACAAACAATAGTAAATACCAATGCAGAATAATGAGCAAACATAATGAGAGCCATCAGTGCTGACCCGAGTTGTGGAACAAAAGTGTCAATACATGTCGTTAAGACAAGGGACACAGCGGTCCAGTTTACAGATCACCTGCAGGGTACAAAAAAACAGAGGTTAGAGATGCATTAATCATACATTGCATTGCAAGTAATAGCGAGACAGTGGACAGGGTGAGTATTAGTTCAAATAATATCATCAGCCGTTTGCGGAGTCACATCCGGGGGGGTCCTGAGTCTACTTGAGAGGGTCAGGTTGCTATGGAGCTCTCATCGCTGGAAGATCTGAGCAAGTCTTCTTCAGGGCTGGAGTGTCTTTCCTCCTCTGTAAGGCAGCGGCATGTTGTAGCACACAGCGACATTCCATGATAATTTGTTCCAAGTCAGGGGACTGATGTAGTCCAGGGCGGCAGCGGACACCAGCCTGTACCCGACCCACCAAAGCGCTGGACTGCAACGCTCTAGTAGCATGGGGGCCATAGGTTCCTAACCAAAGCCAAGTATTGTCTGATGAATCGAAGAAGTGCGTGGTCCCATTTGCAACCACACAAAGGCATGCCGGGAAAAGAAGTGAATACTTCGGGTCCAATTCATGGGACCGCTGCTTTACCACCAGAAAGGTGCCCCACTGCCTCTGGACTGCAATAGTATAATCTGGAAAGAATATAATGTAGGCATCGTCCACTTTGATCTCAGTACGTTTCTGGCTTCATGCAGGATTGAGTCGCAAAAATGCAGCAATCTGAGTACCAATGGGCGAGGACTAGACCCAGGTGGGGGTTCCTTGCAGGAAAATGGTGCGCCCGCTTGATAGAGAAATATTGTGGGAATGTATGTGGGGGAAGCAGTTCCCGCAGCCACTGCTCAACATACTGCACCGCATCTTGTCCCTCCACCTCCTCTGGGAGACCCACAATACAAATATTGTTTCTCCTTGATCTTCCCTCTGCATCTTCAGCTCTCCACTCCAGTACGCTTACATGCTCCAGTAGTGTCTGCTTTGAGGAGTGCATGCGCTGAGATTTCGGCTGTAATTCGGTATGGGTGTGCTCCACCAAGTCAACACTGTCAATGACTTTACGATGGTCTGCATGCAGCAGCGTGAGATCCATAACTACATTGTCGATTTTGTCCTCCTATGATATTTGAGTGTGTTCAATGGCCGTCAGGACCGTGTCCAATTTGTCCTCCAGTGAGGCGGAGCGGTCAAGAGGTTCTGACAGTAAGGCATCTTTAGCAGGTACAGCAGGGACTGTTGTCGAACGCGATGGTGTGCCTTGGGTAGTAGAGCATAGGCGGCCCATTGCTGTTTAGTGTGTCTAGGGATCCATCAATCCAGTAGTCCAGCATGATGCCGCACAAGAGTATTACAGTGCAGGGAAGACCAGACCCGTACCACTGGTGTCAGAGTGTCAGCAGCCCTATGGTGAATGGCATGGTGACACAGCCTGGCTATGGTGACAAGAGGAGACTGGCTCCAGGTGCGTCAGAGTGGTGAATGAGCGATGTCCCATAAAGGCTGAGTCAATTACGCTTGCCTGGGGAACCCGTAGCGTCCCAGGGGGTTGACAGTGACAGACAGCATTACAGCACTAGGGCGATCCAGCAGGTGCTGATGATTAAAGCGGGTAGTAGGCTCCAAGATGCACTGAACGCAGAAATGGCACAGGTGGAGGGAACCCGCCCGGCGCCAATGAGGGTTGCATGTAGGTGCCTCCAAGCACACCCAGCATATCAATACACAGGAGCTATGAGGTGTTTTTATATGGTGAAGCAACTCTAGATAGGTCGCAAAGAGCCAGAATAGCACCCCAACAGTCAGGAGGCACGTCAAAGTGGGCTAGGGCCACAGTTGGCAACCAAGTCCAATCCCCCCCGGGTTCCAGGACCCTCCGCGCCGCAGTGCTTGCGGCAACAGCAGCGGGTCCACAAGCAGAGTAGACCCAGGAGGCCGGCGCAGCACTCAGACTTGAGGCAGCTGTGAGCAGTCCTCTGAAAGTTGAAGGTGGCGGTGGTCACACTGCCCCATTCGCCAGCGTTGGGGAAAGATGGTGATCCAGCGCTAACAATAAAAATAATTCTCCTATTATGCTTTGGTCATCCAGGTGCAATTATTTCTCTAACACAAACACTATATCCATATGACGGTGGGGCCCATAACACTGCATATACATTCACTTACTCATTTGTTCCCTGGATTTCCTCCGTCATGAACCTAGGAGAAAAACGATTCGCTGGAAGGAGACGGGATACCTCTTTTATAATGACATAATATTTCTCATTTGCTTTTAAGGTATTCTGCTTATTGTTCGATGGACCAACTAGTAGGAATCAGTTGATGGTGATTAAGACCAGCTCAATCACAATAAACTCTTTAACATTTCATTTTAATAATTGAGCTAAAGAAATCACTGAGTCATTGGTTTAAAGGATAATAAAGTTTATATAAAGTTTTGAATGCAGGAAATGAGGTTAAGCTTATTATTCAGATCATTGCATTTATCATCAATATAAGAATAGTTTGAAATTGCAAGGCACTTTTATTAGACGGAAAAATGAGGTTATCATAATAAGAACTCTATAGATCAATCTATCTATCTATCTGGGGAAAGCCTAATAATTCTAATAAAAATCTATCAATAAAAAGTTCTCCTAAAGCAGCATCTTTATACTCAACTGGAAAAGGAAAATAACAGCAGCAGCATCAGCTCGTCAGCATCAGCAACCGCAACTTCTCCCATCTACAGCATCTAACTCACGCAGCGTCTAACTTCTGCAGCATCTCCCGCAGCATTCGAACAGCATTCTATTCTCCAGCATTCTAACCCCTCCCACCAAGAGTAGGTCTTCTTATACCCTAATTCTAGCTTACAGCATAAAATGTTTCTTCTTACATGGCGCGATTCATTCTCATTGGTCAAAACCTCAGGTCCATATACATTTTAATCAAACTTCCTGGTCTTAACCAGTTCCGTGTGGAATGTCCATGCAAGCATCGTTTCCCACAGTTCATGCACTTGCTCATCCGTTTCGATCAGTCCAAATTGTATCTTTTTCTGTTACATTTTGTGTAATACAGTTCCGTCTATTGATTCAGTCAGGCTTCTCACGCTTCTTGCTGATCATCTTGGCACACATCTGCTCAGAAGGGTCACAACAGCCTTGACCATACTTTCATCTTAGCCTCTCGGCATCAGCACGTGATCATCCCTTTTCCACAGCCTCTCTCCTCTATCACATGGTCTCCCGCTCATGCGCACTCTAGTAACTCGCGGCCATTTTATATTGCTGCTCGGCAGGCCTAAGCGCACTATTTCAAAGAAAGATAAAATGTTATTAAAACAAAGAAATATAAACCCTTTCGTTTCCCTCCCGTCTTTCTACGTACCCCAATTAGGTATTACCTAGCAGAAGCAACATATAAAGCTGTCCCTTACTTACCATCGCTTTATTTTGCAACCACACGTTTTATTTAAAAGAACAAATCATGCATTTATTATTTAATTAGTACGCAAATATTATGTTATGTTAAACACGTAAACAATTATAAGTCAATTAATTTGCACACAGAATTGCGTGTTACCATTAACCCTTAACATACATTGTTGGTTATTTACTTAAACGAACATGTTTATTAATATTGTACGAAAATATTAGGAGGTTAAAATTTTTACATTTACCCTGCTCCATCAACTCCCCCCTTTGGTGATTTTTAATATCACCACAAAAAACCCAAGTTATACAATTTTCTCAGACAGCATATATCTTTTATCCGTTTGCTTTTGTTAGTTTACACAACTGTATCCCTTTCAACTTGTTTCTTCGTTTTCTTGTACATGTTCTCTTTTATTTCTTCTAACTCTATTTCACCCATTTCTCTCTCTCTTTCCTTGTTTATCATGTTTTCTTTTTCTAACTTATTCTGCCTTCTTCTTCTCTTTATACATGTTATTGCAAGCTTCAGTACTAATATTATTATTATTATCACGGTTGCTATTATTATAACTTTCCCTATTATTAATCCACTCATTCTTGTTAACCAATTTATTACAGAAGAAAACCCTTTACCAAGTTTTCCCCAAGCACTTTCAACCTCCAGTGGAACAAGTTCTTTGTGCAAATTTGTAATATTTGTTATATACTTCTGTATATTTTCGCTCTTATCTGGAATGTAAGTGCAACAATGTTGGACTTTCAGCATTCCACAGACTCCGCCCTCTTTTGCCAAAAGAATGTCAAGGGCAAGACGATTTTGCATCACCATATCTCTCATGGCAACCATCTCGGTATTTACCATCAAGAACCCTCCAGCAGTATCTGTAGATAAACGATCTACCACTGTGGATAATTTCCGAATTCTAAATGCATTCAAAGATATTCCCACTGCTGGTATCAATGCACCAAAAATATCACCTACTATTTCTGAAAAACTTTCCCTTTTTCTACGTGTAAAGGTATTTATCATTTTGTGTGTTCCTTTTTCTTTTCTATCCACATGAAAAATCTTTGGAAAGACCAGGCCTAAGTAACATGACCCATACCAATGGTCCGGCAACCTATAATAAGCCCTATTTCCGCAAACATAATAAATTCCTGGAAATATTGGATCTTTTCCCCCCTTAAATCCCCATCCACCTAAAATTTGGTAATTGTCATGGCAATTACTGGAACCCATAAAATAATTGTCATATCTTGTCTTATATCTTCTAATGCACAACCTTCCCTGTTGAGGCCAATCCAGAGTCATAGCTGCATTCGTCTTTTTCTTGTCATGATTGTCTTCCTCAAACGCCCAAAGAGGTGTTTTTGTCTCTTCTATCACTTTTCTTTGAAATTTCACTCTTCTCTCTTCAACCATCTCTAAAAATACCTTTTCTTCTTTCTTTAACTCACAGGTAAGGTTGTACCTAATTATACTATCTAATGTTAAAATCTCATCTTCTAAAAAATATTCACCAAACGTTTTTCCCTCTTTTATTTTGTTAAGCTCGGGAACTACAGAAACTTTTTCAAAAATCTTATTTATGTCAGTGTAGTAATATTCTAATCTACCTGTTTTATAAAATAAACTTGCTAAAACACTACATGTTATTCCATATGTCAAAGGGAGGTGATGATAAGTCACACCCTCTGCTACAGATGCAGGCAACTGCATACACACATCAATCAATCAATCAATCACGGCATTTATAGAGCGCGCTACTCACCCGGGAGGGTCTCAAGGCGCTGGGGGAGGGGTAAGTTACTGCTCGAACAGCCAGGTCTTGAGCTGCTTCCTGAAGGAGAGATGGTCCTGGTTCGCCGAAGGTGAGTGGGGAGGGAGTTCCAGGTCTTGGCTGCCAGGTAGGAGAAGGATCTTCCTCCGGCGGTGGTTCTGCGGATGCGTGGTACGGTGGCGAGGGCGTGGCTGGTTGATCGTAGCTGGCGTGTGGGCGTGTAGAAGGTCACGCGGTCGTTGAGGTACTTTGGGCCCAGGTCGTGGAGGGCCTTGTGTGCGTGGGTGAGGAGTCTGAACGTGATTCTCTTGCTGACGGGGAGCCAGTGCAGGTCTTTCAGGTGTCCGGTGATGTGGCTGTGTCGGGGGATGTCCAGGATGAGTCGTGCGGAGGCGTTCTGGATGCGCTGGAGTCTTTTTTTAAGTTTGGCTGTGGTTCCGGCGTAGAGGGTGTTCCCATAGTCCAGTCGGCTGGTGACGAGTGCCTGGGTGACGGTCTTCCTGGTTTCAGTGGGGATCCATCTGAAGATCTTGCGGAGCATGCGCAGGGTGTTGAAGCATGAAGATGAGACGGCGTTGACTTGTCTGGTCATCGACAGGGAGGAGTCCAGGATGAAGCCCAGGTTGCGTGCGTGGTCCGTTGGCTTGGGCGCGGTGCCCAGGGTCGGGGGCCACCAGGAGTCGTCCCAGGCGGAGGGTGATGAGCCCAGGATGAGGACTTCCGTCTTGTCTGAGTTCAGTTTAAGGCGGCTGTTCCTCATCCAGTCGGCGACATCTCTCATCCCGTCGTGTAGGTTGGCTCTGGCGGTGGTGGGGTCGTTGGTGAGGGAGAGGATCAGCTGGGTGTCGTCGGCGTAGGAGATGATGTTGAGGTTGTGTTGGCGTGCGATGGCTGCGAGGGGGCTCATGTAGACGTTGAAGAGGGTTGGGCTGAGTGAAGATCCTTGTGGAACGCCGCAGATGACTTCGGTGGCTTCGGATCTGAACGGGGGGAGGCGGACTCTCTGGGTTCTACCGGCACATAGCAATCTCTTACATCCATTGTTTCTACATACTCATATAATAATTTAGTAAAAACATTTTTAGAAAAATCTGTTATTGATTTGTCCTTATGTAATTCTGCACTACTCTTTAAAATAACTGGTTCTTGAGTGTTAGCTCCTTTTTCTTTCTCAGTGTTATTAGACATTTCTACTACAGCTAAACTAATTGGAATAGTGATTGCTAAAACCACCCATACTGTTATTAATAATCCTGTACAAAAACAGCACATCTTGCACCATCTACTTAAAAACTCACATCTACATTTTCTATCTCTAGTATTCTCCATTTTGTTTTCTAACCTTATTTATTTATTTTCTAGAAAATTGTGTCACTACACCTCAGAAATGACTTGCTTGCCACTCTGTACTTCCAATATTTTGTCTTTACTTGGTACTTTCTTTTAATTCTTTCTCAGAATTCTTTCTTTGTCACATCCGGTAAATTCGTCAGTTCAGTGTTTTGTCAAATCCGGTAAAACTATCTAAACTTCTTCAGGTTTGTCGCTTCAGGTTTGTTGCACTTCACTTTCTCCCATCAGGTTTCTTTGTTCTGGATTTTCGTGAGTGTTCTTTTCTTCTTTGTGACTAGTCAAAGCACGATACAACCATTCAGGCGATCTATACTTTTGATTTACTTTCTTTATTCTTTTCGTTTTCTGCAAGTGTTTTCCACCTTGTTTCTCTTGCTCTTTTTGACTTGTTATTTCATTCACTTGTTCAGCACTTTTCCCATCCAATCTTATGATTCTGTATCTTAATTTTCTTACTTCGTTGGGCCAATTGTCTCCTTTTCTTGGCCTTTTTGCTTCACTTCCTTTTTCCTCTCTTTCTGTTTTCCAATTTCTTTTTCTTGTCTCTAGTTTTTCATTTCTTTCTTCTCCACTTTCTTCAGACTCTGTTTCAATTCTTTCGTTATTTCCTCTTATTTTGAAACTTATAATTTCATTTTCTTCTACTTGTGGTTCTTTTCTTATCTTCCTTCGTTCACCTATTTCTGTCCCTCCTCGAGGTTCTTCCGAATTTGTGTCAGTCTCTCTATCTGCTTCTAATTTTCCCTGTTCTTGTGTTTGACTATCTGTCCCTACTGCTCCTCAGGGTTTTTCCGATTTTTCTAGCTTTTGGTTTGAAACTCTCCCTTCTTCATCTATTAATATTATCTCCGAAGGAATTTTTCCACCACTTGTACTTGGTTGCTCACTGTCACTATCTTCTGGCTCAGTTTCTTCTCTTATGCTTTCAAAATTCCACTTTCTTTTTAGGATTTCTTCACACTCTGAATGTTCTGTATCAGATTCTGAACTGGTGTCAGATATTTCCAGATGTCGACTTACAGGTCGATCTTCAAATTCTGGAACTTCAGCTATTTCTTCTATTTCCTCTTCTTCTTCTATCGTTGCACTTGTAGTTGGGTCTTCCAGATGTCGACTTACAGGTCGATCTTCAGGTTCTGGTACCCTGTTTGTTTCCTCTTCTCTTTCTGATGCTGAACTGTTATCTGATATTTCCAGATGCCGACTCACATGTCGATCTTTAGGTTCTGGAACTCTGATGGTGTGGCTGGCATGTACCCAGTGTTTCACTCCTGCACACTTGACTGCAGTGGTCGTCACCAGTATCACTTGTCGTGGTTCGTCCCAGCGAGGAACCAAACAGTTTCTTCTCCGGTGGACTTTTATTCGAACCCAATCTCCTGGATTCAAGTCGTGAGCTGGTTTTCGTTCAAGAGTGGTCGCATCCGGTCCAACCTGATGAAACACAGAACGCACCACATCAGCCAATCCTTTGCAATAATCCAGCACTAGATCATCAGTTATAGTCAGTAGCTTGTTGACAGGTACTTGTGCTTGTCTCATTGCTCATTCCATGATTATTTCATGTGGACTGAGTCCAAGTTTCCTTTCCGGAATACTTCTGATTGTCATCAGAACTAATGGCAAAGCATCTGGCCATTTGAGTCCTGTAGCTTGACACATTTTTCCTAACCTGTTCTTGATTGTTCCATTCACTTGCTCTACTATTCCAGAAGCCTCTGGTCTGTATGCACAATGCAGTTTCTGTTTAATACTAAGTGCTTCACAAATCAGTTTAACTAATTCATTTTGGAAATGTGTTCCTCTATCTGTTTCAATCGTGACTGGAAAACAATACCAAGAAATGAATTCTCGCAGCAAAAGTTTTGCTACCGTAATACTATCATTCCTTCTTGTTGGATATGCCTCCACCCAACGGGAAAACAAACAGACGACCACTAAGACATACCTCAATCTGTTGCAAGGTGGCATTTCAATAAAATCCATTTGCATTCTAGTGAAAGGACCCCTTCTCGTCCTATTCTTCCTAGACTCACTACTGTCTTCCTTCCTGGATTTAACTGTTGACAAATAAGACATCTCTGACAAAGACTGTCAGCTATGGCTCTGAATTTTGGATTGTACCATGTTTGTCTAAAAAGTCTGATCATTGAATCTCTCCCAATATGGGCTTGTCCATGGTACATCCGTGCCATGTCAGAAATCATGCTATCAGGCATTACTGGTCTCTCATCCCTGTAAACCCAAACATCAGTTTCTTCATGTTTTCTACATCCTGCTTTTATCCATGTATCTTTTTCCTCATCCTCTGCAGCTTCTTGTAACTGTCTCACCTCATCCCATGTTTCAATAGAGTTAGTAAAAAGCAGAGGACAAGAAATATGCTCTCTTTCACGACATTTATTCAAAGAAACCACATTCTTTGCACAGTACTGTGCCATTTCGTCAGCATATTTATTACCAACAGTAATGTAGTCTTCCCCATTTTTATGTGCATTGCACTTCACTACAGCGATCTGTTTAGGCAGCTGTATCGCCTCAAGCAGCTTTTTCACAAAATCTCCATTTCTGATGGGCGTCCCTGCAGACGTCAAGAAACCCCTTTGTGACCAAATCTGACCAAAATCATGCACAACCCCAAAGCCGTACTGGCTATCTGTCACAATCGTAACCCGTACATTTCTTCCCAACTTACATGCTTGAATCAGAGCTACTAATTCTGCGACTTGGGCAGACCGTACACCTTTCAGACAAGATGCTTCCAATACAGTTGCTACTGTGCAAACTGCATATGCTGCACTTAGAACTCCATCACTCGTTCTCAAACATGAGCCATCCACAAACAGAATATAATCTGATTCTTTCAAAGGCTCATCTCGGATGTCAGCTCTTGGTTTTGTACAGTATTCGAGCACATTCAGACAATCGTGATCTACTTCATCCATTTTAATCACATTCTCTTCATCTGGCAATGATGTCGAAGGATTCACATTCATACATCTGTCAATAGTCACATTATCTGCACTCAAAATTACCTTTTCATACCTAGTCAGCCGACTATGTGTCATGTATTGGGTTTTCGTTCTTGTCAAAAGAATTTCCACAGAATGGGGAACATACACTCTCAATGGATACCCCATCACTATGCCTTCACTCTGTTCCAGACTCACACAAGTAGCAGCAACTGCTTTCAAACATCCAGGCAACGCTTTCGCTACAGGGTCTAAAACAGCTGAAAAATATGCAATTGGTCTTTTCATAGTTCCATGTCTCTGCACCAAAACTGAAAACGCACATCCATCTCTTTCACTGCAATACAGCTCAAAATCTTTCTCATAGTCAGGCATTCCCAATGCTGGAGCCTCACACAATTTCTTTTTCAGCTCTCTGAATGCTTTCATTTCTTCATCATTCATTTCAAAAGGATCTTTAACATCCTTCTTTGTCAGTTTCTGCAATGGTTTTGCAATCAGTGAAAAACCGCTTATCCATTGTCGACAATATCCAACCATTCCCAAAAACATTCTTACCTCTCTTTGTGTCATTGGAGCTCTCATTCCTTGAATCATTTTTATTCTTTCAGTCACTACCTTTCGCACTCCTTTCTCAATTTTATGCCCTAAATACTGGACTTCTTGTTGACAAAACTGCAATTTTGAAGGGGACACTTTATGTCCTCTTTTTGCTAAATGATTCAGCAAAGCAATTGTATCATTGACACATGCTTCTTTCGTTTTTTGATGCCACCAGTAGGTCATCAATATACTGAACCATTACTGACTTTTCTGGCATTCTTAAATCTTCCAATGATTTCTTTAGGATCTGATTAAAGATTGAGGGACTTTCTGTGTACCCTTGAGGAATTCGGCACCATGCCAAAATACGCTCTCCAAACCTAAACGCAAATAATGGCTGGCTATCTGGATGCAATGGAATAGAGAAAAATGCATGGCATAAATCAATTACTGTGTACCATTCTGCTTCACGTGGAATCTGGTATAGAATCACAGCAGGGTTCGGTACTATTGGGCAACAAGGCACAACAATTTTGTTTACCTTTCTCAAATCCTGTACAATTCTATATGTTCCGTTTGGCTTTTTCAGTCCCATTATTGGCGAATTACATGGACTGCTCATGATTTCTTTTAGAATCCCTTGTTCAATCATTTTATTTATTACTGGCGTTATTCCTTCAATTATTTCTGGAGTCAATTTATACTGGGGCGTATTTGGGTAACTCGTTCCTTCTTTCACTGTTATTTTAACGGGATCTACTCCTTTCATTAATCCTACGTCTTCTCCTGTAAAGTCCCACACTTCTTCTTTCACTGTCCTTTTCAATTCAATTGGGATTTTTTCTGCATCAAATACAGGAAACAAACCATTTACTTCTGGTTCTAAATTCACCATTGTCATTTTATACAGCACATCTTCATCTGGAGTCTGAAATGCAATTCCGTCTGGGGTACAATAAATTGTGCAGTTCATTTTGCACAATAAATCGCGTCCTAAAAGGTTCACGGGACTACAATCACATACCACAAATCGGTGCATTTCACTAAATGGACCAATTCTTACCTTTACTAATCTAGTAAGCGGCGTTTTAATTTGCTGATTGGAAACTCCAACCACTTGGATATGTTCACCTGAGAGAGGAAGGTTTGGAATTTCCACTGACCTAACAGTAGAACGGGTAGCTCCAGTGTCAACAAGGAATGTTACATTTGCACCATTCACTTCTCCATCCACAAATGGACCAGACTGATCTACCTCTAGAGTTGGGCCAAGCACGCACTCTTCCCTCTCTCTTAGGCACCGTCAGGAACTTTCATCCGTGTCATCCTCATCCTGTCGTAACAAATATTGAGAAATTGCAGCTGCACGCGGCAACTGTGTTACCTGTTCTCCTCCGTAGAATCCTGTTTCTGCACTGTATTTCTGTTGGTTAACACTCTTGGGAAGTGGTGGTTGTGGCACCTGACCTTGTTGAGTAACTAACTCACTCTGCACCTGTGAATTTAATGATTGATTTTCCACATTAGGTTTTGGAGGAAATTTACACTCGTTTCTCCAATGTCCTAACTTTCCGCAGTTGTGGCATGGCCACTTTTTCTTTGCCTCATCTATGCTCATTTGTCCTTTTCCTTTACCTATATTAGGTCGGGATTTAAACTGTCCTGTTTCACTACTAGTATTACTCAATTGAGCTTCTTGCTTCTCTGCAACTTTCACCTGTGCCCACATGGCCTTTTCTTTCAATTTACGCTGTTTACTCTCAATTTCATCACTGCAATACTTAGCATATCTCAAAACTTCGTCCACTGTGCTATTCTGCCAACCAATCAAGTGCTGCTTAATCATTTCACTTATCTCTGGTTTTAATCCATACACAAACCTATATACAAAATAACTCATGTCCTTCTCACTTAGTGTCTCATAACCACTATACTGCTTGAAAACCAACAACAATCTCTCATAGTAGGCGTGCACTGACTCTTTGCTATCCTGCGTTGTTCTGTCTATTTTTACCCAATCGGTTTCTTTTGGTGGAATTTTATTCTTCAAAAAGGTAACTACTTGGTCGTACTTCCTCATCACTTCTGGACCTGGCGCTCCTGTTTTAGCATCCCTTGGATATTCTACAGTTGGCCAATCAATGGTAATCTTACATTCTGTCCACAAATCAGCTGGCACTACTATATCAAACAATCCATCTAGATCTATCCACAGCACTTTTGACACCTTAACAAATCTTTCCACTTGTCTGTACCATTCTACTGGTTTCTCTCTCAATTTGGGGAAGTCATTTGTAAATGACAGTATATCCTGTCTGGTCCACGGAACATGCACATAACTACCACCTGGAGTTTCTCTCATCGGGTATTCCCTAGCAACTGGTTCTTTATCTGTCACTGCAAAAGCCAAAGATGCTTTATCTGTTGTTTTCTCATTCCTCTTTGTCCATCTATTTCTCATCTAGCCACATCACCCCATTTTCTCAATAAAACAATCAGCTCTTTTATTTGAGTCAGTCTTCCTGATGTGTTCAAATTCTCTATGTCTTTCTCACAAAAATCTACTCTGTATGGTTTCTGCAACGTCCTCACTTTCACAAATTCTACTCCTAGTTCACTTGCAATCTCTTCCAATTTATCATGTAAATTTCTAGCTCTCCAAGTAAGACTCTTGCACAAAAACAATCTCATCATCCTGATAATTTTTTAGTTTTTCTGTTCCAATTGTTCCCAAAATCAACTCTTCCATGTCTATTTTCAACCTAATTACATCTAATGGTTTTTCTTCTGGTTCTTTTGCTTTTAGCGCTTTCATCCATTCGTTTAACTCTTCTGGAGTCGGACCTACAGGCGTACTATTTAATTCTATCCAATCACTGTTTCTTTCTGGTGTTCCTGATGCGGACTCTGTCACCATAGGCATTCTCCTAATCTCATTCTCATTTATCGTCAAATTTGTAGGTGGGCTTGGTCTACACGTACTAGCCAAATTGTGTCCACCTTCATTATTCAGTTCCATCCCTTCTCTTTTTCTTTGCAAATGTGAATTCATGGGAATCACTAAGGAATGTTCATTAATTTTCTGATTCTCAAAAATTGGCATTACTGGACCTATAGTCACTGGTACAGTTACAGCTTCCATATTCTTTGTCAATTCTCTTATTTTCTCAGTCAATTCTTTTGTCGTTTTTGCTAATTCAGTTGCATTGTCTCTTTCTATCTCTTCATTTTGTGAAGTTTTAAATGTTTCTTGTGACCTATTTATTTCATTTCTCCGTTCGGGTTTTTTATTCCTCGCAGTTTCCATCGGCGGTGCATTAGGTGTCACCACCGCAGAAGTCTGTTGGTATGGAGGTGGGTTTCTGTTTAAAATATCTTCCAGCAATTCGTCATCTGTTTCACTACCACCATACACATACTTTTCTACCACTACATGTTTCTTTTTCTCAGTACACTTTCTCTTTGCTTCTTCCTCAACTGCAAAAGCTGGAAACAAACCTCCTGTCATGTTAGCATATCTCCAACGCTTTACTCTGTCCTCATGATTTATTCCCCACAACCTTCCAGGCAAAAACTCATGATTCTTTAATCCTCTGGATCTCTCTCGCTCATACATCTCATCTTCCCATTCCGTTAAAGCTTCAAACTGTGTCGGTCTAGGTTCTAACATTACCATCTTTTCTCTCAAGTTCCGTAGTACAGCTACATTAAATGAACCATTCTCAGGGAAAGCCAATGCTCCATCATTCTTGGTATATTTTGTCCAATTTTCTAACCATATGCATGTATGATATCCATATTTCAGCATCATATGTGAAGCTGGTGATTTCAGGCGGAGGAATTATTTGTCCCTCTCTAGTCACTACCTTTTTGTCCTTCTTAAAGAAGTTCTTAACTTTCGACATCCAAGACGTTTTCTCTTTTCCATACTCATAGTACGACATGATTCACAATCTTTTTCTCCTTAAACGATCCGCAATTCAACACTGTTCCCTATGCGTTATTTCAACCAATACTAGCGCGACTCACACCAACACTCCAATCACAGCGATTTCGGTCTACGGCGCACTGTCCAATCCCAGCGCGGCTTTTGTCTACGTCAGTCCTGCTCCTGTTCTCATGTGACTAGCGCACTGTCCAATCCCAGCGCGACTCTTGTCTACGTCACTTTTGCTCTTGACCCCTCCTTTACAAAATTTATCGGCAATTTCTTTTTCAACAATTTTTGTTAGTTACAACATTTTAACCACATTTCCATTGTCTGATTCGCTAAACCGAAATGATAGCTTTGACCATTTACACAAGAATTCTGTATTTTCCAGTAGGCAGCGCTTACCTCGACCCTACCACAGAATTTTCAGTTTCGTCGATAAAGTAGCACTTCCCTCTACCTTACCCTTCTTTCAAGCAATCGGTAAACCCGTTTCTCTGGGGATAAAACACATGTGGAGACTATACTGCTCCTGAGAATTAAGGCTAGAGTTTCACAAGAAAACCGGTCACTATTTCACTTACACACCATTTATACGCAAAATGTCCCTAATATAACACAACCTGTGTTATAACCAAAAATGAACTCAGACAGTGTAAAATTCCATGTGACTTCTCTTGCCACACGTGTTCCACTTCCTACTTCCCGGAAGCGTGAAAACTTACATATAACATAACGCGACTCAACAAAAAGTGTTAGACATGAACTTATCAATAATCAATAATCACCAAACTAATCTATAGTAACCATAACTCTGCTACCAAGAAATCTGATCCAGCGCTAACAATAAAAATAATTCTCCTATTATGCTTTGGTCATCCAGGTGCAATTATTTCTCTAACACACACACTATATCCATATGACGGTGGGGCCCATAACACCGCATATACATTCACTTACTCATTTGTTCCCTGGATTTCCTCCGTCATGAACCTAGGAGAAAAACGATTCGCTGGAAGGAGACGGGATACCTCTTTTATAATGACATAATATTTCTCATTTGCTTTTAAGGTATTCCGCTCATTGGTCGATGGACCAACTAGTAGGAATCAGTTGATGGTGATTAAGACCAGCTCAATCACAATAAACTCTTTTACCATTTCATTTTAATAATTGAGCTAAAGAAATCACTGAGTCATTGGTTTAAAGGATAATAAAGTTTATATAAAGTTTTGAATGCAGGAAATGAGGTTAAGCTTATTATTCAGATCATTGCATTTATCATCAATATAAGAATAGTTTGAAATTGCAAGGCACTTTTATTAGACGGAAAAATGAGGTTATCATAATAAGAACTCTATAGATCAATCTATCTATCTATCTGGGGAAAGCCTAATAATTCTAATAAAAATCTATCAATAAAAAGTTCTCCTAAAGCAGCATCTTTATACTCAACTGGAAAAGGAAAATAACAGCAGCAGCATCAGCTCGTCAGCATCAGCAACCGCAACTTCTCCCATCTACAGCATCTAACTCATGCAGCGTCTAACTTCTGCAGCATCTCCCGCAGCATTCGAACAGCATTCTATTCTCCAGCATTCTAACCCCTCCCACCAAGAGTAGGTCTTCTTATACCCTAATTCTAGCTGACAGCATAAAATGTTTCTTCTTACATGGCGCGATTCATTCTCATTGGTCAAAACCTCAGGTCCATATACATTTTAATCAAACTTCCTGGTCTTAACCAGTTCCGTGTGGAATGTCCATGCAAGCATCGTTTCCCACAGTTCATGCACTTGCTCATCCGTTTCGATCAGTCCAAATTGTATCTTTTTCTGTTACATTTTGTGTAATACAGTTCCGTCTATTGATTCAGTCAGGCTTCTCACGCTTCTTGCTGATCATCTTGGCACACATCTGCTCAGAAGGGTCACAAAAGCCTTGACCATACTTTCATCTTAGCCTCGGCATCAGCACGTGATCATCCCTTTTCCACAGCCTCTCTCCTCTATCACATGGTCTCCTGCTCATGCGCACTCTAGTAACTCGCGGCCATTTTATATTGCTGCTCGGCAGGCCTAAGCGCACTATTTCAAAGAAAGATAAAATGTTATTAAAACAAAGAAATATAAACCCTTTCGTTTCCCTCCCATCTTTCTACGTACCCCAATTAGGTATTACCTAGCAGAAGCAACATATAAAGCTGTCCCTTACTTACCATCGCTTTATTTTGCAACCACACGTTTTATTTAAAAGCACAAATCATGCATTTATTATTTAATTAGTACGCAAATATTATGTTATGTTAAACACGTAAACAATTATAAGTCAATTAATTTGCACACAGAATTGCGTGTTACCATTAACCCTTAACATACATTGTTGGTTATTTACTTAAACGAACATGTTTATTAATATTGTACGAAAATATTAGGAGGTTAAAATTTTTACATTTACCCTGCTCCATCAATGGCAAGGGCCCAGAGAAGAGCAGAGAGATCCAAGGGCCGTGTGCCCAACAGCGATGTCGCACATGAGGGCGCACTACTGCCAATGGTGGAGGCCTGGGCCCATATTGACCCCGAGCCCCTGCCCGTAGGCGCAGCACTGGTCGCGGCCTCACCAATGGTCAGAAGTGGCTCCCAGGTTCTTATGGGCATGGGGTCCAATTAGAAATGCAGGAGAGGCTCTAAGAGGGGGAGGCAGGCCAGGATCAGAGGCGCTATGCGATGTCGTCCACCTCACCCCGGCGGCTGAGCTTAAGCCCGACATGACCTCCGGGTGTGCAGAAAGCACCACATCTGGGGGGGGCAGCAGCCTCACAGTTCCCTGGCTCACCTGCTATGGCCGGTCGCACCGGGCGGCAGGACATCCACCCACGCGTGCCGCAGTCACAGTGTGCTTGCTCACCAGCTAAGCTGCTCTGGCGCCGGGTTTCAGTCTGGTTGGTGCCCTGCATCAGCCTCAATGGCGCCGGTCAACGCCAAATCAGTTGACCCCTTAGGCACCCCGCCAGGCATGTGGGAAGCAAATGGGATTGCCAGCCAGCATACCTCCTCGTCATCGGGAAAAACTGTGTCTGCGGCCGCCGTCAGCCCACCTCCATGCAGGCGTAGGCCTCAGCTGGGCCCTCGCCAGGAAAAACAGCTCCTGGGATGCAAACACCACAGCTGTAAGTTGCGCCAGTAGGGGACAACAGTGGCTCCGTTTAGCCAGGATTACTGGCCGATAACTGGGTAGGTGCGCCGAGCCTCTTTAGAGCACATCCCCTATCTTGGCCCGCTATCCTCTTCAATCACTCTTTATCTCACTTTCCTTACTGCCTTTCTTTCCTGCTTTCTTTTCATTCTCACTTCAATTTCATCACATTTCACTGCTTCTTTAATTCTCGCCTTCCCGCTTCTTTCCTTTAATGCCCTCTCCCTTCTTCCTTTCCCTCACCCCATCCTCGCTCTTTACCTTCCTTTACCTCTTCTGCTTTCCTTCTTTCAGCCCTAACCCCTTGGTTTTAGGCTTTTGCTCTTGTTGCTCCTATTCTTAGGAAAAAAGTGCCTTTTTGCTATCTTCTAAACCCATTTTGTGGTTTGGTAAAATCTTTCTGAATCTCAAAGTGGGTTTACAGACTCGTTATGAACCATAATTAGCATGGGCATGGTAGGGGCATTTTCGCCTTATTGGGAATTGCAATGAGTCACAGTCCTAAACCACAAAAAGGTACAGACTCCTCAAAGGAGGTGGTAACCAGATCTTTAAGTACACCGTGGCAAGCCAGTACTTTGCAAAAGCAAAAAAATGGACTTTGAAATGCGGCCCTAACGGACCTACTAGTTTTTTCCTTGACTTTCCCAACCATGCTGCAATGCTGAGTACCAGTTTTTTTTATGTTGTATGCACAACACATTGTCCATTACCGGGAAGGATCAGTGCAGGGCACCCAGTGGCAACAGCAGCCAGTCCTAGAGAAGTGAAGTCCACATAATTCACACAGTCTGTTTGTAACACTGGAGGCACTCTGAGGTGCAATGACACACGTGTCTGTTGCCAATTTAACTAAGAGTGGTAGGCCAGTGGGACTGGAGCTGGGAGGAGAAGCAGGCTGTCTCATCTCAAGCTCAAGGCACAGCCAAGTTAGCTCCAGCCTGCTGTTTGCCTCTGCGTGCAATGCAGCAGGACAGGTTTGCTGGTGCCTCTGGTGCTACTGCCTGCCGTGCAACAAACAATGTGCTGTACTCTGCCTCCCTGTTCCTTGCCTGCACGGCAGCCAAACCTCTAATCACCACACTTCACCACTGACTTCACTGGAGAAGCAACCCCGCCACCTGCCGTGCCCATGATCTGGCACCTGTGGCAAAAATGCCACACAGTTAACTAGTTAGCCATGTGTTAAACGTCCCACTGTGTGAGGTGAGTGAGGCAGAGGTGTACAGTAGTTCAGGAAATGCACCGTTTCTGCATAGTCATCACAGCTGTTTCTCCTTTTCCGGCAAGTTATTCTTGCTGGGCTTTAAACTTTGTGCACATCACCCCTGCAGGTGTCTACGTTTCCTCTTTAACCATGGCTAAATTGACATATCCCTAATAGATTTATTTACCTTGAATATAAGCCCATAACATAGAAAATGTATCCATGTCCTAGAAGTTAAATGCCACCTGTGGACTGAAACACCTACTGTGCTATCCATTCCAGTCTCAGGGAAAACATGGCTTCAGACCTACCCTGTGTAGCTTGACAGCAGCAGCAGCTGCTTGAACCCTGCTGCCCAGATCTCTTAAAATCACACTTTTGATAGGTGGGAAAACCTAATTTGAAATATTAATAAGTCATCTCTAAGTGCACCTGGATGCCCACAAGGTAGGGTGCACAATATTTAGGAGTGGAACATGTGGGAAATTAGAAATGTCATGTTCCACCAGTGCTTGGCACACAATAATATAGTTACTGGTCAGGCTGTAGCTGGCACATAGAAAAAGTCAAAGCATATATTATACACTTTAATTTATAACGTTGGCCTGTACCAGCTACAAAATCCAATCCAAAACCTATTATTATAGCTAATAAAAATCCTATCTATTGGTAAATTTGGATTTTTATTAACTATATGGGTAATTTAATTTTTAGAAAATTACCTTTACCGTACCTGAAGCTGCCTGAGGCTAATGTGCATCCGGTCTCCAGAACTGCCCAGTACTTGGCCTGAATACGGTGTGAAAGAGGTGTGAAAACTGCTCCCAGACCAGACAATGGCCTTGGAGCAGGGAGGGGTTCTCTTACCCTGGCAGGAAGGCAAGCTGGGGTGGGCCCAGGAACTTATTTTACTTTAAATAACCTGATTTACTTAACAAATGTTAGGTTACACCTGGAAAGACCCAGCTTTTGTCCTCATAGTCAGGCTGGCACCAAACCCAGTGGGAGGAAAACTATCCTCAGAACCAGGTTTAAGTGACCACAGAGGAGGGGACTGCTCACTGCCGGGCCACACCTCTGAGTGGGCACACAGGCTTTGCACAAGGGCAGAAGAGTTTCACCATCTTGGATTTTGAGAGTGATTGGCACTGTGTGATTGTTTGCAGTAGGGCAAACAGGTACTGCTGAAAAAAGTGGTAGGGTTGCCCCTGGGAACCTTCCCCCCTATTAGTTAGGCTGTACCGAGGAGTCACCCCCCCCCCCCACTAGCCTGTGCCAGAAATAAATGTGGTGCCCCAAGGCAACTTCTCAGAATGCTGTCTGAACCTTCAGAAGATCAGAAAAGGACTGAAACTGCTATCTATGACCTGAGAGGAGTCCTGAAGGCCTGGACGTGCTCCCCCTCCTACCCAGGACAAAGAAGTGGACGCCAAAGGTCAGTTGGATGACCTCCTGTGTGGCTACAGAGTTTCAGAACTCCAGCCGGACCAAACTGCTTCAAGTGTTCAGCCTTCAGTTCATTGGGGGCGACTATAATTTCAGTGGCTTCCCGCTCAAAGAGGATTTTTCTTCCGAAAAAGTGAAAAGTCCCTTTCTGTGTTGGGACTTAAAAACTTTTTTGATCTTTTTGACTTCCATACTTTTCATTGGGACCAATTCATTTATATCTGACAGGTCTTCATTGCGGTTGGCTTCAAATCTTGCCAAGGTCCAGGGTTACCACTCCTATAGACTATTATGGTCAGCTGCATGTTAAAATATCTAACTTGCATGTTGAAGGCACTTGTTGCAAAGTTTTCCCCTCCTCACCCAACATCTACATGACATCGGAATCCAAGGAAAAGCACTCCAATGGATCTGCGCCTTCCTAGTTGGAAGTACTCATTCATCAGCCTGGCACCGTACACCTTGGACGCCCGCGACCTCATCTGCGGAGTTCCACAAGGATCTTACCTTAACCCGACCCTCTTCAACGCGTACATGATCCCTTTAGCCAGCATCTTCTGCTCTCACAATATCAACGTCCTCTCCAATGCTGATGATGGCAACTCATTCTCTCCCTCATGGACAAAATGCCCAGCACCTGGTTCAAGTTCGATGCCTGCTTGACTGAATGAAGCCCACTGGATGAAGACCAACTGTTTATATCTGAACACTGAGAAGACCGAAATCATGATCTTCAGGAAGAGCACGTCACTGTGGGACCCTACTTGGTGGGCAACAGGACTTGGAACAACACCCACCCCCACCACCCATGCCAAGAACCTCGCGATCATCATTGACAGCAAACTCAACATGATTGCCCAAGTCAATGCACTGAACGTCTCTTGCTTCCATGCTCTCAAGATGCTGAGGAAGTTTTTCAAATGGATCCCAACTAGCACACAACAAGCATTGGCATAGCCAATAGGTCTCGCCTTTGGGACCTTATACGTTTTTAGCCAGAGATATTCACTTTGCCTATGTTTTTAAGTTGTGCTGTGCAGAAGTGTGTAGTATGGTGAAAATTTATAATAAAGAAGTGTTAGAAGTATTTTTGTTACTGTATATATGATTATGAAAGCATTATATAGTAGGTAATGATTATATTTAAAAATGCTGGGAATGTGTATTTGCTTGTTGTAATGGTTGTTTGTTATTGGTTGTTTTGTTATTGGGGGGGAGTTAGTTAGTGAGAGAGATAGAGGTAGTGATTCAGATAGTTATTGAGAGAGAGAGTTGGAAAGTTATTTAGTGAGAAAGAGAGTTAGTTAGTGAGAGAGAGATAGTGAGATAGCAAGAGAATGAGAGTTAGTGTGACAGAGAGTGAGAGAGTTAATTAGTGTGTTAGTGAGAGAAGTAGTTAGTTAATGAGAGAGTTAGCTAATTAGTGAAAGAGTGAGTTAGTGATGTAGTTAGTGAGTGAGTGAGTTAGTGAGTTTGTGTGCGAGAGAGTTAGTGAGCGAGTGAGAGTTAATTAGTGAGGTATTGAAAGAGTTTGAGTTATTTAGTTTGTTAGTGTGAGTTAGGTAGTAAGTTAGTGTTAGTGTGAGAGGTAGTTAGTAAGATAGAGTTTGAGGGAGTGCGTTAGTTAGGAAGGGATAGTGAGAGTGAGTGTTTTTGTTAGTGCGAGAATTAGTTAGTGAGATATAGTGAGAGAGAGTTAGTTAGTGAGAGAGAGAGTTAGAGAGGTAGTTAGGTAGTGTGTGAGTTAGTTTATTAGTGAGAGTGAGATAGTTACTGAGTTAGTGAGAGTATGATAAAGTGAGCATAGTAATTTTAGTGATGTTTAATATGTTGGTTATTGGTGTAGCTATTACTGGTGCAGCATTGCAGTGGCATTGTAGAGTAAGGGTTTGAGGGCTAATTTTTGTCTAGATTTTAGCTTTATTGTGCTAGATTAATCCACTATAAAAACCTAAAAGGAGTCCAAACTAACGTGCCGATAATGTTTATAGTAAATAAACATAAAGAGAATGCTAAGCGTCCGAGCAGACACCAGCCTAATTTAAGCTCCTTGCAGGTGCTAATATTACGGTTCTGATGTAAGTAAAAATGAACTGTTTTCACCAGCACATTGCAAAAGAGGTTGAAAACTGTTTTACAAATGGTGTTACGGGGGAGTGGCCAATATTTAACACCGGCTTAATGTTAGCCTCCTGCACATCATTACATTACGCGCATGGTTTGATCTATACAGAATAGTTTAGCGTAGTACACCCTGAAACATATAGAAAATATTTGCAAATATGTTTTTGGGGTAAAGTGTGCAATGTTTTTTTGTATTGTAGATGTTATTTAATTTTTAGGGTGTTATGTACATTTGTGTATGCCCGCTGTAGTTGAGGTGAGACGTGGAACAAAGGAGAACTTGATTTTTTTGTTCATTTAAATAAAAAAAAGCAGTTTAAGGTTAATAGGGTTTTAAGAGAGAGAAAAGGTACAGGAAAGTGGAGGATGTTAGAGAAAGTACTTTACGTTGTGTGTGGAGATATGGCCATATTGGAAGGAAGCGGGTGAGGAACAAACCACGGACGGGAGAGGAGGATGGTAGAGAAAGTGTAGTAGGAGGTGTGCTGTGTCTGCCTGCTGTTGATGTGGCGTCGCTGGTCTGGTTCCTGTAAAGCTTTGTCACAACAACTTGTTAATTGATGTTAATGGGAGCGCCTGAGGGCTTCATTACATTTGTGTAAAACTTTGGCTTAAAGTGAACCGAAGGTTATTGCAAGTGGAGGAAGTGTGCTTTGTATGCCTGCAAAAACTGTAAACCAGGGGTGTCGCAAAAGGCAAAACTAAAGGCAGGATGCTTAGTATATTAATACACTAAACATCCATTGGCAAAAAAGTGGAAAAGCAGTACTTCTCAAGCTGTAGCCAAGCCACTCTGAACAATCAAAAAAAAATGGTAAAACAACGTCTCATACAAACGTAATCTCAGTTTGGAGAACTCAGACGTTGATGCTTCCAAGGTCGATGAACTGAGCTGAGTTTAAATTGCGCTTGCTCAAAAGTAGCACCTACCACGAGACGCCCTCCAGCAGGCAGGCTTTACTATATGATGTGACATAAGCATAAGTGTTACGTCGTGTTTTTGGTTTTCTAATTTCTTTAAGGTGGCAAATGAGCGTCCCGGTAGACACCGGAGTAATTTAAAAAGACTGCAGGCGATGACATAATGGCTTTGTTGGGCACTAATTGTTGTGATATATATATTTTTTTAAACATGCCCCTGCGCGCCGCTGCTAACAGTAGACAGCCAATAGCACGGACTGAAGCCACTCTGTATAATCTAGAAAAAATGGTAACAAAAGGTGTCATGCAAACCTAATCGTAGCTTGGACAATTCAGACGTTCATGCTTCCAAGGTCGATGAACTGAGCTGATTTTAAAATGCGCTTGTTAAAAAGTAGCACCTACCACGAGACGCCTTCCAGCAGGCAGGCTTTAATATATGATGTGACATAAGCACGAGTGTTACATCGCGTTTTTTGTTTATTATTTTTTTTAAGTTTGCATATTAGCGTCCCTGAATAAAAACAAAAACGTGCAGAAGAAAGTGTAAAGGAAAATAAAGAAGGGACGGCATAAACGCGAGAAAGAGGAGACAAGTGCAAAAAGAAGGGACTAAAAAGAAGAAAGGATAAGAACGGAAAGAAGAGGGAAAAGGCGGTGAACGGGGGATGAATCCAAATTTATGAGCATTACTATATGATGTGACATAACCACAAGTGTTACATCACGTTTTTTTGTTTTTTGATTTCTTTAAGGTGGCAAATGAGCGTCCCGGTAGACACCGGAGTTCTTTAAGAGCACTGCAGGCGATGATATAATGGCTTTGTTGGGCGCTAATTGTTGTAATTTTTTTTGTAAAAACATGACCCTGCGCGCCACTGCTAACAGTAAACAGCTAATAGCACAGACTGAAGCCACTCTCTATAATCTAAAAAAATGGTAACAAAAGGTTTTATACAAACCTAATATTAGCTTGGACAACTCAGACGTTCATGCTTCCAAGGTCGATGAACTGAGCTGATTTTAAAATGCGCTTGTTAAAAAGTAGCACCTACCACGAGACGCCTTCCAGCAGGCAGGCTTTACTATATGATTGACATAAGCACGCATGTTACATCGCGTTTTTTGTTTATTATTTTCTTTAAGTTTGCAGATTAGCGTCCCTGAATAAAAACAAAAACGTGCGGAAGAAAGTGTAAAGGAAAATAAAGAAGGGATGGCATAAACACGAGAAAGAAGAGACAAGTGCAAAAAGAAGGGACTAAAAAGAAGAAAGGATAAGAACGGAAAGAAGAGGGAAAAGGCGGTGAACGGGGGATGAATCCAAATTCATAAGCATTACTATATGATGTGACATAACCACAAGTGTTACATCACGTTTTTTGTTTTTGATTTCTTTAAGGTGGCAAATGAGCGTCCCGGTCGACACCGGAGTTCTTTAAGTCATTTAAGAAGACTGCAGGCGATGACATAATGGCTTTGTTGGACGCTAATTGTTTTTTTTTTGTTTTTTTAAAACATGCCCCTGCACGCACTGCTACTGCATTTGCTGTGACAAGTGAGGGCTGCACTGCTACCACCGGTGCTGTACCATGCACATTCCAAACAAACTGGGTCGACACTGCTCCTCCCTGCTCCGTATGTTGACACCACATGTGAGGTGAACACTGCACAGCTGTTCCCTGAACTCTACATGCAATTTGTATCAAAAGATTATACTGCTGACGCCTGTACTTCACCTGTAGAGCGGCAGTTCACATTAATGATATATGCGCTGCATGTGTGTGAAACTCACGCTACAAGAAGAGTGTCTCTCTCTTCTTGCCCTTTTACCACCCATTCAGAGAGGTGTCTCTGAGACCTACACCGCAGCTGTTCGTGCCATGTATGCCCTTTTTGTCTCTCGTGGAAACTTGCACTTCAGATGTAAATGCTTGGTGTCACAGGGAAGCAGGGGCCACAGACGCCTGTGCTATCTGTCCTGTATGGCACTGTCCTAAGTCTACCCCAGCTGCTGCAGCGAGAGGAAATTACACTGCAACACTGGCACGTTTGCCGCACATAAAGGAAGCTTTCGCAGGCACTGCTCTGCCATGCAGCTGTAAGGTGTGTGCTTGTCGCTGCACCCTCGTTGCTCATTCACTCAACACCCAGATCTACAGTTGAGGGATTCTATCCCGCGAGAGTCGGACAGTCACAGAATACTCAAGATGGCGCCAGTGGGAACGAGCCTTACACAGTTAAACATATATACACCTTCGTTTATTCCCACCATCCTATTGACAACTACTTTGCAGCACTCCACACCTGTCTCATCTTTTTTCCGGAGATCTAAGGGATGAGGTGTTATTTTAAGAATTGCAATAGATTTATGAGGTGAGCTGAAGGGCAAAGGTTGCGTGAACATAAACGAAAACGTGCGGAACAAAGTGTAAAGGAAAATAAAGAAGAGAAGGGACAAAAGCGAAAAAGGGGAGACAAGTGCAAAGAGAAGGAACTAAAAGAAGAAAGGATGAGAACGGAAAGAGGGAAAGAGAGAAAAGGCGTTAAACGGGAGATAAATCCAAATTGATGACTAGTGTGGAAGATAGTTTTATAACACATGAAGAAACGTGGAAACTAGGGTTGGTAAAATACATTGGTACAGTAGGGATGTGGGTTACGCGGCAGTTATGCAGATTTGCAAACAAACTGCTTAGTGCCGGCTCGAATATCAGCTTGCCCAAGAGGGGGGAGAGAGACTGTGTGGCAGACAAGCGCTGCCACGCTAATTAACAAGCGCGGCCCCGCAGCCGCGAAAGTTAAAGCGACAAGCAGCGTCGTGCTAAACACTCGTGCTTGTGCTAGCATACCCCTTGCGAGAGCGAGCAGCGGTGCGCGGACCATCCGTGTTTTTCAATTAGCGCGTGCGCCGCTGCTCGCTCCCGCAAGGTGGATGCCAGCACAAGCACGAGCGCTGAAAAAGAGCTGACCAATTTCTAAAGGTCATCTCCTAGAGCAGCGCATGCGCGCTGCCTAGGCGAGACCTAAAAAACCGCCACACAAGTATGCTAGAATATGGGAATGCCCTCTATGATGTAATCAACAAAAAACTTACCAGAAGGCTGAAGACCATTCAGAACTTGGTGGCCAGAATCACTCTCAACCTCCCGAGCCACACTCACATCGCACCACACCTAAAGGAGCTCCTCTGGCTCCCCATTCAGAAATGAGTACAATTCAAACTTCTGGCCCACACTTTCAAGTAAGGTCATAACACTGCCCCAGCAAACCTCAAAAATCGCTTCTGATTTCACAAACCTGCCAGACACCTGCACAAATCCAGACTCCTACTTGCACACATCCCACGCATACGGAAAACCAGGTCTTGCAGTAGAGCCTTCTCCTACATCGCTCGTAAAGCATGAAACAAACTGCTGCTACACATAAGAGCCTCATCCTCACTTCTTGAGTTTTGCAAGAAGCTGAAGACCTGGCTTTTTGAGTCGTCCCACTAGGCCCTAGGTGTACTTAGACTTACACCTGCTCTGTTTCTGGATACCCTTCTAGGTGATAGTGCACTCAGCAAATCTGCATAACATAACCTAACCTAACATAACAATGATAAATAGCCCCCTACTTACGAAGTGTCTACCTATCTTCCCTCCTTTCCTTTCTTCCATCTGTACTTCCGCACCCATGTTTTATTCATTTTTTATCTCCCTTCCTTCATTATTTTGGCTCTCCTTCCCTACATTCCCTCCTTCTATCCATTGCCCTAATTCCTTACTCATTTAGCTTCATCCCTTTTCCCCTTCCTTTTATTTATGCCTTTGTCTTCTTTTATTTATTCATTCTCCTTCCTTGCTTACTTCTTTCCTTCCTTTTGTGGCTCTTTCTCCCTCACCATCAATTGATTCTTACTTTCCTCTCTTTCCTTTGATTGTTAATTTCTCCATTCCTCTTCTTTCTCCATTTTTCCTCCCTACCATACCTCTTTTTTTCTTCTTTGGGCCTGTCTCCCATCCGACTGTCCTTCATTAGTTTCTCTCCTTACTTCCATCTTCCCTTCCTTCCATTTCTCCATATTATCCCCCTCTAAATCTATATTTCTTCATTCTTCTCTTCTCCTCATTTCACATCCTCCTTTCCTTCTCTATCTCATCCCCTCCTTCCTTCCTTCTGTTCTTAGTCTCAACCCCAATTCATTTCTCACTTCTTGTCTCCTTTGCTCCTTCCCTTCATCCCTTTCATGCTGTCAGTGCATGCATCTGAGATCTGTGTGTCACCCGCTGGTCCAAGGTAGATTTATGACATCTCTCTCTATGTAAATACATTTTTATTGTTTGACGTCATTTTGATGTTACATTTTATTCTCATTGTCCACCACTCTTAAACTACATTTTCTTTAGTCATTATGTAATTTATTCTCACTTTCCCTGCCCACTGTCCTCCCATCCTTCATGGTTTTCTCTGTGAGTCGGTGTTTTGCATTCTTTATTTCAAAAATGTTTCTGTTCTCTAATGTATTTTGATATCATGTTTATGGCCATCTCATTTAAATATCACAGTTCCTTTTAAGAGGCGGGTTATTTAATCATGCACGGTGCGCGTTCCCGCTGGTTACGGCTCTTGTCAGGAGTGCTAGGCTGTCAACCATTTGTTACAGCTGACTCATTTTATCATTGCTGCATTTTCTTTCCTTGTAGTGATTTACCATGCTGGAGGTGCCTGGCTCCATGCTTCTTGGGAGCCATCTTAGAAGAGGCTACACACACTGGGGCATATGTACAAGTCCCTATCACCACCACAACATCACTTTTTACGACATTGTGGTAGCGATAGGGGCATTGCCTTATTTACAAGGCAGCGTTAAGCCACTTAATATGGCTTAACGCTGTGCTTAGCGTGAAAGGGGTGGGCAATGGGTGTTGCGGTGGGCGTTCCACCGCAACACCCATTGATTTTGACGCTGCCCCCTATTTACAAGGGCAGCGAAGGTGGACCTTCCTGTACATAAACAATCTTTCCCCTGCACGCAGACACCCTTGCACTATGGTGCAAGGGTGCCTGCGTTGGCACTACACTGCTAAGTGTAGCGCCAGCGCAGGGGGAAGCAAGGCTGCACCATATCCTTGTAAATATGGTGCAGCCTTGTGTTTCAGAAGTGGCGGAGTGAGCAATTAAGCCATGACGGCTAACCCCTCCCTCCGCCACTTCCTTGAACATATGGCCCACTGTTTTTAATTCTGTTTATGTTTTAAGATTCTCACCTATTGGTTGTGTTAAAATTCAATTGCCAGTACTTTCGCTTGGTGGTGAAGTCTTCCAGGAGGGAGGAGATCTGCTGGACTTCAGTTTGTTTTACTTTGCCCCCCCCCCCCATTTCAGTGTTCGGCACGCCTATAGCCATGCCCCCTTTTAAGAGGCGGGCTATTTAATCATGCACATTGCATGTCAGTGCTCCGGGCACGCCTAAGGGCAAGCCCATCTGCGCCCATCCATGCCAGGATGGTGCCAGGGGCCAGGACCTCTGGCTGGTCGGGGTCAGCTCCCTGGCAGTACTCCAAATCTGAGCTGCTGAATCTTGTGTCCCCCTTGCCTGCTTGCACGCTTAGGACCTCTTTAAGGTGCAGAGTTGCTACAACAACTGTGTATTCCATGTCTCAACTGATTTGGCCTCGACAGCGGACGTAAGCGCTAAATCTCTGCCTTTGCTTTCTGCTAAATTTTCCTTGCTAAATTGTAGGTCAGTAGTCAAGCACAAGCTGGAGATTAATGGTTTTCTGGAGGAGCACGCCTCTGATGCGGTCTTCTTGATGGAGACCTGGCTTACCGAGAATTCCTCCATTCCGAGGATGGCTGCAATGACCTAGCCCAGTTTTTCTCGGATATGGCGGCAAACATCTATGCCTCCTTTCCTCTGAAGTCCAGAGACGCTTTCTGCCTAAACACCTGGTATGGCCCTACAGATGACAGCTCTCGGCTTCTGCATTTTAAATCGAGTTCAATGAGCTGTCCCCACTGCTTGCGTCTGTCAAGTTGGGCTCTATGCTTGAACCAGTATCCCTCTCCATCCTGGAACAGGGCGTGCAAGCAGTCCTTCCTTTGCTTCATGAGCTACTAAACAGCTCCTTAGCTGTGGGCCAGGTTCCCTAGCGATGGAAGCATGCAATGGTGGTCCCACTTCTTAAAAAGCCTCTGCTGGACCCTACCAAACTCGATAACTATCGTCCCATTTCAATGCTACCTTTATTCGCCAGAATCACAGAGAAGTACATTAACCGGCAGCTCTCCATGTTTATTGAGGCCAATGATCTACTCCATAGAACACAGTTGGGCTTTCATCCCTCTTATAGTACCGAGTCTGCTTTGCTACTAGCCACAGAATCCATTCAGCAAATTCTGGACGCCGGTGACACTTCAGCACTTCTAATGCTGGATCTCAGTGCCGTGCTCAACACCGTGTCCCATAACATCTTGATCGAATGCCTGTGAAAATGCCGTGTTGGTCACAAAGCCTTGATATGGGTTGCCTCCTTTCTGCAGGAGAGCACCTTCCAGGTGCTTCAAAAACCTTCCTTATCACTCCAACGTGCTCCCACTGCAGCAAGGAGTGCTGCAGGGCTCCTTCCTGAGTTCAACTTTATTTAATATATACATGCACCCCCTGTCGGAGGTCATCGAACGCCATGGAGTCACAATTATCACATACGCTGATGACACTCAGCTCATCATTAAGCTCTCACACATCTCCGCTCTCACTGCTTCCTTGCTAAGTTCCTGCCTTGCAGAGGTTGCCTCATGTATGGATCTTAACTGCCTTAAGTCGAATGCAGGGAAGACCGAGGTCTTGATCTTGGATAAACAACCCAACATCTGGTCCCGTACCCCTAAGCCCGAGGTTGAAAACCTGACATTTTGTTTGATGATAAGCTGTCCTTTAACAGTCAAATCATGGCTCACACAGGGAAATGCTTTGGGATTTTAAAGACTATCAAAACAACTTTTGCTTCCTATCAGAATCTGAAAAAAACAGTGGGTCCATGCCTTAATTATGTCTAGGCTGGACTATTGCAATCTGTTGTATCTAGGTGAGTCACAAATCGTATGAAGAGACTCCAACGAGTGCAGAACGCGGCAGCGCGTCTGATTCTGAACGTCCCCAAACGCTCCTGTATGGGGGCCTCGCTGACAAGCTGCATTGGCTTCCAGTGAAGCAGAGAATTTCTATTAAAGCCTTGTGCTACTGTTACAAGATTTTTGTGAATAATGGCCCACTCTACTTACACTCTTTTATCAAACCTTATGCTCCTCCGAGGAACCTTAGATCTACTGTTGCCATGCTGGCCAGCATCCCGAAAGCTAAGAGAGCACGCTTTGGCGGTAGCTCTTTTAGCTAGCCAGCACCAAAACTCTGGAATTCGCTGCCTCTTTCAATTCATCAGGCCTCCTCGGAATCCTACTTCCGGAAACATTTAAAAAGCTGGTGGGCAGATTTACAAGTGACGCAAAAGTGGCGCAAGGGGCTTGTAAATCTGCCCCTGACTGTTTAGACTGAGCTAATTGTATGGGAACTGATGCGTATGCGGCCCGCAGGAATTTGGACCTTCATCTCTGAGACAGTTTGTGTTGAAGTAGATATGCGCTTTACAAGGATGCGTAAAAGATCGAAGAGCAATAGGAAGATGCGCATCTACGGTTTGGAATGCACAGTCAAATATTTAACATGTTGGCAATCCTTAATCTGATTAATGTGTGTCAATGGCATTTTGACCTTATCTAAACATTTAGAAGTTCATCAACATAACATATTCAGAGAACACCGTTGCCTTGAACAAATACAAACAAAAACAATAGTCAATATTTGTATCTATCAATGGGCAATGGGCAAGGACTGCATAACACAGCTTAAAAAGTTCCTGCAAAAAAATGGTGTCACACGAAAAGTGGTGTCACGTGATCTCTAAACACTAAAATACAAAAATAATCTTCAGTAAAGAAAAATCAGCAATGAATTTAGAAAAAGTGATCTCGGCACTAGTGAGTGAAAGAACAAGTGAATCACACAGAGTGTATTCACTTATAGGAAGAGGCCATAATGAAAAAGCAGTATTTTGTTTACCCAGGTGAAACTTGGGCACACTAAATATAGATTGGCTCTAGGACCATTCAAAATACCGAGCACAGCAGTACAAACTGTCACTGTCCGGGTGCGAGTCTTCCAAAGCCCGGAGGCACCACAACAAGGCTAAATATGGCCGCAAATGTGATCATGGCGTGCTGCCTCACCTGAATGTGAGTAAACAAAGGTTTAAAAAAAAGCAAAATGTTTAAATTGCTGGGAACACAAAACTTTTTAGTGAGCCTAAACTATTCCAAATAATCAAAAATACAAAATGCAGAAATTTGGAAAGATTCATAAGGAACGACCAGCCGAGTAGTCGGAAAGACAGACTATAGTAATAATAAAATCAGTCCAATGTGACAGCAGTCTTCAAGCAGCTCACCATAGTGTCCCAGTTATGAAAAACAATAATGATAAAAGAAAAATCAGACACATAACAAATTCTTATATGGAAGAGACAAACATTTAAATTACAGAGAAATTATTGTTCCTTTTTTATTTAAAGCAAGAATGGATAATAAACACTCCCTTTATGATAACTTTAAATGCATTCCAGACTGAATGTAAGTCAGTAGACACAATATTTCACCCCATAAATTATTCAATTTTAAAGATTTAGTTCACTAAGTTCTCATCATTAAAGCAACACAGTCTTAATGGACATTTGAAGGAATAATTATTGGATTTATCTAGATTTAACCTCAGATGACGCTATTCAAATCCTTACTAATATTACTGCTTTGCAGGAGGACAATTTCATTAATATTTTTGGACACCAAAGTACCTTTGATATAGTTAATGGGCATTATTTGGAATTTCACGTCATAGATTTAGGTTTGGGACAATCTTATTAAATTATGGCAAACTTTATAATCCTGTGTTAGTGATAGATTAATCCCTGATGGTATTATATCCATCAGTTTCAGTTTCTTTTATTTTTGCATAGTTACTAAAAACCATTGCAATACGTTAAAACAATCGATCAAATCATTGGTACACATCGTTAAAAAACAATAGTACACACCATGAAGTGCAGTGCCGCACATACATATCTGGTAAAAGCATCTAACCGGTGTCGGGTAAGTAATAATTGGTGCATCCTTAAGCGATCTTTTGTTTGTGCTGCAAAGAGTAAGAAGAAGTGGCAGCGTTGTCAGATAATAAGACAGTTTCTTTGCGGTCAGCTTAATTACCGCGGTAAGGTGCAGTGCAGCTGATTCATATTTTGAAAGTAAAACCTGGCAGGCATAGGGCGGCCAGGCTATAGCTCATTGTAGCACATTTTATCATTGCAGCAAAGTGGTTTTGAAAGGATGTTTACATCTAAACCTGGATCTGACCCTTCCGCCTGTTGCCAGATCATTTGCCAGATGCTCATAATTCAGAAGAGTGGAAGCAGAAAAAGAAGAACAATGGGGGGAGAAAGGTAGAAGGTCTCCCTGGTTTGCATCCCTGACACGATGTTCTATCGAGACAATCAGGCCGATTCTTGCTTTGATGCCGATTGCAGACGTGACGGTTTCGTTTAAAAGTAAGGGTCTTGGCAAGAGGGCCTTGTGCCAAGTTCTTTGCCTGTGCGCACGAAGTGGTGAGCTTCCAGGAGCGTCTTCAGCTCATAGCCCGACCGTCTCTATAGTCGGGAGTTTTTGGCATTTTTTGTTCGGCCCGCGTAAGATATTTTGCCACTCGCCAGTTCAATTGTGTGTCCCCCGGATCAAAACATGTCAGTACCACTTGCCTCCTAGCGCAAATTCCTCTTTGTTTGAAGGGCACCTTTAACAGCTGTTTCCTTTCTTGCAGTAGCTCCTTGCAGGTACAGATTAAGTGCAGAATGTCTCCTGTTCCTGTGTCGCACATACAGCAAGCAGTTTGGGTTGGCACCCTCAGCCAAGGTGGGAGGTTCTGGGTACATGGGAGGAGGCCCAGTCGATGCCTAAGGAATTTCATTTTTATTGTTTTTGGGAAGCCCTGGTTAAAGTTTTTTTGAGGCTCAAGCTTTTTGTAAGTGTTAAGGGTCATCCAGGCATGCGATCTGGCTGAGAAAGTAGTCTTGTCCTCCATCAGTGAGAGTCGTTTTACGGACTTCCAAACCAGTTTTTTAAAAGTTGAGTGAAGGAGCTGTGTGTTACAAAGGTCGGTGAGCCTAACTGTTTCCAGAGATTCCTGCAGGTAGCTTCTTGCAGGGGAGGTATCCCTCTGCTGAAGTTCTAGCCATAAAAGTTGGTTTAAAGTGTTTGGAGTGGAGGATCTGATCTTGTTCCAGCAGATGATATAAGCGCCATGCCTGGACAGAGATTGTTTTAATAAGCCAAACTCCAGCCTTACTTGGGCTGGCGAGGTGTAGTTTAGGAGACCGAACATAGTTCTTTACGCTTTGACTAAGGTGCTGTCCAGTAGTTTGGCATCGCAGCCCCGCATTTCTTCGCTGCCATAGGTTATCGTGGGCAGTAGTTTGGCCTGTGCTAACTTTAGGAGGGGACTTAGTGTGTGCCCCCTCAGTTTTGAAGCAAGATTTTTCATTGTTATTGCTATAACCACCCCTTTCCTTCTGATTTCTTCTTTCTGGAGTGCGAAAGACCCTTCCTTATAGATGATGATGCTAATGGGCCCGATTCACAAAAGTAATCTGAGACAAAAGTCTAAATTTACGACTTTTGGTATTCACAGAAGGCACTTATGATTTTTGGCATTCACAGAAATCACTTACGACTCCTATCTTTACGTCTGCGCTCAGGCCGGAATTTCCGCACCCGGAGTGGAATTTCCGCCTCCGGAGCGGAAATCCCGCACTTGGGACAGAATTTCCTCTCCCGAGCCGGAATATCCGCAGCCCGGCCGAATGATCATTTTCCACAATGCTAAACACCTGTCCAAGTGCTTACCAACCCCACTCCTGCGTCAGAGGAAGTCAATTAACTCCAGCAGCAAGACTAGCACCACAGACCACATAAAAGCAGCACACATTCAAGGAACTGGTTTGGCCTCAGAGAGTTCCTGTTTTCCTTCTCTGTGCATCACTACTGGAAAATGTACCAACTGAGGAGGAAGAAAAATTTCACTGATGAGGAGACCACCATGATTGTGGAGTTCATTGTGAGGCACCATAAATGGCTAAATGGTCTCCCCCTTACTGTACCAGTGGCACACAGAAGGCAGCTCTATGGCAGCATTTAGCCACTTCTGTCACAGCATTGGGGGAGGATGTGCGCACAGTCCGTGACATCAAGAAGAAGCGGCAGGACGAAAAGAGGCGGGTGAAGGAGAAGTACGCCAGGATGCAGTTGGCCAGAGTCCTCCCTGGCCCACAATCCGGAACCCGCATCCGTCTCACCACACTTGAGGAGGATGTCCTTAGTACAATCCACCCTCACATGCTCCATGGGCTTCCTGTGAGTGATGTCGCAACGTGGTACCAGGTAAATGTGATGACAAGAACAAGTATATAAAATTACTGTCTGTGTTGCACCCCCATTGTGATTAAGGAAGTTGTCCAAAGTTTATATAAAAATATAGTCAGTCAGAGGCTCATTTGTTTCCCTCTGTATGTTGCACCACAAGTCCCAGAATCCTTTGGATTAGAAATGGCAAATCCCATTCCCACTATTGAAAACATGGGCCCAGTACTGCTGCCGTATATACCTAACACAGTAGTGCCCCTTCCACTTATCCAGACGCGTCCGGGTCAGTCAAGAACGTCAGGGGGGGTGGTGCGGTGCAGAGGAAAATCTACAGACAACGGAATAGTGAAAATTAAAAAAAATCATGTAAAAAATTACTCACCTTGTGCTTGCCGCAAAACCGAGCACAAGGTGAGAGAATCCTTATGTGAAGACATTTCTTTCCACAATTCTGTTTTCTATTTCTCACCCTGCCCCGCCATTACACCCCAAACCACCCACTGCTCCTACCTGCACCGGCCGCAGAGGTACTTCACAATACTGTTAGTATGCAGAAGATATGAGGAAATGTCAGACAAGTTACACATGTACATTTTCGATTTGGTAACTTTTCTCTCTTCTCACCTATTGACACATTCAGCCAGAGTACAGACAACCACAGTAGCAGAGGCCCCTGCATCTTCTGGGAGGAAACAACATCATCCAGAGCAAGGTACACCACCCTTACTAACTGGTAAACCATACTGATCAGCAGATGGTCAAAATGCATACATTGTCAGCAGACAAAAGAGGGACATATAGGGCCCAAATCTCAAAAGTAACCGGAGATGAAAACCTAACTTTACAACTAATGTAATTCTTAAAGGACATTTACCTTTAGCAAATGACATTTGTGAATAGCGAAAGTCAAAAATTAAGATATCTCGGCTCATCATACCTTTGTGATTTGGGAACATTACATGTATTCCATCAACGGTTCCAGAACTGTTAACTCAATCCCGGAATTGAGTGCCACAACAAGTCAAAAAGGAGTCGCCACTATATTGTATTTGTTTTTGTAGCCAAAATCTAGAAATCCAATGTTAACAAATATAACAATGATGAACAAGAAGTGAGATTCAATTGTCAGGAGTATTGAGAATGCGTCCAGTGTCCAAATTAAATGTTTTTTCAATACATGAATTTGTCCAGCCAACCCAGCTGGTTATATTTGTTAACATCGGATGGCCTGTTTTTTGGCCATATACAAAACACGATAATGGAACTTACTTTAGGAATTGTTGTGGTGTCAATTTGATAGACGTTGCTTCTAGGCAGTGGGGCCGTTATGAGTTGAATGTGGGATCACTCATGATATTTTGTGCCGCACACTTCTGCAACTGTAGTGCCACACTGCTTGTGATTATCCTTTGTGCCTGAAATTTAGTGCATCACATGTGGCAGCTGAAATGTAAAGTTGCAAACACACTTATGATTGTAGGTCCAATGATGTTGTCCCAGATTCCAGTACCCCCATTGACTTCAGCTACAAGGTTGGCTGTGACATCTGGTCAGGGACCACACACTGGGCAGGTGCCTGGCCATGGTAAGTAAACCCAAGAATAATGTACATGAATGCTCATGAAATGTGCCTTTAATTTCCGCTGTATGTTGTATGTGTTCTACATCACTGTTGTCCTTCATCACAATATGCCTACATATGGCATTTAACCACATACAAAATCACACCATGGTGGCTAGTGAAAGAATGCCACAAAATGTATGCCAAGTGAGTGCAGAAATGACATAAAATAGTATAAAGTACCATATGAAGTGTACTAGACACAACTGGATTGTAATTCAATGATATGAAAACTCCCTTGCAAAATATCAATGGACAAATCCTATTGAAATTTGTGTGGATGAGGGTCGCACTGATGCCAGTTGTGTACTTTTGTGATGGATGTATGGGCTGCTAAGGTGAATCTTGAGGAAGTTAAATTTTCAATTCTCTTGGCTGAAAAGTACAAAGCAAATCCAGTGTAGGCGGCAACCATCAAAGCTCCTCAACTTACCCACAATGTGGGATCCTAGTCAAATGCTGCATTCTGCTGGCCTCCTCTTCTACTGCATTCACCTATATAAGTGAATGTATAATATATGAGGTAAGGATGTCTGCTGTAAAAGACATCATCCGTTGGCAGGTAAGTACTACCATGATGTTGTAAATGGATTATGGGAACAGAGGACACTCAAAGGATGGACATAACAAATTTGTGAGCTCTCAGTCCAAAATGAGCTTTTGGACTTCATATGTAGTGAAGTACAAATGAGCCACATTATGTACCTGACTATTGCACATCTCACATATGAACTCTGCAATTCAATGTTTAATATGATGTGCAAATGTGAAACTGGTCAGCCCGGTGATGTACACTCCTTTCGACTTGTCAACAGACAACACCATACTCATAAGGCATGATGGTCTTAACAGTGAAGGTGTAATCAATGTAATGCGGAGGCGTCCTGATTATTTATCCCCTTCCTCAAATATCAGTAACCTTCTCATACACGTTTGTCTGTTGATGTGTCATCTCATTGATGTCAGTGCTGTGTGGAGGTAACAGCTGACAACTGCTGCATGTGAGCAGGGGCCCACATTTAAGTCCATGAGGTAAACATGCTGCACATTGGCCAGGAACATCATATCAATGGTCATTGTGAATGACACATACGTGTTAGCTCATAGCTACCATCTGGTGTACTGAAATATGGATATGTATATCTCATCACAGCTGCTGACAGGATGACACCAGTGCAGCGTACAACACCATCCCGGGGAATGCAAGACATCCTGGCTGCAGCAGTAATTTTATTTATTTTATGGATTTATATAGCGCTTGAATCACCCCTGAAGGGGTATCAGCGCTCATGGACCCACATAGGAAAGTTGTCACACCTTTCTAAACTGCAGATGGTCCGGGCACTGCCTCAGTGAGATGGGAAGCTGGTTCCAATAGAGGGGAGCCAGATATGAAAAGGCTTTTCCCCCTGTCCTTAACTTCTTGACCTTAGGTATCTTGAGGAGGGATTTGGAACCAGAGCGGAGATCCCTACGAGGAATGTAACGGTTAAGTTTCTCCGCCAGATAGATAGGTCCTTTACCCCACACTGCTTTGTGGGCAATGCAGCAAACCTTGAATTTTATTCTTTTGCGTACAGGCAGCCAGTGGAGCTGTTGGAGAAGGGGGAGTGAAGCTGTTCTGTAAGGGGCATTCAGTGTTAAATGAGCCGCCGTATTCTGCACTACCTGTAGGCGGTCCAGAGAGGACGCGTTAGCTGCAATCAACAAGACGTTGCAGTAGTCCAATCTGCTCAACACTAAAGTCTGAATGAGAGTCTTCCGTGTGGAATCGGGAAGGAAAGGGAAGACTCTTCTCAGCCGGCTAAGCACATGGAAGCATGAGCCAACCGTGTGGGTCACATGCTCCTTCATGGTCAAGGCCTGCTCAATGCGAACCCCTAGATTTTTTACTATTGTCTTTGGTGCTGGAGCATTCCCCAGCTCTCTTGGCCACCACTCAGGTGTCCACAGAGGTGGAGCCTCTCCAAAAAGCATAATCTCAGTCTTTCCGGCATTTAGTTGTAGATTCCGGCATTTAGTTGTAGAAAGTTGTTACGCATCCATTGGGATATTGCCAACATGCCGGAAGAGAAGGTGGTTTGAGCTGCCTGGAAAGATTTATTAAAAGAGAAGGTAAGTTGAGTGTCATCTGCATATGATATCGGGATGAACCCGTAGTTCCTTAAAAGTGCGGCCAAGGGAGCGATATAGATGTTAAACAAGGTGGGGCTTAAGCAAGAGCCCTGGGGCACTCCCCTGGTCAGTTCTTTAGAGTTAGAACGATACGGCCCTAGGTTAACGGTCTGGGAGCACCTGTCCATCAGGTAAGTGTGGTGTGAAGTGTTTCCCTATCATAGATTGCAAAACCATGAGAAAGATCCAAATCCCTGAAGAATCTGCAATCGGTGTTTACAAAGTTACATATATATAATTTCTTTTTTAGGTCTCGCCTACGCAGCGCGCATGCGCTGTATAGGAGGGCCTTTAGCCGTTGCTCTGCTCATTTTCAAGCACATACTCGTGCTTGTGGCGGCATCCACCTCGTGGGAGCGAGCAGGGGCGCGCCACAAGCACGAGTGCAGTGCTTGAAAATGAGCAGACTGCTCTCCCAAGCGCGCGCGCCTCTCTTCTCGCCCACACGTCCCGCCCACTCGCTCCGCCTTCTCCGTCTTCTTTTTGCTCGCGCTTCTTGTCTTTCCCTCTCTCGGTTCAGTCTTTCTTCCCCTGCTATCTTCTTACTTTCTTTTTCATGTTGTAATTTTCGTCTCTTTCTCGCCTTACTTTTTGCGTCCGCGCCCTTTTCTTTCTGCCCTACTTTCTCTTTAAATTTCGCCCCTCTGTTTATTTTTCTTCGCGCCTCTACTCTCTCTGCCGACTTCTCTATCTCTCTTTGTATACCCTCTGTTACTCTTGCCTCCCCTGTTCTCTCATCCTCCCGTCTCTCCGCCCGCCAATCCGTCTTCTTTCCTGAACTGTGGCGTTTGTCTGAGACTCACCCGACCCCTCCCTCTCTCACCACCCTGTCTTGAAGAGAAAACTTTTTCATGCATTGCTGCGCCAGCTTGTTTGAGGTTCTTCGTGACAGCTTAAAGGCATTGTCTTTCAGTCCATTTCCCTTATACGTAGGCCCTGCTTTTTGTTTTAACCCTATGCCCCCGTCTGTTTCTTGTTCTGACGAAGGAATGGCAGCAGAAGCATTTGCACTACGTTCTATATCCGGACATCGCGGCATGTTTTGATTTAAGTAGCTTGGTTAGGGTGACCATGCATCTGTTACTGAAAATCCACTGCTCCTGCAAGCAGTAATGTTGGCTGCAAGTACTGTGCAAGAGGAGGAGGATGAAGTACCTGAGGAGGCTGAAGAATTTGACGATGATGAAGACTATCTGTCCATCCTCTCAGAGGATGACGATTCAGATTCCATGGCCAGAAAATTTACCACATCTGCCAAATTTGGCAAGGCCTCACACCCTCTGCCCAGCAAAGTGCCTCAGCCTCAACAAAGAAAGATTGCCCTTCCTCAGCATACAGCTAACCAGCCACAGCTCATACGTACCCCAACACATACATCACTCCCTCACAGCCCTCACATCCAGTACTGACGTGGTGGTTCCCCTAAAAACTCCTCCCTATACAGTGCATCCCAGACATTCTATCTACCATCTGAGGTAAGTACCAACCCTCTTGTGGTGCAGGTATCCCCTGGGCATCATTCTCCTGTTCACAGGCTTCCATCTGCCACCCTCCCCCCTGCTGTTGGACCTGGCGGTCTCATCCATGGCCGACCCCTACAGAGAGGGCCTGCACCTGGCCATGGTGGCCAGTGGGAGCAGGACTTCTTCCAACAGCAGGCAGATGTGAGGCAGGACATTCGTGCCATAGGGGCTACCCTGTCAGACATGTCTCAGGCCATGCAGTACATGCGCCAAATTCCTCAGGTGGTGGACAGACTGACCCATGTTTTGGACAGGATGGATAGATCTTGGCAAGACATGTCCAAGAATATCAGAGACATGATATTCATCCAAAGGGAAGAGAGTGCAAGACACCATGCCTTGGCCATGAAGATGATGGAGGGCATGCTGAAAATTATCCATAGTCTCTCTTCATGGTCAACGCAGGGAGGGGAGCCATCACATCTGCCTGCAGCACATCACACCCACACACCTGTACCACAAACTGCACATGACCACAGCAAGGGTACACACCCACCACCGCCCCTTACCCAGGCACTCCCCCACCTGCACATCCACCACCCCCCCTGAACAGGCACTACCACCACCTGCACAACCCCCCCCTGTCCACGCACAAACACCAACTGTACAGACACCAACCGCCCCTGCACATGAACCTGGGACCGGTTTCGGGGTAGCACCCCTTATCAGCCAGGCTAGCTTGAATCCAGTGGCAAAGTGAGCAAGGGACCCACGTCTGGGCATACCCTGCCAACTTAGGGCGAACAAAGCAAACACAAGGAGATGATGAACGGAGCGCTGAAACTTTTCAGACACTCACCCCCAGTCATAGATCTGCATTGAATCCATCATCGTTCTTTAGTGTGGCCCGCGCTGCATTGCTCAGTTGGTCCTCTGGCCCCCCCATATAGTTGCGGATATTTGTTAAGCACCCCCTCAGCTAAGATGTCTAATTCCCTTTCAGTCAAAGGGGGTGCTTTCTCCTCATAACCCTCAGCCATTTTGGGGGAAATTAGGTTGAAATGAGCAGCAGGATGGCAGAGGATCTGATCTGTGAGAGAGGATGACTCAGAATGAACACAAAATGGCTGGCAACAACTTCCTGTGATGTATTTCCTGTCTGATTCATCCACCATCACAGATCAAATCCTCTGCCATCCTGTTGTTCTGTAGTGGGGAAACCTGAAATGACAGTGTAAGAGAAAATCATAGACATGAAAGAAAAGGTAGAACAGACCATTTAATGAGATTTAGGCTGGGACAAGGGTGGGGGCTGGCACAACAACACACCCCAGTTTAGTTTTCTCCTCCTTTGCATTATGGTACATGTAGTCCATATTTAGTGCTCAACACAAGAGTTGTCTGTTGTGTTACGGAGAATTTGGGGGAAGCAGTGCTGTGTATCCCAGACACATTGTGCCAGATTCACCCAGAACATCATCACTCTCGTTGTGTGCCCATCATTTGTGGGGGAGTCAAATCTGTTGGGAGGCAAAAACTCAACAATGCAATAGTTAGGCCCTTTTGTGATTCAGACACCCATTCTCAAAAGGTCCGGGAAGGTCTCTCAGAACATATACATCTTATCCTCTGAGTCAATAGATTCCCTAGGGAAATCCACTACACTGATTGCGGACATCGGCACATGACCTGATGCACAGTCAATCTTTTGACTCCTGTCAACAGCTGTGGTTTACATACAGTTATTGTGGCTTGCAAACTAGTCTCAGGATGGAATTTTTGGACAGAGTCGTAATTATCCAACTTTCATCATTGACAACAGACGGCAAACCACATTTTGTCCATGACACAACAGGTTGCTCATGTGAAAAACGTGGCAACCAGCTGATCAGGGACTTCCATACCCTGACCTCTGTTATGGGCAATGGCCCGGTTGCCCGGATTCAGAGCTAGCCGAGGTACAAGAGGTATGTGTAAGCCATGCGTTAAAGCTATATTGTGCAAAACACAACAGGCTAATATGATCTTGCACATGACTTCAGGGGAGTACATCAGCACACCCCCTGTATGGTCAAGACATCTGAATCGCGACTTCAACAGACCAAAAGTGCACTCTATGATGGCTCGAGTTCGTATGTGTACCCTATTGTACCTACGCTGAGGTACAGTGGTTGGATGTCTGTAAGGTGTGAGGAGTTGTGGGGAGAGTGCATACCCAGCATCGCCTGAGGAGGGAAGAAAGAGCAATTGGTTACATTTGCCTCTTTAATTTACACAGTACATGATCTATACTTTGGTACATGCAGTGTCTGTTGAGACCGTGTATGTTGCTTGATGATTCTTATTGTACAATGATTGTTATTGTAAGGTGGCATTCATAAATTTTATTTACACATATCCCTCATTTATAGTGCTTGGTACTTACCCAGTAGCCACATGTTGCCAAATTCTCCTGCAGCCATCCGCCGGGCAAGAGGTGACATGCGGAATACAAAGCTGTCTTGGGTACTGCCTGGAAACACTGCATGTACATCAATGAATCTCCCACTGGCATCACAGACACCCTGCACATTGATGGAATGCCATCGGTGTCTGTTTCAGAATATGTGTGCAATGCGTCAGGGTGGCTGAAGGGCCACATGGGTACAATCAATTGCACCCCGCACACATGGGAAGAGAGAAATGAGATAGAAATCTCTAGCTGCCCTTTATCTCATGTCCATTGTATGGGGCATTTGTATGTGGAGGTGGGCTCTTGAATTGATGCAGCTCAGTACCTGATGCAAGCACCGCAACTGGCTTGCCTGAGAGATGCCCACAAGGTCACTGGAGACCCTTTGGAACGACCCCGTCGCAAAGAAATGGAGAGCAGAAAGTATCTTGTGATATGCTGGAATGGCATGGAGCAGCAGGTCGCAGAGTCAAGTTCCTGCTCCCACTCACATGCCATCTCCAAGATGACTTCTGGAGGAAAACGGTATCTGGCCCTGACATCTTGGCTGGACATCCCAAATAGGTTTATCTTTTGTCTGAATATCCTCTCTACTTTCCTCCTCCTCTTTCTCCTCCTCACGTCTTCTTGCCGCATGGCAAGGGGCAGAGCAACAAACACATTCAGCGACATGTTGGAAGATTTGCATGTGTTTGCTCTGCTTTCATATGTGCTGCAGGGCTGGGATTGGCTGTTGGGCTGCAGTGTTTCAGCTGGAACTTGGTGGGGGGATGGTAAGCACTCAGACAGGTGTTTAGCATTGTGGAAAATGATCATCCGGCCGGGCTGCAGATATTCCGGCCCGGATGCGGAGATTCCGGCCCAAGTGCGGGATTTCCACTCCGGAGGTGGAAATCCGCTCGGGGTGCGGAAATTCTGGCCCGAGTGTGGACGTAAAGATAGGAGTCGTAAGTGGTTTCTGTGAGTACCAAAAATCGTAAGTGCCTTCTTGTGAATACCAAAAGTCGTAAATTTAGACTTTTGTCTCAGATTACTTTTGTGAATTGGGCCCTAGGTACTTATACTCGGCGGTTGGTTCTATTTGTGTTCTGCCCAGGTGCCATCTACTCTGCCAACTCCTTTTGTTGTTGATTGTCATGGTCCTTGTTCTCCTAATGTTAATATTTAGGTTGTTCTCTATGGCGTAATTCTGCAGTTCATCGAAAAGGTGTTGCAGGCCCACCTGTGTATGACTGAGCAGAACTACATCATCGGCATACAAGAGGTTGGTCAGCGTTTTGCCTCCTAGCCTTAGCGCTTGCGAGTTGCAGATGTTAAGTGCTTGCGGGAGATCGCCCGTGAATAAGTTGAATAGGGTGGGTGCGAGCACGCAACCCTGCTTCAGGCCTTTAGTTGAGGGCACTCTTCTAGAGAGGTGAGATCCCCCGCCCAGTTTCACCTGGACCCAGGTGTCGGTGTGGAGAAGTGTCAAGATGTTTAGGACAGTTTGTGGAATTCCCCAGCATGCCAGCTTCCCCCACAGTCTTCCCCTCTTGACATTATCAGAAGCAGCACTGAAGTCGATGAAGCATAAATGTAATGGATGGTTGGCAGTTTTGGCTGCGTAGATTAGTAGTGAAATTGCAAGGATATTCGATGTTGTACCTGATGTTTTACAGAAACCAGTCTGATTTAAAGGTATTACCTTGTTTGTGTCTGCCCAGGCTGTCAGTTCCTCTAGTACAGTGCCCGCAAAGTATTTTGCCTCATTATTGATCAGTGCCACTAAGTGGTAATTACCCGGCAAGGCCTTGTCACCAATCTAATGGATCGGTACAATCGTCGAGCCCTTCCATGACTCTGGTATTCTGTTTAATAATCTGGCTTTAGAGAAGAGGGGTTGCAAGATATTTGTCCAATCAGCCGCCTTCTGTTTGAACAGTGCCGGTGGAATGCCGTTCGGGCCCAGCATCCCTTCTCTTTTCCCTTTGGCAATCTGCTTCTTTATTGAGAGTGTCATCGAGGCACAGGCCTCGTGCTCAGATGTGTGATCGGTAGCAGGCATGGGTAACCGGCTGCCTCCTTTAGGTCTGCACCTTGGTGATCCCTCGGTGAAAGACTGTTTGGTCACCCCCAATTTGATAATAGAAATGCTTGGTTAAAAATATTGCCCAGGTTTCTTCTGAAATGTGTGACGAGATGTCCTCGTGATGAGGGTGAATTATGGCGTTCACCGTTTTCCAAAAGCGGGCGCTGTCATTGTGGTTTATATCGTGCAGAAACCTTGCCCAAGATTCTTCTTCTTGCTCTTTGTTAATTGCCCATTTCAATTTTTTTAGTTCTTTTTTTGTTGTCGCGGGAGGAGTCAAAGGCTGGAGACCCCTGGCTGTCTTCTCAGAGATCTTAGAGTGCCGTTTACAGATTTTTTGAGGAGTTTTAGTTGGACCCTTTGAGCTTTCGGGATCCTGTTTCCCCGACTGAGTGCCTGGCAGTGATGTTGTTCGAATGGCGAGGCATAGAGATTAAGAAGTGTAGCAGTAAAGTGTTCCCAGTTGGTTAAGTGGTCCTTTGTGTCTATTGTTTGTGAATGAAAAGGGTATATTGCTGCTGTTGATAGGGACTCCACCTTTGACACCGCACATTTGATCCTCCTAAGGTTTGAGGTGTAACTAGTGCCTAGGGCCACTTCTCTGTGGATGGAAAAGGGTTTCTTGTGGTCGATGATCACTGTCTCCTTTGTCCCCCATTCTAAGTCCATAGATGCATGGGAACAGTGATAGGCTCACAAACGTATAGTCTAATATCGAGCAAGTTGAAGAGGAGTAGTGTGATGGCATGGTGGGGGGGGGGGGTCTCCTGGGAATCTTCCATTAAGAGCCCTAAGGTTGAGATGCTCTAGGTCTTCCTGGAGGCGATTGTTGTTATGGCTCTAACTTCTGTGTAGCGGTGCGCATTGAGTCCTGATGTTACAGAGTGAGGTTTGGGTGCTGGCCTCTTTGCCCGCTGTCGAGCCAAAAAGGTACTGGTTTAAGTCCCCAGAAAGAATGAAATTTAGGGTTTCCATCTCAGTTATGAAACTTGTTACTTGGCCTATTAGCTTTTCCTAGTCCTTGACTTTATGTTTTGGTTGGATATATGTGTTGACTAGCACCACCTCATTTTGTCCTCCCCAATGGGTGATGGTGATCTTGACTGCTATGGTGCCTCCTGAAGAAGAGCCAACTAACGTTGCCAATGTTATGCTGGTCGTGGAAACGTAGGTTGCCAGTCCACCTGATCGGTGGCCAAATTTGCCACACTTCGTGGCCGATGTGGCAAAGCACATAAAGCCTTGTAAGTAGTGTGGGTCAGCAAGCCATGTTTCCTGCAACATGATTATGTCAAATGTATTTAGATACAGTAGAAATTCCGGATCCGAGATTTTTGTTGAGAGGCCGTTAACGTTCCAAGTGCATAGGCAGTGAGGTCCTTGAGTCTCGTGACACCCTCGTTCTCTAGGCACCGTCATTGCGTTTCCGAAATGGTGGTTATGGTTCTAGTGATTAGTCCAAGCCTGGCTGTCTATTTCGAGGCGCTAGTACTGCCCAGGGTCTATCTTGTCTATCTGCCATAGCATTGGCCCTGCGTTGGGGTGATTGTCCCAAGGCCCCTCTGAGCACTGAGTTAATGTATCCTTGTGGTTTTGTAAGTATGGTCCTTTTGAATTGGTGCGAGAAGAGGTGACGGATATCCTGGGTTTTGGTGAGGGACGATGTCAATTCCCCAAGCTTTAAAAATACGATATTCTGCTAGTACTCTCTGGGCGACTGTGGATGTTGTCAATGTGGTCTTGGTGATCTACGGCATCGAGGGGTTTACGGGGCTGATGAACTCTATTGAGAGTAAGTCAGTTGAGGTTAGGTCAGCAAGGATTGGGATTGCTTGCAGCAGCCTTAGGATGTATATCCATATTTTTCTATCTTCAGAGAGGCATTTGATAGTGATGCCCTCTACATCATTTTTTAATTTAACTTTACAACCATGAGCTTTAATGAGCTGACAAGATTGCTATGTCAATAGTTTAAATATGGAGCTAGAGAATTTAAAACACTAATATATGATATGATGTTTGTAATTAGCAACCGAGACAAAATTGGTGCTTATCTATTCAAGTGAATGGAAGGATCTCATGCAATACCTGGTAAAAAAATAACTTGGGGCCAATTAGAAGTTCTCTAAGTTACTCAAAACTGCTATCCAGTACACTCTATTGACTGGAAGATAAGATAGTCCAAGAAAGGAATGAAATATTTAGGAATCCTCCTGCAGACAACCTTAAAGAAAACTATGAAAGAAAATCTAAACTCTATTTTACAGTAATTGAGAGTGATAATATTAAGTGTGAGAAGATACAATTAATACCCTATTGAAAGAGATGATATGCTTTGAAAATGTGTATTTTTTCAAAAGTATTTTTGTTTTACAGAATCTTCCTTTATTACTGCATACTTCAATGTTCAAAATGTGATACATTAATTAGAGATTTCTTGTAAGATCTGGGGGAAAAATCCAAAGTAATATAGGCAATATTTAGACTAAATAAGCATAAAATGAGGTTCGTGTGTTGGAATTTCTTTATATTATAATTATTATAAATCCTATTTAATTTAAAATTCCCTCTATTGGCTTAAAGAAGATAACACTAATATACCAACCTCATATTATATTATATTGAAAACCATTCTATCTATACAGCCATGTAACCTCCTGTCTATTTTAGTACACAACATTTGATGTGCCAGCAGAAAATATTATCCACTAAATGCACTTCAGCTGTTTGCAAGCAGATTCTTTGTGAAGCGGAGACATTCGCCTATATAAGTTAATGTATAATTATGCTAAAATATATGTTTAAATGTTAATTTATAAATGCACTTTTTGGGGAAATCATGGGTGTCAGCTGCAATTTTGATGAATAAAGATGTTTTGCAAGACATTTCAATGTTATCCTTTGAGTTCTTTAAATATTCTTGAAAAAACTCTTCCAATCTTGGGAAGAAGATTTGAGGCCTGGATCCAACTTTGCACTATAGCCAAAGATCTTGCAAAATGATCGATGAAGCAAAGCCTGGTCTCATCATAAAAGTTATTCAGCAAAATCTTACTGGATAACTGAAGGAATGTTTAAACCTGGATTAACAACATCAGATAACTGCTAGGTTTTTAACAAAGAAAAGGGTAGATTGGGTCATATGACATGTTCATGTAGAAAATTTCAGGGAGGATGTACTAGATCAATCAATCAATCAATCAGGGAATTGTAAGCGCGCTACTCACCTGTGAGGGTCTCAAGGCGCGGAGGGGGTCGGGGGGTCGGCAGATCTGTTTAGCCTAAGAGCCAGGTCTTGAGGGTCTTCCTGAAGGTGTTCAGGGAGGGGGCGCGTCTGATGTCTGCCGGTAGCTCGTTCCAGGTCTTGGCTGCAATGTGAGAGAAGGATCTTCCGCCTGCTCTGGCTCTGTGGATGCGTGGGGTTTCAGCCAGTGCGAGGTTGGAAGATCGGAGGTTTCTTTTGGGTACGTGGAAGTTGATTCTGTCGTTGAGGTATTTGGGTCCATTGTTGTGTAGGCATTTGTAGGCGTGAGTGAGGATTTTGAAAGTGACTCTTTTCTCCACGGGGAGCCAGTGGAGACTTCGTAGGTGTTGGCTGATGTGTTCGTGTCGGGGGATGCCGAGGATGAGTCTGGCGGCGGTGTTCTGTATTGTTTGGAGTTAGCGGAGTAGGGACTTGTTGATGCCGGCGTAGAGTGCGTTTCCATAGTCCAGTCTGCTGGTGATGAGTGCGTGGGTGACTGTCTTCCTTGACTCAGGGGGGATCCACTTGAAGGTCTTGCGGAGGATGCGGAGGGTGTTGAAGCAGCTGGAGGTGACGGCGTTGACCTGTCGGTTCATGGTGAGTGATGAGTCGAGTATGATGCCGAGGTTCTTGGTGTGGTCTGAGGGGGTAGGTGGGCTTCTAAGGGCGGTCGGCCACCAGGTGCTGTCCCATGCAGAAGGGGTGGTACCGAGGACGAGGACTTCTGTCTTTTCGGCATTGAGCTTCAGGCAGCTGTTGGTCATCCAGACTGCGACGTCTTGCATTCCTTTCTGGAAGTTGAGTTTGGCAGTGTTGGGGTCTTTGGTGAGGGAGAGGATGAGCTGGGTGGCGTAGGATATGATGTTGAGGCCGTGTTGTCGGACGATGGCTGTGAGGGGGGCCATGTAGATGTTGAAGAGGGTGGGGCTCAGTGATGAACCCTGTGGGACTCCGCAGGTGATTTTTGTGGGGTCGGAGAGGATGGGTGGGAGTCTGATCCTTTGGCTTCTTCCGATGAGGAATGATCGGATCCAGTCTAGGGCTGTTCCTTGTATGCCTGCGTCGTGTAGTCTGGCGACTAGTGTGTGGTGGGAGACGGTGTTGAAGGCCGCTGATAGGTCAAGTAGGATGAGGGCTGCGGAGTGGCCTTGGTCCAGGAGGGTGCGGATGTCGTCTGTGGTGGCGAGTAGGGCGGTCTCTGTGCTGTGGTTGCTTCGGAATCCGGATTGGGACGGGTCGAGGACGGCGTTCTCTTCAATGAATCGTGTCAGTTTCCTGTTGGCTGTTTTCTCTGCAACTTTGGCTGCGAAGGGGAGGAGCGAGATGGGCCGATAGATCTTGAGGTCGAAGGGGTCAGCTGTGGGCTTCTTGAGCAGGGGTCTGACTTCTGCGTGCTTCCAGTTGTCCGGGAAGGAGCCTGTTTTGAAGGTGGTGTTGATGGTGCATTGTAGTTCGGGTGCGATGGCGGCCGCAGCTCTGTGGTAGATATGAGGGGGGCAGGGGTCGGTGGGGGCCCCCGAGTGGATGCTTTTCATAGTCGAGGCGGTGTCTTCGGCCGTGATCGGTGTCCAGTTGGAGATGGTGGGCTGGCTGGTGTTTCTGGGGAGCTGGGGGCCGTCTGTGGCACCTGGTGGATGGTCGATGAAGTTGTTATAGAGGTTTTTGATCTTGAGGTGGAAATAGGTTCCAAGCTTGTCGCAGAGGTCTTGGGATGGTGTGATGTCTGTGGCTTCGCTGTGTGGGCTGGTGAATTCCCGAATGACACTGAAAAGTTCCTTGGAGTTGGCCAGGATTTTGTTGTGGATGAAGTTCCTCTTAGTGGCTCTGATCTGGTTATGGTAGTCCGTCAAGGCGTCCTTGTAGGTGGTGTGGTTTTTGGTTGTCTTGGTGTTTCTCCAGTTCTTCTCCAGGCGTCTGCAGGTGCGTCTGGCTTCTTGGAGAGCGGTGGTGAACCAGGCGGCGTTCCTGGGGCGTTGTCTGTCGGGGTTGCGTAGCGGGGCGAGCTCGTCTGCGCAGTTGAAGATCCAGGTGTGGAGTTCTCTGGCTGCGTTGTTTGCGCCATTTGCGTCGGTGCCCAGGTGTGGTTGTCTCGGGTGAGGGTGGAGTTAAGTTGCTCGTCGTTAACCTTGTTCCAGTTCCTTTGAGGTGGGCGTGGGGCTGGTTTGGGTGCCTTGGGTTTGTTGATGGCGAAGTGTACGCAGTGGTGGTCGGTCCATGGCGGCTGCGTTGTGTGGCTGAATTGGACATTGTTTCCTGCCGCGAAGATGGGGTCGAGGTGTGTCCTGCTCGGTGGGTCGGTGTGTTGACGAGTTGTTTAAGTCCGATGCTGGCGAGGTTGTCACGAAGGATAGTGGAGTTGGGGTCGCTGGGGTTGTCGAGGTGGAAGTTCAGGTCTCCAATGAGTATGTAGTTTGCTGAGGCGATGGCGTGGGGTGCGATGAAGTCGGTGATGGTGGTGGCGAAGGGTGTTCGGGGGCCGGGGGGTCTGTAGATGAGGGTTCCTCGGAGTGTGGCTTTGGGGGTGGTCTGGATCTGGAAGTGCAGGTGTTCGGCGGGGGGAAGGTTTTGCTGGAGGTGGTGAGGCGGAGGGTGCTCTTGTGGGCGATGGCGAGGCCCCCTCCTGGGTGGTTGAGGAGGTCTTTCCTCTGGATCGTGTATCCGTCTGGGATGGCGGTGCTGATGTCGGGGGCAGAGGATGCGTTGGTCCAGGTCTCTGTGAAGAAGGCGATGTCGGGCGAGAGAGAGTCGAGTAGGTTCCAGATTTCCATGGCGTGTTTGTGTACGGAGCGTACGTTGAGGAGGATGCATTTTAGGGTGTCCCCGGTGCTGGTGTCGGCGGTGTTGGAGGCCGGGGTGGTGGTAATGGTCTGGCGGCAGTGGAGGCAGGAGAACTGGCCGTGGGTCGTGTTCGGCGAGGCCTGTTGGCATTCTCTAAGTCTTCCAGGGTTGAGTGCGAGGAGGGTGGTGGTGTCGTAGCGATGGGTCATGGGAGGTCCAGAGTTCCTGGCGCTGGCCGCGGTCGGGCGCAGACGGGCTTGCCTTTGGCGCGCCGGCGGCGTGACCGCTGCGCGCTCCGCTGCGCAACCGTGCAGCGGCCGCCATTAAGTAGGGGAGGTGGGAGGGAGGAGAGGCTGGGAGGCGGGAGTGGGGGAATTCCGGAGGGGAATTCTGGGGGGGAATTCCGGGGGGGAGGGGCAGCAGCGGCGAAAGGCAAAAGGAACAGGCAGGCACGAGAAAATAAAAACAGTGGTGGAATTAGAGCAAGACACAGATGGGCACAATAACAGTGGCACAACAGGGAAAAATTAAGAAAAAAACGGCAGAGAAAGGTTACGGTGGTTGCAGGCAGTCTGGTCCCAGTTGGAGCGGGCAGCAGCCTCGAACCTCCCAAGGAGGAGGTCGGGGTCTGGAGGCAAGAGACGGCACAGCGGAGCTGCGGGGAGAGAGTGGCCCTAGACCGAGGGTCGGGGTTCTTACTTAGATAGAATAGATCTAATTGTGGCTATTGTGTTGAGAAGATCACCCATGATTACACTATTTCATCTTTTGCCTTTAAGTATTGAACCAAGTCTGGTCATCAGAATTGAATATTTAGGTTTAGAAAACGGCTCTGGAGATACTACTTATCGTTTAGTCTGATCCATGTGTAAGGAAGCAATACTTTGAAGCCTCTCACGTTGAGTGCCTTTTGGAGAGTGAAAGGCTGGCAGTCATCCAGGAGTTCTGGCACGGACTGGATTCAGGCTTTATGTGCGCGGAGGACATCCTGCATAGTATTGCACAGGTAGTGCACAACTATTCCCAGCAGGCCACAAACTCTCAAGAGTATAGAAAGACTGTGGCCATCTTGGATTTTCAAGTATAACTTTTCTTGTGGTTCATGATGTTCTTTATTAAGCAATCGTGCTACAATGTTTATTTTTTTATTTTTTTATTTTTTTTAATGTTTCCTTACCTGCTACCTGACAACCTGTAATTTTTCTCCTGAACTGCCATGTGATGTTTTAACCTATTGTGATCTGTAAACCTCATCTGTGCCTCCAAATTGATCTACCTCATCTTTATGCCTTGATAGTTCAATTGTATCGTTGCCTGATGCTAAGCAATCAGCATCTTTTTACCTTACGCCCTACGTGTTCCCAAATTGATCCACCTCTTTCTGATGCTTCTATACTTCAATTGTCCATCGTGACTCTTTATCACCTGAAGCAGAATTAATTGCCCGAAGCTGATGAGGTAGCTCACTCAAACCGATTGCCTCTGCTGGAGGCTTTTTACCTCAAACATTTCTTTACCTGCTACTAAACAAGCTGTATTGCTTTTCTGGAATGCCCCATGACGCTTTTAACTTAACGCTCCCCAAACTATCTACCTCTTTTTTATACCTTAATATTATAAATGTTTCCGTACCTGCTGCTTGTCAATTTGTAATTTGCCTCCTGAATTGCCTCTTGATGTTTTTTTCTTTCGATACTGCGATTTGTGCCGCCAAATTGAACTACCACATTTTGTAGCTTTCATAGTTCAAATGTTTTTTCGCCTGCCACTACATTTTCGGTATTTTATCTTATGCACTACGTACACCCAATTTGATCTACTCCATTCTGCTGCTTTTAGATTACATTATTTTGTCGGCTCCTAAATTAGCCATTTAAAAACACGTACCACTTTGCCTCTTTATACTAATCTGATCGATCTTCTCATCATCATTTACCTCCCTCCTACTCTTCCCTTCCTCCGCCCATTTCACTCTACTGTTCGGCCTCCCCTACCCCTCGACTACTATTTCATCTCCCCAACACCCCTCCGTCTTTAGCCATATCTAGGCAAGGCCCTTGCCCTGGCTTTGAGGCTTATTTCCCACCCACAGACGTTTTCTTCCGCCCCCCTTCCACTCTTCCCCCCGTGCCTCTCTTCAACCTACCGCCTACACAACCTGCTCCTTCACCTTGTTCATCCTTGCTGAATTACCATGCCTCCCTCAATCATACCCTTACAGCACCGGATTCACTCATCACCAGGCATGGCCCCAACTCTTGGACCATCCTCTACCCTCCCAACCTCTCCAAAAATGCTAAGAAGAACTTTAAACGCAAACTATTAATACGTCACCAAGAAACCTTATTCGTTGATAACTATCTTAGCCTCACCTCCATTATTAAAACTAACTACATTTTTTACTCCAAACGCCCCTCCAAATGGAAAAGTATCTTCCTCCGCCACCTCCCCATAACTAAATCGTGCAAAATCCCATATGGTTTGAAATTGTCCACTACTCCTTCCTCCACTTTTCAAGGCGATATAGACATCTCCATTTTCAAATCCGGAAATATCCTCATACAAGCCACTGAGAACCACCTCACCTTCTTTGAGCACCACTTCAGCACCTTATCCTATCTATTATCTTCTCCCTCCCATACCCCTTCAGCCTCTCAATCACAGGAAATCCTCCCGGCGTCGCTCCTCATGACGCCAACCCCTCTGCTCCTGGATCCTGCCTCCACCTATGAAGCTTCCCAATACCTAACTTTTGAGCCTTCCGCCCCCTTAACATCCTCTCCTTCGCTTAACATTTCCACCTCATACTTAGCCACCCAAACCCTCTCTCCCCTCGCCTCTTCTGTTTCCCCTCCTTCTCCTGACACTCCTTCATCCCACTTGGCCTCCCATACCCTCTCTCCTCCTCTTGGCTTCTTCCTACTCAATCTTAACCACCCCCTTCCTCCCTCCCATTCCTCCCAGCCCCCTCACTCTGTCCCCCTTTAACGACCCCCTGCACACTGCGCCCCTTCCTATTGACCCCCACTGCTCCATTAAGGACACCAATCTCCTGCAATCTAACTGACCTCCTCCCCTTAAACTAGATGGCACTCCATCTCACTCGCCCCATGCCTCCTCATCTTCTCATAGCTCCCATCTGGCCCCTGGGTATACTGGCGCTCACACTCCAAGTCTCCCTCAGTCTACTCTGAGGAACACCCCTCACTACCCGCCACCGGGGTTTCCTCCATGTCCATTTCCTAGTCCTCTCTCCCCCTCTAATTTAATACATGGCCCTCTCCCTCCCGACCTCCTTTCCTCCTCACCCTCCTCGCTTGTCACTCATTCACTTCTCAACATAGAACTCCACCTCTCAATCTTGACGTCGGAACTCTCATCTCTCAGGAAAGACTTCAACACCCTCGTCGCTTCTAATCCCGCCAAGCATACCCATACCATAAGCGCCATACAAACTAACACTACATTCCCTCAACTAGGGAGTTCCACCCTTGCGATATCCCCTTAGGTGGACCACCTCCTGGTAACTGTTCGCTTAGATCATCTCAAGCCTCAAGCGATCTCTCCCTTGCGATATCCCCTTAGGTGGACCACCTCCTGGTAACTGTTCGCTTAGATCATCTCAAGCCTCAAGCGATCTCTCCCCCTCGGACCCCCTGGACTCAAATAATACCTACCCCCCCACTACCATGACTACTGATTCTCCCTCTCCTCACTCCGCTATTCCGGTGATCCTGGGGAGAAGCCGTATCCCTCCCTCCACAGGCTCACCTAGACCTCCTCCGCAACTCACCACTATCCACTCTTGCTCCCCCCCTAAAAACAACCCTAAACCCCTCAACTGCATGCTGGTCAACTGTCGATCGGCTACACAACATGCAACAGAAATCTCGAAAACCATCCTCAGTGAAGACATTGCTTTTCTTACGGAAACCTGGCTCAAAGCTCACTCTTCACCTATTCTTGACCTGCTCTCTCCCCCGGGTTACTCCATCCTCAGAAAAGACAGACCTGTCAAAATTGGAGGAGGCCTAGCTATTATCTATAAAGAGGAACTCCAACTCTCCCTTGCTCAGAACTCTGATTATGCTACGTTTGAACACATCGGAGCTGAACTTAAAGTTTATGGTTCCCCTCCTATTCGGTTACATAACATCTATCATCCACCTTGCGACCCTTTGCCCTTTGTGGAGGAATTGTCGGACCTTCTCTCCCTATCCTCGTTCTCCAACTCTAAAAACCTCTTCCTCGGAGACTTTAATATTCACTGGAACAAAAAGGATGAGCCCTCGATTAACATCCTCAAGGATCTACTCGACATTAACAACCTGATTCAACTCTGCCATTCACCAACTCATTCCAAAGGGGCTACTCTCGATGCTATCATCACTAGCAAAGATCTGGCTTCCCTCTCCCACATTGTCCCCATTGACTGGTCTGACCACCTCCTCATCCTTTTCACCATTAATTGCGCCGCGCTTCCCCCTTCCCTAAAAACATCAAACATAGGAAATTAACCAGAAATCTTCACCTTATTCCTCCAGGCGAGCTGGAAACTAAGATTAAAGCAAAACTTCAACTTACACCTCCCTCACTAAATGCAAATGACCTTGCCGAACACTACAACAAATCCATCATCGAGGTCCTTGACCAAATCGCCCCAGCCAAAATAAAACTGCAAAAAACATCCCCGCCAAATCCTGGTTTAATGCTGAACTCAACAATGAGAGACGCTCGCTTAGACTGACCGAACGCATGTGGAGACAACACCCTTCCCCTCAAATCTTGCTCTCCTCAGATCCGCAAGGGCTAATTACAAAAGCACATCCTTAATGAGAAGGCCTCCTTCTTCCGCGCACAACTCGACCGGGCAAAAAATAGACCCAGGGAGCTATTTAGCATCATCAAAAAACAAACTGCTTCTGCCCCCCAAATTGATGGCCTCTACCGAAAGATGTGAAGAAATTGCTAACTTCTTCTCCGAAAAATCTCCCAGATCGATCAATCCTTTAGCTTAAACCCCCTCCACATTGCTTATCTCCCTCCATGACCGCCCCCCCAAGTCTCCTTTCACGCCTTCTTCCTCCCCGGACTCTGTTCATCTCCAACTTGCTGTCGCCCCTCCTGATCACTTCTTCGACAATCCCCTGCCAAAAAACAATGCTTTTTTGCTTACCTTTCGCCCAGTTACAGAGCTTGAAGTCTTCAACAACATCTCCAAGCTCAAACCCTCCTCTAATACCATGGACCCTATTCCCGCTAAACTTGTTCAAGACTTAAAACACATTATTGCACCATATTGGACCACCATCATCAACTCCTCCTTGGCCACGGGTTGTGTCCCGGTCTCCCTCCAACTTGGCCAAATCACTCCCATCCTTAAAAATACTACTGCCGACCCCAACGACCTCAACAACTTGCGTCCTATCTCTAATCTTCCGCTTCTATCTAAGGCCCTCGAAAAATGCGCCTTGCTACAATTGGACAAGCACATTGACTCTTACAACCTTCTGGACACATACCAGTCAGGCTTTAGAAAGGGCTGCAGTACTGAAACTGCCATGCTCAACGTTATTGATGACATCCACCAATCACTTGACAAGGGTGAGGCCTCCCTTCTCATTCTCCTTGACCTCTCTGCTGCTTTTGATACTGTTAACCACTCCGCCTTACTCAATACCCTCAATGTTCGTTTCGGCTTCAACGGCCCTGTCCTCAAATGGTTCACCTCATTCCTTCAACACAGAACCCAACAAATTAAAATCAGCAATTGCCTCTCTAAACCCATTCCTGTCTCCTTGGGTGTTCCTCAGGGTTCTATTCTCTCACCTTCCCTATTCAACCTCTTCATGGAACCCTTCACCCTCATTCTTAAGCAACATGGAATTAACTTCCACCTCTATGCTGATGACACCCAACTTTACTACAAGATTAAATCCCAAGATGACATTCTACACCTCAATGAGGCCCTGACTAAGATTCTACATTGGTTCCATCACAATCATCTTAAACTCAACCCTAAGAAAACAGAAATCATTCTCTTCGCTCCTAAAAACAACCGGCTCCTCATTCATCTATGGATCTCCGACCTTAAAGCTCTCAACTGCTCTCTTTCCACTTCTAACTCAGTTAAATCCCTCGGAATCAACATTGACCAGAACCTCAGCCTCACTCCCCACATAAAAAATTCTGCCAAAGGCGCTCTCTTCACTTTGCATCACCTCAAGAAAATCAAACCCTTCATTCCTGCTGATGACTTTAAATTAGTTGTTCAATCACTGGTATTGTCTAAATTGGACTATGGTAATGCCGCTCTCTCTGGAACACGGAAAGTCAACTTAGCACCAATCAAATCAGTCCTCAACCTCGCGGCCAGGCTTATTTCCGATTGTAGACGGTTTGACCACATCTCCCCGTCCTCAAAGGTCTCAAATGGCTTCCCATCGAAGGCAGAACCACATACAAGACCGCTTGCATTACGCATAAAGCCTTGCATCTTCACACCCCACTGTATCTTTCAGATAAACTCCACAAAGCTGGCTGCGCTAGAGAAATGAGGAGCACCAATGCTCTCATACTAGTTCCTCCTTTGCTAAACAAGAAATCTACTCAATCACGCTCCTTCTCCGGAAACGCGCCTACTATCTGGAACTCACTCCCTAAAGATCTTCGTTGCAACCCCTCCTACCTCAGCTTCAAAAAGACCTCAAGCTGCACCTTCTCAATAAATACTGGGGTCCTTAACCACCGCCGCCTAGCATGGTGTCTCAACCTGCTCCCGACTGTACTATGCTCCACCACCTTTATTCCTGACTCACTACCCCCTCTCTACCCTTTTTCATATATTTATAACCTCCCCCTCTAGTTCTCCTATAATTACTGTCTACTCCCGCATGCTTTCTCCTCTCCCATCACCCGCCTCAGTTCCCTCCTTCTTTTAGATTCCCCCCCCTCATCCTTGACCTCCATCCATAGCTGAATGATCCAATATTTGTTATGACCTAATTATTTTTATTATTTTTATTGCTCATGTTATAATTGTCCTATGCATATTGTTCTTATTGTCCTGTATTTTACCTTTTTGTACCAATGTTATAATGCAATTATTGTCCTCGCCTTACCATTGTAAAGCGCTCTGATACCCTCTGGTCTAGCCAGCGCTATATAAAACCTTTTAAATAAATAAATAAATGTTGCTGCAGCCAGGACCTTGTTACATGGATTTTGGATTTCAAGTACCAAGATCTAATGCTTCCTAAAGAATTGTTTAGTGACATTTTGGATTACTGGGAAGTATCTTGAAAAAAAATTTGATCTATTCCTTGCACATTTATTTCAGCTCTTACGACTTTGTTACAATTATTTTCCATCTACAGACAGGGTTGTGTGTGTTGCTAAAAGTCAGGGTAAAAGAACAGGACAGATTCGAAGAGGACAGATGCATTTATAAATATTTTCATCATGAATGATGGATGCAAGGTATTAGCTGTCCTGTTGGTGTATACATTAATAAGAGTAGGAAACAACAGGATGTCAATGGTATTCCTTATGTTTCAATTCTACAGAAATCAAGTAGAAACTAAGTTTTCCAAACTGTTAAATGGGTTTAGAAAACATTAAGGAATTGCTATTTGCAAGGGGTGTTTTAAGGGCGTTCCTTCCAAATATCAATTCCTTAAGATATGTATTAATGTCATGCGACCAAAGTCCTGCAGCAAAACAATAATATTTTACCACCAACTCAAACGAGGGGTTAGCCATTCACAAATGGGAAGAGGTCCTCAAGGGAACCCTTCTCCTTTGTGAATGATGAAAAACATTTCTAAGAGTAGGCAGTGGTCACATAGACTACTGCCTAATCTTAAAAAAAGTTTGTAAACATTTCCATTTTCTTTTCTTAAACGCATCCAATTTTCCTTTTCGGAAAACTGGCTGCATATAAAACAAGCATTTGCAATGCAATAGGTCTCGCATTTACGAGAGTTTGAGCTTTTGCCATTGTAAATGACAATGCCTTTTATTTATGTGTTGTTTTTAAAACAGATTAATTAAACTCTCACAAATGCGAGACCTATTGCATTGCAAAGTCGTTTGGCACCAGTGCTATAAAATGTTTTAAAAAGCATTAGGAGAAAGCTATTTGAGAAAATAGGGCTCGGAGGCTGTATCAATCAATCAATCAATCAAAAAAAGCTTTATTCGATTTTTGGTACAAAAAAATCATAAAAGCTTACATGCATATTAATAAAAATAATTAAAAAGATAACCATACTTAAAAAACATCCACCATATTACATTATACATTTAAAAATTTTAAAACTTTATCCAAAATACATTTAGGCTAAGAACGTCTAGCAGCATCAATTTGTCTTCCGTTTCATGTAAGTATCCTAACTAATTAGTTCCATGTTTTCAGAATAGGACGACATGTATAGTCGATTGGGGCGAAGCCCCATCACAGGGACAATTCACTAGATTTGGTGACCAGTCATTAATCAAAGGAAAACTAACCAAGCGGTGGAATACACTCAACCTAAAACGTGTAAGTACAAATCTGTCGTAACCGCGTGGACTAAAAAGCAAATATGGCTGGATGAAAGGAGAAATACATATCTGTTGATTCAATTGGACAGTTGTTTTTACTGCCTCGCTCGTGAGTCTAATTACTTCCAAGTGATGCATACATTGTTTTTTACAGTCGCTTTTGGAAATCTTGCTCATTGTCTGAGGATTTTGGTAAAATTCTGGTTCTCCTATGTCATCCATAAATTCTTTTATATATCTTAACCATCTTATCTCAAGAGTATGTTCCAAGTTTAGGCTGTCCTGTAGTACAGACTGGTTAAAGGAGGATTTTTGTGAGGTCCAGATCCTATGCCACAGCATGACCGGTTGCACCTTTATAATATCTGAAATATATGGCAGACCAAGTTCCGTGTGGCAGATGAATGTGGATGTTGTTTTCGGGACTGCTAAAAGATACCTTAAATAGGCATTCTCCACTTTCTGTATTTCGGAGACCTCACAGTGGCCACATATCCCTGCCCCATATGTGGCTGAGGTTATACACTTCGCATATTTTTATTAATTCATTTGGGGGCCTCTTTCCCAGTTTTTGTGCAAACTTTACAAGTGCCGTTGTAGTTCTCATGAACAGAAGCTTTCTAGTAGTAACGGCTTGATGCCATGAGCCTTTGTCATCAAATAAAATTCCTAAATAGGGGTAGGTGGGGGTTGTCATCAATTTCTTATTATTTAAAAAGATATCTTTCTGCTTTTTGCCTCCCTTTCCACAATTCATCACATAAGTTTTAGTAACATTAACTTTAAGATCCAGATTTTCCATAAAACCATTATAGGAGTTGAGTGCTCTTTGCAGAGCTAATGGGGTCCTAGCCATTATAACGGCATCATCCGCGTATAATAACATGGGAATCGGTCGTTTTTCCAGCTGCGGTAAATCCTGGCACCCTTCCAACATTGCTTTTTCTAATCCATTAGTATATAGTGTGAAGAGAAAGGGTGCCAGGACACAGCCCTGTCTTACCCCTCTCTCCACCGCAAAAAGCTCCGTGCACTCTCCATTAGGTCCATAGCAGACTCAGGCTTTAGCGTCCGAGTAGAGTGCTTTTAAAAAATGGATTATTGGGACCTCAACCCCTATTGATTCTAAGATTCTCCATAGTTTCTTATGGGATACGCAATCAAAGGCGGCGGAGAGATCAACAAACGGCAAGTATATTTTCCCCTTCTTTGCTTTTGTATATTTCTCTATTACAATAGATAAATTTAGGCCCTGATCAATGGTGCTTAAACCCTCCCTGAATCCAAACTGAAGGTCTGATAAAATATTTTTATCCTCCGCCCATTGTTGTAGGCGGTTGAGAATTATTCTGCCGGCTACCTTCCCCAATGAATCTAATAAGGAAATGGGTCGGTAGCATGCTGGATCCTGTTTGTCCCCTTGTAGATTGGTACCATGATCGATTCAGTCCATGTTTCAATTATCCCTTTTGCACTAGCCGCATTTAACACACGTCAATAATGGAGCCCAGAGTTTGATGTTATATTTATAGATGTCTACGGGGACCCCATCGGGCCCTGGGGCCTTGCTGCCCTTGCTAGCTTGTAGAGCTGATTGAACTTCTTTTAAAGTAAAGAGGACTTCTATTGGATAATCTATTGGATCTGGGTTTAATCTAAGGGAACACTCTTGGTCTCCATCACACTCCCCTTTAAGGCGGAAGATGGTTGAGAAGTGGTTCACCCACTGTCTTTCGTCGATTGCTACTTCGATAGAGGGAGTTACTTCTGCACACAGGAATGGGGATCTTACCACGCGCCAAAAAGCGCAACTATCTTTATTAAGGCTTGCGTTAAGCAAGTCTACCCAAGATTTTTCTTTCATTTTTCTTTTTTGTAATTTTACTGCATGGGTATATGCCTTCCTGCACTGCTTTATTTCGCCTATGTGCCTTTCCTTCTTATGCAAAGCTCTTTTTAAGTCCGAGTGTGCTTTAGTACAGTCTGAGTCAAACCACCCTTTTTTCCCCTAGAGCCATGTTTTATCTCAATTTTCAGGGAGTTTTTATTGCTTCGGTAATCTGATCAAAACCACTGAGGACCTCCTCCTGATTTGTATTTTCGTTTAAACAATTCATTATGGAATCTAGCGTTTTCATGACCACCAGATTTGTTATTTTTTCAGGATCAGCCTTTTCCCACTTTAAGGAATAGCCATTCGTTTTATCCATAAGTAATTTCGGGGCCATCAGCACCCTTTCATTACGGGAATTTTGCTTTGTCATTTTGAGAAATATTTTCAAGCTCAAAGGGAAATGATCACTGATAGATATCTTGTGTACTTTAAAACCTCTCACGCAGCACGAAAAACAATTCGAGAATAAAATAAAATCAATAATTGAACTAAAACCTCTACCACTAAAAGTCTGTGTAAAGGGGATGGGAGGGGTCCTTAGAACGTTAACAAAGCCTAAATCTAACAGAAAAAGGATCTCATTTAGTGCGTTTCCCAATGCACTATGTGGAAAGTGGAAGAGGTTCCTATCTTCCTCGTCCACTAAACCACATATTACTTCTTTATTAAGTGAACATAAAGTAGTATTAAAGTCCCCACCCCAAACAAACATCGTATTCTCCAAATTTGAATTCTGGATTTTCTGCAATGTATATCTTAGCTGCCTCAGTATGTCCACCACTTGTTCCTTTGCGGCGTTATTATAAAAATTCACTAAGGTCGTTGTGTTACCCTTATCCAGTTTCAAAGTAATAATTTGATAGTTAGGTTCTGAGGCGGTAAACAAAATTTCCCTTATTGATAGCATATTTGAAATGTGTATCGATAAACCTCCCTTGGGCCTCCCCTGGGTTGATGGAATAGCAGGTGTGTGGTATGTTTTATAACCTTCTATATGCAATTCCTTTAGGGACCATGTCTCTTGCAGACAAAAGATGTCAAATTTTCTTATAAAATCTAGGAAAAGATGATTCGTTAACTTGGAGGCTAGGCCCGCTATATTCCAAAAAAGAATTTCACTTATACCATCATTCATTGGTGGAGCCCTACACAATGTTCTGGCTAAGTTAGCAGACACACTGACCTTTTCAGGTTCACAATCTACACCTTGACTATTGGTGATGGGAGCGCTAGATATAAATGCACTGTATGATTTGGCTTTGCTTTTTTCAGTTATTTTTCCGGCATTAAACGAGCATGATTCATCAAGACTCAATTCAGCTTGCCCCTGTTTATCAGGTTCCTGTTTATTCCTCCCAAAGATCTGAGGGTTAGAGAATATCGGTGTTACTGGATGGCCCAGTCAATCAATTTCCTCCAGGGATGGGAGGATAGCAAAGCGATTTTCCACCGGTATGCTATATACAGACTGTGTATTATCCTCAGTATGTATTGCTTGTTTGCGATGACCAGTAATTGTACTAGGCGACTTCTCACTGAGAAAAGATATGGCTGGTAAAAGAAGCTAAGTGGTAAAATAGTAATGCCTCCCCTGCCGTGTTAATGATCCTCCCCACTGTCAAAATCTTTTCCACAAACTGGGAGTACGAAACGTCAAGACCACACAATCTCCTGGAAGGCTTTTCTTATCGTTGCCTACCCATCTCACCCTACGAGCCATTTTAAATTCCCTGAAGAGTTGTACCGTAGGCCCTGCTCTCAAGCCTAGCCAGTGCAGTGATTTGTTTCTTAACGTTTCCCATGTCTCCACCTCCTGTGTCCCCAACCTGGGCACATTCGCCAGTACTACTGTGTAAGGTGTACAGGCTGGGGGCAGATCTAAGGTGGGGGGTTCAGAATGGATAATCTCTCCATCAAGCGGCCTATTAATTTGATCCCGGGGAAGTACATTCTGCTGTTTAGGGAGAATAGAACCTCCCTTTGCTGCCACAGTTAACTCATTTTGCAGGGAAGCAGGGTTATGTGGAGGGTTATTGATTTTAGACATACATCTTAGGTTCTTTCGGTTTCCTCCGCTGAGTTGCAGCTAATTGATCACTTAATTGCTCTGATGATTCAGAAGCGTCTAAGGAGCTAATTGCTTCGGCGTTACCGTTTGATCTATGTTCTGTCTTGGTTTGGTTATCTTCCTTCCTCCCACCCGCAGTTTTTTAGAAAGAAGCCTCCACCTGGCTCAGCCTTTCCTCTATGCTCGAAAAAGAACCCCTCAGAAAAAGTTCTAAATTTTGTATTAAGTCTATCAGCGTGACCAACTCCCCTTTCTGAGTTTTGGTTTTAGCCTTCGAACCTTGCTCTTGGTTTTTTTTTACTACAGCCTTTTTTACCCTAAACACTCTTTTCCCAGACTAAGTCACTGACAGGCTCCTCCCACTCCGGCCTTGCCCTTCTGTCACTCGTCCCCGTGGTTTGTCTTCTCTTTAGCAAGGGATTCTCCCGCAGGACATTTGAACAAGCCATGGCTTTCGCCACTCGGCAGTTCGTTCGTGCGTTGTCCTCCTCCAGCGCCTCGCAGGCAAAGAAAGTGGTCATCAAGCATGTGACGGTGATCGGCGGGGGGCTGATGGGCGCAGGCATTCCACAGGTGAGACTAAGGGGAGGCACTGCAGCTCAACAGCTCAACAGAGGTCAGGTTGCGCCTGCATTGGGATCATTAGAAAAGCATGATGCAGAGCAGCCTGAGATCTCCCTAGGAAGAATGGGGGGAGCTCCATGTGGAATAACTGGGACAAAGGTTTTCGTCAGGAGTCTATGTGGTGTTGGCTGTCCGGAGGTCTCTAAGGAGCCAACTCTCACAGCTGACGGGCATTTAATCAAAGTCTAGCTTTCCATAAGAACACACAGAGCCAGCACTCTAATCTGTAAACTATAGGATTAACAGGTATAATACGGGGTTTACAAATTGCTTTTTATGTATTTTCATAATACGTATTCTGTATTTCTATGTTGATGAGCGCTATCATTCTGTGGCGCTCAGATACTGTAAAAGTGTAGTCCTTCTATTTTTGGGAACTGTCCCGTATTTTTTGGTTTTTAAAAGCTGGTCATCCTACTTTTCCTCAATGCATTGAATGAGTCATAGTTAACAGTTTTTATGTTTTTGTTGTGTTCTGAATGGGGAGGGTGTGTTGAAAGTTGCGAATTTAGTAACAGGGCATCTTTTATGTTGCCACCGTGGTAATAATATTGCTTTCGATTAGAGACACTGCAACATTTGTCAATCTATATAATTGATCATCTTCCTGAGGATTGTCATCGCGCGCATTTGCTTTCCACACTACTTCACCCATCCCCATAAAAGTTTATACACCAGGATTTGACGAATTTGGTAGCACAAAATCTTCATTTTAACTTGTTGTGTTGCCTAGCCGCCATAATGGTGAAAGGGTCCCTAAGAATGTTAAGCAGTCAACTCCCTTTTACCCTCCTTGGAACTTACCATGTGACGCAGATCACTATTCAACAGTATTCAAGCTGGGTGAATCATTCAACAAGTTTACAGCATAGGGGGCTATTATAACGATGCTCTACTCCAGTGTACAGTACTTACAAGTTTCCTTCACACTCCACCTAACGTGAAACAGCTATATCATAATTAAACCACGTCTGGATAGTCGGGTAACCTTACAAACTGTTGGAGTCACCAATTGTCATAATTTCAGGCTTCAGGGCCCCAAAAAACACCATCCTCTGTCACCTTAAGCACTACACTCCGAAAACTGTTGCGTCATAAAGGATGTCCTGTAATGTACATGTACGTGATGGCAGTGACCGCTAAACTTGCCTACCAGGCCCCTGCATGTATTCTCGGTTTTGGGTACTTTTGGAACTCTATTTACTTTTATATTTAGCTCAAGCAGTAAACTTGTGGTATATTTACAGTGGCACTGACATATATAGTTTCCTGCTTTCCTTGCCAGTTTCGAGGGTTGTGGTTGTTTTGTCTGGCCTCTGTCTGGCCTTTTATCCTTGCTTCACCCCTCCAAAATCAAGCAGAATGGAATGTTACACTCCATAACACACAATCACACAACACATAATACCAGTACACTCGATGCCACATAATTACTCCATAACACACAATCCCACTCCACATAATCCATATAATTACTACATAATCCATATAATTACTATCCACATAATACCACTGCATGCCATGCCACATAATTCCATTACACAACTCCACTCAACACCACACATTCCATGCCACACAATTACACAACAAACGATTCCAATCCAGCCCACATAATTCCAATCCACACCACATACATGCACTCCACTAAACGCAAAGCTATCCACACATTTCCATACCACACAATTCAACTCCACACATTTCCAATCCACACCACATAATTCGACACCAAACCACATAATACAACTCAACAATACAATTACACAACACACCAAATACATCCAGTACACTCCACACAATTCCACATCCTGCCACAACATTCAACTGCACACCACATAATTAAACTCCACTACATACCACTCCACAACACAAAATACCATTCCTTATAATTACACTCCAGAACACACAATCCCACTCCACATAATTCCAAAACATGCAATACCATATAATTAATATCCACATAATTCTACATCACACCATGCCACATAATTCCACAACACAACTCCACGCCACACATTTACATACCTAACCAATCCAATCCCTCTCACATAATTCCAGTACACACCACATTCATACACTCCGTAACACATAGGTAAAAGACATTACCATTTACAATGCCAATGGCTCTAACTCACACAAATGCGAGACCGATTGCATTTCCAATGCTTGTTTTAATATTGCCTCCCCCTCGCCTATTTTATTTTCCAGTTTATTACTTGTCTTCTTTTTCCTCTTTTGCGGGGGTTGAGTAAAAGAGTCTGGATCACTTAGTATTGTTTCGGTTGCTGCCACAAGGATGCAGCCATTATGGGGTGATACCGCCTGTGTTTCAACACCTTGTGCAATCCTATTATTTGGACTTGCTAATACAATTGGCACACCATTTGCTAATGACTGCTCCACCGTAGTTATTTGCTTCTCTAATGCCCCCATTGCCCCTGTCAGATAGCTCAATAGCGTTTGATTTTTAGGCACTTTTACTTCGTTCCCCCTCTTGATATCATCTGCAGTGGCCTTTCTTTTCCCCATTGTATTAATTACACGCCTCCAGATATAATTCTATCAACAGTGTGCTCATGCAGTATAAAGGCACGTATAACGTAAGCAGTTGTTACCGTGTGTCCAGAGTCTATTCAAACATAGCCAATTCAGTCATGGGACCAAGAGAGTGGGCCCAGCCTGGCCTCCTTCGGCGTGGATGGGCCCGCCCTTGGCCCGGGCTTAGCCCGCGCGCGTCCCGCGCTGCGGGAGCCCTCGATCAGTTTTAAGCGCCTCCAGGCGCTAGATGGTGACGAAGTGGGCGGGCAAGGGCCGCAAGGCAAGCTGGTTGTTGCGGTCCTCCTGGACCGTGCAATGCGGGAAATGAGGCTGTGATACCGCAGGAGCGAAACCCGCACTGCGGGAGCCCTCAATCAGTTTTAAGCGCCTCCAGGCGCTAGATGGTGACGCGATGGGCGGGCAAGGGACGCAAGGCAAGCTGGTTGTTGCGGTCCTCCTGGACCGTGGAATGCGGGAAATGAGGCTGTGATACGGCAGGAGCGAAACCCGCGCTGCGGGAGCCCTCGATCAGTTTTAAGCGCCTCCAGGCGCTAGATGGTGACACGGTGGGCGGGCAAGGGCCGCAAGGCTAGCTGGTTGTTGCGGTCCTCCTGGACCGTGCAATGCGGGAAATGAGGCTGTGATACGGCAGGAGCAAAACCCGCGCTGCGGGAGCCCTCGATCAGTTTTAAGTGCCTCCAGGCGCTAGATGGTGACGCGGTGGGCGGGCAAGGGCCGCAAGGCAAGCTGGTTGTTGCGGTCCTCCTGGACCGTGCAATGCGGGAAATGAGGCTGTGATACGGCAGGAGCGAAACCCTGTAATTAAAGCCTACCAAGTAACAACACACATAACAGGGAGTGTTGCCAATGGAAGGTTACAAAATGAGACAAGGCAGTACTAAGGAGGGACTACTAAGCCTATTGACCAATGAACAGCCACAGTTTACAGTGGACAGTGACACAAGCCAATGAAAAATATGGGCGGAGAGCGGATGGAGCTTCAAGTCCCTACCTGAATACAGCATGCCACGCAAAGCAGCACTTACGCTGCCCAGGCTTTACCTAAAAAAGGATTGCTTTATTTAAAAGCAATCACAGACACGGTGGTCTGTTGATCCCAGCAGGCCACCATGTCTTTGATTGTAGCCAATCACAGTGGGTCAGATTTGTCACCTTCCTCATTAATACTTATGAGGTAAGTCGACTCGCAATCCACTACAATTCTGTATTTTGTGAACTGACCTATTAATACATAAGTCGATTTGCAAAATAAGAATACATTCGGTAAAAGTCGGTGTGCAAATTCCGACCCTTTTACCAAATGCATCCTTTGTACACGATGACCTTAGTGATGAAGCTTGAGGTTCTTATTTTGAACATAGAGAGAGGTATTCGTGCACATGTATTTTCAAGATATTTATGATTATTTATGTTGTGTTTTCAGAAATTACAAGTTTTCTATCGAAATATAGAGAGATGCTAACACAGAGTGTTGACTTGGCCAATTCTGCAGGCTCATCACCAAACTTTTTTGCCTTCACCCTCCGGTTTCTGAACCAGTTTTTGTTGGATTTATTGACTCTGCACACTTTACTACGGTTTACCTGTGCTAAAGTGCTTGTGCTCTCTCGTTAAAACATGTTGAAATTAGCTTACATTAAATTAGCCTATTTAATTTAATTGTACGTCCCTAGTAAAGTGCTACTACATGTGCACAGGGCCAGTAAATTAAATGCTACTAGTGGGCCTGCAGCACTGATTGTGCCACCCGCTAAATAACCCTTTAAACATGTCTCAGGCCTGCCATTGCAGCCTGTGTGTGCAGTTTTAAACTGCCATTTCGACATAGCACAATTAACCTTTTGCCAGGATCAAACCTTCCTTTTTAATACATATGTCGCCCCTCGGGTAGGCCCTAAACAGCCCAGAGGGCAGATGCAGTGCATTTACATAATGCAACATGTACTTTTAAATTTTACATGTCCTGGTACTAAAAAACTCCCAGATTCGTTTTTCACAACTGTAAGGCCTAACTCTTCCATAGGATAACATTGAGTTACCTTATTACATTTAATAAGTGATAACTTTCAAATGGGAGTAGGTAGACAGGTCAAGTTTGGTTTTTATAGAATTGTAATTAAAAGCCATCTTTAATTATAAAGTTGGAACTTTTGTTACAATTCTGAAAATGCCACTTTTAGAAAGTTGGCATTTATTTGTTAGAACTATTTAATGCCTGAAGCCTGTTCGTGGGTGACATGACTAGGTGTAGATGGCAGTTGGTCTTTGTGTATTGCTCCCAGACAGTGAGACAAAGGGAAGATAGGTGTTGGCCACTCTGAGTTAGCAAGGGGAAGGAGCTGTCACCTTCCACACTTGCACATTGCAAAGGCTCTGCCCGAGCACTCTCACAAAGAGTTTGTCACTAGTCTTTTGTGAACCCAGACAAGCTGGGACCAGGGCAGAGAGGAAGGGGATGTCTGACACCTCAAGGGTAAAAGCTTCCTATACTTCAAAATGGCACCAGGTATAAATATTCAACCTCAGATTTCACCTTTTCAGTACACTTCTGGACCTGTGAAAGACTCTACCAGGAAGAAGGACTGCTGAGCTGCTGAAAGTACTGCCACTCTGCTGGACTGCTGCCCTGCTTTGCTGACCCACTGCCCTCTTGCCTGAGACAGAAGGACTGGAACCTGCAACCTGTACCCAGGATACAAGAGTGACTCAAAGGACTAGTCTCTTGTAACCAGCACCTGACTTTGCAACTATGAGTTCTACCACGCCAAGTGGTGCCACCCCTGTCCTGGACCCTTGGAAGTGGGTCTGAAGGTGCTCTGCCAGCCCATCTGTGGACCGAGCAGAACTGACATCTCCTCTGCTGCATGGCGCAACACCGGACAGACGAAACGCCTCTGCTGCATGGACTTTCCCGGCATGAGGACTTTGCATCACATTCGCAGCTCGCAGTCTCATCGGACCCACTGCTGCTCCACACATCCTTGATGCAGTCCCTTGCATTGCAAGCCCCTTGTCTACGGCAGCCTTGAAGATGATGCAGGACTCACCATTGCAAGCCCCCCAACTTCTTCGGAACCAGACGGTGCGCGAAGCAGGACTTTGCATCCAAAGCCCCTTGTTGAACAGCCTCCTCGATGAGGACGCAGGACCTTGCATTGCAGCCTTGCAGCTCTCCGAACCGACGCCACACAACACATCTCCGACTTGGTCCTCACATTTTGTTTTGCAGTTTTTGTATAGCGCAAACTCGACCTGAAGATATTGGAGCACTTTACATGCGCACTAGTTACGCAAGCACACATTGACTTTTTTGTAGCACAGGAAGATTAAGTGATTTGCCCCTAATCACAGGATGTTGAGCCGACGATAAGACTTGATCCTGGTTCCCCAGTTTCAAAGTCGGGAGCTCTGTCAGTTATGCCACATTATTATTATTATTATTATTATTATTATTATCAGCATTTATAAAGCGCAACTAACACCCTACGGGTACCCTGGCGCTGTGATACAAGTGCCTGACTGAGTGTAAATATCCGTGGAAGCCCTTTACTAAACGTGAGGATAGCAAGATGTAGATAGGCCAGCTTGAGGGTAGAGCCAGGTTTTACCCTTTTTCTAAATTGCAGGAGATCGTCTATTTGTCTAATATCAGACGGAAGTCTGTTCCAAAGGCGGGAAGCCGCTGTGCTAAAGGCCCTGCCTCCTGATTTAGTTTTCCTGACCCTAGGCACATCCTGTCCCTGTCCTCAACAAAGAACTCGGCATCTCTTCACAACCAGGTTTTGAGGTACTCTTGTTCTGCGGTCTAAATGGGTCTCTGTGGTCAGACCGCGCTCCATCGTAGTTGGCCTGAACTTGTGACTTTGTCTGGTGCAACCGGATACCAAAGTTGGCACATTGTGCTTTTTGATGCTATTTTCATTGATATCTTTAAAATTGCATATCTCTGGCTCTACTGATTGGATGTTTGTCACTTTGGTCATTTTATTTATTAAAACTTACTCTATTTTTCTAATCTGGTGTGGGATTCTTTTTGTGTTGTGTTTTCACTTTATTACTGTTTGAAGTGCTGCTTAAATACTCTACACATTGCCTCCAAGTTAAGCCTGACTGCTCTGTGCCAAGCTACCAGATTGTCAGTGGCATAGCTACACACTTTGACGCCCGTGACGGTTCTTGCCTTTGCCGCCCCTCAGCGGCTGCATGGAAGAGCGAGGGGGTGCTGGTGAGCCCCCCCTTGCAACGCCACTGCAGAGGGTTGAGCACAGTTTAATTTGAGGTTTGCTTGTGACTTCACCATGACAAGGGTCGTGGTTGCTGCTCGAGAAGCGTTTTACGCCTCTCAACCAGCAACACAATTCATCTGTTCTCAATTACAGTTATTTTACTATTCTAATGACAAGTTATTTAAGGCATCTCTTGGTTTGTAGAAATCCACTACAACCTTCAGACCTCTTTTGACCTTGAAGTGAGAAGGCAGAGTGTAGAGTCCCTCATCTTTGTTTTCTCTTTTAACTCATTCTGTCAGATTTCAAAATGGCGCAGACTCTCAACTGATATTGCCTGTGTCTTTATCCCTGATGGAGCGATATGTACCCAACTTCACACGTCCGAAACAGTCTCTAGTTGAATTAACTGCACAGCCAGAAAGACATGTCAAGATTAGGGAAGAGGGTTGAGGATGACTGACACTGGAGATCTGGACTTCTAGTGCTGTTGAACATTACGAGACACAAGTGAAAGAGCTCATTAGACCTAGATTCTAACCTTCCTACTTATCCTGGCTAGAACCCTCTTTGCAATCAATTCTGTCCCTTCCCTACCTGCGATCAACTACTGTTCTTTCCTGCCAGTGATATTTATTGGGTCTTCTATGAAATGCTTCCTCTATTTCTCAGTGCTAAATTCTGGAATTCTTTTCCAATGCAGTAAATTACAATTTCTAAATTCAATTAGATTTATGGACAATTAAGTTGTGCAGTTCCACAATCTACAGGTTTACAGTTAAACAGCAATGTATGTTTTTTGTGTTCACTCACATGCTGTTTGTTGACGGCGCTTGTTCATCTGTTCCCTCACAGATGAATACACTGATCCTTGTCTTCTGCTTAATTTCAGTTCTTCAGGATCCAAGAGAGGCCGTTTTTTCTCATTTCCCTGTTTTTAAATACAGCGATTACTTGCTGAGAACAGATAAGGGCCTTCTCTTTCAGGCTTCAATTGGTGGACCCCATTTCATGCCATTTGTCCTTACAAATAAAATGCTCGCGTTATACCCTTACAATTAGGGCCCGATTCTGATGCGGGTTGGAAAAGCTTCCCGACCGAGGGCCTGATTCTGATGCGGTTAGGAACAAATGTTCCCATTGAAGTCAATGGGAGTTCAACCAAATCGTATCTGGAAGCATCCGGATGCATCCTACTCCGCCGGTCGGACTTTCCCGATCCGAGTGGGTCGGACACCATTTCCCAACCGATTCGGTCGGGAAGCTTTTCCAACCCGCATCAGAATCGGCCCCGTAGTGTTGATTTACTCAGCAGATCTAAGCTTTCAGGTTCTGTGAAAGTAAATTATATCAAGTCTTTCCGTGGATTCAGTTTTAAATAAAGGTGAATGATAACATCATGCTGATGTTACTTGTTTTTTCAGGTTGCAGAGTTTGGAGGTGCACAGCTGGTACTGGTAAAGTTCTTTAAATTCTGCAGAGGCCGAATACCGCTGGACTTGGGTGAGTACAGAAGAATGATATGCAAGGTGTAACCCTAGAGGCAAAGTGTGGTATGCCAGATGGGCGTGGCTTAATTAGGAGCTGTGCCCAAGATGCCCGAGGAGATTTCAGGAAATCTTGCGAGATCTCGCAAGTGGAAGCTCCCACGAGGTCTCACAAGACCACACATGGTTTGTTTGACCCTATGCCTCCACCCCGGCCCCTGACCAATGCACAAGGAGATTGCCTGGGTGACAGCTACCACTCTGAAAGAGTGAGCCTATCCAAATGAGTTCTCTTAATATGATAGGGTGGGATATGGCTTCAGAAAGCGAGTGCACGGTTTCAGAAAGTGTGCAACGTGGTTTCAGAGGGCGTTGCTGGAGCCGCCAAACACATTCCCTTTTCTCCTCTTCTTGCACTGTCCTCGTATTTTAGTGCACGTGGTCACTGGTGGATAGGGACAGTGAAAGATGGAAAGGAACATTGGTCCAGTAGGTTTAGCCTGAATCTGAACGCTGCCGGCAGGACAGATACTTGAATGGATAACCTGGCTAGCGTGACTCTTCTGCAAGAGAGTCCTTCAAAAATGAACCGTGAGCGTAAGATACATTTACAAGCCGCATTACAGCCTTATTTTTCCACATTTTACCTCGCTTCTGAACACTGGGCCATTGTACGTTCTGCTGTGCCTCAGAGGCTTCAACATTGGACTACTGCCCAGTCCAGACGTTTCACATTCCTCAGAAGGTCTCCAGCACTCAGTGCTAGTCTCTGACACTGACTGCTACACTATCAACATAAGTTCTCACAGCAGTAACTCTGCCCTCAGACTCACTCTCTGCACACCAATGCATGCCATGTTGCTTCAAAAGCTACACATCGTCTTGCAAACATGTCATCTATTCCATCTATTGGATCATTCGAAATTGCTGGCAGTCCATTGCCACAGACCCCTAAATGGAAACTCTGGGTTGAAAACTTGAAGTTGTAGCTCACAGCCACGGATGTTGTAGAGGACAAGAAAAGCCCAGTGATTCTCTATCTTGTAGGCAAAGGTATTTTAACATTATCCTCAACACTCACTGAATCCAGACCACATTTTACTTCATCAATCAATCAGGTATTTGTGAAGCGCATTATTCACCGGTGAATGTCTCAAGGCGCTGGGGGTGGGTGTGGGCAGCTCCGTTAGGGTCATTACAAGAGCCAGGTCTTGAGGTCCTTACACCACTGCTATAGGCGCCCTCAGTGCCCACTTCGCCCCATTAGTGAACTATGGAAGGTTTCTTCTGCGTCAGACAAAGCAAAGGCCTAAAGAATCCGTCAATGCATTACACTTAAGATTAAAAGAACTTGCCAGCACATGCATTCTGCAAGATGAGAATGAAGCATTCCAGACTCAATTTATTCAAGGCTGGTCCTTTGCCAAATAAAGTGACAGATCCAGGCAAGATGCTGCCAAACACATTGACACAGATTCCTAGAACTGTCCACCTCGAGAGTACAGCACATGGTGGCAGCTGTGAATGCTCCAAAAACACAGAGCCTGTCAATCAGACCACAAAGCCACCCCTCGACCCAAGTCAAAACCGGTCCCACATTAAGTCAGTCGATATGGGTGCTGCGGAAGAAAAAAGGTTTGATGTGTGGCAAACCATATCCATGTCACCAAACTCTGTCACTCCTCTCATCAATCCGAACCAGCTCCCATAAGACTGTGAAGGTTTTTACTCCCACTCTTCCCAAACCATCAGCAGATGACATGGTTGATTATGAAAAAGTAATGGTGCTGTGCATGTAATATATGACACTGAGCAAGGAAGAAGCCACTCTCTCATTGACAATGGATCAATGACAATATCAGAAACAAAAATATCGTGTGGACAAAATATTGTGTCAAAAATATCGAGGACCGAAATATTGAGATCTAATCTAATCGAGGGCAAATAGGTAAGTATAGATTTACTATTTTGAACTCCACATCTAAGTACCTTGAAGATGTATATACCGTCAAGGTATGTATATGTAGAGTTATATATATATAGTAAAAGTTTGCTTACCTATAGAAAATTACCATCACAATATTTTTGTCCTCAATATTCTTGGCACAATATTTTGTCTAAACACTATTGACAACAGAGCTTGAATTAACTTTGTGTCCAAGTCACAATTTGACCTCCTGCAACTTTCTCCGACATTGAAGCCCACAAACGTTTGGATATTTACATCTGAAAACACCTTGCCACTACCAATATGTGGCGTGTTCACCACGCAAGTGGCACACGAAGATCACTGCATAGCTACCAAAATGTATGTAACTCAAAATGGTACTCTCATCAGTTATTGTACAGCAGAGCTGCAATCTGATACACTTCTCGTATGGATACTTGCTTTGATTCGACTGACCTTTTGAAATACTGATAACCGTTTAATGGTGAATTGTGGGTCAAAGCAGTGCTTAATTTGTAAAAATAAATAAATGAGTGCAGATGCCCAAATGTTTTTTGGGCGGCTTCTGCGCGTTCCACTAGAGTTGCCCACTTCCACCTCTGGCACCCACTCCAACCACTGGTGTCGCCTGCTGCCCGCTTCAAAACTGCCCAAAACTGCGTATAGTGACTGAATTGAATTGCACCAAGTGAGCGAAGTTTGTGAGTCAAACTTTTTAAAAATAAGTTTCTCCCCCTCCCCAGAGAAAAGTTTTGGAAAATACGGGTCAATACTGCCTTTTACAGCACCATTTGTACATAAATGTGCTTAAAATCTGTATTGCCAAAAGAGCACAAATGGCATTTTAAGTGCTTTCTTGCAAACTAAGCCTGGCCCTCCAGGGGACTGTTTTATGTTCACCTGCTCTTAGATAACTTTAAGAAAATTGTGAAAATTCGTACCTTTTCAGAGGAGCTTCCCTAGAAATGTATAGAAAGCCATAGGTGACACAAGCAGTTCATAAAATGCATGAATCCATAAAGTTCACAAACTTTCAGATGGCCTATCATTTGCCATAGCACCTATGCACACACACATCTTGCCCCTTACAAGTCAATTCTCCACCATATGCTATGACTGAATATCTCATTTGAAGGGGCAGAAAACATTGAACACATCTACCAATCTGAGGCAGTTCAGCAGAGCTCAAGAGATTTTACAGGGTCACACAGCAGTGCTCTCGCTCAATTTACAGAGTCCTTAGAGGTTAGGATAGCAGACAGGTTACACTAACTAACCTTAAACATTAGGGATTCAGACTTCATTAGTTTGTGTCACTCAAGAACCTGGGGCGTGGGGGTGGGTGGGCGCAAACAGGGAAGAAAGAAACCAGGAAATCAGGAACTAGTTGTAAAGTGAGAGAAATGTGTAGAGAATGGGGAGTAAGGAAAGAAATGATGAAAGGGAGATAGCAAAAAGGGGACAGAGGGGGGACACTGGTACAAGGAGGGATGGAGAGTGCAGAATGGAGAAGGGTAGTAACAGACACAGGAAGAGTGTGAGTTACAAGCCTCAAGGAGAAGAAGAAAGAGAGGATAGGTTGAAGATCGAAGAAAAAAAAAAAGAAAATCTTAGAAGATGGGGGTGGAAGTATAAGAGGAGAAGTGAAAGTGTGGGGAAAAGAATGGATGAGATAATGATAACAAATGTATGGTGGGTGGAATAGTAGACATGGGGAGGAAAGACGCAGGATAGAAAGATGGGCAAGGAAGGCACCAGCAAAATGGAGAAAGAGGGAACAGAGACGACAACAAATACATGATTGGTAAAAAAAAAAAGTGGGGGAATCGAGTGAAAGAAGAGGACAATGTATGGGGTTTTCTGTTGATATTATGTGAATGCAAATGTGTTTTTTGGGAAATTCCAGAAAATCTTGCGTTCCTCTGGACCTACATTGGACACCCTGTAGTGAATGCATGTGTCACCTGTCTCTTGGTGGAAAATCGGTGCAGCGAAATAGCAACTGTCTCCAGATGACACACCAGAGCTGAGTTTTGGCATTTTGATTTTGGGTCGCAATTCACAGCCAAAGCTGAGGCTTAGGTGCTGGATAGACAGACGGACGCAAGTGTACTGAGTTCGTAGACTGCAAATACTCTGAGCACAGCCATGCGTGAATCTCTCATAGGCAATGGACCTAAAAATAAAACATGAATTCACACAGCAAGAGAGGAGCAAGGAGAGGGTTGCAGTGTATCTGCCCCTACATTATAATTTCAATAGAAGAAGAAATATAAACACAAAAATACAAGACATGTTAAGTCAAATGTTAAAACCCTCATTAAAACCCCTTCCAGGGGGCGAGTCCCCCCCCCCCTCCTGTCCGCCCCCCGTTTGCTATCGCCAACTGCGCGCTTTCCCTTACAATCACCACTGACCACTTCTTTGGTGCCTGAAAAGGTCGCAGTTTATTTTCAATAACACAAATTTTGTTACATACAATTTTATATTTCAACGTCCATGGTCATAAGCCCTCTATGTCCTTGCTTAGCTCTCCTCAATTTCTTTTTGATCTGGATTTCCAGCCTCCCCGACTTTCTGGGAGAGGAGGGAGGGGCCCCTTTTTCGGGGGTTCACGTCGCGGGTCTAGGCTTCAACTTGCTACCGATTTGGAGGGTGTCCGTTGGGACCTGCCCGGGCTGCAAGTGCCGTCCCGCTCGCCCTGGGCCTTTTGGTGGGCCCTCCCTTCTCCCGGGGGTCCCTGCCGTTTGGCATCCCAAGGACCTTGCCTGAGCGTTTACTCTCTCTTTCCTGAGGCTGAGTCCCTACCATCTTCTCCCTCTGTACCCCTGCCGTAAGGCATCCCAAGGGTCCTGCGGGAGTGTCGCCTCTATTCTTTCTCTGGCGGCACGCCGCCCCTGGCTCCCTCAGTACCGCTGCCGTGAGGCATCCCAAGGCCACTGTGAGAGCCTCCCGTCTATCCTCTAGTGATCTTGAGTCCTACTAGCTTCCTTGTGTTTGATCCGCTACCCTTTCCTGTTACGGCTGCGACGCCCGTATTCCTAGGTGTGGGTGGGTGGGTTTCTTTTCTCCTATCTCCTCGCCAACGGGGGGGGGTGACTTGTGGTTTCCAAGGGTCGTTGGCCCCCTTCTTAACCCCCCCTTTGGCTTACCTGCTCGCCCCCTGATTGGGGGGGAGCCTTCTTTGTCCTTGTGGGCCAATCCTGGCCCCCTCCCCGGCTTAGCCGGGCATTTACATGTGGCGAGGGCGGGGAAAGGGGGAGGGTCCCCCCGCCGCCGGCCGGCGTTCCACCCGGGCCCCTACTGGGTCCGGCTCTGCCTTCCCGGCCCGGGTCCAGATTGACCGGGATGAATTGTAGGTAATTATCGCACTAGGTGAAATCCAATACCCCAGGTTCAGAATTTACCAGGTGTGTTTATGTTTCAAAACTCAAAAGAAAACTTCAAAAAAAGAATTTACCAGTTGCGATACGTAGTTCTTAATCTAATGGGCATATTTGCAAGGAGTTAACACCACCAGAACGTCACTTTTGTCAATGTTCTAGTGGCGTTAAGTCCTTCGCCTTATTTACAAGGCGGTGTTAAGCCACTTACCACTTAACTTGGCTTAACGCCACCTTGTAAATAATGTCCCTATTCACTCAGCACTTAGCGTGAAAGGGGCGTGCAATGGGAGTTGCATTGGGCGTTATGCCGCAACACCCATTGCTTTTTGACACTGCCCCATATTTACAAGGTATGGGGCAGCGGCAAAAATATCCCCAGGGAATACCTGGTCTTAAGCAGGTGATATGTTGCATTTCTCCTCGTATTTTGCTCTTTCCATGTGTGCTGTATTCTTCAGCACACATAGAAACAGCAAATCGCCTGTAAAGATTGTTTATGTGCACATAAACAATCACCCCTGCAGTGCAGGCACCCTTGCAGCATGGTGCTTGGGTGCCTGCGCTGGTGCTAGGCAGCTTCTTCAGTGACAGATCTAGGGGAAACGCAAGGGTGCTTGAAAATACGGCACATCCCTGCGTTTTGAAACTGACGGAGCCCGGTGTTACCAATTTTGGCATAACACCGCGCTCCGCCACTTTCTAGAAAATATTCCCCTGAGTCACCCTACTGAAAATGGGGAATGACGAGGAATTCTTTCCTCTGTCAGCAAATTCTCGGAATTAAACAGACATTTGGCCCAGGTAAATTTCAGTAGGTTTGACCTGCCAAAATTTACCCGGCAAAAATGTGCAGGTTGCTGAAATCGCCACAAAATGTTTAATTCTAATACCTGTGCAAAGAGGTATGTGTGCAGGGACCTAAATTAACCAGGCCACTCGGAATGAGGGCCTAAGTTGATTTTTAACAATGGTGTGCCGAGGCTAACCATCGGGAGAAGTGAAAGGAATCACCGACACAGCACTTTCATATTGCCCCAGTACGATTAAATGTCTGCATTTATTTACATTTTACTTAAAGGAAATGCTGCTGTCCCCACAAATAAGTGTTGATTGGGACCAGCAGCACACACCGGCACAAATTAACCACTAACGCAAAGGAAAGGTGGTTCAGTTACATATTGAATGCTTCTTCCAGCTAGTGGCACTGCGTCATCTTCAAATGGCATTCCACCTACGCCCCAAAGCAGAAGCAGTGCTGCTCAAAGTGAAGCAGTCGACATCAATGAGTGGGTAGACTGGCCAATACAGTGAGTGTTCCTTATCGTAGTCACTTGAAAACACAAACAGCCTGACTTAGTGTGCATGTATATTGATATATATTGACGCGCAGTCAAAGAAGAACGCGCTAGCACAGGCAGTGCATGCTGGTATCCCGAGCTCTGTGTTTTTTACGTTTTTTTAACTTGTTTTAAACATTTGAGTGTAATACTTCTTTTTAAAGTTGAAGCGCTACTCACCTGTTCTATCCTTGACCGGTCCTGCCTCTTCTCCCCGCGCGCTAGCACTTGGTCTAGCGACCCTGAGGGTGTCAGCTGCTGCACAGCAGGGCTGATTGGCGGGGAGGAGCCAGGGGTCACGGGGGCATAAAACGCACGCTGGAGCGGACGCGCAGTCAAAGAAGAACGCGCTAGCACAGGCAGTGCATGCTGGTATCCCGAGCTCTGTGTTTTTACGTTTTTTAACCTGTTTTAAACATTTGAGTGTAATACTTCTTTTTAAAGTTGAAGCGCTACTCACTTGTTCTATCCTTGACCGGTCCTGCCTCTTCTCCCCCGCGCGCTCGCACTTGGTCTAGCGACCCTGAGGGTGTCAGCTGCTGCACAGCAGGGCTGACTGGCGGGGAGGAGCCAGGGGTCACGGGGGCATAAAACGCACGCTGGAGCGGACGCGCAGTCAAAGAAGAACGCGCTAGCACAGGCAGTGCATGCTGGTATCCCGAGCTCTGTGTTTTTTACGTTTTTTTAACTTGTTTTAAACATTTGAGTGTAATACTTCTTTTTAAAGTTGAAGCGCTACTCACCTGTTCTATCCTTGACCGGTCCTGCCTCTTCTCCCCCGCGCGCTAGCACTTGGTCTAGCGACCCTGAGGGTGTCAGCTGCTGCACAGCAGGGCTGATTGGCGGGGAGGAGCCAGGGGTCACGGGGGCATAAAACGCACGCTGGAGCGGACGCGCAGTCAAAGAAGAACGCGCTAGCACAGGCAGTGCATGCTGGTATCCCGAGCTCTGTGTTTTTTACGTTTTTTTAACCTGTTTTAAACATTTGAGTGTAATACTTCTTTTTAAAGTTGAAGCGCTACTCACTTGTTCTATCCTTGACCGGTCCTGCCTCTTCTCCCCCGCGCGCTCGCACTTGGTCTAGCGACCCTGAGGGTGTCAGCTGCTGCACAGCAGGGCTGATTGGCGGGGAGGAGCCAGGGGTCACGGGGGCATAAAACGCACGCTGGAGCGGACGCGCGCAGCGGGCGCGCCGCTGGCGCGCCTAAGGCAAGCCCGTCTGCGCCCATCCGCGCCCAAATGGGTCCAGGGGCCAGGACCCCTGGCCATTTACTGGCCTATACTAGTAATGAACTTAGATTATTCAATCATAGACCGTGCCCCTTGAAACCCGAGACAGCAAGTGTACTCAGGAGAGAAGGACTCCTTATCCCACAGAGGGGAGAGATACCTAGTCCCAATCAGGCTAACATTCCGGGCCATCCAATCTCTAGCGGCACTGACACCCTGAAACATTCGGTCCTGAATACACGATCACTACAGAAACATGCTACCGAGATTTTTACGCTCCTACAAGATGAGGCACCAGACATCCTAGCCTTGACTGAAACCTGGCTAGACGATGATTCTGGCCCCACCTTACGGGCTGCACTACCCGACAGCTATGACGCCTTCTGGCATAACAGGCCAGCGGGAAAAAGGGGAGGTGGGGTGGCGGTCTTGTTCAAAAAATACCTGACCATTGAAAAGGTGTCTGGAGATACCCTAGAAGGGGCAGATACCCTCACTTTCAAGGTCTGTAACCATTCATCTAGCATAACTATCACCATTGTATATCGCCCACCCAAATGCCCCCCACATTTCATAGACCTTATGACCGAATGGGTCGCTAATCTCCGTTCACGTTTTCAACAACTCCTGGTGGTAGGAGATTTTAACTACCACTGGGACCTACAACCCAGAGAGGCACAGGCCCGTCAGTTGGAGGAGACGTTCACTAATCTTGGCCTTACTCAGTTAGTAACAACCTCCACGCATGAGCTTGGACATACCCTTGACCTGGTATGGTCCACCACCTCGCTTACGACACTAAAGGATATCACCCCATGTGCGTGGTCTGACCACTATTGTATTAACCTGATCCTTCCCCTTACTAAGCACAATGCCCGACCCCCTTCGGACTGGAAACATGTCCGTAGCTGGTCAAAAATCGAGGCCCCAATATTGGTAAGCGCCCTCCGAGACTGCCCTCGTAAAAAGCCAGAAACAGCGGATATTGATGGCTGGTCCGAAGCTATTTCCAGCCGGCTTCTTTCTGCCATCAATAAAATAGCCCCTGAAAGGAAAATAAAAACTGGTAATAAAGGCAAAGGCGCTCCATGGTTTACGGAAGAGCTCAGAGCCCTGAAACGTATGCTTCGCCACCACGAACGACAGTGGCGCAAACACTATGAGCCTCTGGCCCTTGCAGAGTATAGAGCCAAAATTGCTTCCTATAAAAAGGCGCTCCTCCGTAGGAAGGCGGATTATTATGAAAACAGGATCCTAGTAGCAACCAATAAACAGAAAGAAACGTTTAAAATCCTGAAAGAACTCAGCCAAAAACAATCACTGACGTCTCCATCTAACCAAGAACAATGCAATGAATTTTTAATATATTTCTCCAACAAAATACGGGATATCCTGATTGAGATTGATAATTCCCCATTTAAGCAACCTCCAGCTGTAGAGAAGGTCCTACAGGGAAAGCAAGCAGAAATGCTCTCTTCATTCCAAAACCTTGACACTGAAACTCTCCGACGCATTGCTACAAAAATTAAATCTGGCTCACCCGCCGACCCCTGCCCCCCTAGGATCTTTAATTTAGCTTTCCCTGAAATCGAGGAAGAAATCCTCGCTCTGCTGAACCTCTCCCTGGAGACTGGGAAGGTTCCGAGTTATTTCAAGGAAGCCAGGATTATCCCCCTGCTTAAAAAGATTGGCGCGGATCCATCTAATAAGAAAAACTACAGACCCATTTCCCAACTTCCATTTCTTGCTAAAATTTTAGAGCAATATGTCTTGCAAAACCTAGTCAAGTTTACGAAGGATTACAACCTTCTGGAGGACAGGCAGGCTGGTTTCCGAGCTCACCATAGCACAGAACTGGTGATGTTATCAGGAGGACCACCGATAATAAAAAGCCCTGTGTCCTAGTCCTCCTTGACCTGTCGGCAGCGTTCGACACGGTCAACCACGCTCTACTCCTAGAAAGATTAAGAAAAATTGGGATCGGGGGTGCTGTTTTACAATGGATAACCTCATTCCTGACGAACCGCTCCCAAAGAATTCAGATGGGTGACTGGGTCTCAGAGAGGGGGCTCGTTCCCTGTGGAGTCCCACAAGGGTCGGCCCTATCACCCCTCCTATTTAACATATATCTCAGACCATTAATTAATGCCCTCTCGGCTATGGAGTGTCTAGTCTTCAATTATGCGGATGACACTCAAATTATTCTGCAAATTGAAAAGTCCCCCCAAGCATACTCCCGGGCGAAAGATGTTCTACGTTTCACGGTCAATTGGATGACTGCCAATTCCCTAAAGATCAACCCCGACAAAACTGAGGTTCTGGCCATGACCGATGCTGACAACCCATGGAATTCCCTCTACTGGCCCCAGGAGCTGGGTGATGCTCCGGCCCCAGTCCCAGTGGTAAAAAGTCTGGGAATCAAAGTGGACGCTAAGCTTTCACTAGCTAACCAGGTTTCCACTGTGTTCGGAACCTGTGTGGGCCTACTCAGGCTACTTAGGAGACTTTCCCCTATCCTCTCCTTCTCGACCTTGAGAACAGTTGTGACTGCCATGATCTTGTCCCGCCTCGACTACTGCAACTCGCTCTACATTGGACTGCCAGATTCTTTAGTAGGCAAACTGCAGATAGTCATGAATGATGCGGCAAGGCTAATTTTTAATGTACCCAGGCATACGCGCGCATCCCCCCTTTTGCAAAGTCTTCACTGGCTGCCCATAAAACAGAGGGCCAAATTTAAGGGCCTCTGTATTGTTCACAAGGCTTTTTTTGGACAGGCACCCACCTATATTAAACAACGCCTTGAGAAATACGCCCCATGTCGCTCGCTAAGGTCATCCACGATGGGCCTCTTAATTTGCCCACGCTTCAACTATGCCACCAAGGGGGGCCGAGCCTTCTCCATCCTTCTACCCACCCTTTGGAATAAGTTGCCTAGCCAGCTCCGCGCAGAAAGCTGCCTTCTTCCTTTCAGAAAAAAACTGAAAACCATTCTCTTCACTGAAGCTTGGGCTTAACTGTTTTACACTCGCCCTGGACTGACGCCACTCTTCTTGCAGCGCTTAGAGACCTTCTGGTATTAAGCGCTTTATAAATTCAAATTAACAATAACAATATGTGCCTCCCAAATGGAGCCATCAAAAAAGAACATCACCTGAAATTGTAGATTAACTAGTTTCAGAAATGAATGGGCATGTTAATTTTCTAAGGTCGACTTCAAATCTGGTTACCATTAGCATCTACTAGGCCCAAAATGATGATATATCAAAACATTTTCAATACATCTTTGCCTCCTCAGGTACAAAAGACTCAACTTTGGTATCTCCAGCACAGCAGAGGTATTACAAAATACCATCCGAGATGTCCTGGTTGGTGTAACAGGCATAGCAAACATCAGTGGGGATATTCAGGTGCACACAAATTCGCTTGATAAGCATAAAAATCCCCTTCGTGCTATCCTACACAGACTGAAAGACTGGAGACTGACACTCAACCACCAGAAGTGTGAGTTCCTAAAGCCTTGGAGCAGTTTCTTTCAATACTGTTTCTCGGCTGAAGGAGTAATTCAGATCAATCAAAGATCTAAAGTCACCCATGTCAGTATCCAATGTCAGAAACTTCCTGTGATGAATATATATTGTGGAAAGCTTATCAATAATGTAACATCACTCACTGGCCCCCTAATAGAACTAACAAAGTTTGCGTTCATTTGGAACTAGACTAACAAGGAGCAGAAAGCAGTCCAGACAAATGATGCCTTGTCAGCTGAGAAATCTCTTGAAGCAATTGTAAGACTTTGAACTAGCCTTAGATGCTAGTCTAATGGAGTTAGGAGCAGTACTACTAGCCAGAATACAGCCTGCAAAGTGTGGGCATCGGCAGCAAATGCCAGGAGAGCGGTGATACACCGAACACATTCCGAAGAACGCAATTGCAATTCACTGGGCGTGCTGCCACGCCCACTTGTATTCAATTGGACCCATTCCATACCCCCACATTCGTTTTTGAACATGCCTGAACAACCACTATTAAAGGGATACCTTAGTTGTTCAAGGGTTTTATATTCAAAGACTCCTGCTGGAATGAAATCTAAAGTGCTCCTTGGAATATGGTCGAGCCCATCCTGGTTTTTAGAGATCAGGATGAGACCCCCTCTAACTGTTTACAAAATGTCGGCAGTCTGGGAATCATCCTTGACTCCAATGTATTAATGGTCTCTCAAATTAATAAAAATATCTCAAATTAATAAAAATAGTAAAGATCCACTCCACCACCTACGCATTCTATGACTGATCTACCTTGTGTTACTCATATTTCAAGCTATCTCATCTGTAATGGCAGTGGCAATTTCCAGAAATGTCAACTTTACCATTCTGCAGCACACGCCGAAAGAGTAATAAGCCTCTATGAATTGTTTCTGTGCAGGAAGGTATCTGATCCTGCACAGAAACCATTCTGCCCGTAATATAGGCACCCTTTCCCGTTTTCTTTATTGCAGTTTTATTTAGCGCAAACTCGACCCGAAGGTATCAGAGCACTTTACATGAGCACCAGTTGCATTACAGACGGACACATTCCAGGCACGGGTAGATTAAGCAATTTGCCCAAAATTACAGGATGTTTGAGCCTCCCGCCAGCCTCGAACCTGGTTCCCCAGCTTCAAAGTCGGCCGCTCTAGCCGTTAAGCCATCATCATCCTTGCACTATGGGGCATATGTACAAGAAGTTAACGCTGCCGTAGCAGCACTTTTTTGACGGTACGGCGGCGATTGTTTTATCGTCATATGTACAAGCTGTCGCTAACCTCAGTTAGCGACAGTTTTCCGGCGAAAACGTGCATTTTAAAGATCACCACTTCTGTTAGCGATAGTTAACAAAAATGAGATGCAAGGTAGGCGTTCCCGTGCAAAAACGGCTGCAAACCCCACTTCGCAATATTTACAAGGCATTTTTTGTATGGAGCAAGACCAAAAAAAATACCTCTAACTGCAGTTAGAGGCAGTTTTTTAAGACCAGAAAATAGCTGGTGCAAAGACTTGGGGCCTCATTTCCGCAGGTTTTGGTGCTGGACAGCGCGGCAAGGAATGTTGCTGCGCTGCCCTGCGACAAAACTACAGGGCAGGAATGCGCACCATCAATAAGATAGGGCGCATTCCTGGGCCTCATTCATGAAAAGTGTTGCAGCGTTGCGACAAAACAGCGTTGCAACACTTTTCACTACGCCCTTCTTGTGACACTATGGATGCGCTGTATGCACTGTACAGCGCTCCATGTCACAATTAATGACAGATACATCTGCAATCCTGACGTATTTGTCAGCGCTAAAGTCACGCATTGCTGCAGTTGTGTCACAAGCATGACCCAACTCCAGCAATGCATTGGGCCAGCCTATCCCTGTGGCACTGCGTCACCCTTAAGCCTGCCATGAGGCAGGCGTAAGATACTGACGCAGTGCCGTCCTACAATTGTCGCAGTGAAATCTGATGGATTTCACTGTGCCACCCCTATGAGGCTTTGTTGCATGGGAAAGCACACCCTGCCTACATCATACCTGATGCAGGTATAATTTGGCACAGGGCTTCACAAGGTCACGCATATGCCTACATGCGTCACTTTGCAAATATGGTGCAACATGGTGCAAGAATCACGCTGCAAGTACGTCAAGAAACTGATGCACTGTCGGGGTGAAACTGTCAGAAGGGGCTCATGAATAAGCCCCCCCCTGTCTTTTTCACCTACGTTGGCGCACAATGGCTGCCATGCGCCAACGCAGACACCCTTGCGCCATGGTGCGAGGGTGACTGTGTTGCGGAGTTGATCGATGTTGTGGCTCCCTCACTTCTCGAGATGTCTGCAAGGCATCTGGACTAGTGGAGGTGGGAGTGAAGCAGTTGGCCTTCTTGGAGTGTTGTTTGTCTGGTCTTTTCTTGAGGGGTGCCAGGGTGTCGGCGCAGTTGGAGATCCATCGTTGGAGGTTGCGCGCTGCGGTGTTATCGTCTGTAAGCGTTGGCGGAGTGGTGGTGCTGAGGGAGTTGACAAGAAGTTCTTCGGTGGCCTTGATCCAGCTGCGAGGGGGGGGGGCGATGATGGCGGTGGTGTACGGTGGGCATGGTGAAGACGTGATGTATACAATGATAGTCGGTCCAGGAGAGTCCGGTGGTGTGGCTGTAGTTGATGTGCCCGCTGGCGGAGGAGACGTGCTCGAGCGTGTGTCCTGCTATGTGGGTTGGTGCGGTGACTAGCTGCTTGAGTCTGATGTTGGCGAGCTTCCCCAGGAGGCGGTGGTGTTCTGGTCGCTGGGGTTGTTCAGTTGGAACTTGAGGGCTCCAAGTAGGATGGGAGAGCCTGGGGTGCAATGAGGTCTACAATGGTATCGGTGAATGGGGGTCCATGGCCCGGGGGCCTGCAGATGAGGGTGCATGCAGAGGTTGAGGTTGGGGTTGGTCCGGATCTGGAAGTGGAGATGTTCCATGGTTACCATTGGGTCATTAGGTTGCATGGTCAGTCGGAGTGTGCTTTTGGAGGAGATGGCAATGCCTCCTCCTGGACGGTCGGGGTGGTCCTTGCGGGTGATTTAGTAGCCGTCAGGGATGGCGATGGTGATGTTCGGTCCGGAGCAGAGGTTGGTCCACGTTCCCGTGAAGAAGGCGATGTCTGAAGAGGTGGCATCGAGGAGGTCCCAGATTTCTGTTGCGTGTTTGTGGAGGGACCTCACGTTGAGGAGGATGCAGTTGAGCTGGTCGGATGGGCTGTTGGTCGGCTGGGCGGCACGAGGCACTGGTGTGCTGATGTGGCAGAAGGTGCGTTTGTAGTTTCAACAGGCGCAGGCTTCAAGAGAATTCCACAGTGTTGCTAGATGGCAGGCGATGTGGCGTCCAGGGTTGATGGCGAGGAGGGTACTGGCGTCGTAGCGGTGGAGTGTCCGAGAGGAAGGGTCCTTGGTGCTGGGACCGTTCCAGGGGTGGACGGACACAGACGGGCTTGCCTATGGCTTGCCTTTGGCACGGGAGACATCCATTACAACGCAGACATCACATCGTAATGCCTTTACAATGCAACTTTTACAAAGCAAGGTGCCTTTACAACGCATGCCATTACAACGCATTGTAAGGTTAGTAATGGAGAATTTAGAATTTTAGGGTGGGTATGGGTTTTGGGGTGCAAAGGTTAATTTGAGGGTTCAGGGTGGGTCTTGGGGTGCAAAGGTTAATTTGAGGGTTCAGGGTGGGTTTTGGGGTGCAAAGGTTAATTTGAGGGTTCAGGGTGGGTTTTGGGGTGCAAGGGTTAGTTTTAGAGTTGCACTCACTGGAGTGGGAATAATAATTTTTACCCCTCCGCTATCCAGCCCTTTCCCCACTGTTGCAATATGCGTAGTATTAGTATGCATTGTAATGGAATGCGTTGTAACGTAAAAATTCCTTTGGCACACCAGTGGTACGAACTCTGCGCTTGGGCGCACAGCGGCCGCCATTGAGAAGTGCTACGGGGGAGACTGGACAGCTGGGAGGCGGGAAACGCGGGAAAGGACACTGGAGGGGGCAGGGACGGGGGTGGGTGTGAGCGGGGGTTGTAAATATGTTTTTAAAAGATTTCTTACCTCGAGGCCGGGTCCCGCGTCTTCTGTGCTCCTGCTCTCCTGAGTCTGCTTCCAGAAACAGGAAGCAGGCAGCCAGGCTCCCTCCCCTAAGCCAATCACAACGCTGCAATGCGGTGTTGTGATTGTTCCTGAGCGCCGTGACAAGGCGTTCAGCCAGGGGCTGGAGGGGTGGGCATGTTCTCCATGCAGGCTGTAATGCAGCCTGCATTGCAAACAGGGAAGTGCGCATGACTGCTTTGGGCGGCCTGAGAGGGCCGACCAAACAGTCATTGCGCACTTGAGTGGGGATACCATTCCGCTCCTGCCCTGCTCCATGAGTGGAGCAGCCCTACCCACCCTCTCGCCCGCAAAGGAAACATAGCATGAGTGCATCAGAAAGTTATCATCATGTTATTATTTTGCCTCTTCTTGCACTGCTTGAAAGCAGTGGGGTGACGCTCTTCCGCCATAGCGGATGAGCCGCCACTGGGGGTGCGTCTTCCACAGGTGCTAGGCCTGGGCCCCCGAACCTCCTCTGCTACGCGTCCCACCTTCTTTTTACCTGGACATTGACACCGTGGCGCAATCCGCTGCACTCTCTCCTAATCTGTGACTCAGCCAGCAGGAGCCTCAGCCAGGGTGGGATTTCACAAGCCTGGGTACAGCAGTCGCCGCCAAGTCCGCTGGGGAACCTCCCGATGCAGGTGATGCAACAGGGCCCCCTTAGGCGTGAAGTTGCTGCGCTCCCGCCATACAAGTTCTGCGCAGCTCAGGGGCGTTACCCTCCACAGCGTCCGGCCAGCGCAATATCATCCGGACTGTGATGCAGAGATGCGCCGCCCACCATTGGTAGTCTCCTCCGTGCACCCCGGTGTAGTGGTGGATCGTAGTATGCAATGCAGACCTCCCTACGTTGGTGCGCAGGAGTGCCTCTACCGTTCACATCTCCAAGGGGCTCAAGGCGGTCTTCTCACACAGGTCAACCATGCGACCTGCCAGACATCACCACCAGGTAAGGGCGATTGCCGCGCCTCAATGTCTACCGCCACGGCCCAGCGACTCCACAGCACCTAACCATCCCACTCCGGGTCCCAGATGCAGGCCCAGCGAGGCCTCCGGGCCCTGGGGACTGTCCGCGCTTTCAAGGTTTTGGATGCCATGGTGTTGCAAGGAGTGCGCAATGAAAAGTGATGCATCACTGGTTTTGCACAGCAATGCGCCTCTTTTCATAGATGTAGCCCTGAATTTCCTCTTCCCCTGGGACTCTGGCTGGTCATCCTGGCTGTTGGGGGGCTTGAGGGGGTTGTTGATCTGTGCTGTACTTGTCCCTGGCTGCTCCATTCTGCATTCCATTGGTTTTATTTGCTATTTTTCATTGGAGGTGGACTGATAGGCTATTTTCGCCTATAGAGGCAAAAAACTCACGTTGGGCTGACTAACGTGCATTTTTTTGCCGCTAATGGGCCTTTTGTTAGTTTTCGCCCGCTAACGCCAGAATTTCTATTGTCTTCACGCTAGTGTTACCGGCAGTTTTCACCGCGGCTCCATGAAACTATCGCCATGTAGCGACGTCTTGTAAATACGTCGCTAACAGGGCGATAGTTTTCAGCGGTACTCGGCGGTAAAAAAATTGCCGCTAACTAACGTTAGCGTTAGTTAACGCCAGTCCTTGTACATATGGCCCTATGTGTGTCAGTGCAAAGAGATATGCAGAACTGCTCAATATCTTTGTAATTATGGAGCATTTGTGCTCGCTCCCCTTTCAATCAAAGCAGTGCAGCAAGTTCCCTAGCTGCAACGCATTGTGTGAAATAATAGTAGATATGCCCTGGACGGCTGACGCAAAAAGAAAAAAGTATACCCATAAAACTGAGCAGTATAAGGGCACAAGTAAAGAAGCTATGCTCCAGGAGAGGAACAAAAGCAGGATGGACAAGGTAAGCCATTGAATAAGAAGCAAGTAAATAAGAGTGACAATAAAGTCGACAAATGGTGAGCCCTGGGCAGGCTATAAGCCCTTCCAAATTCTTGGTAAAGTGAAGTTAGAGGTATTTTTCAACCACACAATTGCGCTGTCTGGAAGGATCTACCTAAAAAGTACTAAAACCACACCTGGATTTTAAATCTACTTCCAGGTGTAGTTTAAACACTTTCTGGAATTCACAAATGCCATATGGAATCCATATGGAAAGCTGAACCTGTTGCTTTATTTCCATAACTATTCCATGGAAACCATGTAATTTTCAATCAGGATTCAATTGCCCCTGTATGGTGTTTTCTGTGGCAGAGAAATCTGCACGGGGAAATGGAATCCCCTGTGCAAATGCACATTTTTTTTCTCCTTGTGGAAAATATTTTTTCACATGGAGAAATCCCTACCCCTAATTCCCCACCAAATTTGGAGGTGATTAATTTACCTGTCCACCCTGGAGAGGGATTCACAGGCTCTTGGCTGGTGTACATCTCTGACCCTTTCCATGTGGGAAAGGGAAAGTGAGGAGTTTATAAATGCCCCGAAACGTACTAGTTTGTGGGGGTTATGTGACGTTACAACGCATGCCATTACGCCCCATGCCGTTGCAACACCAAACTTTACCCCGACTTGCTGTCGGGGGAGCGCTGGAAGTTGGAATAGATTAATTTTCTATTCCAACTCCAGTGTGTGCAACAGTAGGGAAGGTGTTGGAGTTAAATCCAACACCTTCTACCCACTGCTACACACCTTTTTTGTTGCAGCATGCGGGGTAAATGCATGTGGGGTAAATGCATGCCTTGTAATGGTTGCGGTGTAAAGGCTGTTTCCCGTTTGTGGGTGTTCACAAACTTTCAAGGCTAACTAACCACTCCTTGAGGTGTCCGCAGTCCCAGTGGCGGCCGCTATTTACCGGGGATGGCAGGGCGGGGGGTGGGGAGGGTTGTAAATGGGGAAGAAAAAAAAACACTTACCTTCATGCAGGCCACCTGGCCGATCGCCGCCTCTCGGTCCGCTCGCCGCCACCGCCGCCTCTCACTCCTGCACCCAGGCTCCTTACTCCCCAAGCCAATCACATCACTGCAATGCATCGCTGTGATTGGTCTGAGCGCCATGGATCGGTGCTCAGGCAGGGAATGGGAGCCTGGGGCATGTTCTGCACCCAGGCTGTAATGCAGCCTGGATGCAGAACATGCAAAGTGCGCATGACGGTTTGGCTGGCCCAAGAGGGCCAGTCAAAGCGTCATTATGCACCTTGGAGTGGGCAAACCACCCCTCCCCTACCCTGCTCTGGCAGTCCAACCCCGCCTGCACCAGGAAAGATAAACTAAAATGATAATAATGTAGTTATTATCATTTTAGTTTTCTTTAACTACTGCTCACAGAGCAGTGGGGCGACACGAGGAGGAGTCGCAACTGCAAATCCTAACCTTTGAGTGGGAAGTACGGATCTCTGTACTTGTGGCACACTTAACTGGGCGTACTCCTGCCAGGAATGCCTTTGTGAATTCCTGGCAGGCCTGGCTGTGCTAAATTCGGTTGTAGACTTAAATTTACAGCCGAAGTTAAGCAAGCTTTAGTTAGACGAATAATCACAAATGATTGTGATGGGATCACCTAGCTATGGTCCAAGGGTTGTCACTATCCCTTATTAGTCAGGGATCGTTAGCGCAGCTCTAGTACACATTTAAAAGCGTTTCCTATTTATATTTGTTTTTGGAAGTACGCAGAGAAAAGGGATAAAAAATACCGGCTTTAGGCGATTTTGCTTATTTTGGTACCACTGGGACATTAAAATACCGGTGGTGCCGGTAGAAAACACGGCAAGGTGGCAACCCTACTTGGTTCCCAAGTTCCAGGTCGAGCGTAAATTAGATTTTTTCCATTGCTGCATACGGAGTTAAAGAATTTTTGGTCTGACAGCGACCTCCAGCGGAGGATAAGAGTTCTGCGCACCTCTTGTTGCTGTGTGCCTATTCAACACTAATTCTCAAAGGACATGAATAGGTCTAAAACATAAACGACTTCCAAAAGTAAATCTGCCTTGTAACTTGGTCTGTCCCAGTTGCATCTTCTTTCCAGCAGCAGCGGTTAGGCAAAAGAGCTCTTCAAATTGCTATAGAGCCAGGTCCACCTGTGCCATTTTTCTAATATTGCACGAAGCTCATACATGCCAACATTTGTAAACTTGAAAGAGGGAGATTTGAAATATTAGGAGGGAGAATGCATTTTCCATTTTGACTTGAATTAAAGAGGAGGCAACCTGAATGGGGTCTGTTGGCATGTATTGAGGCAGCTTGTAAGTTCACTTGGTTTTAAATGCTTGTCTGGGGGTGTTGGCAGGGGTCCTATTTGTGCATCTTCATATGATCAGTGTTATGTCACTAGGTGACGGCGCCAATGTAATCCTCCTTCTGATATAGACTGACACAGACATGAGATGCTGCACCACAGTTAAATGGCACCAAGCTCATTCCTTGCACCTTTTATCAGCATGGTGACGTCGCACGTGGGGAGACCCTCACCTACGATAGCTGATGGTCTTCCCATCCATAAACGTTGGGCACAACATCCCTACTCAAACGTGGGTTCAAAGAGAAACATTGGGGGGCATATTTACAAGCCCCTATCGCCACCACAATGCCACTTTTCTCTTAACGTGGCTTAACGCTGCCTTGTGACTAATGCACTCTTTCACGCTATACTTAGCGTGAAAGGGGCGGGCAATGGGCATTGTGGTGGGCATTCCACTGCAACACCCATTGCTTTGATGCTGCCATATATTTACAAGGATGTTTCAAAATGCAATTTCAGATTGGTTATGTGCAGGAAGGCACACCTTCCTGCACATAAACAACCATTCCCCTCAATGCAGGCACCCTTGCACTATGGAGCAAGGGTGCCTGCGTTGGTGCTAACCAGCCAAATAAGTGCCAGCGCAGGGGGAAATGCAAGGCTGCACCATATTCTTGTAAATATGGTGCAGCCCTGCGTTTCAGAAGTGGCGGAGCGCGGCGTTAAGCCAGGAGGCTAACGCCGCGCGCCGCCACTTTCTTATAAATATGCCCCTGAAATCGACACTCTTCAGGGTCTATTAGGACAAAGCAGGCTTGGTGACATGGCTTCTGCTGTCACTCTCTGGTGTCACTCCTCGGAGTAACTGCAACAGATAAATCCTCAACTTCGGTGCCAACTGAAATCTCGTCTTGAGCAGGCACTTCACACACACCACCACTGAGGTTTTTGAAATAGGACACATGCTTGTACCCCTGGGCCATATGTACTAATATTGCAAATAAGAAATCGTAAATTCCAAATAATATCTCAATTTGTGATTTCTTATTTGGAACATACTAAAATGTATTCAGTAGAAGTTGTTGCAATTTGAATACTTACTTCTACCGGCTGCATTGATATTTTGTGGACCCACCTATGTAATAATTGGTTGGTTCTCAAAATAATCAATCGTAGTGGGTCACAATTTGACCTACCTCATTAATATGAATGAGGTAGGTCACAAATTGCGAGCCACTATGATTGGCTACAGTCAAAGTCATGGTGGCCTGCTGGGGTCAGCAGACACAATGTTTGTGACTTCTTTTAAATAAAGTAATTGTTTTTAAATGCAGACCATTTTCCAAAAAGAAAAAATTACCACCATTTCTTCTAAGTACGCAGTGGTCCCAGGGACCAATGTTTTGTCCATATTCACAAAGGGAAAGGGGTCCCTAATGGTCTGGGAATGGTTGCCACCCTCTTTGACTTGGTAGTAAAATATTAATGTTTTGAGGCCGGATTTCGGTTGTAAAATATGAATACATAATTTAAAGAATCAGTATTTGGAAGAGACGCCCTTCAAAATACCAATTAGGTATTCACTCGCAAACCGAAATTGAGATTTGGTAATGTGTAACTGAATCACAAGTTTGGGTTTTGCACAATTAAAAATTCCATTTTATAGTTGCAAAGGCTCTGATTTGACCTTTGCAATCGTAAAATTGCTTTGTACATGAGGCCCCTTGTTCCTCACTTCTCCCTACGAATATAGTTTTCCAATTGCAAGCTGTCATGGTCCATGGAACTGGTTCATATGGTATACAAAATGTACTACCAGGTTGTCAGTCCTGCAGTCTACCTGACACTTGGATCTCACAGTCTCTTGTGACTCACTTGTAACTCATTCAACTTTTAATTTTTTTGTTTTTCCTTATTATCTTACTGAAACTCAAGGTGGCGGGGTTTCAGGCAGGATGATGGGCAATGGTGTTCGTCATCTGTCAATCCATCATGATAGATGCAAGAGCATTGCAAGTGGAACTGCAATCAGAACACCAATGCCCTAAGTTATGGAACACTTATTTTCAAGTCTTTTGATTTTGTGTTAGATCATTTCAGAGTATATGTGATATGTGATGCTTCCCTTGGACAGATGTTTTCTTTTAATAATGCTGTACTCTCACCCACAATGTGCGGCATGCTTCATCATTGAGTTTGCTGCTAATTGAGAATGCGAACCCACAATGAGCTTTTAAGAAAATTACCAAATATGTTTGCAAGATCAACCATACAAGGAAGTGGATTTCAAAGGTAGAGCTGGGCTTTATTGAAGTGGTCAGGGAAGTAAAATCTCTCTTTCTCTATCTTTCTCAGCTATGCTGGTCATGTGCATGTCCAGGCAGATATATACTCTAACTGGTTGCTTTGGGTTTTTTTTTGTGTGACAACTCTCAGAGTTACCCCAGGTGTGGTACCCTCCACCATCTGGATTATACCAGCACTGTCAAACTGTTATAGCTCTGCCTCAACCTAGCAGCACACAAACAAGAGAATCCTACTCTGGTGCAGAGCCGTAGGTCAATGTCTGACTTGATGCTTTTCTATATTAGGCAGCCTATGTCTCACAAAATGCTGCTGCATTGTTTCAGAATGCCTTCTAGTCCAGAGTACTTGATGCTTAATGCAAAATGCAATGATTCACAATATTTCTGCAGCTTTGCAGTGAAGAAGGGTTCCACCATTGGTCTTTGTGAAGTAGAGCCTATCTCAGATGACGTGCTTTTAGTATGCACCCCCGGCTACAAATGTTCCAATTACGGGAAGAGGTGATTTGCCTCCATACCCGCAAATCTTTATACTGGTTAGTCGTACCTTTGAATCTGGATGGATGGTATCAAAGTGCGCTCCATTACAGACACTGATGCACCAGAATTCATCAGGACAATCACAAATTGACCCTCAATCTGCACTTGAGGCGATCCTTCTTTTTGTTTACTTTGTTGCCAATGGCATTTATATGGTAAACTTCATCATGGTGGCCAAATTTTTCAGGTTTTGGGTGTCAGCTTTTTGGAACATTCTTATGTTTCTACAACTTGCTTAAGTATGAGTTCTGGCTGAATGAAGTGAGGTACACGCAGAGCAAAACACTTTGGGAAAGTTTGAGTTTACCACACCTTGAGCATTTCTTTGAAGTTTTGTTGAACATGGAGTGAAGGAGTCCTCACAGAGGTCACACAACCCTTTTGACCACTGGTGATCTGGGCAGTAGCTCACCCACTGATTCTCTATGTTCTAATTTGATGTAGAGTCCAGAAAAGAACATCTCAATCTGCAAGGATCAGGTGTCAAAGAGTTTGTGGTTTGGAACAGGCTGAGCATGTTATGTAGAGGCATTCTCAGTTTCCTCAAAGTCCTCAAAGTTTTGCAGAGTTACAGTCTTTTACAACCACACTTGGATTTCTTCAGACTTAATATTAAACTTACATGCCCCAATGAGTTCCCAAAAGCTAGCCAGAAAATGCAATGTTAACAGTCAGGAATAGGTTGCGTGCCATACTGCTGCTACAGTGTCATTAGCAGTCGGTCATAATCACCAACTCCAGTGGTGTCGAGACAGCGTGTAGACTTGTTTGCCAACAAGGTGCAGCTTGGTTTCATTGTCAGGTCCTTTGAAAGTGGAAAGGTGATTTTCTAGCCTTGCTAACCACAGTCACCATCTTGAAGCAACAGAAGATGTTGAGGAAAGCATATAACAAGATCGCAAAGGCAATACTGAGATACACAACATCACTACCATAGATGGAGAATAAATGCACCACGGCCGTGGCCATGGAGCAGTCTCTGGAGATTTCATAGTGGGACACAGAGCCAGGTGTGGGGATGTGTATGTGGCTTTTCACAGTAGGCAGGGGGGAAGTTTCTCTCTGTGTGATTAGTGGAATTCATCTCCATCACAGTGAACAGGTGTATATTTTTCTCTTTGTGCACCTGCATCTGACCAAGAAAAACAAAAGTTGGTGTTCATGCTTGGAGGTTAGTGTCCCTTCAAGGTAACAGGCACACACATTTGTGGCCTCCCTACCCATTACAGACTTTAACATATGGTACAGCATTTATGCTCTCTCACTGTCACTTTGGGTGTCTTCGATATATGAGCCACTGAAGGCTTGAGCAAGATGCGTGGCTTAGCGTGCGGTGCTCTTGAACCCTTGCGGCAAAAACGAGCTGACACTTCATGTGGCTCTTCAACCCATCCTCTTGCCTCAATAACCTCTCCTGAAATCTCCTCAAATCAGTCTCTTAGTTAAGTGGGGGGAAGCTGTTGATATCAACATTAAAGGACTGATGTATCGAAAGGTTTTACCCATTCTGTGTCTATGGGGAAGTGTGTTAGTACATAAGAGCCTACATTTGGAATAACTTGCCTTTCTTGTTTCAACTTACTTGAACATATAATATGTGTAATGTTTGGAAATGTCCCTCTCTGAACTTTTTGCCTTACTCCTCTTTTTGTGGAAATCTTTTTGTTGACCATCTATGAGCATATTACCACTGCTAAACAGTGCTAAATTGCATGTGCTTCTCCCCTAAACCTGATGACATTGGTGTATACCAGATTGGCATATTTGATTTCCTAGTAAGCTCCTTGTAAAGTGGGATAACATATACCCATGGCCTGTAAGTCAAATGCTACTAGTGCCCTGCAGCACTGATTGTGCCACCCACATAAGTAGCCTTTCAAACCTGTCTCAGATCTGCCACTGCAGGGCCTGTGTATGCCATTTACTGCCACTTCGACTTGGCATTTACAACTATCTGCCAAGCCTCAAACTCCTCTATTTTTACATATACATCACCCCTAAGGTAGGCCCTAAGGGCAGGGTACTATGTAAGTAAAAAGTAGGACATGTACCTTTATGTTTTGCATGTCCTGGTAGTGACAAACATCCAAATTTATTTTACACTACTGTGAGGCCTACCACTCTCATAGACTAGCATTGGGAATTCCTTAATACACTTTTAAGCTGTAGTTCCTGATCAGAGAGGAGTGGCTTTTTCATGTTTCATATCTTTAGAATGGTAATGATAAATTCTTCTCACTGGAGAAGTTGGATTCGACATTACTGTTTTAGAAATGCCACCTTTCGAAAGTGCAAAACACAACATGAACACCTGGCTCCGTACTAACCTACACTCCTACTATTTATGGAGTAACGAGCAGACTATTCTTTTAACTGTCCAAGTAAAAAAAAAAAATAGTCTTTAAATTGATTCAAAACAATTTTTTCAAAAGACTGAAAAAGAAACACATATTTCTCAAATTGACACAGAAACCTTCACATATAAATAACACAATGCACAATCAAAAACAATTTGGACATACACCAAAGTGAAAATTATTTGCAACAAATTACAACAAGCGACAAGATCACTAAATGAAAACGAACATAAATCAATTGCAAAAACATTTAAAGCTTGCATCATCTGTGAAAAACACAACAGTGATTGCGAAAAATGTCCAATTTCATGGACTAAACTTATTGTTTCAGCAAGAATATCACAAAAGTGTTGGAAATAATGAATTAATCTTTAATACATCCGACACTCAACACATTTAGATTTAACTAAATGCCTCTCAAAATGCCTCTTGAAAATGCCAACGCGTTTCAAGACCCAGGCTGGATAGTACTGGGACTCTCGTCAGGGCTTCAAACAAATGATCGGGATATTCTAAAAAAACAAAAAAATGAAAAACGTGATGCAACAACAGCATCAACCCCAAACTACCTTTCTCTCTCATATATATAGCTGATTTTTGTGTACCTGATTCTTGAAGTAAGAGCAGCCGCTCCAGTTCGTTGATTCCACGCGTTTTTATCTATATGTCAGTTGACTCGTTCTATTGTAGCTTTAAAGCACCACGTGCACACTTTAAACTGTGTATAATTCTGCAAGAGAAGATCATTCATGGAATGAAAACTTCTACTCGATCCCTGACTTGCCTCTAAACCTTTCAATGCCGGTAAAAAGAATTAATTTGAATGTACCTTGCGCAAAGGCTGCAGAGCATGGACAGGAGCTATTCGGATTTGGACTCACAATTCTACAAAAGGGAAAAGGTATTGTGTTCATTAAATAGAATGTTTATCAAGTGGCTGCACTATACGATTTAAATTCAGTTACCATTTGGACTTACTTTAAATGAGTTCGTCCGATATTAGACTCTGCAAAAGGCAGGCTTTTCTTCTTCTCAAAAGCGAGCGTGCTCACATTCACTGGAATTGATTCTAGAAAGCAAGCGTGAATGCATTAGGCTTGCAGTCATATGTTAGGTTAAAATTCATGGCTTCACTTGTACTCAAGGAATTAAAAGGGAGGGACAAACAAACTTACTTGTATCGACTTCATTGAACAAACTGGATTAACTCTCACCCGGCATCTGTCACTAGAGCACTTCCTGGTTGTGACAGCTATGAATCCTGGGTAACAGATTTCTCAACCAAACAAAACCTAACACTGTTCCTCGTTTTGTGCATAACCAAGAAATGCATTGTGGGACTAGTAGTAACTAAACTAAATTCTGCTTAATTCAGTCATGCCATTTAGCCCAGAGGAAGCACTATTAAACTTTAAGATAAGGTAGGCTTCTTTTCTCAACAAAGCAGCGTCGATGTCAAAATGACGTTTAGATGTATCAATGCAAGACAACACGGTCCATTTAAAATCCTTTTCACAGTGGGATTTATCCATGAAATGTTGCACCATGGGAGCGGTCAAAACCTTCTTTTTGATCCTTGAGCGGTGCTGTGTGACTCTTTGATTTATCTGTTGGTTTGTTTTTCCTATATACAGCAAAGCACATGGGCAAACAACCGCATATACAATATTTTTTGATTTGCAGTTTGTAAACTCAGAATGTCGCCATTTGATGCCATTATGGGAAAATTCAGCACCCTCGATTGTGGAATCACAAGCCGCACACGTGCCGCATTTGTGATGACCCTCAATAGGTTTTAAATGCCATTGTGATCTTAAGGACTGTTTGTTTTGAATAGGAAAAATGTCTGCCTGTACTAGTTGTTGCCCAATTTCGCATGGCAAACAGTGGTTTTGGAAAACCACATTCCAATTTTTCAAGTAAATGCCAATTTTTTAATATGACTTGCCTAAACCTATTTGTATCAGGGCCAAACGTGGTTGCGCAAATCATGCGTTCTAATGGAGGTTTCTCCTTCTTTTGTATGAGGTCCTCCCGAGGCGTGTACCACGCTCTTTTATTGCATGCTTCAGGAGCTTTTTGGATATCCACGAAGGATCATCTGTTCTTTAAAAATTGCCGCATGATGCTCATAATCCAATTTTGATGAACAATTGCGACGTATTCGCAATAGTTGACCGTATGTGAGGTTTTCCCTCAAACTCCTAGGATGAGCACTTGTGTGGTGAAGAATAGTATTTTTGTCGGTAGCCTTTCTATGAGGAGTGGTTGTCAACTTTTTATCATTTGGTACTACTTCAATATCCAAGAGACTATATAGATGACATTTGGTGCCTGTGGAATGGCTCCAAAGAAGAGTTGGAAAGCTTCCATGGTTGGCTTAACACTCGCCACCAAGATATCAAATTCACATTGACTATGAGTCGAACAAGGTTGATGTTTTTGGATATTGAAGTAGTACCAAATGATAAACGTGGGTAACAGCTGCACTTTGTGCATTCCCTCTAGATAGCCACAACACAGGAAGGATAGGTGCGTCTGAGTATCCATCTACATACATCTGCATTCTGATGGCCGTGCCTGGGCAGGATGGAAGGGAGAGGCTAACAATTCACTTGAATAGGCTGTCTCCTGTCCCCACATAAAGGACTGATTACCCCCCACAGATAGCCTGGCAGACAGGACTGGGTTGAAAGGGATGTTTGTGCACTCCAGAGAGCTGCTTTGAAGTCACCCCCACATCAAAGTACTGGCTCTTTGACCCCATCAAATCAGACACTTCTGGATCTTAAACTGTCAGAAGGACTGTCAGAAGGACTGCTGTGCTGCTTAAAGGACTCATCTTTGGACTGCAGACTTGAAAGGCTTGTTTTTCTCTTGTGTTGCCCTGCTGCCTGCTGCTCTCTGGATCTGCTGAAGGAGAGCTGGGCTCTGCCTTCACTCCAAGTGATCTCCAAGGGCTTGTTGGCTTGCCTCCTGTTGCTGGAAACTGGATATCAACGTCTCTACCACTGCTCTTGTTCCTGGATCACTGGAAGTGGCCCAGATACTTGAAACACAGATTTCGACACACCTCCTGTCTGCGTGTAGCAGGACTGGCTCAACAACCTGGTTGCAGGAGTAAAATCGGCGCATCACATCGGAACTAGAGCTTTGCCTCCAGAGATTGACTCATCGGACAATGTATCGCCAGCGCTGCAGCTTGGTGAGACTGAAGCATACCCTCAACTGAGTGGCAGAATCCGACACCTCTTGAATCCGGCACACGTCTTCAGAACTGACGCATCGCCTTCACCACATGGAAAAGATTGACACATCTCGCTGCTTGTGATTAGGAAAGGTACTTTGTTCACCCTGGCCTGCATGGGTCCTGTAAGAACAATCACACAGAAGGGGGCCCCTGAGAGGATACCTACGCAGGAGAACAGGGGCAAACGTAAATATCAATCAAGAACAAACCCACTGCCTGCAAGTAATATATAAATAAGCTGTACGTCAAGGATAAAAGGAAAGGGAACTACATTATCCCATCCCCGTAAGGCAAAAAACAGTGCGCAACAGAGAGGAGGTAAAAAACGGTACAACTACACCATGAAACAATTATTTTAGGGCATATGTTTTGAATTTATTTTACCCATTCTTGGTGTATCAAAATATCAAAATTACATTTAATAAATATTATAATAAATACAATACCAGATCAGAAAACAGTTGTACATACTTGTGGTGCCCAGGCGCAACAACATACAAATCACCAACACCATACTACCAACAGAACCATACTCATTCACTCACACAACACATGCACAATGGTGACCCACTGCATCAGACACAATAGTCTCAGCAAGAAATGGTACAAGTTGTCATAAAGAGAATTACAAACAGAAAACTTTGTACTTGCTCCATTAAGTCCAATAACCACAATTTAGCAATTTTTATCCAATGAATAGTTAATACATATTCTTTGAGAGCTTCGATGTAGACCACAAGAAGATTCAAAATGATGATTATACTGAGGGAGACGTGCCGATTGGTGGGGACCTGGGCCGACGCGCGTTTCGGTAGAGGACCCCAGATGCGGGTCACACCTTCTTCAGGGCGCTAAAAGCGCGATGCAGCAGAAGCTGCAGGCACCTGGGGATCCTGGGCTGGTACAACCTCCAAAGGAAGTGAATAGGGAGCCTTCTCATATGGGTCACCCTTCTGGGAACCAAGGCTCCCTCCAATGATAGCAATGAAGTGCCAACTGCAAACCACTGGTGGCAAGGATGGGTTACAAGAGTCCTCTATTCATGGAATGGGGGGACAGAGGATGTCCTTTCAAATCGGTTGCCGGAGCGACAAGATCAAAGTGAGTACTTTAACGTCCCCAACAGTCTGTTGAGGAACCGGCAGCCATCAAACAAGCAAAAATCCCCTACCTATTTATTTAATAATATGCTAAACGTCATATGATATAAACATGTGAACAGTGCTGAAGGGAAGAAAGGACAAAAATATAACAAAATAGATTTATTTTTTCAATGAAAATACAAAAAACTGACCTGGATACACTGACTGAAACGACACAAAAAGACAATGAATGATAATATATTCGATAAATATCATGAATCTAATAAAACAACATTCAACTGATCATAGAAGTATCACAAACGCCGACGCGCGTTTCGGTGTACAAGCCAAATGTGGCTAAACACCTTCATCAGGGCGTGGATACCACAACAGGGGGGTGGTGGGAAAATTTCTGAAATTAAATAAACAAACATATAAAAATCATTCCTACAACTAGTTACAGAAACCTGTAGGCATATATCATATTTAAATAAATAAACCAATTAAATTAAACAAAAATATTAACATGATAAACAATTCCTGCAGCACTGTTCAGATAGACCATTGATAGAAGAAACGTTTAATTCTATTTAGGCGGAAAAAAGGATGATACGGTAGTGCACATTCAAACAGATAAAAAGGAATAAAAAGAAAAATAGAACAAACATAGAACAAAGTGAAATAGACAAAAGCACAATAAAAAGACATCGCAAATACAGAGCCATAAACAGATACAAACAGACATAAGAATATTTGAAATACAAAAAATAAAGAAAAATACTATTTGCAAATCTAAGAAAAAAGGAGACAATACAAATAACCCATTAGCACAGGGGAAAGATAAAAAGATAAAGGAGACAAACCACAACGGGCTAAATGCCTACCGGTGAATTGAACAGCTGTCCAATAGGCTGTGCCAGAAAGTGCCGTACAAGGGACTCGATGGCGTAATTTAAGTACGGTGTTCCACGGGAAAGGCCTAAGCTGAGGTGTTGATAAAATTCAAATAACAAGCAGAATTTCTGGTTGGAAATGAAAAGCGACATATTAATAGCGCTAAAGGTGGCGGCATAGAAAAAGGACGACTGTTTCCAGGCGCTCAACAGTATAAGAGACCAGTTTAATACACCTACTAATTACCTGAAGTCCGATATTCAGTAGGAGATATAGAGACGCTGGGGGCAGGAAAAGACTCGTCTGGCCCAAGGAGTTAGTTTTAATAAAGCACCCAATAGTTGCTGTAAAAATAAGAACAGAAGCAACTAAAGTAACGCATGATAAATGAGCGTTATGTGTTGCAATATACTGGCACTAATACAGTCTTTAATCAGTGCCAAAAGCAAAACAAACAAGACAAAGAACACAATAAATGAGAGACACCGCAGACAGCTAGATGACGCAGAATTTTGGAAAAGCCATTGGATGCTCAAATGTAACAACGCTAGCAAATCTTTAAACTGTGCCCATAGTAAGCCTAAACAACTCAGAAAATGAATATAATTGTACCGAAACCATAATATACAGAAAACTGAAAACAGTGCATTAATAAATAAATACCTTGAGAATCGAGTATTCACCAGTCCGGCAAAGAAAGTGTCACGAAACTCATACAGACACCCGCTGGGCGCCCCTCGCTCAGGATAACAGAGGGGACCTGTAATGGTAGATATACAGGCACACTAAGAAACAAACCGTCCAATATGTATCCAATAAAGCGAACAAACACCCTAATTCGAGAGCCAACCGCAACTTACTCGGATAGGGCTGGTCATGGCGGCGACATGATGGTCGTTGCTTCGTAGCTGATGAAAGAGGCATAAACAAGGAAACACAATGGCGCCAAGATTTAAATAAAAATACGGAGAAAAAGAGCCAATACGATAAGTTCAAAAGGTCATCTGACCCGGGCCAGGGAATCACGGAAACAAACAAGATGCGGAATGGATTCAGATACTAAAACGGGAAAAAACGTCTCGGACACAGAAACGGAAAGACTAGTGAATAATATGCCAGAGCTAAAATAGGTCAGGTCAATTAATCCAAACCGGAGGAGCTCAGAAGAAGCCAAGATGCAGAAGGCTTCAAATACTAAAAAGACAAGCGTCACGGAGATGAAAAGACTAGCGTATAATGCGCAGAAAATGCTGAAAGAAGGATCAGATCGTCTGATCCAAACCAAAAACTCTCAAAAAGAAACAGAATATGCAAAACAAATTCAAATACTAACAAAACCACTAAGGAAGCAAACATGACAAACCAGACAACGCCCATACTATGAACCTAATAGAAGTAAACCAAACCCAATTAATAAGACAATAATCAACTAAAGAAACCAGAATACAAAACTCAGAAAAAACACACAAAAGACAATAAGAGGAAAAGAATACAAATAATTATGAAAACCGAGAAAAATACATAACTGTCAATAATTTTCAAATAGAGATAAAGTAAAAAATAAAGATAAAATGAAAAAGGGTCCGAAGAAGATTTCAATGCCAATAAAGACAAACAAATATCAAATTAGAGAAAGGCATGTTCCCACTGTAGAAGTTCATTAAGTCCTTGGTCCTTGGTGTTAAGGGAAAACATCCAGAATAATTCGCGTTTACGGCGAATAGCAGTCACATCCATGCCAGTGGAACTACGTACCTTTTCCAAAATAGTCCAGCGTAGATCTTTAACGCTGTGTTTTTGCTGCGCCCAATGTTTAACCAATGGAGCCGAGTGTTTCAAAAGCCTGATATTTGATTTATGCTCGCCGATACGCACTCGACATTCCCTAGCTGTCTCTCCGATGTATGCCAGATCGCACGGGCATAAGATGGCATATACAATGTTGGTAGAGCGGCAGTTGGTCATTTCTTTGAGATAGACAGTACGTGAATTGATGGAAATGTGGTCGCCCACAATCGCATTTTGGCATGCTTGGCAGCCTCCACACTTGTGGTTACCCTGGACGGGGGTACCTCCCATGAGTGAGAGCTGCATGTTGTGTGACCCCTGAGATCTTTTAGCATGTACTAACATGTTACTCAAATTTTTGTTCCTTTTGAACGAGAAAATAGGTTTACTGATAGACGGCATAGAGTGGTCAAGGTTAAGAAGATGCCATTGGGAGTTAACAATTTGGCGCATTTTATTATTGAACCAGGAGTGTTTGGTGACACATACCAACTGGTCGAATTTATTATTAGCTTTGGGTTGGAACATAGAGTCCCGGTCATAATATTTCGCTCTTTTAAGAGCGTTCTTAACAAGTTTAGGAGGATAGCCTCGGTTGATGAGTTTACTCTTAAGGTTACCAGCATGGTACATATATTCACTGATGGTAGTACAATTTCTCCGATATCTGAGAAACTGACTGAATGGAATTCCTTCTTTTTGGCACTTGGGGTGAAAGCTCTGATAATGAAGTAAAGTATTTCTGGCGGTGGGTTTAGTGTAGAGTGAAACCGTGAGTTTGTAGTCACATGCCTCAATCCACACATCCAGAAACTCCAATTTTTGGGTGCTGGTGTGGGCAGTAAAAGTCAGATTGGGGTCCGCTAAATTGATCCAGGTTATAAATTCGTTGAGTGTATCCTGGTCTTCTCGCCAGATGAAAAAGATGTCATCAATAAAGCGGGACCAGTGGTGGACATTCTCATAAAAGGGGGCCACTTCATTGTATATGTTGCACTTATCAAAGTACCCCATATACAAGCAGGCCACACTTGGAGCACACGCTGCTCCCATACTAACCCCCTTAATCTGGTGAAAAAAAGAATTCTCAATTTCAAAGAAATTTTCTGATAAAACAATATCAAGAAGTTGAAGAATAAAGGAAGAGTTGGGCAATGAACAATCTACCTCAAGCGTGTTCTTAATAACCCCTAAAGCTTCCTTTTGAGGGATATTAGAGTAAAGGGATTCCAGGTCCATAGTCACCAGGATCTCCTGAACGTTGTTGTAAGGGAGGCCTTCAATCTGGGAAATAAAATGGCCCGTATCCTTAATGTACGAAGGAAGCGTGGCAACCAATGGTTTTAAAAATTGGTCCACGTACTTAGAGAGGGGTTCAGTGGCCGCCCCAATGGTAGAGACAATGGGTCTAAGGGGGGGATCAGTTTGATTTTTGTGAGTCTTTGGCACCCCATATATAATAGGGATACGAGTAAAGGTGGGTGTGAGGAATTCAGTCTCTTGCTGACAGATAAACCCCTTTTCCACAGCTGCTTCAACCAAAGTCAGAATCCTGCGTTTGAGATGCAATTCAGGGTTGGTCATAATCTTGGCATAATGTATGGGGGAGCTCAACAAAAGCTCCATTTTGGTTTTATATTTATCAGATTCAAAGATGACTATTCCTCCACCTTTATCACAAGGTTTGATAGTAAGCGAGGTGTCATCTTTGAGTTTCTTGAGGGCAAGATGTTCTTCCTTAGAGATGTTGAAGATGGGTTTGGGGATAAATTTGATAGCCTGCTTAATTTTTTTAAAACAGCTTTTTCAAACATATCAACCTCAACTCCCACCTGATCTATTTCCGGGCAAAAGGTAGACGGGGGTTTTAAACCTGATAAATTCTCTTCACTGGGCACATAGTCTTTAACAAGGAAGAATATCTTTAGGCGAATTTTGCGAAAAAAAGAGTGTAGATCACTCATTAGTTCGAATTCGTTAAAGTAGGTGGTAGGGACAAAAGACAACCCCTTAGTTAATAAACTTCCCGAATGGGGATCCATGGGACTGGCGGACAAATTGAATATAGGAATCATGTCTAGGTTCGCCAATATTGATGTTGGCGAGTCTGGATATATTTTTGAGCTGGTTCCTGGTCCTCGAAATGCGTCCTTTGTGCTTGTCCCCGATTCGGGAAAGTCCCTCTCTGTTGGTAACCTGATTGATATCCCCGTTGCTGTTGTTGGCCTCGGAATCTTGGGCGAAAATTGCCCCGTCGGTTGCCTAAAAAATGATTCTCGGAACCTACTCTCTCTGTATGATCAAAGTGAGTACTTTAACGTCCCCAACAGTCTGTTGAGGAACCGGCAGCCGACATCAAGACGAGACCGGATCAGGATACGTCCGTGAAACATTCACCGATGGAATCCTGTAGCCCGCCGGCATTCCATCACAGTCAGCCCAAACTTTGACTTTGCCCCGGTCTAGTGTGACCTAAAGTAACCTTTTTAGTACTACTTGCTTCTAAACATTTTACTGCATTTATTCCTTTAAAATTCAGTATGTCAACTTCTATACACTGGATTTTTCTCGTTTTGGTCTTGTTTGGTTTATAATATAATAATCTATTTTAACAAACCTGTGTGGAGTCTCTTTGTGGTGTATTCATTGTTTTACTGTGTGTGTGTGTTGCACAAATACTTTACATATTACCTCTTGAGATAAGCCTGACTGCTCTGTGCCAAAGTACCAGAAGGTGAGCACAGTTTATCTATTAGTGTGTATCTACCTTACCCTGTCTATAGTGGTGGTTCCTGCCTCACCTGTGTGCATACCTCAGCCAACCAGGAATCCTATTTCTAACATGTACCCATTGATTTAAATCGAAGAAAGAAAGATATGCCCATCTTGTGACTGGATTGCACATTCTGAAATCAGTAAACCTGGGGTCAATCCTGACTTACCCACTTGATCAAACGGTGTGAACCTTGGCAATTACCTTATTTCAATTTGCCTCCTTATCCTTTATCATCACAGTTGAGAGCACCTTGTAATGTATCAGTTCAGGGTGTGCTCCACACAAAAATCTCTCTTGACCCTAATGATGTTCCAAATATGATAAAACCTAAGCCACATACAGTGTACACATAGCAACTGACTTTCCTGTTTTTTTCAACAATATACAAAACAATTACAAAAGAAGTGATGGATGGAATGCTTGAATTGATCTCAGCAACTGGTAATTACTCGGGCTGCATCCCAGGCCATGGCTATTTTGCACACGATGCCACCTCAATTTGGACCCAGCCATATCAGGAAGATTGTTGACTGGCATGTCACGCTGGGAGATAGAGATGTTTAGTTTTATTTCTTTCAGTTAAATTGGGGTCATTTTTCTTGTGTGGGTTTCTATATGGCGCTCGCCGGTTTCCAGACAAGAGTGAGGCTTTTTTAAGTATTTGGAGCCGGAACCTGGGACGTTACAATAAGGGTTAGACCGAAGGCGAGTCCCTTGTTTGTTTTTAGGTAGTTGGGTCCCTCCGGATCAGTAGTCTTTTGCTTTTGTCTACTGCTGGGTCCCGATCACGTGGGACGCCGAGTCGCGTTTTTAACTTGAACGCGCTAGATTTTTCAGTGCCCTGTGCCGACAGAACAAAAGGAGGTCACGACCACGAATGCCTTTGAGCAGAAAGAGGTATTTTCTTGAGAATATGTGTTGGTTGGTAGTTGTGGGGATAAAGAGGAGGACGTACAAGCGTAATAGTAAAAGTTCTCCCCTCCTTTTAGATTTCCACCGGGGGATGGTGTAGAGGCCTTGGAGTGGTTTCTAGTACCTTGATTACGGATGTAGAAGTAATAAGCAGCTAAGGTAAGCCCTGGTTGGATTATGGTATTCTAGTTATAGCTCATGGAGACAGTTGTTTGCTTTACTCGAAGGTCATGCTAAAAAGAATGCTTTATGCGTTTCAGTTACACGCCCTGGATGTTCACATATTACCATAATCGGGTCCTGACCACATGGCATTTGGATTGGTTTCCTTCAAGTGAGTGCACCTTTAAGGCAAGCATAGGTCACACTTACATTAGGATCGACTGATTGTAGTACACATGAGGACTATGGTGTAGGGGCTCTTTCTGTTTTCTTTTCTTTTCGTGTTTTTTTGCGTCTTGTAGTTTATCAAGGCACATGTAACTTGGTATTTATGACTTGGGTGTCCTCTGACTGTGTGTAAGGCTTCTGAGGGAGCGGTACTCTATTTCTTTTCACCTACATCTGTGATTATTTCCTGGTGATGTTCCCAAGTGGCACGTTTGGTTGTGGTGGCTAGCACAGAGATTAAGGTAGCACCTATTTTTGGATGGGTACTACATGTTTATTTGTATATTTATCTAGGTCTGTTTCCTCACCCTTGTCCTGAGGAGGCCAAGATGTATATGAAGGCCGAAACGCGTCCGCGTCGACAGGTTTTGACAAGAGGAGCCTGACGATAATTGGATTAATCCTTTAATGATTGAATGCACAGCTTTATGATTAAGGTTCTTGAGGAATAAGAACTTGGGGCATATTATCAACGGCCAGCGATAATTATCGCTGGCCGTGCTTAGCGACAGATTCCCTATCGCAGGCTATCTCTGGAATTTATCGCCCTGGTAGCGCGTTATTAACAACACGCTTCTCCAGGGCGATAAAAATTCCAGAGATAGCGAAGATCATCGCCGTTTGCAGGGAACATCGCTGGTTTTCCAGCAATGTTCCCTACAAAGCGGCGATAACCTTGCTGATACGACCCTGTGGTCGTATCAGCAGAATCCACCCCTATGTTAGGGATGGCTAAGTCAGGATTTTAGCAGACGTTAGATTTTGGCGAAAACGGCCGTTTTCGCCGAAATCTAACCTCTGCTAAAATTATGTGGGCTGCCTTGTAAATATCACGATGTGAACATCAGCGATATTTGCAACGTAGTCCATCCGGGGTACGCCCACTTTGCATCTCATTAGAGATGCAAAGATGGGCGTTGGGGGGAAAGGGCGATAATGCAAGGATTCACGCAATAGCGTGACCTTGCTGATTAGGCGATAAAATTATCGCCGCTTTTCGTCCGAAAACGGACGCAAAAGCGGCGATAATTGTTTATTGCCTCGTTGATAATATGCCCCTTGGTGTGCATACAAGACGACCTCTGAGTGTATTCCCTTTATGTAATAGGTGAACACTGTCTTTTCTATCAAGCGGGTAGAAGGAACCTATGAATTTTTGTGAATTTTTTGTGATTTGTATATAATTGTCGTGTATATATATGTATGTAGTTTGATAAAAGAATAAAAAAAATTATGATGAACTGAATCAAGATTACGATAATTAAATTACGTAACTTTGTGTCCTTGGTATGTGATTTTTTTTGTTGTGAATAAGGAACTTAAAATCAATGACAGGACTATGTACTTTTAACCCCTTAAGTGCTTCTGTCGGCCAACGGCCGTCGCGAGCACTACCTCGGTAGTGCTGCGCACGTCCGTTGGCCGACGCGGCCCCGCCCGCTTAATAGAACGTTCCGCACTGGCGCGGAACGTTCGAAGCAGTTAAGCAGTTAATAGGGCAATATGCAGTTCCCTATGTAAATAGAGATATATATATAAACAAAGATTCACGGCTGTTTCCGGTCGTGGGGGGTTGCACCTCTTGAAGAACGATAGTGAGACTGCAGGATGGAAATTATGTCTAACCGAGTGCAGGCACAGCAGCACAACGATTTTAAAAGCGGAATCTCACTCCGAGGCCCACTGGAGGGTGAAATTTGTCCTTGCAAAGTCGTGCATATACAAAGAGCCCACCGGAAGGAGAACATTGGTAATATTCAACTACATTTCCCAGCATGCAATAGAACAAATCCATTATGGCAGGCACACCCGAGGCCTATAAATGAATGAGCAAGCAGGGGGAATTGGTTGACAAGCATCACTGTGGAATGACGAAATGCCTCTGAGGAAGAAGAAGGAATCTTCGAAACATGTCAGGCATGAGGACTACAAGGTCGGAGTGAGACTGCGCTTTTGTGTGTTAATTAAGGGGTCACCTACCTGCCGTGCGAGTGCGCCCTCGAAACAGGAAAACCTTTTGACACAACATATATATATATATATATCTTTTCCTCCTTGCCACCTTTTCTTCTTTATCTTTGCATTATATCAGGAAGATAGGCATTGTTTGCTGTTCCTAGTTTTCTGGTATTTTTGGTGTGTCTCAATCCTTTTCTGCCAACAGGTCCAGAGAGAAATCAGAGAAGGATAGTGCAGGATGCAAAAGAATGTGTAGCACATAATGAAGAACTATTTGGGAAACGCTCCTTCAGTGTCCCTAGCTCACAGAAATAAAAATTATGGTGGACCATTCAGGAGAATATCAATTTGGTTGGAGTCATCCAGTGTGCCACAGTGGAAATCTACAAAGGGTGGTACAACCTGAGATCCTGGACCAAGGAGAAGATTGCAAACAGACTCTCTGAAGCACTTGGAACAGGTGGAGGACCCTCCACACAGCCACCACCAACCCATGTTGCAAAACTCCAGCCAGAGAGCATTGTTGGACTCACCAACATCGATACTTCCAACCCGCCCAGTACATTTAAAGGTAAGTCTAAATTAAGTTTTCTTCAGTTTGTACCTGCCAGTTATTAAGATAATAACATACATTATGAGCCATAACTCTGGAACTGACTCCATATTAATACTTACATTTTACTTCCTGATGCATTATGAGAGATGTAGTACGAAAACTTTAGTGTCTGAAAAAAAGAAATAATCCTTCATATTAGGGAGTAACAGACTTTTAAACATGATCAAATAATCAATTTAAAACATATACAGTCGGAACAGAAACTGTTATTTGAAATCTTTTAAGTTAATAAAATACATTTCTCAGTGATTCAGCGTAGTAACATACATATCTATACCTCACAGATGTACCATCAAAGAGAGAGCAGGAAACAGAGTAAGAAGCACCAGAAGATGGTAGAAGCCATGGATGTACCAGCCACTCCAACTGCACCTGTGCCATCCTAACGCAGACCAGCAGTTTCACCATTGCCAGATTTTCCTGATGTCTCAAGCACAGCCAGGCCTCGATCGGTGCGCTCAACGCGGGTGCTGATGTGGGGCTTTGCCCAAATCAATGTTACATCCAAGGATGCGCTGCACTCAATAAAATCCAGGTTGTATTCTTTTATTTAGAACACCACTACTCCACAAACGCATTTCAACCACACAGGGTCTGTTTCCCATGATATCTATATCAAATTGGCAATACAAGTCCCTTGCGCCGCCTGTGCATCAGTTAGGGGAGCGTCAGGCTCCAAAACCCATTCAGAGGCTAACCCTGTGCCTGTGTGTGATACTTTTGCCAGGCCCAGTGACAGAGGGCCTAAACATCAATATAATTCATAAAGATTGTGTGAAAAAATATATATTGGAAGTGCCTCACGTAAGCGGCCACCATGAGCCTGTTACTCACCAACTTGCTTGCTTTCTCATCATTGGCAACTTTCCTATAAAACCGGAGGAACCAACACCAAGACTGACTCTAATAGTGCTGCTTGTGTGCACCTCTCTAAAGTCAAACACATACATCAGCCTCCTAAGGTCCTCATAAAGGAAGAAATGGCACTACTCTTCCTCACAAAAAATATGTATACTAAATTTAGTTGAATGTGGCATCTAGCATATGTCTTTATTCCATGCCCATACTCATGATTAAAACAAAGTCATATGTGGATTTCAGTGTGAACGGCTGACATGTTTGTGGGCCACAGCAGCAACCACAGTTTTGCGTCCAGAGTCGTTCTTCCTATGGCCTTCTGGGGGTCATATGGTCCGGTGTATAACTGGGTGATTACTGGTCCTCATGCCCTGATGAAAATGCCAGTAAGTGTTTGTGTGGCAATCAAACATGTCGGCGGTTCACACTAAAATGGTCTAAATATGTGACTTGGTTTTAATCAGGAGTATGGGCATGGAATATAGACATATGCTAGATTCCACATTCAACTCATTTTTAGTTTATATATTTTTGGTGAAGAAGATAGTAGTGCCATTTCTTCCTTTATGAGGTACTTAGGAGGCTGATTGTGTGTGGTACTCGCCTCTCCCGCCCTACTTTCCAAATTCCTGCTTGCGATCCCACTGAGACGCCATTTATGGTCCGAGTGTGCTCCAGTGTTCAGGATTCGATTTGCCACTAACATAAAAGCACTCAATGCTCCAGACGTGCAGCGGTTAGCTCTGCTTTTACCTGGTCTTAATTTGCAGAATTCTGCCTGAAATCTTTTTTTTAATTTAAATTATTGTTACGCTACTTTTAACTGTATAATTCTGACTTGCAGTGATTGGTGGCAGTGCTGCAAAAAAGCAGTTTTTTAATAAGTGTTTTGTGCAATATCTTTTTATTTGATTTTTGTGTGGTACTCCCCGCCCGCCCTCATTTCTGCAGTCCTGCTTGCGATCCCACTGAGAGATGCCATTTTTGGTTGAGTGTGCTCCAGTTTTTGGGTTTTGCTTTGCCACTAATATAAAAGCACTCAATTCGCAGGGCGCACAGCGGATGCACTCAGCAGGCGTGCCGCTGACATGCCTAAGGCAAGCCCGTCTGCACCCATCTGCATCCGGTTCGCGGCCAGCGACAGTCATGCTGCCAGTAAGCCTAGTCATAAGGCCCATATCAGATCATACTCTAAGGCTGAGCTATTAAATTTCAATAAGACTTCCTGTAATCATGCTTTTGATGGAGCAGGGTAAATGAAAATTTTTTAACCTCCTAATAATTTTCGTAAAATAATTAATAAACATGTTCGTTTAAGTAAATAACCAACAATGTATGTTACATGTGAAGGGTTAAAGGTAACACGCTATTCAGTGTACAAAATAATCAACTTATAATTGTTTACGTGTCTAACATAACATAATATTTGTGTACTAATCAAATAATAAATGCATGATCTGTGCTTTTAAATAAAACGTGTGGTTGCAAAATAAAGCGATGGTAAGTAAGGGACGGCTTTATATGTTGCTTTTTGCTAGGTAATACCTAATTGGGGTACATAGAAAGACGGGAGGGAAACGAAAGGGTTTATATTCTTTGTTTTAACAATATTTTGTTTATCTTTAAAAATAGTGCGCTTAGGCCTGTCGAGCAGCGATATAAAATGGCCGCCGTTTGCTAGAGTACGCATGAGCAGGAAACCATGTGGTAGAGGAGAGAGGCTGGGGAAAAAGGATGATCACGTGCTAGTGCTGAGAGGCTAAGATGGAAGTATGGTCAAGGCTATTGTGACCTTTCTGAGCAGATGTGTGCCAAGATGATCAGCAAGAAGCGTGAGAAGTCAAACTGAATAAATGGACGGAACTGTTAAATCTAAAAAGTAGCAGAAAAAGATACAAATTGGACTGATCGAAGCGGATGAGCAATGACATGAACTGTGGGAAACGATGCAAGCATGGACATTCCACAAGGAACTGGTTAAGACCAGGAAGTTTGATTAAAATGTATATGGGCCTGAGTTGACCAATGAGAAAGAATCACGCCATGAAGATGCAACATTTTATTCAGTAAGCTAGAATTAGGGTATAAGAAGACCTACTCTTGGTGGGAGGGGTTAGTTGCTGGAGAGTAGTTGCTGGAGAGTAGTTGCTGGAGAGCAGATGCTGGAGAGCAGATGCTGGAGAGTTAGATGCTGGAGAGTGAGATGCTGGAGAGTGAGATGCTGAAGAAGTTAGATGCTGTAGAGGAGTGAAGTTGCGGTTGCTGATGCTGACGAGCTGATGCTGCTGCTGCTATTTTTATTTTCCAGTTGAGTATAAGATGCTGTTGTAGGAGAACCTTTTTTTATTCCTGATAGATTTTTATTTAGAACTATTAGATGTTCCGAGACAGATAGATTGATCTTTTAGAGTACTTACTATGATAACCTTATTTTTCCGTCTAATAGATATGCATTGCAATTTCAATTTATTCTTATAATGATGATAAATGTAATGATCTGAATAATAAGCTTAAACTTATTTCTTGCTTCGAAACTTTATATAAACTTTATTATTCTTTAAACAAATGACTCAGTGATTCTTTAGCTCAATGATTAAGTTAAATTGATAAAGAGTTTATTGTGATTGAACTGGTCTTAATCACCATCAACTGATTCCTACTAGTTGGTCCATCGACCAATGAGCGGAATACCTTAAAGCAAATGAGAAACATTATGTCATATTAAAAGAGGTATCCCGTCTCCTTCCAGCGAGTCGTTTTCTCCTAGGTTATTGACGGAGGAAATCCAGGGAATAAATGAGTAAGTGAATGTATATGCGGTGTTATGGGCCCCACCGTCATATGGATATAATGTGTGTGTTGGCGGAATAGTTGCACCTGGATGACCGAAGCATATAGGAGAATAATTTTTATTGTTAGCGCTGGATCAGATTTCTTGGTAGCAGAGTTATGGTTACTATAGATTAGTTTGGTGATTATTGATTATTGATAAGTTCATGTCTAACACTTTATGTTGAGTCGCGTTATGTTATATGTAAGTTTTCACGCTTCCGGGAAGTAGGAAGTGGAACACGTGTGGCAAGAGAAGTCACATGGAATGGTGCATTGTCTGAGTTCATATTGGTGATAACACAGGTTGTGTTATGATAGGGACATTTTCCGTATAAAAGGTAAGTGAAATAGTGATCGGTTTTCTTGTGAAACTCTGGCCTTAATTCTCAGGAGCAGTATAGTCTCCACATGTGTTTTATCCCCAGAGAAACGGGTTTACTGTTTGCTTGAAAGAAGGGTAAGGTAGAGGGAAGTGCTACTTTATCGGCGAAACTGAAAATTCTGTGGTAGGGTAGAGGTAAGCGCTGCCTACTGGAAAATACAGAGTTCTTGTGTAAATGGTCAAAGCTATCTTTTTGGTTTAGCGAATCAGACAATGGAAATGTGTTTTAAATGTTGTAATTAACGAAGAATTGTCGGAAAAGAAATTGCCGATAAATTTTGTAAAGGAGGGGTCAAGAGCAGAAGTGAAGTAGACAAGAGTCGCGCTGGGATTGGTCAGTGCGCTAGTCACACGGAAACAGGAGCAGAACTGATGTAGACAAAAGCCGCGTTGGGATTGGTCAGTGCGCGGTAGACAGAAATCGCTCTGATTGGAGCTTTGGTGTGAGTCGCGCTAGGATTGGTTGGAATAACCTAGTGACGTGGAAGATTGTGATTGGAGTGTTGGTGTGAGTCGCGCTAGGATTGGTTGGAATAACGCATACAGAACAGTGTTGAATTGCGGATCATTTAAGGAGAAAAGAGATTGTGAATCATGTCGTATTATGAGTATGGAAGAGAGAAAACGTCATGGATGACGAAAGTTAAGAATTTCTTTAAGAAAGACAAAAAGGTAGTGACTAGAGAGGGACAAATAATTCTTCCGCCGAAATCACCAGCTTCGCATATGATGCTGAAATATGGATATCATACATGCATATGGTTAGAAAATTGGACAAAATATACCAAGAATGATGGAGCATTGGCTTTCCCTGAGAATGGTTCATTTAATGTAGCTGTACTACGGAACTTGAGAGAAAAGATGGCAATGTTAGAACCTAGACCTAGACCGACACAGTTTGAAGCTTTAACGGAATGGGAAGATGAGATGTATGAACGAGAGAGATTCAGAGGATTAAAGAATCATGAGTTTGTGCCTGGAAGGTTATGGGGAGTAAATCATGAGGACAGAATAAAGCGATGGAGATGTACTAACATGACAGGAGGTTTGTTTCCAGCTTTTACAGTTGAGGAAGAAGCAAAGAGAAAGTGTACAGAGAAAAAGAAACATGTAGTGGTAGAAAAGTATGTGTATGGTGGTAGTGAAACGGATGACGAATTGCTGGAAGATATTTTAAACAGAAACCCACCTCCATACCAACAGACTTCTGCGGTGGTGACACCTAATGCACCGCCAATGGAAACTGGGAGGAATAAAAATCCCGAACAAAGAGTTGAGACAAATAGGTCACAAGATCAATTAAAAACTTCACAAAATGAAGAAATAGAAAGTGACAATGCAACTGAATTAGCAAAAACGACAAGAGAATTGACTGAGAAAATAAGAGCATTGACAAAGAATATGGAAGCTGTAACTGTACCAGTGTCAATAGGTCCAGTAATGCCAATTTTTGAGAATCAGAAAATTGATGAACGTTCTTTAGTGATTCCTATGAATTCACATTTGCAAAGAAAAAGAGAAGGGATGGAACTGAATAATGAAGATGCACACCATTTGGCTAGTACCTATAGACCAAGCCCACCTACTAATTTGACGATAAATGAGAATGAGATTAGGAGAATACCTATGGTGACGGAGTCCGCATCAGGGACACCAGAAAGAAGTAATAATTGGATAGAATTAAATAGTACGCCTGTAGGTCCGACTCCAGATGAGTTAAATGAATGGATGAAAGCGCTAAAAACAAAAGAAACAGAAGTGAAACCATTAGATGTAATTAGGTTGAAAATAGACATGGAAGAATTGATTTTAGGAACAATTGGTACAGAAAAATAAAAAAATTATCAGGATGATGAGATTATGTTTTTGTGCAAAAGTCTTACATGGAGAGCTAGAAATTTACATGACAAATTGGAAGAGACAGCAAGTGAACTAGGAGTGGAGTTTGTAAAAGTGAGAACGTTGCAGAAACCATACAGAGTAGATTTTTGTGAGAAGGATATAGAGAATTTGAACACATCCGGAAGGTAGACCCAAATAAAAGAGTTAATTGTTTTACTAAGAAAATGGGGTGATGTGGATAGATGGAGAAATAGATGGACGAAAAGGAACGAGAAAACAACAGATAAAGCATCTTTGGCTTTTGCAGTGACAGATAAGGAACCAGTTGTAAGGGAGTACCCGATGAGAGAAACTCCAGGTGGTAGTTATGTGCATGTTCCATGGACTAGACAGGATATACTGTCATTTACAAATGACTTCCCAAAGTTGAGAAAAAAGCCAGTAGAATGGTACAGACAAGTGGAGAGATTTGTTAAAGTTTCAAAGGTGTTGTGGATAGACTTGGATGGATTGTTTGATATAGTAGTGCCAGCTGATTTGTGGACAGAATGTAAGATTACTATTGATTGGCCAACTGTAGAATATCCAAGGGACGCTAAAACAGGAGCGCCAGGACCAGAAGTGATGAGGAAGTACGACCAAGTAATTACCTTTTTGAAGAATATGATTCCACCTAAAGAAACAGATTGGGTAAAAATAGACAGAACAACGCAGGAAAGTAAAGAATCAGTGCATGCTTATTATGAAAGGCTGTTGTTAGTTTTCAAACAGTATAGTGGTTATGAGACACTAAATGAGAAGGATATGAGTCATTTTGTATATAGATTTGTGTATGGATTGAAACCAGAGATAAGTGAAATGATTAAGCAGCATATGATTTGTTGGCAGAATAGCACAGTTGACGAAGTTTTGAGATATGCTAAGTATTGCAGTGATGATATTGAGAGTAGACAGCGTAAATTGAAAGAAAAGGCCATGTGGGCACAGGTGAAAGTTGCAGAGAAGCAAGAAGCTCAATTGAGTAATACCAGAAATGAAACAGGACAGGTTAGATCCCGACCTAATATAGGTAAAGGAAAAGGACAAATGAGCATAGATGAGGCAAAGAAAAAGTGGCCATGCCACAACTGCGGAAAGCTAGGACATTGGAGAAACGAGTGTAAATTTCCTCCAAAACCTAATGTGGAAAATCAATCATTAAATTCACAGGTGCAGAGTGAGGTAGTTACTCAACAAGGTCAGGTGCCACAACCACCACTTCCCAAGAGTGTTAACCAACAGAAATACAGTGCAGAAACAGGATTCTACGGAGGAGAACAGGTAACACAGTTGCCGCGTGCAGCTGCAATTTCTCAATATTGGTTACAACAGGATGAGGATGACATGGATGAAAGTTTCTGACGGTGCCTAGGAGAGGGGGAAGAGTGCGTGCTTGGCGCAACTCTAGAGGTAGATCAGTCTGGTCCATTTGTGGATGGAGAAGTGAATGGGGCAAATGTAACATTCCTTGTTGACACTGGAGCTACCCGTTCTTCTGTTTGGTCAGTGGAAATTCCAAACCTTCCTCTCTCAGGTGAACATATCCAAGTAGTTGGAGTTTCAAATCAGCAAATTAAGACGCCTCTTACTAAATTAGTGGAGGTAAGAATTGGTCCATTTAGTGAAATGCACCGATTTGTGGTATGCGATTGTAGTCCCGTGAACCATTTAGGACGCGATTTATTGTGCAAGATGAATTGCACTATCTATTGTACTCCAGACGGAATTGCATTTCAGACCCCAGATGAAGATGTATTGTATAAAATGACAATGGTGAATTTAGAACCAGAAGTAACTGATTTGTTTCCTGTATTTGATGCAGAGAAAATCCCAATTGAATTGAAAAAGACAGTGAAAGAAGAAGTGTGGGACTTTACAGGAGAAGATGTAGGATTAATGAAAGGAGTAGATCCCGTTAAAATAACAGTGAAAGAGGTAACGAGTTACCCAAATACGCCCCAGTATAAATTGACACCAGAAATAATTGAAGGAATAACGCCAGTAATAAATAAAATGATTGAACAAGGGATTTTAAAAGAAATCATGAGCAGTCCATGTAATTCGCCAATAATGGGACTGAAAAAGCCAAACGGAACATATAGAATTGTACAGGATTTGAGGAAGGTAAACAAAATTGTTGTGCCTTGTTGCCCGATAGTACCGAACCCTGCTGTGATTCTATACCAGATTCCACGTGAAGCAGAATGGTACACAGTAATTGATTTATGTCATGCATTTTTCTCTATTCCATTGCATCCAGATAGCCAGCCATTATTTGCGTTTAGGTTTGGAGAGCGTATTTTGGCATGGTGCCGAATTCCTCAAGGGTACACAGAAAGTCCCTCAATCTTTAATCAGATTCTAAAGAAATCGTTGGAAGATTTAAAAATGCCAGAAAAGTCAGTAATGGTTCAGTATATTGATGACCTACTGGTGGCATCAAAAACGAAGGAAGCATGTGTCAATGATACAATTGCTTTGCTGAATCATTTAGCAAAAAGAGGACATAAAGTGTCCCCTTCAAAATTGCAATTTTGCCAACAAGAAGTCCAGTATTTACGGCATAAAATTGAGAAAGGAGTGCGAAAGGTAACGACTGAAAGAATAAAAATGATTCAAGGAATGAGAGCTCCAATGACGCAAAGAGAGGTAAGAATGTTTCTGGGAATGGTTGGATATTGTCGACAATGGATAAGCGGTTTTTCGCTGATTGCTAAACCGTTGCAAAAACTGACAAAGAAGAATGTTAAAGATCCTTTTGAAATGAATGATGAAGAAATTAAAGCATTCAGAGAGCTGAAAAAGAAATTGTGTGAGGCTCCAGCATTAGGAATGCCTGACTATGAGAAAGATTTTGAGCTGTATTGCAGTGAAAGAGATGGATGTGCATTTTCAGTTTTGGTACAGAGACATGGAACTATGAAAAGACCCATTGCATATTTTTCAGCTTTTTTAGACCCTGTAGCGAAAGCGTTGCCTGGATGTTTGAAAGCAGTTGCCGCTACTTGTGTGAGTTTGGAACAGAGTGAAGGCATAGTGATGGGATATCCACTGAGAGTATATGTTCCCCATTCTGTGGAAATTCTCTTGACAAGAACGAAAACCCAATACATTACACATAGTCGGCTAACTAGGTATGAAAAAGTAATTTTGAGTGCAGATAATGTGACCATTGACAGATGTATGAATGTGAATCCTTCAACATCTTTACCAGATGAAGAAAGTATAATTGAAATGGATGAAGTAGATCACGATTGTCTGAATGTGCTTGAATATTGCACAAAACCAAGGTCAGACATACGAGATGAGCCTTTAAAAGAATCAGATTATATTCTGTTCGTGGATGGCTCATGTTTGAGAACGAGTGATGGAGTTCTAAGTGCAGCATATGCGGTTTGCACAGTAGCAACTGTAATGGAAGCGTCTTGTCTGAAAGGGATACGGTCTGCCCAAGTCGCAGAACTAGTAGCTCTGATTCAAGCATGCAAGTTGGGAAGAAATGTACGGGTTACGATTGTGACAGATAGCCAGTACGGCTTTGGGGTGGTGCATGACTTTGGTCAGATCTGGTCACAAAGAGGTTTCTTGACGTCTGCAGGAACGCCCATTAGAAATGGAGATTTTGTGAAAAAGTTGCTTGAGGCGATACAGCTGCCTAAACAGATTGCTGTTGTGAAGTGCAATGCACATAAAAATGGGGAAGACTACATAACTGTCGGTAATAAATATGTTGACGAAATTGCACAGTACTGTGCAAAGAATGTGGTTTCTTTAAACAAAAGTCGAGAAAGAGAGCATATTTCTTGTCCTTTGCTTTTTACTAACCCTGTTGAGACATGGGATGAGGTGAGACAGTTACAGGAAGCTGCAGATGATGAGGAAAAAGATACATGGATAAAAGCAGGATGTAGAAAACATGAAGAAAATGATGTTTGGGTTTACAGAGATGAAAGACCAGTTATGCCTGATAGCATGATTTCTGACATGGCACGGATGTATCATGGACAAGCCCATATTGGGAGAGATTCAATGATCAGACTTTTTAGACAAACATGGTATAATCCAAAATTCAGAGCCATAGCTGAGAGTCTTTGTCAGAGATGTCTTATTTGTCAACAGATAAATCCAGGAAGGAAGACAGTAGTGAGTCTAGGAACAATAGGACGAGAAGGAGGTCCTTTCACTAGAATGCAAATGGATTTTATTGAAATGCCACCTTGCAACAGACTAAGGTATGTCCTAGTGGTCGTCTGTTTGTTTTCCCGTTGGGTGGAAGCATACCCAACCAGAAGGAATGATGGAATAACGGTAGCAAAACTTATGCTGCGAGAATTCATTCCGAGGTATGGTTTTCCAGTCACGATTGAAACAGATAGAGGAACACATTTCCAAAATGAATTAGTTAAACTGATTTGTGAAGCACTTAGTATTAAACAGAAACTGCATTGTGCATACAGACCAGAGGCTTCTGGAATCGTAGAGCAAGTGAATGGAACAATTAAGAACAGGTTAGGAAAAATGTGTCAAGCTACAGGACTCAAATGGCCAGATGCCTTGCCATTAGTTTTAATGACAATCAGAAGTATTCCGGAAAGGAAAACTGGACTCAGTCCCCATGAAATAATTATGGGACGAGCAATGAGACAAGCACAAGTACCTGTCAACAAACTACTGACTATAACTGATGATCTAGTACTGGATTATTGCAAAGGATTGGCTGATGTGGTGCGTTCTGTGTTTCATCAGGTTGGACCGGATGCGACCACTCTTGAAAGAAAACCAGCTCACGACTTGAATCCAGGAGATTGGGTCCGCATAAAAGTCCACAGGAGAAGAAACTGTTTGGTTCCTCGCTGGGACGAACCACGACAAGTTATTTTGGTAACAACCACTGCAGTCAAGTGTGCAGGAGTGAAACACTGGGTGCATGCCAGTCACACCATCAGAGTTCCAGAACCTGAAGATCGACATGTGAGTCGACATCTGGAAGTATTGGATAACAGTTCAGCATCAGAAGCAGAAGAAGAAAGAAACAGGGTGCCAGAACCTGAAGATCGACCTGTAAGTCGACATCTGGAAGACCCAACTACAAGTGCAACGACAAAAGAAGTAGAGGAAATAGCTGAAGTTCCAGAACTTGAAGATCGACCTGTAAGTCGACATCTGGAAATATCAGATACCAGTTCAGAATCTGATACAGATCATTCGGATTGTGAAGAAATTCTAAAAAGAAATTGTAAATTTGAAAGCATAAGAGAAGAAACTGAGCCAGAAGATAGTAACAGTGAGCAACCAAGTACAAGTTGTGGTGAAAATCCTTCGGAGATAATATTAATAGATGAAGAAAGGAAAGTTTCAAGCAGAAAATTAGAAAATTCGGAAAATCCCCGAGGAGCAGTAGGGACAGATAGTCAAACACGAGAACAGGGAAATTTAGAAGCAGATAGAGAGACTGACACAAATTCGGAAGAACCTCGAGGAGGGACAGAAATAGGTGAACGAAGGAAGATAAGAAAAGAACCACAAATAGAGGAAGAAAATGAGATTATAAGTTTCAAAATAAGAGACAATAACGAAAGAATTGAAACAGAGTCTGAAGAAAGTGGAGAAGAGATAAATCAAAAACTAGAGTCAAGAAAAATAAATTGGAAAACAGAAAGAGAGGAAAAAGGAAGTGAGGCAAAAAGGCCAAGAAAAGGAGACAATTGGCCCAACGAAGTAAGAAAATTAAGATACAGAATCATAAGGTTAGATGGGAAAAGTGCTGAACAAGTGAATGAAATAACAAGTCAGAGAGAGCAAGAAAAACAAGGTGGAAAACACTTGCAGAAAACGAAAAGAGTAAAGAAGGTAAATCCGAAGTATAGATCACCTGAATGGTTGTATCTTGTTTTGACTGATAACAAAGAAGAAAAGAACACTCACGAGAACCCAGAACAAAGAAACCTAATGGGTGAAGGTGAGGTGCAACAAACCTGAAGAAATTTAAACAGTTTCTACCAGACTTGACAAAACACTGAATCTGACGAATTTCTACTGGATATGACAAAGAAAGAATTCTGAAAAAGAATTAAAAGAAAGTACCAAGCAAAGACAAAACATTGAAGTACAGAGTGACAAATAAGTCATTTCTGAGGTGTAGTGACACAATTTTCAGGCAAATAAATAAATAAGGTTATAAAACAAAATGGAGAATACTAGAGATAGAAAATGTAAATGTGAGTTTTTAAGTAGATGGTGTAAGATGTGCTGTTTTTGTACAGGATTATTAATGACAGTATGGGTGGTTTTAGCAATCACTATTCCAATTAGTTTAGCTGTAGCAGAAACGTCTAATAACACTGAGAAAGAAAAAGGAGCTAACACTCAAGAACCAGTTATTTTAAAAAGTAGTGCAGAATTACACAAGGACAAATCGATAACAGATTTTTCTAAAAATGTTTTTACTAAATTATTATATGAGTATGTAGAAACAATGGATGTAAGAGATTGCTATGTTTGTATGCAGTTGCCTGCATCTGTAGCAGAGGGTGTGACTTATCATCACCTCCCTTTGACGTATGGAATAACATGTAGTGTCTTAGCAAGTTTATTTTATAAAACAGGAAGATTAGAATATTATTACACTGACATAGATAACATTTTTGTGAAAGTTTCTGTAGTTCCCGAGCTAAACAAAATAAAAGAGGGAAAAACGTTTGGTGAATATTTTTTAGAAGATAAGATTTTAACATTAGATAATATAATTAGGTACAACCTTACCTGTGAGTTAAAGAAGGAAGAAAAAGTATTTTTAGAAATGGTTGAAGAGAGAAGAGTGAAATTTCAAAGAAAAGTGATAGAAGAGACAAAAACACCTCTTTGGGCGTTTGAGGAAGACAATCATGACAAGAAAAAGACAAATGCAGCTATGACTCTGGATTGGCCCCAACAGGGAAGGTTGTGCATTAGAAGAAATAAGACAAGATATGACAATTATTTTGTGGGTTCCAGTATTTGCCATGACAATTATCAAATTTTAGGCGGATGGGGATTCAAAGGGGGAAAAGATCCAATATTTCCAGGGATCTATTATGTTTGCGGTAATAGGGCTTATTACAGGTTACCGGACCATTGGTATGGGTCATGTTATTTAGGCCTGGTTTTTCCCAAAATTTTCCATATGGACAGAAAAGAAAAAGGAACACACAGAATGATAAACACCTTTACACGTAGGAAAAGGGAAAGTTTTTCAGAAATAGTAGGTGATATTTTTGGCGCATTGATACCAGCAGTGGGAATATCTTTGAATGCATTTAGAATTCGGAAATTATCCACAGTGGTAGATCGTTTATCTACAGATACTGCTGGAGGGTTCTTGATGGTAAATACCGAGATGGTTGCCATGAGAGCTATGGTGATGCAAAATCGACTTGGCGTTGACATTCTTTTGGCAAAAGAGGGTGGAGTCTGTGGAATGCTGAAAGTCCAACATTGTTGCACTTACATTCCAGATAAAAGTGAAAATATACAGAAGTATATAACAAATATTACAAGTTTGCACAAAGAACTGGTTCCACTGGAGGTTGAAAGTGCATTGGGAAAACTTGGTAAAGGGTTTTCTTCAGTAATAATTTGGTTAACAAGAATGAGTGGCTTAATAATAGGGAAAGTTATAATAATAGCAACCATGATAATAATAATAATTTTAGTGCTGAAGCTTGTAATAACATGTATAAAGAGAAGAAGAAGACAGAATAAAATAGAAAAAGAAAACATGATAAACAAGGAAAGAGAGAGAGAAATGGGTGAAATAGAGTTAGAAGAAATAAAAGAGAACATGTACAAGAAAACGAAGAGACAAGTTGAAAGGGATACAGTTGTGTAAACTAACAAAAGCAAACGGATAAAAGATATATGCTGTCTGAAAGAAATGTATAACTTGGGTTTTGTGGTGATATTAAAAATCACCAAAGGGGGAGTTGATGGAGCAGGGTAAATGAAAATTTTTTAACCTCCTAATAATTTTCGTAAAATAATTAATAAACATGTTCGTTTAAGTAAATAACCAACAATGTATGTTACATGTGAAGGGTTAAAGGTAACACGCTATTCAGTGTACAAAATAATCAACTTATAATTGTTTACGTGTCTAACATAACATAATATTTGCGTACTAATCAAATAATAAATGCATGATCTGTGCTTTTAAATAAAACGTGTGGTTGCAAAATAAAGCGATGGTAAGTAAGGGACGGCTTTATATGTTGCTTTTTGCTAGGTAATACCTAATTGGGGTACATAGAAAGACGGGAGGGAAACGAAAGGGTTTATATTGTTTGTTTTAACAATATTTTGTTTATCTTTAAAAATAGTGCGCTTAGGCCTGTCGAGCAGCGATATAAAATGGCCGCCGTTTGCTAGAGTACGCATGAGCAGGAAACCATGTGGTAAAGGAGAGAGGCTGGGGAAAAAGGATGATCACGTGCTAGTGCTGAGAGGCTAAGATGGAAGTATGGTCAAGGCTATTGTGACCTTTCTGAGCAGATGTGTGCCAAGATGATCAGCAAGAAGCGTGAGAAGTCAAACTGAATAAATGGACGGAACTGTTAAATCTAAAAAGTAGCAGAAAAAGATACAAATTGGACTGATCGAAGCGGATGAGCAATGACATGAACTGTGGGAAACGATGCAAGCATGGACATTCCACAAGGAACTGGGTAAGACCAGGAAGTTTGATTAAAATGTATATGGGCCTGAGTTGACCAATGAGAAAGAATCACGCCATGAAGATGCAACATTTTATTCAGTAAGCTAGAATTAGGGTATAAGAAGACCTACTCTTGGTGGGAGGGGTTAGTTGCTGGAGAGTAGTTGCTGGAGAGTAGTTGCTGGAGAGCAGATGCTGGAGAGCAGATGCTGGAGAGTTAGATGCTGGAGAGTGAGATGCTGGAGAGTGAGATGCTGAAGAAGTTAGATGCTGTAGAGGAGTGAAGTTGCGGTTGCTGATGCTGACGAGCTGATGCTGCTATTTTTATTTTCCAGTTGAGTATAAGATGCTGTTGTAGGAGAACCTTTTTTTATTCCTGATAGATTTTTATTTAGAACTATTAGATGTTCTGAGACAGATAGATTGATCTTTTAGAGTACTTACTATGATAACCTTATTTTTCCGTCTAATAGATATGCATTGCAATTTCAATTTATTCTTATAATGATGATAAATGTAATGATCTGAATAATAAGCTTAAACTTATTTCTTGCTTCGAAACTTTATATAAACTTTATTATTCTTTAAACAAATGACTCAGTGATTCTTTAGCTCAATGATTAAGGTAAATTGATAAAGAGTTTATTGTGATTGAACTGGTCTTAATCACCATCAACTGATTCCTACTAGTTGGTCCATCGACCAATGAGCGGAATACCTTAAAGCAAATGAGAAACATTATGTCATATTAAAAGAGGTATCCCGTCTCCTTCCAGCGAGTCGTTTTCTCCTAGGTTATTGACGGAGGAAATCCAGGGAATAAATGAGTAAGTGAATGTATATGCGGTGTTATGGGCCCCACCGTCATATGGATATAATGTGTGTGTTGGAGGAATAGTTGCACCTGGATGACCGAAGCATATAGGAGAATAATTTTTATTGTTAGCGCTGGATCACTATTGAGCCTGTGATGTTGGCTGAGTACAGGTGGTTTTGTTGCCCCTGCTGTGCGCTCTGCTTAGATGGCTATGCCAAGTCTAATCGGCCCAACGTTGAGGGTAGTGATTTACCTGCCTGCATTGTGCCAGAAGCTTTAACCTTGTCTACTCTCTGCCCTACTTCCTCTGCTTGTCTTATTAACTGTCGTTCCTTACCCAGACATGCCTTGGATATTTATAATCTACTCAATGAAAACGACTGGGACCTGTTGTTCCTAACAGAAACTTGGCTTAAGGATTGGTTGGCGGCTGATATAGCCCTGGCCATCCCCCCTGGGTTTTCTATTAAACATCTGTATCATTTGGAAAAAAATGGTGGTGGTCTTGCTATTATATACTACTCCTCTTACTCATGTTCCATCACTAAATTGCTGACTATTAATATCATTGAAGGTCTGTCCTTCAAGATTGCCCTAACCCCTCCTTTGCCCTATTGAGAGCTCTCCTTTAGGGACCCCTGATGCTTCGGTTGACTCTCTCCTACTATTAGCTGATATGCTTGGTCAACTATCCTCTCTATATGCTAATTTTGTGGTTCTTGGGGATTTCAATTCACATGTCGATGATCATAGTAATTGAACCTTATTTGAAGGTTTTAATTCGGATCATCAATCAAAAAGAAGGGAAGAATGAACCACAAAGGTCTCAATACCAGAGTCTCAGGAATATTGCCTCAGAGACCCTAAATCCACACGTTCACAGTCTGCAGTGTATATAGCAGGGGCGGCTCCTCCACTAGGGCGGAGGAGCGTCGCCCCACTGCTTTCTCGCAGTGTGAGAAAGCTAAAACATTGTTGCAGGGATTCTGCTCATACACAGAACTATGCGCAAGAAAACAGGACCTCAGTAAATAGGGATGTACCTCCTATCACCTTAGTACCCAAAATCCCAACCGACTAGCAATAGTGTCTCATTCGGTCTCCTACAAATATCAAGAAGCTACGAATGTTTAGACAACCCAGAACACGAGCACTCCCGACTCACCTCAGAGTCGCGGGAACAAGACACTCTTTCGCGCTCACGTACTTGTCCACAGTAAAAATAATCAGAGTCACTAAATAAGTTCAAAATGTTTATTTTGACTATAGTGATTCATAAAACAGTATGCGAACCACAACTAGCAGCAAAATGCATAAGGCAAGAATCATTAGCATTGTTACAATACCATAGAATATAAAAGGAGTCGTCATTTTATAAAGACTGTGAAAAAGGCAAAATAACTAGGCCTAATCACCCTCCCCTTGGTAGTCAGAAGTTATTTTATATAACAGAAGATCTCTATGCATTATTAGCAGACCCCTACCTGAAAGCCTAAACGCAAAGGTTTACATCATAGGAACAGTAGAGCTCAGCTCCATGGAACGGCTTTCTTCGAGTGTGTTTCAAAAACATGCAACAACGTTATATCAAAGCTTGATTCTTCTACATTGCAGCTGTGGGTAACATGTTTTGTCTAGGTAATAGGGACTGACCAGAACAGAATAACAAGAGACATTGTTGACCGACCTTGCACATTATGTTCAGACATATTTGAAGGGAAAGCTGAGAACGTGAAAAACAATCTGTTATCATGTACAAGACAGAGGCAAAGTGTCGCGAAAACAAACTCTTAGCAGAGGCGTGCGCAAAAGCAGCAGCATAGGGCAAGCAAAACTCATGCTAACTTAGCAATGTTGACAATGTATCTAAGGGCTACATAACCCCATATAAAACCCTCCCCCTGGTAAGTCAGTATGACATAGACAGAAGAACAAAAACAGAGTTCAAAAGTCAGGCATTGTTTAAAATAATGGTGAGGGACTTTCTAAAAAAAAAACTAAATCGGAGAAAAAAGGGAAAGTTCGAAGAAAAAGCTAAAGGCATTTTGAGCTTGAAAAAAGAGTCTGTATTTTCAGACAGTGGAGTAGGGACGACCCAAGTAGTCAATCCATGAAGGTTTGGGTACAAAGGAATGCAATTCCTTCCAATAGTTCATCATTGTCATTGGTGGAAAAAAGCGATGACATCCAATTTAGTAAGTCGAAGGAACAATCATGTTCCTCAGAAGCACGAGTATTCAAAAGTAGAAAAGGCAAACTTGCGTGATATTCAATGAAACTTCGTTGCAGGAAAGTCTGCGCAGCCGTACAGATATCCCATTGATCCAAGATTCCAAGTAAAGCTGCATGCGTCATTTGACCACCCACAGAACAAGCCTCGTCATGCGTCTCTAAGGGACCCATCAACCGGCTGAAATCAGGGATTGGACACAACGTGTTCGTTAAGCAAAGTTCCATCGCCCAGGAGAAACGGCATCTTTTGCAAGGAAGCACTGGCTGCACGCAAGTAAAGTAGGCAAAGCAGAATGTCAAGTGGTAACTTACGCCAAGTGTTGCTAACGGCAAGCATCCGAAAGCCTCATACAGGCGATCACGGCACAGTTGTAGCTGGGCCGGCCTGTGCAGAGCCACAAAGTGAGCAGCCATTACGAAGCACAAGGAGGATAAGCAGGACACCAGCTGCCAGCGCCAATATTAAGGGAAACCCTCCGAAAACGCTGGAAAACATAGAATGAATAAAAGCCGGTATAACCCCGAATATAGTTTGAAAGGAAGAGACCAGGCCAGATCCCACACATTTAAAAAAATGGGCCAGGCCTGTCGTATCAGATGCATTAAATAATTGGTGAATTAGTTCCCCAAAATGAAGAGGGAGGTTAGTGTTAAGAAGCGACTGTATCTCACTCGCGGTCCGAGCCACCTGCAATCTGAAAGTTTCACGGGCGGAAGTGAGGGCCACCTCTTGTTGGAATAAAAGGGCTTTGAGCCTGCTCAACTTGTTGAACTCTGTTTTTAAAGTCGGAATGGAAGGCCAAAGCGAAGAATCTGAACTCCCTTGTGGGGCGGGAAAAGGACATTGCTACAGCAAGTTACGCGCTGGGAAACAGTTACCAAGTATGGGACACCCGCCCGCAAACCACAGCAGTCTTGATTGTTTAAAATGAGATAGCTGCCGTTAGTAAGCAATGTAAAGACAGGCGTGACTGATGGTACTGGGGTCCCTTTTAAAAAGCAAACTAAATTGGGCGCTGACACGTTACACTCGCCGTGTAATTTAACGTGTTTGCACACTAGAGAGTGACCCACTACCGAATCACACTCCTCCCCTGTGAGGAAAACTTCTTTATCCTCCCTCAAACACCGATAAGCAAAGGGCAGGACCCATAATTCATGCAGAAAAGCACTGCCAAGCGGTTCAAAGCGGCCAACAGGAAAGTGTTGCATACATGATTTAAATTGAAAAAGCGAAAAGGGCAAAGTGATAACGCCATGAATTAACCAAACAGCAGAGTCCGTTTCCGCTACAGGAGAACGGCAAAGGCTCCAATTGTTCAATATGTAACAGCGTGTATACAGCATCTTTCATGGACATAAACTTCTGTTTATCAGTCAGGTTAAAAGGCAAAAATAAAGCAGTGGCATTTAAATAATCCCAAGGCACTTTACCCATTTTCAGTGTCTGCAACGTCCAAGCAAATTGCATGACCGACCTTAACTGATTCTGACCATGATATAACACAGAAGCATCACTTTGCACAATATCTATTACAGAAGAAACAATATTGTCTAAGCTGTAAATGCGTGAAGAAAGCGTGTTAATGCTGTTGTCCACTACAGCAAGGACTTTTTCCAAGTTTGCCTGGTCAATTTGACGCAGACGGAAGGCGGCTTCCATCTGTGAAAGTTTCCAAATTTCATTATAAGAGGCATAAAAAAATCTCTTGGCCCTTGGATTACGTGGGCCTAGGAGAAAATCAGTCAAATCTATATCATTCGATAGGATCGAAAGGTGCTGTTTGACAAATGCAAGGGTAGAATGTTCTAGCCACTGCTGGCACAATTTACCTACAGAATATGCAGTCACAGAATGATGAGGTGGATAACGAGGATCAGGATTAGTCTGAATGAAACCAGGGGTAACATTATAGAAACGTAACTGGCATGCATTAGCATTAGTTTGCCACAACAACCACCCTAATGAATCAACCTCAGAAACATTAAAGGAGGCATTTTGAAGGAGAACCTGCAAAGCCTCAATGGTGTAGTTATTATGTAACCGCCAATTATCATATTCAGCCAATGAAGGAATGGAGGGGGTATTAAGATTTTTGACAGTTGCAAGGCCATAACAGGATGTCTGGTAAATTGTTCCATTTAAAAAGAGCAATTGAGTCGGGATCAGGCAGGCACGATGTAATGCCTCAGTGCCCCGAACCTGCCATGGCTTTGTGCCCCAGATTGATTTTAAATCTATAGGGGCACATTAGCAAGACCCACGTTAAAATTATCGCCGTTTTAGCGGCAGGAAACTGCCGCTAAAACGGCGATAATGGGCTTGCTAATATGCGTTATAGAATTCCAATAGAAGCCCAGGTTAGATGTGCAGGACATCTAACCTGGGCTTCTATTGGAATTCCATAACGCATATTAGCAAGCCCATTATCGCCGTTTTAGCGGCAGTTTCCTGCCGCTAAAACGGCGATAATTTTAACGTGGGTCTTGCTAATATGCCCCATAGTCTGTTTCCAATGGTCATAACTGTGTGTGGCCAACTGTGTTCTAAACGAATTGGCGTAAATCAGTTTAGTATGGGATAACAGGTACTTCGATGTAGGGGTTTTTTGAAGCCTAAAAAAATAGGATTCAGGATTAGTCAAATCATAGTTAGAAAAATAGGCAAACTTATCCCTAAGCGTTTTAGAACTCCCCTGTAAGGGAGTTGGACAATGTTCCCATTGGGTAAAATTAAAAACAGGTCTCATGGTGTTTGATTTGTGTAAAAAATGATGCCCATAATGTTGATAGCAGAAAAGATCACCATAATTGGCTGAATTCAAATACAAATCTTCAGCATCAAAGGCAGCATAATATTTTAAATCAGAAAACAATGCATGAACTGCCTGCACATCCCAATCATCCGAATGTATGTCCCGTGTCACCACATCTCCTAAGGAGACACGGAAGACGTATGGAACATGAAGGACCTCAGTCGGACCATGGATTTCATAAGCTACTGTGTCCCAAACGATGCCATCAGGAACTGGGAAAGCTGAAATATTCACAAAAGACTGGTCAGGTTTCATGATATGGGACGAAGTATGAGGAGCCAAAGTTCCATCGACCATTTTTACTGCAGAGCGTTCAGGGAGATAATGGCCATTTATAAGTAAAAAGAACACTGTCACAAGTCCAATTGACATGAAGAGAAATATCAGGATAAGCACCAACCAAATGTAGGTCCATGGGGGAACGAAGTATGTCTCTTTGAACCAGGAGTAAAAAATATGCAACTTAGACTTAGGCGCATCAGACAAACTGGAGGATGAGGAGGACGAGGCAGAAGAAAGGTGTGCCGATTCTCCATCACAGGCACTCACTGGATTTGCAAGCAAAGGTGAAAGCGTCGAATCGTCCATTCATACTCGTGGGCTAGATGGTATCTCACTCACGGAATCAATAACCGGAAAAGGGCACACAATATCCATTGCAGAAGATGATTGTCACAAAGGCTGAAGATCAATTACAGTGTCCATCATATGAGCAGACATTCTTGTAGCAGTAGGTGACGACAAAATTAATGGTGCTAAGGATATTGCGTTGCACGAAACTGCAGGTGTCACACTATTCAGAATCGGCCACACGGTGTAACTTGACATGGTCCACTGAGATGTACCTGTTGTCTTTGCGACCTGGCAATGGAGGTAGAATGACAGTACGAGTACCCTTCAGTCCAAGTACTGAAACAGGAGCACGGTATGAGGGACCAAATTCTTTTTTGTTTTCAATCTTCTCCCGCACCAGATCTCCAACTTTAGGTAGTCAACCGGTAACAGGAATCAGTTGTGCATCAGCAGGCGAAGATGGTAAATGCTCAGTTGCCAGAGTATCACGTGTCTTTTGTAGACCCTGTAACATAGCAGAATGATTATCTACGTCAAACTTAGAGGCAGCCGCCACAATGTCCAGACCATCAAGGTCAGGAACAAACATGTGAAAGCCAAAGAGCATTTCGTAAGGGGTCCGCCCACCCAGAGATCTTCTAGGGAGATTATTTAGTGCACGTTGGACCCCATACAAGTGGGACAGCCAGTCCCTGCCAGTACCTAAGACTCTAGCTGTCAAGGATTGCTTTAAGTCACGGTTAATTCGCTCCACAACTGAATTGCTCAGGCCTGTATGGAGACGAAAACTTCACCTGTACCCCCAATTACTTCATTGCATCCTTGTAAGCCTTAGAGGCAAACGCTGGACCTTGGTCAGAATGGAAGGTACCACAGGCAAACATCCCGATAAAGACACGCAAATCCCTGATGACATTTCGAGCGTCAGCACTACGCTGTGGCCATACCCACAGGAATCGAGTGCACGAATCAACCGCAACCAAGATATACTTGTATGCAGTATCAGAAGAAAGAGGACCACAGTGATCATGATAGACACAGCCAAAAGGTCTATTAGAAATACATAGCTGTGTTTGTGACAGATGTGGGACTGTAGAAGGCTTGATTTGTTGACAAACATCACAGCAAAGAACATAGTTACGAGTCTGTTTATATAAACCACGCCACCAATAACGTTGCTGAAGAATAGAGACTGTTGCCGACATACTAGCATGTGCCGAAGCAATGCCTTCGTGTGCGGCCTTGATCAAAGCTTCTCTGCGGTCAGAGTTGGGAATCAGCCGATCCCCAACTGAAGGAATGGTAGCATAAGGAACCTGTTCGGGAGTTACATGATAAGAGTATTTAGAAGGGAAACCCGCAGGATAATTACCTCCCTCCCTAGTTGCAGCGACCGCTGCCAGAATCTCATTATCAACCTTAGTCATAGATCTTGTAACTGCTGCTATGGAACACGTGGCTACTGCAGACTTGGCTGCTTCATCAGCCAGAGTATTACCAACAGCGTGTGTTCCGACACGTTGGTGGCCTAGAGTGTGAATAACATGTGTGAGAGGCAGACGTTGTTTAAGATCTGCCACTCGAACCCAAAGCGTTTTATGCTTAATTGCGCTGCCTTTAGAATCGCGGTAATCATTTTGAGACCAAAAGAATAAGTTGTCATTGAACGACTGGACACAATAGTAAGAATCGCACACAATAAGAGTATTCACAAGAGGATCAGCAAACTCTAGAGCTAGAACAAGAGCACGCAGCTCGGCCAATTGCGCCGTGCAGTCTCCTAGTGCCTGTGTGTGCACAATGGATGACTTAAACTCCCCATCTTAAATGGAGCCCGCCACAATAGAGCTAGCCGCTGAATAAGCATGTTTGGAACCCGTGGACGGTTGCGCCGAGCCATCGGTATAAATGATGCATTTGTAATCACTCAGAGGAAGAAGCGACAAAGGAGGAGGATGAACAAATTCATACTGTAAAAACTCCTGAGTCTGAAGAGATGCATCAAAGACAAATGTGACATCCGAAGACGTCAAAGAGGTAGCCCACTGAATCCAACGTGGGTGTAACGCTTTCGAGTTAGGTACACTTGCTTTAGTCACCGCTTCCAAAGCAGGGAAGGGAGTGACCATAAGAATGCGTTTGCCCTGCGCCAGTGAGCATTCCTTTAGAATCGCCATCTGCACTGCCGTCAAGAATTTTTCAACAGAGGAAAAACGCATTTCAGCCGCAGTGTACAAGTGTGATTTGTATGCAATAGGTATTCTCCTTCATTGAATGTTAAGTACGTGAAACCCACTGCCCCAGAAACTATACGTATTACCAGGTTGGTGGTGTTATCACGAGTCATTAAGAAGTTAGTCGCAAGCAACTCCGCCTGCAAAGACTGCAGAATGGAAGAATGTTCCGGAAGCCAGCTGGCAGATGAAAACTTAGGTTGTATCAACGCATAAAGCGGTTTGATACGCTGAGCATAATCGGGAATGTAAGTCCTCCCGAAATTCAAAAAACCCAGCAGCGATTGTAACTTTTTCAAAGAAGAAGGTGGTTGCAAATGTGCACATTTCTCTAGGAAGTGAGGTGTCAGACCCTTTCCCTCATTATTGAGCTCGTAGCCCAAAAAGAGCACTGCCAGATGGGCAATGGGTGACTTTGCAAAATTAAATTTATAACCGTAGTCGGCAAAAGACAATATTATGTGGTCGACTCGGTCAAGATGCGAGGCGAGGTCGTCGTCAGTCAAATAGATGTCATCAACATATGACAAGGTCTGAGGGTCAATGTCATGCAACAAAGACACAATGCGCGCCGCAAATGCCCCGGGGCTATTCTTATACCCCATAGGCAACCATGTAAATTTTTTCTGATTTCCGACGGCACTGAATGCTGTCAGGTCACCACTCGCACGGTCGAGATTGTGACTGTAGAAACCATTCAAAATGTCAAGTGTCGTTTTGTATTTTTTACGAACAATATTATTCACCAGCAAAGGTGCGGCAATGGCTGTTCAAATTTCTATAATCCAATACAATCCGAAAAGAACCATCAGGTTTAGGGACAGTAAAGAAAGGATTATTCATAGGTGATACATATGACTCAATGACCCCCTGGTACTCCAATTGTCTTAGAATGTCACAAACCGAAGCCTTTGCTTCTCGTTTGATGGGATATTGAGGTTGAGGTTGTGGCATAGAGCGCAATGGTATTTCATGAGCTGGCGAATCAACATCCCAACCCACCTGATTGTGATACACCGCTGGGGCTAAGGCCAAAGCCCATTCCTCCGCGAAAGCCTACGCTTGTTCCTCAGGGACACAACGTGAAAAACTCGAAAGTATCACATCTTCTCCTCTAGAAGAGGCTAACACAAAGGGTGGCAACCAATCCTTCTCCGCCAATAAAATGTCATATGTAGGGGTTAGATTCTCCCAGAAAACAACCTTAATGGGACGCAGGATATCACCTTCAATTTTGAAAATGACTTTGTATAGTCTATCCGGGGGGGCAACCCGGGTATCTGCAGTCTCAATTGTAACAAATGTGTCAGTTCCTGTCACATCCAGACGGGGACGTAGAGCCTCCCTGACTATGGTAACTTCCACCGCGCTGTCGAGCAGAGTCACTGCCCAAGTCCAATCCAGGAGTTGCGTCCTCACCGTCTGTGGCATATCTCGCCGTTAAAGCGGCAACCTTTTTCTTTTGAAAAGGAGGTCGGGTTTGTGCGAAATCACCCTGCTTGTCCTTGACTTCAAGGCTGTTCACGAAGGTGTGACGCAGGTTGACTTCTACCCCGATCCTGGCGATCCCCTCCACCGGCTTGTGAGCCTGATGTTTCCTGTAAAGAACGAGGAGAACGCTGGTCAGGAACCTGAAATATGTCAGGAGACTTAATTTTAGCGCGATCGCGCAAGTCATAAGTACGTTCAGAAGCATCAGGGGTCGGTGAACTGGCACGCGAACCCTGCTTCTGTTGTTGGGAACCCTGTTTCTTATTTCTTTGCCAATTCTTTTTAGGAAAGAAAGGGCGCCCATCCTTGTCAGGCTGGGCTTTCTGTTGAACTTGAGACTGCGTTTGTGTTTGAGTTGTAGGCTTATTCCCCAGACTATTGCGGCCTATGGTTTTATAAGCCTTCGCAATAATCTTTGGTAATTCTCGTGGTCTGTCAGCCTCCGCAACCGCTTCTAAGCGGTTTGCTACTTGAAAGCTAACGGCATTGCCCTTGATATTCGCAAGGATCATATCAGCAACCACGTCGAACACTCCCACCAGTCTCATCCCCAGCTCAACAGCCGCTTCTGCTCCGTGTTCATCTTGAACGCGTTTAATCACAGAGGGGAGTACGGTCATGGAGGGAGTGCCAAAACACATAGAATATACCGCTGCAAACACCCTGCCACCAGGTGTTACAATCAGCCAATTCGGGAATTAAGTCTTTGGGTAAACTAATAGTTAAGATCCTGTGTTTCTCCACAGGAGTGGTATTCGTAAAGACAGCTTCTATCTGTCCAGATTTCTCGGCAAGCCAATAAGGAAATTCATCCTTATTCTGTGGGTGCTTGCCCATGACAGAATTAACTATAACGGGACTGATGGTCACGCCACCAGGACCCGTAGGTTGTATAGCAGTGCCAGGTGGTCCCACCTGGACTGTGAGGGTCACGTACTGTATTACCGCTCTATATACGCGCACTAACGATGTATGTAAGACGCGGAGCTCTGCCGAAGTCGCAGTTGTAAAAGCACGTGGGTGTGGGGTAAACCCAGCCAAAACGGGCCATGTGGCCCCATCTATAGATAAAGGGCCTAAACGGACTGCCGTTAATGGGTGAGGAAGGGCGCCATTAAACCAAATACGGTGTTGCCAAGCTGTAAGCGGAATCTCAAGAGCTCTATAAGGCTGATACAGCTGAGGAACACATCATCAGTCCCATCCACCGCTGGAAAGGTGACACAAGAGTAAAAAACTTCAAACTGGTGAGCCGGATCGGCTTCCACCACAAAAATAAGCGTGGCCCCAGCATCAGGGACTGCATAATGAGTCAAGTGCGCCCTCAGTGCGGCTCTGCTATGAGCCGGAATATCAACAGCCATTACAGAGAAGACAGTAGAACAACTTAAAGAATGGCAACGCAAACACAGGTTATAAGAAAAGAAATACCTTTTAAAACTTCGAGCTTGAATAAACCTATAAAAATGTCAATATAGGAGGTTACTCCGTCACAGCTGTCTCCGGAAACAGAATTGAGGGTATTGTGGACCAGCACGAGCACTACTCAAGCGTCTCGCAGATAAGAACCAGACCAAACGTTGGCGGCGCCATGTTGCGGGGATTCTGCTCATACACAGAACTATGCACAAGAAAACAGGACCTCAGTAAATAGGGGTGTACCTCCTATCACCTTAGTACCCAAAATCCCAACCGACTAGCAATAGTGTCTCATTCAGTCTCCTACAAATATCAAGAAGCTACGAATGTTTAGACAACCCAGAACACGAGCACTCCCGACTCACCTCAAAGTCGCGAGAACAAGACACTCTTTCACTCTCACGTACTTGTCCACAATAAAAATAATCAGAATCACTAAATAAGTTCAAAAAGTTTATTGTTATTTTGGTCAACCAATCAATACATTGAAATTATGTAAAGCTTATAAGGCTCAACAAGGAAGACAGAGAATGACTAAGTTCCATAAACCATAACGGTTAATTAAAGGTTAAAAGTTTCCAGAAGACAACATCAAATTGGTATTGAGTAATCAAATATGAATATATCAAATAATATGTAGTTCAAATCAAATCAAAGTCCTATACATATAAGAAAGAGGCCAGCATGAGGTCGCCTCAATGGGAAACACAAAAGAAAGCCAGCTCTCTCATTAGGAGAGTACCCTAAATCTCCTACTCTGCTCTAACTATGTATCCATAAGCAGTCTGCTGATTCTCTACTCTGCACTAACTTAAACTACACAATTCAACAATTATTGCGCCTACGCACAGTTCTCATGAAATGGTCCAACCAGGTTAAAGCGATATGTACAATTGTATGCTTATTAGCTTCTCATGACTCCTCACAATTCAGCTTCTCTCTGTGCCCTTCAAATTCACTGTTATCTGTAACAAGATGAGTTACAGGGACCAGCCTGCACTCTACAAGTGTCTTTGTGAATGGGATACTCATTAAAACATTACATGAATACCACAAGGAAAGAAAACATTCCACATGGGAAAGAGCGCGAAAAAAAACTTGAATTCGATAATTAGGACTCAAGCGTGACCTAGATATGAAATGTTCAGGTGTCACAAAACACGATGGCAACATTAGTCATTTTAAAATGCAGGCCTATACAAGCCATGGTCAATCTAAATGTGAATAAACATTAATTCTCTTTTATAAGTAACATTTGTGTGTTAATGTCATGTGAATGCAAAATATTTAGGAGCCTATTTACAAGCCCCTTGCGCCGCTGGCGCGTCACTATTAATATGGGAAAAAGTGATGCACCGGCAGCGCATGGGGGCTTGTCAATGAGCCCCTTAATATACAAAGCCTAACCATTAATACCCAAAACATTTTTGGCTAATCAGAAACCTGAATTAATGATAGATTTTGTTTAATGCCATAGGAACAATGTTGTCTTGTGTTTCTTTACAAATTATTGATTTATGCTTACCTTAAAAGTAATGTGTCATTATGTTTGCATGACGTGTTTTGCCTTCGCCAGCCTGAGCCTGGGTAGTTGATTACTATCCTCAGGATCAGAATCTGAATCTATCTAGACATTGGGGCGGCTCCTCCTTCAAGCTATGTGATGGAGTATAGCACATGTGGGTATTATTTTGCAGCGCATGTGTGGGCTATATTACAGTGCACCCCCACTTTTGTGTAGACACCTGAATCTTCCTTTGAGAATGCCAAATGCGTAATCTTTTACAGATTATGTGTGCTTATGAGCTGTGTTGTAACAGTGTCCACTTCTGGTGGATGGATTTAGATATGGGGTCATTATCCATAGCGGTACGATGTAAGCACTGTCACCTAAAACAAAAACAAAATATTTACAAAGATACTACATTAACCCATCCTACGTGTGGGCAAAGTATTATGTACACTTATCAAGCAAACATCCATTCCCAAAGTCTCCATTATAAAGACGATTATAAATCCCACTATGGCGGAACATGTAGAAGTCCTGTGCGCTTCCTAGAAAATATGTTACAAAGTCTGTTATAACACAGAAGGCATCACACACAACCAATATATTAAGTGAGTGGCTATTTTTTTTATTGCGGTATAAGAACTCATTTACAGATGGTAGGCATATTGCAACATGAGTACCATCTACACAACAAATAACATGGAGGAATTGGTCATTATGAAAATAAAAATTACTTTGTTGCACATCATGTTGTAAGCTTAGAAAAACAACATCATATCCAAACAATTACGAAAAAACCAGGATAAGGCACTTAGCGAAACTCCTCCTGCTACTGCAAATACTCCTTGGTAACTTCCAGAAGCTAACAGAGTACTTGCACATGTGGTGGAATTGCATTACTTCAACTGTCTGTCTTTCTAAAGTGGTTTTAGCTCAGAAATTAGTTCTAAAATAACCTAAGTACTTAGTCTATATTTCTCACAGATCTCCTCCTCTATTGATTGAAAAGGGTTATCCTAACTCTAAAAATCCACTCCTGTCTCCTCCACCTCCTCTGCAGACCAGCCAAAATTCTCATCCTCCTCGCCAACACATACAAGGCAGCCATTCTGACAGTGCCTGGTGCATTTTGGGGCTGTTTATATAGGTTGCACCTGATGCCAGTTGGTGGTAAATTCCACATGCAAAAACCACATCCTGCAACCAGTCACAATTTGTGAACACTTCATACATACAAATACCGAATTACTATTAGGAAATTCCTAATAGTAACTAAATTAACAATTTGTGTATTGGTAACTTCACAAAAGAAGCAAAAAAATCGACTTTCATAGGCAGCAAAACACTATTTGAGCAGTTGCAAACAGGTTATCGAATCGCTAAATGTTCATATATCTGGGCATTAGTCTCTGCTTTGAGATGTGATGATGATAAGCATAGTCCTGAAAAAAAGAAACAATCCTTGAGCGCGCAAAATTCAGTTACTCGCCGGATGCAAACGGCGTTAGTACCCTGGTTTTCACTTACTTCATTTAACTGCCATTAACTGTTAGAACTTAAAATACAGTCCTTTACCGTGATATTTCGTTCTAGAGACTTCCGTGACACCACTCCACTTCGGGTCACCTTTTAAAACTCTTACCAAACTGCACAAACTACGGCAGGTGCTGGTTTTACTGCCCTAGCTGGTAAGGGTTACCAATGGGATGCATGACTTTGTCCAAGTAAACATACAAACTGTTTGAACAAAATATGTCTCTTTGCAGCTTGCTAGTCCTATGTGAGCTACGAGGATGCTATCCCTGAAAGTTGATGCACACATCCTTGATTGTGAGATCTTTTCCCACAGTCTAATGGTATATCATACGACCACACTCTATATTTCATTAGTATGTACATACACCTACAAACAGTAAGTTCAACTGACATGTAATTCTTTCATTCCCAGGTGTCTCCTTTGTAAATTTTGCGTCCTGAAGAAGACTCTTCTCAAAATAATTGTGTTATTTGGGTCGAAACGTCGACAGACAACTATAATAGTGGACTGTTTTTTAAATTTTTATAAGACATCAACTCTCCAAATGGGAGTGGTTGCTTTAACATCTTAAATGTCCTTGTCAGCCACATGTAAATACTTGCACCATGTATCGACCTTGCACACTATTTAGCCACTTTATCACTATCACTGCACCATCACATTTTTAGGAGCACCTTGTTATAAGATTGATTCAGGATTTGAGTTCTTGTTAGAAACAAGACATTGTGATTGTGAAATAACAATAAATGTGTGTATCACATTTAAAAACCTTATTAGTGAAAGTTTTTCTACATCTATTGCCGTGGAAGTCGAGGGCCTCACTTCCCTCATAGGGACCATTTGTGCCTTTAATATTTATTACCTAGTATGGAGAGACAGCCTTCTTGTCAATATGGCCGGTTTATGTACACAGTACTCTAAGGTGTTCGAGACCAGCCTGAGGGGATCCCTGCACTGGTGTAACGAAACTGGAGGGGGCCCCCCTAAAAGGTACGTGGAGGGGCCCCCTCCAGACTCAATCAGGAGCTCTCGGCCAGAGTACTGAGCTGAGGAGCGCCCATTGAGCTTGGGCCCCCCCTGCACCGCGGGGGATGTGGAGGCCTGTGTTACTCCACTGGATCCCTGGCTCCCACAATGCTTAATTCCTTCTCATCAGCCTTCAAACTCGAATCTTAAGGGGCAAGGTAAACTCAGGCTCAGGATCACTCAGGTAACCCCCATTTGAGTGTCCCAAGACCCTTCTAGCTGCCCTCTCTGCGGAATCCATGTGTTCATAAACATCAGTATGCTTTTGGTCAGCAAAGAAGTGGGCACTCATGGGAATGATAAGTGCTCCTTTTCAACTATCTGATTAAACACAAAGCTTACAGGAAGCGTGGGTGTGTTACCTCAAGTTGCTCTTAGACTAGAGATCTCAGAAGTGTAAGAAATATTGGCAAATACGTTTTAAGGGATGGGCAAAGTGGACAATTATCCAAGGTCCCCACATTACTGGTAATATAATCTTTCTCTCACTCTTACCTGTGTTGATTTGTTCCTATCAGAACCTCTCTAATTCAGCTTTTGACTCTTTTGTCTTTTACTTAATAGATTGATAGACAGACAGGTAGGCACACAGGCAAGCAGACAGACGTACAGACAGACAGACAGAGTTTTATACTGATGCAGGCTTGAATTAGCAGACATCATAACTTGGATAAGAGAGGTCTGACACAGCTTCTTCCTGCCAGTTTCTATCTAGCGCTTCATACTAGCACCTTTGCCTTCTTCTCTGAGCCCCCGGTTTGCACAGATATTGGACTTTAAACAGCCTGCGCCCTCTACCTGACCTACCCTGGACCATGCCTGGCGGGTTAAGTGTTTACTGCTGCTATATATGTGTAAGCTGCAGGTCACAAGGTCGAATCCAAGAAGAGCCGGATTTTCCTTCCAAGGTCAGTAAATTGTTTCTGATAACATTTTGTAATGGGACACATGCCCCTTACAGAGTTTAGATACAAGCAAACATTGAATAATTCAAAAGAGGAGTGTATGTAAAGGAGAAGGAACAAGACTAGTTCCCCCGTACTCAGTTTGTAAATATATTACACAATGTAATTTCAGAAATGAACAAACATTCATACTGGACACAGTCCAGAAGGGCATAGTCAGTGCTTAATTTGTAAATGAATAAGGGCACAAATATTTGTTCAGAAGCCCGCTGCTGGCACTATCGATGGTCACCTGCCCTATTGACCACCAAAAGCGTTTTGTTGCACTACTGGTAAAATCCACCTGTACACCCCAGCTAGTTTCTTCAATTTCTTCAAGGAATTTAAAATAACATGTTCACCAAATTTTGCACTCAGGGTGGGACTGGCCACAGCGGGCATCTGCCATTTCCCCAAGAGGCTGGAAGAGAGGGGGCCAGTTTTGAAGCGGTGGGGGCCGGTTTCTTTGTCCGACAAAATTGCCAGTCCTGCTTTGGATTCCCATCCGGCCCTGGTTGCACTCTAACAAACATTGGAATGTTTTTACTTCCATCATTTCTGTGTAGTGTATTATCTGTTTGTCGTTCAGTTAGTTTAGGTCTCTCCCTTGTGGTCTTCTGCCTTCTCTCATTCTACAGTAACTTTCTCACTTCCTTAGTGTCCCTGTTCCTTATTCCATCTCCTCCCTGGGTGGGTCTCTCATGTTCTCTTCTTCTTCTTCTTGTACCTCCTATGTCTCTTTCTACCTTGCTAGCTTCTTTTTAATTATTCTGTCTCCCTTTTTCTACACTTGTCCCGTTCTCCCTTCCACTGTTTGTTCTCCATCTAATAGTCGTCTTCATATATTTTCTCACTCCTCCCTTTTTCATGTCTCACCAGCCTCTCCTTTTCACTCTTCCTCATTCTGTGTCATGTGACAGTAGCATTTCTCACTGTGGACCCCTCCATCATGATTGGAGGCATAAAAAGCTGTCCGGATCTCAGCCCTGGCACGATTTAGATTTTTTTAACCACTGTCAATCCGTATCGTAGCCACTGTGATATGGGCCCTAGTGAAAGGAAAGAAATGCCCTCTGGCTGCTGTCTGAGTTATAAAATACATGTCTGGTCTCCAGGAAGCCAGTCCAGTAACTGCACTTCTTTTACTGCCAGCTTTGCTTCTCGTAAGCAAGGACTATAAGTAAAAAGTGTGTATTTACGCACCACTTTCAGGTTTTCAAAACACATAAACAAAAGCCATTGTCATTTACAATGCAAATAGCACAAATTCTCGCAAAACCGAGACCTACTGTATTGCAAATGCTTGTTTTTTATTTGAGCTGATTTTGGAAAGTGGGCCCTTTCTGAATGAGGATGGCAAAATGCTAGCCGCAGCAACCACAGTTGCAGCTTTTTGCCAGAATTTATTTTGCAGTTACTTAATAAATATATTTATTTAGCAGCATTTAGATTTAAATCATCAACTATTCATAGCAACATGAATCGCCCATCCCTCCCTGAGGATGTGGTGGTTAGCATAGTTTAGAGAAGTAGCAGGTGTACGGAGTAGTTGTGCCAGTGGTTGATTTTAATTGATGAAGACACGCATATAACTTCTAAGACAAAATACTACAAAGGAACATTCTAGGTATGAAATGTACATATTTACAATTTCTACTTCATCTCCTTCAGGTGGTTCAGTAACGAGCAGCTCATTTGGATACCTGTCCCATCTGGCTACTTTGCACAGGCTACCGATGAAGGCTAGAAGAACTTTCAAAATTCTTTGTACGGGACTGTGGTGATCAGAGAGGGGCTTAAGTTTCTGCCCCTTAACATCCTTCCTTGTTGCTATCTCTAGGTTTACTAAGGCATGCTTCAGTGGATGCAGGTTTTCTGCATAGCTCCTGCCCCTTGGTATTCCCTCCAAGTTAAAGTTTTCTCAGTATCCCATTTAATAGTCTGTTGCAAGGCATTTAAGAATTGTCCCTTCAGTGATAGCTTTTAGTTGGAACAGGTCACTTTACCTCACCGAGGTCATAAACCTGTTTGGGGAATTAACAGAATCCAATTAACATAATACAGCATTTGTCTCTCGATCTTTGGTTCACTTTTTATTAGCTTGGACATTATCACTTCTACTCCCTCTCACCCCATGTGCTCTACTCTCATTCTCTCCCTTCTCCTTCTGTCTCTCTCTCCCTCCCTCTCTTCCCCTGTCTGAATTTCTCGTTTCACCCCCTTTATCCATCTCACTTTGAAGCTATAAGTTGTTTGGTTTAATATACTTTATGATTATGCTTGTCTGTGATTACCTTTTATTACTTTTGCTTTCAGTGCGTCATTGTGCATTCACTGTAAACTTACTATATGTTGATTTGTTATCTCCACGTTCTAGATTGTGACCGGTTGGCTCACGAGCTCTCGTGAGTCTGCTTTTGGCAGCTGAACTTGCGCTTTGTGACTTGCTGGACACCCTCTGGTCGTGGGCATGCTATACTGAAATAAATCACTTCTCTGAGCGTTTATTCCTGGAAGTTTGCTCATTCAGCATCTGACGACGAACCGATTTCAGCAACCCTCCGCCCACTGCCCGGACACGCTCTTGGACACTTCATCTGTGGGACTCTTTGTGTTGCTAAAGACTGATTTGATGATTGGGGAGTGTAAACAGAGCCTTCTATTGCTGGCTAACTTGGTGAGATGGCACGTTCTGGACAAAGTGTTGCAGCACCCTTGAGCTTTTCTCCGGTTAGAGTGTTTATTGGGCCAAAGGAGGCGCAGCAAAGACCACAAACTCGCTCTTTATGTGTGTAAAAGGCCGCTTTATTGAAGACAGGTGCACCTCACAATGTTACCTTGGCCTTTGCCTTACAAAACTACACCTCACTAGACCAATGGTTTACCTACTTGCCTCCTCCCCCAACCCCTAAGGTTTCCCCCTTATATACTTTCCATGCAACTGTTTAAAACCCCTACTCATTCATTAACTGTCGAATTTTAACTCCTGTAACCTCTTACCTATTTCTATAAACATATACCTATCTAAGTATCTACTATCTTAATTTCTCATATATTGCTTCCTCCCAGTGTAACTTGTTCACAACTGTAAACTTAACCTGTAACCATGTAAAAACTAACTGCCAACCGCCTTGCATCTGCTACAAGCGACAGCCAAATACAATTATTCCCCGCGCACCAGTGCTCAACAAAAAATGCCATATATGTAGAAACCTAATGTAAAAACTCCCAAAATAAAATTAAGGGTGGGAAAAAATGTCCACCGTCCCTGGCCGGCTGCCATGTCACCTTACTAAATATGGTGACACGGAGCACAAGATGTGTTTATACTAGAGAGGTGGCCCTAAAACCAGAGGGAACAGGGCACTACTAAGCAGTAGAAGAAAAAAGTTTTTCCCTTGGGTTCAAAGTTAAAAATACAGTCATTCACAGACTCACTCAGAATGGTAATGCACCATGCATCAAATATACCTATGGAATGAGACCTCCCACCATGAACTAATGTACCACCAAATTAGAAATTAAACATCAGAGGCTTTAATTACACAAGAGAATACCGTCATAAAACCATTATAGTTTGCATCATTAAAAAACATTCAATAATATAAAATTCATATACAACAAGCAGTACAAAAACAATGTGTACAATAGTATAAAAACCTCACATCGGATTAAAAAAGCAATATTTACAGTATTAAAATAAACACAATATAGGAAAAAATGGGGGGGGGAACACTGGTCCTAACGGGGAGACCCTATTGCACAGTCTAAAGAATGCTGTTGCATAACCTGATCCAACTGTTTACATCAAGTTCATATCCTGATGAATGCACAACTCAATTCATTTGAGTGATTCCTCATGGTCGGATTTAGAAATACTAGCGTCGATGCGTTTCGGTGGAAATAGCTAATTGAGTCCCACCTTCGTCAGGACAAAGAGATAAGGGATTATTACTTCCCTCCTTGGAGTGCTAACAATGTGAATAATCTAAGAAAGAGTGTAGGACTTGGCCTTTTTGGCTAAAGTTCCCTAAACTTTTTGCTTTCCCCCTAGACCGTTTTCCTGACATAGAGTTGCCAATTTAGATGCTTTGGGTACTTTGCCACTGCTGATCAGTGTCAAAGTACAAGTGTTCCCTGTGTAAAGTGTAATGGTAATTGGTTGGCCATGATTGGTATGTTGCCTTACTAGTAAAGTCCCTAGTGATGTGCACTCTGTGTCCCGGGGTTAGTAATGCAAAGGTGCGCGGAGAAGGGAACTCAGGCCTGCAAGTGTAGGGCCTGCGCGCAGTTTGCTAAGTTAGCATGTTGTCCTGACAAGTGCAACCACTTGTCAGGTCTTACTTTCCCTTTTGCGTACACAGTGAGCACCCCTGTGGTAGGTCCCGGGTAGCCCCTGGGCGGGGTGCAGTGTAGGTAACAGGCAGGACATATACTGAGGTGTGTCTTATGTCCTGACAGTGGAAAACGCTCCATTTCGTTTTTCACTGGTGAAAGGCCATTCTGCCTATAGGACAGAATGAGGGAGGCTGGGTATTGTGTTTGTTAGCCTAGTTTCCCATAAGTTTAAAATGGAGAGGTGAAGTTTAGTATGTATGAACTCACAGCGGCATAACACATCTTTCTATGAAAGTGGTTTTATCACTGTGGGTTCAGAAGCCACACTTTTAGAAAGTGGCTGAGTTTTGTGCTTTAAGCATTTCTGTGTGTCTCTGCTGAATGTGGATTGACTGTCTGGATCTGAGAGGGGAGAGGAGCCGGGGGAGGTCTTGACCCAGGGAGGGGTTGAGATGGCACCAGGCTGACCTGCATCTGGAGAGTAGGCGAGGAAAAGCACCGGGAGGTGAAGAGGCCTGGGTTGCAGCTATAAAACAATTGACCCATCTCCTGCTGAGTGATTAAGGATCCAGACCCCCAGTATCAAAGGGAGCAAGGTGACACTGGGAGGGAGACACCCAGAACTGATTTAGGCAGGGGTCAGGGACCCCTGAGCACAATGAACTTCAAAGACATTTAGGGGTATAACTATGAGAGCTGAGACCCCTGAACGTTGGAATAGAAATGGATTGAGACTGAAAAGGCTTGGACCGATTTTGTGTTCAAGAGGAACCTCTGCTAAGGAAGGAACAACTGAAGAGACTGCTGGGAAGGACCAACCCTTGCTTCGTGATCTGGGGCTGGTCTGCAGTTTGCTGTTTTAACCAAGGAAGAGGCTGTTGGGACTGTGCTGTGTGCGCTGGGTCCCCCTGCTTGAAGAAGACTGTGCTTTTTGCTGTGTCTTGTAACCCCAAGGGCCCGAGGTGAGCTGGCTCCCTGTTTGGAAACACAGGAACATAAAAGTTTCCGGAGAAGTTTCAAGCGACGCGGTGGGCGCGTGTTGTGGCAGCTTGAGACCCTCGGAAGGTGTGCCCTGTGATCTTGGACACACGGAGAAGAAGTGATTTGCGGACGCGCTGGGTGCGTGTCGTGGTGCACAGCAGGCGTTGGTGAAGAGCGCCTGGTCAGCGTGTGCATCGGAGGTGACGTGAGACTCGGACGCGCAGGGTGCATGTCGTGGTGCACCGCAGGCGCTGGTGAAGAGCGCCTGGTCGGCGGGTGCATCGGAGGTGAAGTGAGTCTCGGACACGCAGGGTGCGTGTCGTGGTGCACAGGAGACGTTGGCGAGGAGCGCCTGGTAAACGTGTGCACCGAAGTTGAAGTGAGTCTTGGACGCGCTGGGTGCGTGTTGTGGTGCACAGCAGGCGTTGGCGAAGAGCGCCTGGTCAACGTGTGCATCGGAAGTGGAGTGAGTCTCGGACGCGCAGGGTGCGTGTCGTGGTGCACCGGAGGCGCTGGTGAAGAGCGCCTGGTCGTCGAGTGCACCGGAGAAGAAGTGAGGCTCGGACACGGTGAGCGTGTCAGGGTGCGGCCGAAGGCGTTGGTGAAGAGCGCCTGGATATCGGGGCACCGGAGTTGGAGTAAGTCTCAGTGAAGCAGTGTGCGTGCTTTGGTGCAACCTGGGACTGTGGAGGTGATCGGCTGATCATCGTGTGCACCGGAAGAAAGTGAGTCTATGCAACGTGGTGTGCGGGTCTTGGTGCCAACTGAGACCGCAGGAAGGAGTGCCTGGTGAGCGTGCATTCGGAGTCGACGTGAAGTCCCATCAGCGTTGCGTGTGTGGCTTCGTGCCAGAGGAGACCCGGAGGGTGCTGTGGTGAAGTGCACCCGGAGTAACGTAATCTCAGGGGCGTGGGGTACGTGTGCCCTGCGGCCGCCTGAGACCTTCCTAACAGTCGCGGCCCGGACCGGCAGCCCAGAGGAGCTGAGCTGCCAGGCGGAGCCGCTGAGGCCCATTGAGAAAGTTCTACATGGAAGGCCCAGTTCGCTGAAGGAGGAGAGGAGAGTGGGGTCGCGCCCCCAGGTAACGTGGATCACTGCCTGGGCGGGGCGCGGGCTCGGAGGGACACTCTCTCGGCCTCTCAGACCTTCTGGCGGCGTGAGCCTTTGCTTCGGCTCAGAGTGGGGCACGTACTGCGTTCAAGAGCGGCAGTATTGGGGCCAGAGTGAGAAGCTGTACTTTGTGTCATCGTTGATACGTGTGGAGGGGCAACTGTTATCGAAGAGGCTGACTGTCGTAATACACATTGCCAATATTGCTGCTAACAAACTGCCGGACTGTCTTAGGATGCCTGACATTATTTCTGCATAACAAAGTACACGATTGTAGCGCTACGCATTGCATTATTTCTCCCTTGCAAAGTACAGGATTGTAGCGGCCCGCATTGCATTATTTCTTCATTGCAAAGTACATGATTGTAGCTACGCATTGCATTATTCCTTCATTGCAAAGTATATGATTGTAGCGGTGCGCATTGCATTATTTCTTCAGTGCAAAGTACGTGATTGGGGTGTGACGCATTGCATTATTCCTTCATTGCGCAGTACATGATTGTAGCGGTACGCATTGCATTATTTCTCCCATTGCAGGTACCGGGGTGTATCGTTACGCATTGTATTAATTCTCCTGTGCCCAGCACAGGTTTGTATCGTTACGCAAAGCACTATTGTTTGTCCATTGCAACGTGTGTGATTCTAGCATTACGACCAGCATAGCATTTTGAAAGCGGTGGTTGGGACTTGAACCTACCAACCAGCCGGAACGAATATTACCCTTTATTATATGTTGGCTTATGTATCGTGTGGTCTGATCGTATATCTTTTTACATAAAGTTTATACTCGTTTTTATCAAACTTGTGTGGAGTCCATTTGTGGTGTCACCAGTGGGTTGCTGTGAGCGTGGTTGCACATACTGTACACTCGTGCCTTGGAGATAGGCCTGGCTGCTCGTGCCAAGCTACTAAGGGGGTGAGCGGGGCTATCTCAAACGGTGTCCTTACTTGGCCTAACGTTGAGGGAGGAGTCCCGGGTCTCGCATTTAGTGACAGTGGTGCGGGACGGGGACTCCGGCTTCCAACAAAGAGGAAAACATACAGAAATATACTTTAGATATATATCTACAAAATAAAATATCACATCTTAAATTTTCATTTTCTCTAATATTCCTTGCATTCAGCACATCACAGAGACACATGATGTACCATATCCCCACAGAGACATCCCTCTGATAAATAATCTCCTTAGGTGGCTGTAGTTTACCCTAGAAAACTCTAAAAACCTTTCAGTGCCAGTTATTTACTAATCTCATCCATTGTACCCCTGCATTCACACAGTCAGCAAGGCCATTCACCCAGAATCATGCTTATTCAAATGAACAAGAATGACACTCACCGCTATTGGTGATGTATGTCCCAACTATTTTGAAAGGATAGATGAAATATCATATGATCTGATATGGATTAATAAGGTGATTTCACAATTGTACCGCCAGGGAGAATTAATCCTTTTCTCTGTTCTGGAAGAGAATAAAGTAAAAGGGAACTTATATGGTACTTATATTGTGTTTCAGGGTTCTAAGTTGCCCCCCTGTGAGGGTGAGACCCTCTCTCCCAGATCTTTATATCTAATTGATCTTACCTTAATGGCAGGTCAAGTCTCTCTTTATCTAGGAGTGGACTCCATGTGCAATATTGTCCAGGAAATATATCTTTTTTGCTGGCAGGTTAGAAAGTCAGATACCGCTAGCCAGGGAATCAGGTAGTTCTTATTTATCTATCCTCTTCATTTCAAGCTGCGGTTGTCCTTCACCTGCGGTTTAGTTCCCACACCTGGATAGTGTTGTTCTTGTATTTAGCATTACACCCCTGAAAAAAGCAGGCAGGCCCAAGTCCAATTAGTTATTTAATTAGGGGGCCGAGGTTGATAAGTCCCTATAGGCTGCCTATTTTTGCCTTTATAAGGTAACATGATGACATAGTTATGAGTCGGCCAGATCTCTCTAGAGCATCCTATGTCTACAAAAAAAGTCCTGGCCCTTGCCTAGTGGATTTCTGTGTGGCTCCATATAGATAAGTTTATCTGATACTCAGCTGGGTAGGGTTAGTCCCCATTCTACGGGAGGCATTTCAATCAGCTTCACATATGGGCTAAATCCTCAATTAAAACCAGTTATCCTCTATTCTCTATCTCATCATGTATAACCCTCCAATTCACAATCTACTCATTCTCAACAGCCACTATTTTAAGCGGTGGTGTCTCTTTCTTGACTCCCTCTGCCAGCCACAAAACAGTGGAGGAATCTCACTATTCTAAATCAGCCCCACTCTATGACTAAAAAGGCTCCTAAATGCGCGTTCATCAATGTAATGGCCTTACTACGGGTCACAAGCAGACGCGCCCCACAAGCAGCGTGACTTAAAGATCCAAAGAGCGCGGCTGCAGTTCCCTGTTACCCGGCGTAGGCTAAGCTTGAAATACGCTCAGCTTCCTCCCTATCTGCCAGACAAGCCTACATGGTCACTCACCTTCAATACGGGTATTGGTAGGTCATCCGGTTCTGGTAACCGGTCTCTGTGGTTCAAGTCCCCTAAGAGCCCACCAACAACCCGGAAGTAGATACCCTGCATAGTCCTACTTATAAAGTAATGTATTTACGCGACTGAAACTACGGTGGCCATCTTTAAATAGGCATATTTATATACTTGTTACTTTGCCCTTGTGGTTTAGGGTACGTAGGAGAAACTGGCCGAGAATTTAGTCAACGGCTATATGAACACAGGTCTGCCATTAAAATCAAGAAAGAAAATACCCCCTTAGTGAATAACTGGATGGAGAAAAATCACAATTTGACAGACATTAGATGGCTGATCCTGGAAAAGATTAGGGAACAAATGAGGGGAGGGAATAAAGTAGCCAGGAGAAAACTCAGGGAACAGTGGTTCATTTCCAAATTTGATACCTTCAGATGTGGTTTCAATAATAGAGAGGACTGGGAACGGATTATCATTGGTTAAATACCCCTTTTTGTGATTGAGAACGTTTTTTTTTTACGATCACTGTTCCGTTAGAGACAACCCGCCATATCCCTAAATATACGTATATACTCCTTTCACAATATTTAAAAGTAATATATATTAACCAACATATATTTTTGTCCTGTTGTGTTATATGCTGGGGAGTAGAGCTCCTCACAGACTTAGTAGTCGTCCGATTGGATTAAACTGTTAAGGAGACAAAATATCTGCAATAGGATCACATCTTTACACGAGATCAGGCAGAATGCAGAGGTTTATTAATATAATATATATATATATATATATATATATATATATATCTGTTCTATTAAAAATTGCCTCTAAAAATAAATATCCAAACTGAGAGGCTTTCAAAACCCACGAAGAGGTAACTTTTACGCCCAATATGCCTATTTAAAGATGGCCGCCACAGTTTCAGTCACGTAAATACATTACTTTATAAGTAGGACTATGTGGGGTATCTACTTCCGGGTTGTTGGTGGGTTCTTAAGGGGAGTGAACCACAGAGACCGGTTACCAGAACCGGAAGAACTACCAATACCCGTATTGAAGGTGAGTGACCATGTGGGCTTGTCTGGCAGATAGGGAGGAAGCTGAGCGTATTTCAAGCTTAGCCTACGCCGGGTAACAGGGAACTGCAGCCACGCTCGTTGGATCTTTAAGTCACGCTGCTTGGGGGGCGCGTCTGCTTGTGACCCGTAGTAAGGCCATTACATTGATGAACGCGCATTTAGGAGCCTTTTTAGTCATAGAGTGGGGCTGATTTAGAATAGTGAGATTCCTCCACTGTTTTGGGGCAGGCAGAGGGAGGCAAGGAAGAGACACCACCGCTTTAAATAGTGGCTGTTGAGAATGAGTAGATTGTGAATTGGAGGGTTATACAATGATGAGATAGAGAATAGAGTATAACGGGTTTTAGTTGAGGATTTAGCCCATATGTGAAGCTGATTGTAATGCCTCCAGAAGAATGGGGACTAACCTTACCCAGCTGAGTATTAGACAAACGTATCTATATGGAGCCACACAGAAATCCACTAGGCAAGGGCCAGGGTTTTTGTTTGTAGACATGGGATGCTCTAGAGAGATTTGGCCGACTCATAACTATGGTCATCATGTTACCTTATAAATGCAAAAATAGGCAGCCTGTAGGGACTTATCAACCTCGGCCCCCTAATTAAATAACTAATTGGACTAGGGCCTTCCTGCTTTTTTCAGGGGTCTGTCCCTAAATACAAGAACAACACTATCCAGGTGTGGGAACAAAACCGCAGGTGAAGGAGAACCGCAGCTTGAAATGAAGAGGATAGATAAATAAGAACTACCTGATTCCCTGACTAGCTGTATCTGACTTTCTAACCTGCCAGCATAAAATATATATTTCCTGGACAATATTGCACATGGAGTCCACTCATAGATAAAGAGACTTGACCTGCCATTAAGGTAAGATCAATTAGATATAAAGATCTGGGAGAGAGGGTCTCACCCTCAGAGGGGGGCAACTTAGAATCCTGAAACACCATATAATTACCATATAAGTTCCCTTTTATTTTATTCTCTTCCAGAACAGAGAAAAGGATTCATTCTGCCTGGTGGTACAATTGTGAAATCACCTTATTAATCCATATCAGATCATATGATATTTAATTTATCCTTTTAAAATAGTTGGGACACACATCACCAATAGCGGTGAGTGTCATTCTTGTTCATTTAAATAAGCATGATTCTGGGTGAATGGCCTTGCTGACTGTGTGAATGCAGGGGTACTATGGATGAGATTAGTAAATAACTGGCACTGAAAGGTTTTTAGAGTTTTCTAGGGTAAACTACAGCCACCTAAGGAGATTAATTATCAGTGGGATGTCTCTGTGGGGATATGGTACATCATGTGTCTTTGTGATGTGCTGAATGCAAGGAATATTAGAGGAAATGAAAATTTAAGATGTGATATTTTATTTTGTAGATATATAACTAAAAGTATATTTCTGTATGTTTTCCTCTTTCTTAGATTATTCACATTGTTAGCACTCCAAGGAGGGAGTTAATAATCCCTTATCTCTTTGTCCTGAGGAAGGTGGGACTCAATTAGCTATTTCCACCGAAACGCGTCGACGCTAGTATTTCTGAATCTGACCAAGAAGAATCACTGGAATGAATTGAGTTGTGCATTCACCAGGATATGAACTCGATGTAAACAGTTGGATCAGGTTATGCAACAGCATTCTTTAGACTGTACAATAGGGTCTCCCCGTTAGGACCAGTGGTCCCCCCCATTTTTGTCTATATTGTGGTTGCTTTAATACTGTAAATATTGCGTTTTTAATCCGATGTGAGGTTTTTCTACTATTGTACACATTGTTTTTGTACTGTCTACTGCTTGTTGTATATGAATTTTATATTATTAAATGTTTTTTAATAATGCAAACTATAATGGTTTTATGACGGTATTCTCTTGTGTAATTAAAGCCTCTGATGTTTAATTTCTAATTTGGTGGTACATTAGTTCATGGTGGGAGGTCTCATTCCATAGGTATATTTGAAGCATGGTGCATTACCATTCTGAGTGAGTCTGTGAATGACTGTGTTTTTAACTTTGAACCCAAGGGGAAAACTTTTTTTTTCTACTACGGAGCACAAGATGGCCATCTAAATACCCCGGCCGGCAGCCCAATATGCCCAGCCCAAAAAGAGCCCAATTGGGCCTGAGCCGCACCATTGGCCCAAAACCCCCGGGAGTAAAAGCCTCCCTAGAGGTCGGCTGCCACCCAAAGCCCCATTGGACCAAAGGAGGCGCAGAACAGACCACAAACTCGCTCTTTATGTGTAAAAGAGGCCGCTTTATTGAAGACAGGTGCACCTCACAATGTTACCTTGGCCTTTGCCTTACAAAACGACATCTCACTAGACATTGGTTCACCTACTTGCCTCCTCCCCCCACCCCCTAAGCTTTCCCCCTTATATCCTTTCCTTGCAACTGTTTAAAGCCCCTACTCGTTCATTAAGTGTCAAATTTTAACCCGTGTAACCTCTTACCTACTTCTATAAACATCTACCTATAAGTATTTCCTATTTTAATTTCTCATTTATTGCTTCTTCCTGTTGTAACTTGTTCACAACCGTGAACTTAACCTGTAACCATGTAAAAACTAGCTGCCAACCGCCACTCAGAAAAGTCCTACTCCCTCACCGACTTTTCTGACACCCCTCCTCACCCCCCACTAGGAAGAACTAGAGGACCTGTTTATGTCTAGGGCCATACCCAGTGCCTCCTTTGTCTGAATCAATTACACTCCATGCTGAAGTGAAACAAATGCCCTCCCTCTCCTCTGAAGAGTTCCACCGCTGTAACCTCAAATCAGGGGGCTCTACCCTACTAACCTTCCTCCCTACAAAGCTTCTCATGTCCTTGTTATATTTACGTCCTTGTTTTACTAATTGCTGCGGGCAGCACTGCCCCCTACCACTGAGTCCAAGGGAAAATATGAGACATGCAGACCACTGCTGCCTTCATTTCATCCTCAATCCTCAATCCCTCTTCATCTGCTACAGCAACACGAAACCTTGACACACCCCAAATCGTAAGAGCAAGATTAAAACAGCTGAGCAAGTAAGTGGATCCAGACAATGTCCAAACAATGCAAAAGCTCATGCCAACACATTCCACCCTTCCAGTGAATTATTCAGCCCAAGATTCAGACCTTCCCCTGTCTGCACTACATGCCATGCAGCTCATTGTACCAGATGAATGTCCTATTATCCAGATGGACAGATCCGTTGCATCCAGCCCCGCTACTGCACCACAAAAAGACACACATTTAAGTAAAATGGAATTCTTCAATTTGCCACAATACCCATGATCACCCAGCTGGGAATAACTGCGAAAGCAATCAGACATCAATCGCCCCAATTGCCTTATCCTTTCCCTGCCCCACCTTGTCGCGCTGCATCTGTAGCTCCTTTGCACATGAAAGAGTGAGTGCAAAAACGCCAGGGGGGGTTCTCCCAACTGTGACAACGCCCTATGCCTAACCCACAGTAGCTGGGCAGCAGTCACCACCGCTCCCGAGGTTTCTGTAGAAAACTACCCAAAAAACCATGGGCAGACATATTACTCAGCTTAACCCCCCAAAGAAATGGGACAAGGCCGTCTCAAGGCAAGCCGTCATTAGCAGCACTTTACCTGTACCTCTTTGATCTGGCTTAAAGTATCTCAGCGACACCACTACAGAACCTAGATCCCTGTCCCCCACTCTCAACTGCCTTCCAATCCAACCCTGGCACTCCCCTTCTCCCCTAGAGATCGGCCATTCAAAATGCACCAACAAACATCCAAGGAATCAAGGTGGAAAACAACGCTGGTTCCCCTTTGCATCTCTCCGGCAAGACCCCAAACATTTACCCCAAAAATGTCTTCAACAGAGGTTCCTGACCCTAGATCTGATCCCTGCCTCCCTTGCCCCCAACCAGCATGTGCCTGCCAAGTTCTCCTGCAGAAGGTGTGTAACCCCAAAGAGGTTCCCCATACAGACAATCCAAGCAAATTTACCGGCAACCGTAATTAGGACAAATCATTGTCAATTAATGTGAAGATAAACTGGACGACATCTTCCTCCCTTGCCCAGGCCTCTGACCACTTCTCTAGCATGACAATATATATTCTTAGCGGATACAACCAGAGACCCTAACATCAAATGCTGCATCCCCTCTCGCCTCTGGGCCACATCCCATCTCGCTACAGCTTTAGACCTGTCCCTCCCTGGCAGGCTGTTTATTGACCATGTGTACCACTAGAATAACGTCCCCCCTGCATATGACCTTCCTGTGTGACGATTCCTGACCCCATACTCTGACGCTACCCCCAGAGGAAAATTCCAGATAAGGCGATACTCTTACCCCCATGTTTCCAGTGCCCTGGCCACTCTTCGGTGCACCATCAACCCTGCCAGTATAACCAAACCATTAGCTCCTGCAGCATCAGAGTATCGTTGTATGTTCCATTCACATTCTTTGCACGCTGTCCCATGACTGCCATTGACATCCTCCAAAAACTTGCGCCACACGCATTAATCCTCCTTGGTCCCTGCACAGAACGCATGTGATGTTGTGATGTCAAAACCCCGCTAATGTCTGCTGCGTCTCCTATGCAATGTCCTTCAAGTCTGTACTACTGTACATGCAAAGTCAAATGTCCTGACAGAACCTGGACCTCCCCGACCGTCACCTTTTGTTTAGCCAACATGTTATCCAGGAGCATCTGCATGTGCAATGTTTATCTGTTGGTATGCGTGCCTGCCACTGCCACCAAATCCAATCCAATGCTCAGAAATGAAAACGCCGTGCTTGGACCTTGTGTCTTCTCTGGTGCCAGGGGCACTTCCAGTACCCCAGTGAGCTCTTGGCACCTTGTCAACCATTGCTGACAGTCCACTGAACCAGGTTGGCCCACCAAGAAGAAGTTATCAAGGTACTGTGTCACCGTATCTTTACCAGTTTGCCATGTGAAAACACATTGCAGAATTGCACTGAAACACTCAACAAGGCACCAGTTATGCCACACCCATGGGAACGCTGTGTCCCCGAATATTTGTCCATCAAACTGAATGCCCAATAGCTGGAACTCCTCAAGGTGCACCACCAATAACCGAAAGGAAGATTTACATCAACTTATTCCCTTTCTGTCCCTACCCCTCACTCTCTCAACCAGTCCCCCTGCTACCTCTATAACTAAATATGAAGCAGAGGTAAGTTCCTCAGATATGAAATTGTTAAACCGGAAATCCAACCTGCTGAGACAAGTGCTGTATCCATCTGAATTGCCTTCAATATTTCTTTGGAACCACTCCAATAGTTGAAATGATCAAATCGCCGATCGTCAATTTGTAATGGGCCTTCATTCTTCCCTCTGCAACTTCCTTGAACAGCTTCTCCCACACCACTGCCTTTTGTGAATTGCCTGACCAAGTAATCTGCCCACCTGGTGGTCCCTCGTACCCTAGTGAAGCTTACCCTCCCCCCCCGGAATCCTCGCCTTAACCACATTGCATCCTTATTGCGATGTTAATGTGCTACCAAGCATTGAAACATTGTTATTTAAATGGCGTAGGAGCCTGCTCCCTGAGGACCTTGCACCCCCCACCCTACTGCCCTTGTAGGAGGCAGGGTGCTGTTTCCCTTGGCCAAAACTGCTGTCCTTGACTGTTGAAACCGTGCCCCGAAAATTGTCCAAGTGGGTGTCGTCCTGCACATTTCAAACACTCATGTCGGAAACAGATCTACTCTATCGCACAAGAACCTTTGATAAAGTCCCCACAGGCTCCCTGAAATCCCCTTTAAAGTTTTTATATTTTTTATTTTAACACCCACTCCCCTTCCCCCGCGGTAGTGCTGTTTTAAAGGGGCCGGTATACTAACAGGAGACTGCTAGCCTTATAGATGGTTTCCTGAACCTAACCGCTCCCATCGTCTGCTGGTAACAGCTCTCCCCCCATTTAGCCTTGGGGTCGCAGTCTAACCGGGCCCTACATTCTTCATTGTGCACCCAGGCCTTACCCACCATGTGTTACCTGTGCCCTCCTGATCACCTCTGTGTATTTGAATAAGACAACTCTCAGGGTATATGCCACAATAAACACTTGCGAAAGTCAGGAAAATAGCAGTCCAATTCCCTATTGTCATCTGCACCTATGCCTCTTTGACGACTCCAGTTACCTCTTCTTTATACCTTTTTTTTAATACCCTTCCTTTGTCTTTAATTCTCTGAGAAGCGATTTAAACATCTCCATATGTTCCCATTCCATCTTCTCTGCAGTTGCTAACATAAGTGCTCCCAGCTGTTTCGTCACTCCCCTCTACGATAGTTTATTTATTATCATCTCATGGCTTCCTTTTACCACTGCACCCTGCGGCTTTGTGTTGGCTGTCTCCACCACCTTGTCCTGATCCTTGTGCGCTTGTGTCTTTTATTCCCCCTTTTCCCCTTGACCCTCCGTCGTCAGCCCCTGCCTGTCTCCCTCCCTACATTCTGTGTCTCTGTACCCACCCCGTTATCTTCCGCATACAAAAACTTTTCCAGAGCTGGACCTCCTGGTCCTCTGTGCGGCACACATTAACCCCCCGGACACCTTATCAATCGTATGACACTGAAATCCGTCCCCCCAATTGCCTTTACCTGGCGTCAAGCTCACCGTCCGCACAGGATCCAGCCGCCTAACCAGTCGTGAATCGTTCAAAATGGCGTCGGCCTCTGCAGGGTATCCTTTTCCTTGTCTCCGAGCGTGCAACAGACTAGGAACAACATCGTTTCTGTGACCCCCCCACCCCTCTAGGCCCCTTGGGCTCCCCTCTTTCCTACAAAATTATGCTCCTTCTAACACACTCCTTCATCAAAAGCCCAACTGTGTGATTTCTTCTTTCCTGACCCAAGAACCTGCCTGCTTGATTTGCCGTGCCCCTGCTATTCCCCGCTCTAGCTGAATTACCTCCTCGTTGTCCACCGCCGGGCATCAGCAGCCCGCAGTATGCCCTTTTGTCACAGCCTTTTGCTCCTGTTGCCCCCAGACCTCCCCAAGGCCCCAGAGGCCGCATCAACCCAACTGGGGTATTGCACCGCCGAGGTAGCCCTTGACCTTCATGGCAGCAAAGTGCTCGTCCCTTGCCTAAACTCCGGCTAGCTGCTCCAGACCGTGCCATTCCTTCCCCTCGGGGTCTTTGAGCCGCATGTGACTCTAAGGAATTCGCCAGTCCCTGTGGCCACATTCCCTGTAAAGCAAAAGTAAGGTCCGGCAAGCCGGGGTTAGCCACCCTTACTGACCTTGCCCTCTCTGCTGCCAGGATTATTGTCTGCGCCCATTACCCCCTCCTGCGTACCTCCCCGTGATCTGAGCTCCCCCCGGGCCCTGCCCATCCATCCCCCCACTTCAAGGAGACTGGGAGCCGCCACCATGGCACCTCATCTAAACCTTGTTCCCCCCTCCCGCCCTTGCGGGGCTTGTGCCTAGAGCCCCCCTCTCCCCCGGACAGAGACAGTCCCCCATTCCCAGAGCTTCCCCGGTATCGTCCCTCTACACACCTATTCTGGGCAGCCCCCCCCCCCACCACCACCACCCTGCCCTCGACCCCTTTCTCAGTTCTTCCTGCTGTAATTCATAAAAATGGCTCCTCCAGCCATTGGACTAGGGCTACCTCCTCCCCAAATCCCAGCAGTGAAAACTAGGGGCATTTTCCATCCACTCCCACCCCTGCTCCTCACTAGGTAAGCTATACTGCCAATACCCTGTATACCACGGTGCCCAGTCCTCCGGGACACCGCCTTAAATTTATTTTATTTTATTTAATGCATTTTTATATAGCGCAGACTTTACACGAAGGTGTCAGAGCGCTGTACAATAGAACCAGTTACGTTACATGAGAGAAATTATACAAAATAGAGCGTTACAAAAATAAACAGGAAACTAGAAGAGGTAGGGTAAAACCATAGAAGGCAAGAACACAATATCAAACACAGTAAGCAAGGGTGAGGAATGTACAAGAAAAAATATTACAAATTTACAATGATGAACGAACTTCCTAGAGGGGTCTGAGAATGAAGGTATTAGTTCTGAAAGTGTCTTTGGAAGAGAAGAGATTTGAGGTCAGCTTTGAAGATCCGGGTAGAGGTGGTGGCACGGTGCAATGGAGGAAGCGAGTTCCAGATTCTCACTGCTTTACCCGAGAACGATTGAGCCATCGATCTTTCCCTTTTGAAGGAGGGGGGCTCAAGCAGAAACTTTTCTGCATTCCGAGAAGGTCTCGAGCCTCCAGACATTTTCAGTTTATTCGCCAGGTAACGAGGGGAGGAAGTGTGCAAGGCTTTGTGGGTGATGCAGGCAGTTTTGTAAATAGCTCTTGCCTCGATGGGAAGCCATCGAAGAGAAGACAGGATAGGGGTGATGTGGTCACTTCGTTTGGACCCTGAAATAAAGCGAGCTGCTGAGTGGAGGACGAATTTGAGAGGGGAGAGGTGGGATTCGGGTAGGCCAGTCAGAAGAGAATTGCAATAATCCAGTCTAGAAAGAACCAGCGATTGGACCAAGGTTTTTAGGTCTTTCTCCGGGAAGAACCGACGAATCCCCCACAGAAGGCGCAGCTGGTAACGTGCGTTCTTAGCAATGGAGTTGATGTGGGAGATTAGGTTGAGTCTTTTGTCAAGTATGACACCTAGGGATTTAGATCTGTCGACAATGATGGGTTTATTGTTGAGTAAATTCAGCTGATCCATCCAGGATTGAACAGGAGGAGGGGAGAGAGAGGTAGATAGGAGGAGGAATTCAGTTTTGGAGGGATTGAGAATGAGTTGGTGAACTAACATCCAGTTGTGAATAGAGTTGAGAGTAGAGTTGAGTAGTGAGAGATCGTGTGCGGACGACACCTTGAGGTAGATTTGAGTGTCATCCGCATAGAGATGGTAGTGGATCCCAGATTTACTTAGGAGGTTCCCTAATGGTTCCAGATAGATATTAAACAAAGTGGGTGCAAGGATAGAACCTTGAGGGACGCCTTGACCTACCACCAATGGAGACGAAAGACTGTTCGCTATCTTGATCATTTGGGATCTGTCCGAGAGGAATGAGGTAAACCATTTAAGCACTGTGCCTTCCAAGCCCATTCTCTGTTGAAGAGTGTTAAGGAGGGTGCTGTGATTAACAGTGTCAAAGGCTGCAGAGAGGTCAAGAAGAATCAGAAGGCACGATTCCCCAGAATCGAGTATATGCAGCGCATCATCAATCACTTGCAGCAGGGCTGTTTCAGTGCTGCAATTTTGAATGAAGCCAGACTAGAATACGTCAAGGAGATTATTGTCATAATATGTAGGGAAAGTTGTTTCGCAACACATTTTTCTGTGATTTTCGAAAGAAAAGGGAGGTTGGTGATGGGGCGGAAGTTGTTGAGGTCGTTCGCATTTGCGGAGGGTTTTTTTTAGAAGAGGGGTGACCTGTCCTGTTTTGAGGGCAGCAGGGAGGGAGCCTTGACTGAGGAAGAGATTAACTAGCCTGGTCCAGTAAGAGAGAGTATGGGTGTAGAAATCAATGGCGATGACACTAGGGATGGGGTCAGAAGAATGGTTGGAGGGTTTGGTTTCGAGGATGCATTTGAGGAGGTCATCTTCCGAGAGGACGGCAAAGTTCTGCCAAGTGACTAAGGATTTTCGCTCCTCAATGGGGGTGGGGTGGGTGACCTGATCCACCAGTGATTTGACCTTTTCATCAAAGAATATAGCGAATTCTGCTGCTTTCTTTGAAGAATCCTCAGGCTTGATGGTTTGGGGAGAGCAGTTTGGGTTTTTGATGAGGTCAAAAAGTTTTTTGGGTCTGTTTTTGGCTGAGTCGAGGAGGGATCTGAAATGTGATGCTTTTTCATCGAAGATGTGCTTGTGGTATTTGGATCTTGCTGAACGTAAATGAGAGAGATTGGAGGTAGATGGAGATTGTCTCCAATGTTTCTCCAAGATTCTAAGGTTCTTCCTTTCATCATAGAGAGCTTTATTGAACCAAGGTGCTGAGGGGGTGGGTCTTTTCCTTTTGCTTTGGAGTGGAGCGACATTATCGATTTCGACTGCTAGGACTGAGAGGCAATGGGAGGTGAGATCGTTGACATCCATGTTAAGGTCTAGTCTAGGAAGTGAACACATAGCAGAATCACACAGTGTGTCAAGATCAATGTTTTTAGTGTTGCGGAACCAGGTAGAAGCCCTTTTAGGTTGGCCGAGAGTTATAACGTGCGATAGGTGAAAACGGAAGGGAATGAGGAAGTGGTCTGACCAGTCTTCATGGATGGGGGGAGCAATAGTAAGCAGGTCTGCTTTAGATATAACAAGGTCCAGAATTGAGCCCTTAAGAGTGTGTAATTTCCGAGCAGTGTTGGAAAAGATCATTGGCTGAGAGAAAGGTGGCAAGCTTGTTGGCAGCCGAGTCTTCCAAAGAGCCCCAGTGGAGATTGAAGTCACGCAGGAAGATCTGTCTGTCACTTTGAGAATATTGGTCACTGATGAAGTCGGTGAGTTCCTCCAAAAAGGAAGAGCAGTTACCGGGCGGGTGGTAGATGGCATGGAACCTGAAGGGTGAGCCGTGATGTACTCGAAGTTCTAGGGATAGGCATTCGAATGTACGGAAGAAGGTGGTAGGAAGGGCTTTAATTTGAAGGGAGTTTCTGAAGATGATAGCGACACCTCCCCCAATTTTGTCTGTTCTGTCATTTCTGAGGATAGAGTAGTCGGTAGGTATCAGAAGATCAAACCAAGTATGAGAGGAGTCGTTAAACCAGGTCTCAGTGAGGAAGAGCATGTCAAGATTGTAGTGGGTGATAGTGTCAGAAATTTCCAGTTTGTGTTTGATTGCAGATCTGCAGTTGTGGAGCAAACAGTGCAGCTCTGACGCAACAGTTTTGGTGATGGGGTTGTTTGGGCTGTTAAGGGAGATAGGGATAAGATTCTTATATGAGGGTGCCAGGGAAGAAGAAGAAGGCTGGTTAGTTCTGGTGGAAGAGATGATCTGAATAGTGAATTGAGTAGAATTATTAGGAGAGGAAAGTGGAGGGGGAGTGACGTTGGTAGTCTTGTAGCTAGCCAGTAAGTTGGCGTTGTCTGCGGAGGACAGACTGTGGTTGGCTTTATTGGGGCGCGGGAGCAAGGAACTCCTCGGGTGGTTATTAGGGAATTGGGATATCTTGGCACGTAAAAGTGAGATGGACGCTTCAAGCTGGGAAATGGAAGAGATGAGAGAATCAAGTTTATTTTCCAGGGAGAGGAGGGCTGAGCACGGAGTGTTGGGTGGCTCGATGGTTAAGGGAAGGAGTGCAGTACGCGAGGGAGGACAGGGAGAGGTGGGGGAACGGAGGGTATTGGGGTGCAAGGGTAGAAGGTGGGGAAAGATGGTGGTAGAAAGGAGTGGATGGTGTTACAGTGATATTTTTACTGGTGTTGAGCAGAGGGGTAGAGTATAGATCATAAGTAGGAGGAGACAGTTGAGGAGTAGAGAGGGAGGGCGGGAGGTGGGGGGGAAGGAGGGGGGTCAAAGGAAGGCCAGAGGTACTGGAAGATGAGAGGAGAAGGGGCTGTACAGGGAGGGGAATGAGGGGGGTCAAAGGAAGGCCAGAGGTACGGGGAGATGAGAGGAGAAGGGGCTGTACAGGGAGGGGAGGGAGGGGGTCAAAGGAAGGCCAGAGGTATGGGGAGAAGAGAGGAGAAGGTGCTGGACAGGTACAGTAGGCTATGAAAGGTGAATGTAGGGGGACAGGCACCAGGCAGAGTGAGGGGGATTTGGCTAGATGGTAATTGGGGGAGGAGTATGGGACTGTAAGGTCAGAGGGAGGGAAGAGGACAGCATTACTGAGAGGGGAGACAGGGTTGTGAAGCATAGGAGGAGGAAGTGGAGGTTGACGAGAGATGGGAGGTGTAAGAGAAGAATTTAGGGTACGAGGGAAGGGGAAGAGCGGAAAGGGATGAGGAGAAGGGGGGAGGAAAGTTGATTGGTAGACCAGGTTGCAAGAAAGGTGGATTAAGTAGGGGGAGATGGGTAGGATTAGGGGGATTAGGGGGCAGGAGATGGCATTGGAATATTGGAAAGAAGCAGGGTGGGGAGGGGGAGTGGAAGCCGGAGGTAAGGCAGACGAGATAGGGGGAAAATCAAATTGGGAAGGGGGAAGAATGGGAGAGGAGGGAGCAAGAGAAGGGGGGGCAAAGGGTAGACCTGTGTCTCCCGGGAGAGCGTGCTGATGGAATATATGGGGGTCAGGGGGGGAGAAAGGGAGAAAGGAGAGGAGCTAGAAGAAGAAGAATTGAGGGAGATCGTAGTTGCATGGGTGGGACGAAGGGAGTGGAAGAGGTGGTCAAAGAGAGAGAGACAGGAGTCTGTAGCTTGAATCATGACAGTACCATTGTTATAAAGTGTAATGGTGAGAGAACCATTAAAGCAAGCAGAGGGGGAAATGTTTAGCCGCTGCCCATGCGGGATAGAAGAGGAGGAGGAGACGTTGAAGGAATTGAAGAAGCTGGTGGACCAGGAAGGGATGTCGTGAGTGAAAAAAATGAAGTCATTTTTGAGCTTCCCTAGACGCCCATTATGGAATTGGTCAACAAAGAGGGAATTGTTCAATGGTGTTATGCTTGAACCGTTTTGCTGCTGCTTTGGACAGATTAGGGGGATAAATGACTTTGAAGTAGTTAACTCCAGACTTAATTCGAATGGAAGCCATGATAGGGAGATGATGGGATGGGGGGGGTAGAAGAAGGGGCCACTAGGTTAGCGATAGCGCAAAGAAGTATAATAAGAGGAGGGCGCATATTCCGGAAATTGAGTAAAAATAATCCAAGAGGAGTGAGGTCAAGGAGGCGACTAGGAATGCAGGCTGACTTTGCCACCCCTGCTGCAACTTGAGCCCCTGGCTGACATAAATCTGTGACCTGGTGCAAACATTCTTGCCTCGCTGTCGCTCGCCTGCTCAGCCTCCCCCCCCCCCACCTTTCTCTCGCTGTGGGGGCGGGCGCCTTGTCACGGCCCCGCCCCCATCCGATACTACTTGAAAGAGCGTGATGCCACGCGGCGCCATGCCCCTCCTACCGAATACCAGGAGCCACACGTCCCGTGCCCCCTGACTGCGGCCAGGAACAGGCTCACCCTGCCGCAGCCACACCACTGGATGCCGGCCGCCCGACATGCAGTCACCTCTTCCATCCCAAAATGTTGAACCCTTCCTGGCCGGCTGCCGTGTGCAAAATGCGCCAAACAGAGAGTGTGAGAGAGTTCAAAGCGAATCCCACAACTGCCCTGGCCATGAGGAAACAATCCTCAGCACAGTACGTTCGTCTTTATGCTGCTCAGAGATCACAGCCGTAGCACCCGACCAGCGACCGACTCTCGTTGCCGGCCTAGAATCGAACAGCGACTGATGCTAAAAATGCCCTATATTCCACTGTCGCCAGCCCACAGGCTGCCAGCAACACTGGAAGGCTGTGGGGCTCAAAATGTTTGTCCTACAACTAGAAAAATGTTCACCCTCTCTGGCCGGCTGCTGTGTCACCTTACTAAATATGGTGACACAGAGCATAAGATGGCCATCTAAATACCCCGCCCGCCAGCCCAATATGCCTAGCCCAAAATGAGCCCAATCGGGCCTGAGCCGCCCAATAGTAATTTCATAGTATCATAATTATAGAACTGAAGCATTTTCACTAATGTAAACCACAAAGTCATTGTTGTTACATATTCATATACTGCAGCTAACAACCACTAATAAAGCCAATAGTCTGGGCTTGTTTTAAGTGCATGCTAGTTATATTACATATTTGCATGCAATAACAGAAAGAGGCAGCAGAGGTTTTTTACCATACATGTTTAAGCACACCCTTTATTACATAGGTTATGTCCCTTTGAGAGATCCCCCCCCCCCCTCCAGTTTTTTCAACCCACTTAAAGCCTGGGGCGTCCCCTTTACCCATTAAATTCACAACAGACTCCATGTGTACTCTTTATTTTTTAGGAGTTTTTACTCACACATCCTTATTTATAATTGTTTTTAAACTGCTCACACACTTTCTGTCCAGTAGCAAAGTCTCTTTAAACACTCCCTTCAGTAAGCGCTATGTGAATAGCCCCTAACAAAACATGTGAAATGAGTGCTACCATTCCTTGCATCTTCAGTCAGTTCTCAACACAGTTTTTGGTGTTTAGGCATTTTTTGTGAACGTGCGCTAATAACAATGTACAAAGAAATGTACTATTTAAAAAAAAAGAGCTTGATCAATCACAGCCGGTAGCAGGACTCAGGAGTATGAACACTGTAAAAGTATCAGGATTGAGGTGTTTTTTTTTTGTTTGTTTTTTATCCCTTCTTCCCTTAAAAACACTGTTCAGGTTCGAGAAGCACTGTGCCAAATCCTAAATTACATTACCTACTAAGTTGTACTGGATTCCCATCATAGGAAATAATCCAATAAAATACTAGGGCAGATGACCTCGAATGCAATTCTGGGGCCACCTCTTACTAACTTTAGGACTCGATGGCTGCTGGCATGCATGGCACATGCAACACGCGTGCGCCCTGGGGCAAAGCAAGCAAGAAATTCCTCCATAACACAGGACTTACCTCCTGACAGCAGATTTCCCACTCCTGCAGAGCTACCCGCTCTCACCGCTTTCCAAGGATACAGGGCATGACCCACTCCTGCCGCAGCCAAGCCAGCGCGCGCCGCAGCTCTCGGGCCAAGAGCACTGTCAATGGATAAGAGGGCGCTAGGGATGCGCCGCGCTCGGCAGAACGAGTGAAGAAATATAAGAGGGACGAAACAAATTCAATGCAAGAGCTTTGACTACAGAGAACTAAGGAGGATGCTGGCCTATAGTCATTGACACAAACATAAAAGAAGGGTACGTTTCTTCAGGCCACGGACGTAGATTGTAAAGAGAAGCACTCTGGGGGCAGGACAGCAGCATTTACCAGGGCCATCATAGGTAGCGCTTTCGAGCTCTGAATGATTGACGGCCCTCCTCTGCTGAGATCAGGAGCGTTGCAACTATTTGATTGCCGGCGCTGCCGCATTCTGAATTTTTGCACATTCAAGGCCAAATATAGCCCAACTTTGTGCACCCCACCAGGAGACCTTTTCCCCGCACAAATGGGGAAAAATTCTTCATAGCAAAGCGTTTTCGTTAAATATGAAAGTAAGTGTGTGTCTATTTTTTTAATACAATTAAACGTTTTACTCTGTACCTAACTATTTCAATTTTGAAAGAACTTTTCAACTATTTACACTGTCTTATGGCTTTGCCACCAGTCACTAAGACACCACCGTTTTTACAACATCCTGGCAAACCACCAATTAAATGGAGACATTGGCTAAAAAGTTTTAGAATCTATTTAGTAGAAATTGATGCTATAAGGTTTGAGGCTCACAGGAAAAAAGCATTGCTGCATGGCAATATTGGTCAAGCAGCTCAATTGGTGTTTGATCTTATTCTTGAGGAAGATCCTCTTCAATGAGAGCTCACAACACGGGATGTTTATCAAGAAGCTCTAGCATGGTTAAAGGGGCGGTATTCTGAAGAACTAATCCTAATGCATGAGAGACATATTTTTTCGAACGAAAAACAAAACAATGAAGAGAGTATTGAAGAATATGTCTCACCTTTAACATTTTAGCATCGACGTATACATTTCAGAGCATTGTCGATATTTATATTTGTGACCAGTTTGTTTTTAATTGCTCTTCAAAAACAATTCAAGAAAGATTGTTGAGTTGCAGGTGATATAGGGAGAAATGGGATACATCATACACAGACCCACACAGATCTGACGCCTGAGACTTACATGCAAAGTTTTAAGGTTAGAGACAGTTTTAGGCCCCTGTAACAATACAAGCCTCTGCACAGCAATAGTGACTTAGGAGAACAATATGTCTAGCAGAGATAAATAGGTCACAATGTTCATTAGAAAGTCAGGAAACAGATCAGGAAACATCTTGCGGTTAGCAAGTTGAGCTACTGCATGAAGCTTAGATCTTATCTCCCTCCAGACTCAGGAAACCAGTAGCGCTTAAGCGCAGAGAAAATAGGTTACCACAATCTCCATCTGCTAGAGGAACAAGCCAAGATGTACCAATCACATAAGAGCTCACTTCCTTTGAAGCGCTGTGGTTTCTTACACCTTTGGCTTGAACAAGTACATAAGAAATAATACTGGGTGCACATCCTGCCTTAGTACATACTGACGCACACGTGCATGCTTCTGCCGAGATCACACGTAAAAGTCAGATAGCTGGTCAATCGCTTCTGCAGAAACCACAGTTTCACACCTAACCGGCTAGATGGCTTGATGGAAAAAACAAATACAAAAGGTCAGAGTTGAGGAGGATATAACCACGCGCTGCGCAGTTAGATAAATATATCTTTGCTCCACTTAAATTCAGAGTATCGAAACCCACATAGAGGGTTTCCACGCTCACAATGTGAGGCTAGGCCCACCTACCTGCGCTTCTGTTTCAGAGAAGTTGCTACATCTACTAATGCTATCTTGTATGTCCTGAGTGAACATTGCTTAAGCCAGTGATGAACTTGTAACCTTTTCCTTTGTGGTTTGGAAGAATAAATAGGGCTGCTTCTGAGCTAAAACTCCAGACATCAAATTGCATCTCCTCGGAGGTGAACTGATCTCTCCTGCAGTGACTGATCCTCACTGCAGTATTGTAATAAACCCATATTGCTGTGGCAACTTGTTTTTCTTGGTGTTTGTTCAATAGATTTTCCCTCTAACACAGGAATCTGATGCTTATTGAGGTGGTTGACATTGCCAAATGGATTGAACATTCCAAACTGTCTTCAAAAGCCCTGAATACAGAATTATCAGTGAGCTCTATAGCCCCTGCAGAATTTCAGGAAAAGGAGGATTTCATGAATGTGGTTGACGCATGTAATAAGAGAGACCTTGGAAAAACTCTTCAAAGAAGGGTGGCTACCACTGTTTCAGATTTATGTCAAAGAATCACATGGGAAATAATTCAAGTTGTCCTGCAAGACGAATGTGTTGCAATTCATGCAAAACATAGGACATTTTCAAGTGGTTTGCAGAGGTACAAAGAATTTATTGAAAGCCAACACTCAGAAGATTCATACAAATGATTCTGCAACAGTATCAGACAAATGTGTCTTAACTGTTGATTCTGGTATTAATACAGTTGACTCTACATTGGTCAAAGGTCCCATATGCAAGGCAAAGATTGATGGAATTGAACTATAAGTCATGGCAGACTCTGATTCTCCTATTCCTACTGTGAGTGATAACCTTTTACCTTTATTGGAAAGGAAAATATATTTTATAGGAAACAGATATTAATACAAAGCCATTTGGGGAAAAGGATATTGACATGTTGGGTTATTTTATCTGTGATGATGAATGTCTTGATAGAACCACTATCAGTAAATTTAATGTAGCCATTAAGGGTAAAATATAATTGGATAGCCCAAATTGGTTTATATGTGAGATCGAGTGCAGAAAATCCCAGGGTAGCGGGTGAACTGGCGATTGTAAGTGCAAATAACTCACAAAACATAGAGAACATTTTGTAGAATTTTCAAGAGGTTTTCTGTGATCATGCTGGATAGATAAAAGGTTTTGAGCATTATATCAAGCTTAAGCCACATGCTGAGGCAATCGTACATAAAGTCCGTAGGGTCCAACTGAGTGAAAGAGATGAACTAAGAGGTTTATTGATTAGATATGTTCAGAAGGTCTTATCAAGTCCTGTGATTCATCTCTGTGGGTCTCTCCCATTGTTATAGCACTTAGAAAGTCATGCGTTATCAGGTTGTGTGTTGATCTTTGCAATTTAAATAAAAATATCACTGTGGATTGCCATCAACTTCCCAGGATACAGGAGTTATTGGCCAATTTAGGAGGGTCAAAGTTTTTTTCATTATCGATCTCAGATCTGCATATCATCAAATATCACTCACTCCTCAATCACAATAGTTGACCACTTTTATAACGCCATTTGGAGTGTACAAATATATGCGGTTGCTGTTTTGGCTCACCTCAGGAGCAAGCGTATTTCAGAAATTAATAGACACATTTTTGATAAATCTAATAGGTGTTCAAACGTATCAGGATGACACTCTGATTTTTGCTGACAATGTTGACGAGCATAATCAAATTCTAGGTATGACCGTACAATGCAGCTAATGCAAATTTCCCGTTCAGGAGGTCGAATGATTGCTTCAGAGGGTATAAAACCTAAATTTAGTTTGTTAAAAGCTATCAAACAGGCTCCATCTCCTAAATATAAGGTTGCTTTGTGTTTCTTCTAAGGATTCAGTGAATATTATTTTCATTGTGTACAAGGTTATACACAGGTAGTTCAACCTTTAAGGTTTTTATTAAAGAAAGGTGCTAAGTATGTTAGGACAACCGAGATGGATGAAGCTTTTGAGAAAGTTAAAATGTTGATTGCAGAAGCTCCCGCTCTTAAAGCATTTGTTTCTGGAAAAAAAGGTGTATGATAACTGTTGGTGCAAGTCTCATTGGAATTGGTGCCATCCTTAGTCAGTGGGTTTCCGGGAAAGAACAACCTGTGGTCTTTGTCTCCAGAAGTTTGAAACACTCCGAGACAAACTACTGTACCAATGAGTGGGAGGCTTTAGCCTGCACATGGGTTGTGGAAAAATTCAAGACATACATATGGGCGAATTAATTTGAATAATATACTGACCATAAACCATTCGAATATGTATTGAACGGAACAGGTGCCAACAAAGTGTCTGTTAGATTGGTACGGCTACTTTCCAAACTTCAGGAGTACACTTTTGTTATTAAGTATCTCCCAGGTGATAAAACTTTTAGGGCACATTGCCTGTCACATATGCCACTTGAAAATAATATTGAGGAGGTATTGAGGAGGAGTCATTCGAAGAGACAGAATGTGTTGATACAGCACTCGATGCTCTGTATGAGTGTGGAAATAAGATATCAGAGGATGAATGGATGAAAGCCTGTTTGAAGGATGAAAAAATGCAGAAAATCAAACAATATAAAAGAGATGGATGACCTATTATACAGCACCTTACTGGAAATGTAAAATCATTGTCACGGGTTTTGGAGGAACTTTCAATTGTTAGTTATATGGTCATCAAACATCATCTTTTTGTGCCACAGGAAAGGAAAAGAAGAAAATTGGTCTTGTTAGCTCACGAGGAGCATTTAGGTATAACAAAAACATGTAAAAAAATTAAATAATTCTATTGGTGGCCATCCATGGATGCTCAGGTTAAAAATTTCATTGATGACTGTGCTGAATGTCTTCTTTCTGACAAAAATTGGAAGACAACTGAAACACCTTTGCATCCTGTTGCCTTTCCATATGCTCCATGGAGTAAAGGAGGTCTTGAATTTTCAGGTCCTTTTAATATTTTACAAAATAAAAAGGCCTGGTTACAACAAACACACAATAAATTTGTACAATCTTAATCCAATGGGTATCAAGTCTACCTCCTGGGTGCGGCTATGCTGATTTTATTGAGTCATACCCCCCATGTGTGTTCAATTATTTTTAGAAAATTATCAACCACCTAACATCCCTCCCAATTGTCCTAAGAATTAAGGACGTGGCAGGGAAAGAAATCATGAAAAATGTGAATAAATGTGAGGTGGGTCAGAAAGTGCCTCACGTAGCTGCTGGTAGGTACTCACCAGTTTGCTCACTTTGTCATCATTGGCACTCTCATGGCAAGAACAAAGAAGTGTGGCCTAACTCAAAATAATGTGAAAATGTAACCCATAAATGAGAAAGGTGTAAAAATAATGGTGTAAACTATCTACCATCTAAGCCCCGTAACGTGTAAACAGAGTCAACTGACCTCCCCATTAAAATAGGTTGTGAACATCTATCATACATATTTATTATTTCTTAACTGGTGTTCACACCCAATTAAAAAAGCGGCATGTTTAGACCATTTTAACCTGAATGGCCAACATATGTTTCATTGCCCTAGAATTTTGTGGCAATTTCATCAGGGCACGGGGACACATCTCCACCTCAATAGTATGCTGAACCGGGTAGCTGCCAGGTGGACGCCTACCAGCAACTCACCGGAGAGGGACTGGCCCTCACACCGCCTAATGTGGCAAGAAACGCCTGTACCTTCTAATAACATACTGCCGGGACCGGGCGTTCTCGTTTCCCTGCTCGAATCGCGAGGTGGAGATGTGTCCCTGTGCCCTGATGAAATTGCCGCAAACTTCTAGGGCAATGAAACATGTCGGCCGTTCAGGTTAAAATGGTCTAAACATGCCACATTGTTAATTGGGTGAGAACACCAGTTTAGAAATAATAAATACGTATGAGAGATGTTCACAACCTATTTTAATGGGGAGTGCAGTTGACTCTGTTTACACGTTACAGGGCTTAGATGGTGGATAGTTTACACCATTATTTTACACCTTTCTCATTAATGGTTAAAGTTTCACAATATTTTGAGTTAGGCCACACTTCTTTGTTCTTGTCATGAAAGTGCCAATGATGACAAAGTGAGCAAACTGGTGAGTACCTACCAGCAGCTCTGTGGACGTTGCTTACGTGAGGCACTTTCTGACCCACCTCACATTTTATCAGATTTTTCATGATTTCTTTCCCTGCCACATCCTTAATTCTTAGGACAATTGGGAGGGATGTTAGGTGGTTGATAATTTTCTAAAAATAATTGAACACACATGGGGGGTATAACTAAATAAAATCAGCATAGCCGCGCCCAGGAGGTAGACTTGATACCCATTAGATTAAGATTGTACAAGTTTATTGTGTGTTTGTTGTAATCAGGCCTTTTTGTTTTGTAAACTATGTGAGTGGAGGGCGGCCTGGTTATAATTCCCTCTGACGCTCCTTGTTTAAGTGTTTCCTTTTAATATTTTACCATGCTGCATGAAGTATTTAATTGTGTCAATAGATTATTATTCTAAGTGGATATATTTTTCATTTGTAGGCAATCCTTACACGGATTCGGTCTTAACATTTTTGGAGAATATATTTAGTATTGAAGGACCTCTGAAAGAAATTGTAACTGAAAGTGGTACACATTTTGTTTCCAATCATATGTGCAAGTTTTTAAATCTACATAATGTGAACCACTTAAGAGTTGCTCTCTATTCTCCAACTTCAAATGGTCTTGTGAAGAGGGCAAACAGAATAATAACAGAGAGCATTCGAACCGCAATAGTATCTAGTCTAGATGTAAGGAAGTTCTTAAAGGAGAAATATGGAATTTTAATATTTCTCGCCATACCACTATGGGTCTTTCAACTTTTACATTGATTAGAGGTACTGAAAACTCTCTTAAGGTCAGAACTGATGTTGAGGATGTGAGGTCAAGGGTATCTATGTAACAGACATAGTTTAAAGAGTGTTTTAATACATGAAACAAGTGCAATTCTGTAGACATTTGTAAGAGGGATTGGGTTTTACTTTAAAAAAAAAGTTCATAAGGTGGTTAAGGGAGAGTCTAGGTACTCTCTTCCAGTCATTGTTGAAAAAGTGTCAAAAGGTGCAGTTTTGCTAAAGGGTAAAGCGTGGAGAAACAGGAGGAATCTCATTCGTGTATCACAAGACCAAGCTAGAATATCAGAACAGAAAAGATAAATGATCATTCTGAACTTGTTTGGACAACTTGGGTTGATGCAGCAAGTGGTACTGGTGAAGTAGGTTTGCAAACAGAGTCAGACTCCAATTCAGACTTGAGGTTGATTAACGAAAACCTTCAGCCAATGATAACTTGCATAGAAACATTGCTATGCTCGTTTCTACAGTGTTTCTAGAGTGGCAAGAAAATATAATGATTTCATTATGTATTGAAAATTTCTTTATGTTTCTTGTTCAAAAGTACCATAACTTTTTTCAGTTTAAAGGGAGAAGATGATGTAGTGGTTTGGTTTAATATACAGGGAGTTTGTTCTCATATCACATCACAACTACTTTCATACATGGGGGAAAGACATGTATCTACTTTCATAAAATATACAACAGTTTTCTGTCTTCATTTGTGCAGCCACTGGTGGCCTTCTTTTTACAAGTGCTTGAGCTTGTTTTTGTATCCAGTTCAGGCAGGAGCCACCAAGAAAGGGTTTCGACTGCCCAGAGTAGATCAGCCATGTCTCTGGTGAGTGATGCAAAGGGGCCTAGCAGCAGCTGAGGACTGAGGGTGAAAATTCTGAACTTTTCAAGTAGACATGCACATTGCTTCCTGCTCTATCTTTCTTGTCCTAACCTTCCTTAGTGAGACTCTTGCCTCATTATGTAGACCGTGTTGACAATGATCCCTAGTAAGGAAACTCCTCACATCATCATGGAAATAAAGGAAGGTCTCAATGCCTGTTCTTCCTGTTTCTCTTAATTACAACATGTACGCATGGAGCTCTCCAGGTATATGATATTAGCATTTATATTTATAAAGCTTGACTGTGATATAGCCAGCATGTTTTAAAACAAGCATTGGCATAGCCAATAGGTCTCGCCTTTGGGACCTTATAAGCATTTAGGTATGCAGCACATTATCCTATGTATTGCGTTGCTATTCATTACCAAATCCGATAGGTAAAGAAAAGTGGCCCACATTTGAAAATTGGGGCCATTTTGAACTTGTAAAGACCCATTATGGAGCTGTTTTGTAATGGTTTGTGGGAACAAGTGTATTTATGATCGCTGTAGACAATGTTTGTCCTAATATCAGCTACATAAACAGTGAAAAGGGGTCCACAAGAAAATGAAACAGGACCCCAAACTTCCAAAACAATTGGCCCACACACTGACTTTTCAGATCAGCTTAACGACCAATGCTTGACTGCCCTATAGGCTAGTCTGACCCTGTACAGGTGTCCTGGCGTGTACCTTTGAAGGCAAAGCAGTGCACTTGCTGGGATTTCGCCTGCAACTGCGTGAGAGGCAATGCTCCTAAAAGGCGTTTGGCTCCTGATTTTGTTAAGTCCTTGAGCCAGTTACCACAGTCACATGAAGTCGTTGGTGGTATACATAAATGGGGTTCATATATTTGACCTACTCAAGTAAATTGAAAAGCGCAGTTAAACTTGATTTGCCCGCTACTCATGATCCATTCACAACACAAACTGATGGTAGTGCAGGGGTGGCGCCAGTTGCCGGAAAACCAACAAGGCAAGGTGCAGATCACTTCAGATGTGGCATCTGTTGTAGGTTGTCCTCTGTACAGTCACGTCCCGTGAAGCTGCGCCGCGGCCTGGGCTGAAAGTGAGACGGCTCATTAAATGTAGCCAGCCCCCAGACCAGGGCGCGATGCCAACTGTTTATTAACAATAATAGTTTGCAATGCTTCAGCAGGCCGCTGTGATCAGACAGCACACAATGTGTGTGTGTGCACTGCACTCTGCCTGCAGCGCACCAGGCTCATGCTGATCCTTTACGGCGCCGTGCACTGCAAAAGATACAGGGACAGAAACAGGAAGGAATCAAGATGGCTGTAAATGGAGCGATTTTAACACAAACCAAGTGCTCCAAAAATACACTTACTAAGGAGGTGCTAAACACTAACATCGGGAGGGGGCGGGAGCAATGGCAACACGACAACTGTTAGCGCTCGCAAATAGGAACATATCGCAGATATGCTTAAAGGGAAATGAGAGAGGCCGTGGGCCAGTAAGAGTCGGCGGGGACCATTCCATGCAAATTAAAGAGTGCCCGAACAAACAATAAAATAATTTAAGCATAATGGCACATGTTACAGGGGCAGTAGTCTCGAAATTGAAATCACAACCAAAGGTGGGACAAAGAGCAGCGTTCCACCAGTAAAAACAAAGGGCTACAGAAAGGCACACAAAGGAACAAATAGAATGAGGGGGGTGTGGTCTAACATCACAGATGGATTACTGCATGCCTCGCAGAGCAGCGCATGCCCGCTGCCTCTAGGCTAGACCTAAAAATGCAGGGGTTCAATTCTTAAAGACATTCACAAACTTGCACACATAGGCCTTTATCCTTGTGTTAGTGCAGTTTTAAAACTTTTAGGAATTCACAAGTTTACAGAAAGTAGGCCTAGAAACCAAATCCCTAGCAATGCTTTATTCCCAATTTTGTTTCAGCAAATATACACATTCTATTTACCTATTCGCTTATGTGAAAATCTGCTGAGCGAGTGTAAGTTCACTTTCCTTCCCCCCTTGTCTCGCAACCATAGGGAGGGGTTGGGGGGGTAATTAAACCTGCCTTTATAGGGAGTATATTTTCCAACATTTTCTAATGTGGGAAGAGACTGGGGAGGTGTAGGTGAATGCTCAAGCATAAGTTTGTGAGTATGCAGAGACTCACAGGGCATGCCAAAACTGGAACCCACTGCTCCCCACCTACTTCCAGCCCATTCATGCAGATATGTGAAGGGGTTAACGGGGGATAAAGTCCTTGTAAGAATCAGAGAGACTATAGTTTTGGCACCTCACTGCATGGCACCAAATGAGACAAGTAAAAGGGACAGTAGTTTTCTGAAGCATGCCTGTCCCTTGGACAAATACATATTTTATCAAATTCCACACCCCTCCCTAAGGCTCTAGTAAACCAGCCACTGGTGTTATCTGGGGAGGGGAGTTGGCCTAACGGCTTGGGCGGTCGACCTCGAATCTGGGGAACTGGGTTCGAGTCTCAGCAATGACACTGAACATCCTGTGATTCTGGGCAAATCACTTAATCTCCCTGTGCCTAACAAAAATGAATGTGTCCTCGTGTAACCCAACTGGTGCTATGTAAAGCGCTCTGATACCCGATACCTTCGGGTCAAGTTCGCGCTATATAAAACTCTGTGAAATAAAATAAATCTGAAAGTGATATTACCCAACACTAGAGGGACACGAATCAACCAAGTCTTGATGGCTGGCTCCATAGTAGAAACATATAGACCTTGAACAACCCATTTATAAGGTAAGAGGATGTCCAAAGAAGCACCAGATTTGTGAGCCATACTAGGACCGCTTATAGAAACCCATCCTTCAAACACCCCCCAGTTAATGGACAGTAATGGTCAAGCTTTATGCAGTTTACCTCTCATCCGTTATCATATACATACTCTCATCAGCTGCTCATTCGCCAAGTAAATAAAGTGGACAATAACCTTAAAGGTGGCTGCATGTTATGATTTTTGTTTTGCTGTCTATAGCTGCTCCTGTATAATCAAAAAAATAATAAAGCAAGTTAATAAAGAAAAAATATATAGGGCTGCTCCAGAAGTACTGCAAGGTTTCTTCTTCCTGAAAGTAAGCTGGAACACTAATACTGAAAATATGATAATGTTTGAGAATAGCAGAAATCTGGGGCCCGTTCAAATCAATTGGCTTTGTTTTTTAAAGCTCGCTAGTAATAACAAGGATGCATATAGGTTTTCCTTATTGGACTGAGAGTTCATGGCTTACCAAAAAGTGCTGTTTAAGAAAGTAATCTTGCACTACACCAAAACCAGTAACCACATTGTAAGTTATTTAACAATGTTACTTGAAAGAAAGAGTAGATGTTACTTATTAAAAAAAATAAACAAAAGCAGAAGATGCAACAAAGGACCCCAAGATTGTGATTCTCTGGATCATGGATCAATTGGATGGCAACAATAATACAAAGACTGAGGTGGGCATCGGTTTCATGTTAGCCCAAAGTGATCTCGCCAGGCATTAGAGGAGCAGTAACCCTCTAACAGTGGCGAAGGGGCATTGACACTTGTGCAACAGCAAAGAAAGCCGTCCACAGAGCACGGGTGTGTCCGAGGAAATTTTATAAAATGTGGAACGCATGGACCAGACGGACTATTTCCCATACAGGGTGAGGACAGTGCCGAGTCATTTTTGTCTCGGTGTATGGTTATTATAGGGCCTCAATGCTGTCTAGCGCTGATCGTCATGTCAACATGTGGAACTGGCGCCTTTTCTCCTTAATCTGACTCCGAAGTAATTGCCTGAATTATTGACTGTTTTCGCTCTGTATAACGTAATAAAAATATATAATAAAATGTAGAAGATGCAGGAAAGGTTAATCTGGGAAGCAAATCATAATTCCGAAACACTCAAAGGGCACAGACTGTTACCCTACAGAAATACCAGTCAAGAGACTATGTAAGGCCTTCCTTAAATTAGGATACAAAAGATGTGCATTAACAGAAGAAATGTGCTTGCTGAGGTTTAAATGAGAAATGCCCCTAGGGACCAGCGTCAAGATGAAGATATGAGTGGTTTAAAGCTCTACTTGGGGATTAGGTCCACTTTCTAAAATGCAAATAAAGGGTTAAAGAGGATGTGGGTTTATGGCCAGAGTTGCCGACTTTGGAACTGGGAAAACCAGGTTCGAGTCTTGGTGTCGGTGGAACATCCTGTGATTCAGGGCAAATCACTTAATGTCCCCGTGTCTCAAAATAATGGATGAGACCTTGTGTAATGTAGCTGGTGATCATGCAAACCGCCCCAATACCTTGGGGTCGAGTTCACTCTATATAAAACTGCAACAAAAAATGAAAAACACGATTTGGAAGTGTGGTGATCCACCTTTTGGTCTAAGTCCTGTGCGGAGTCCGAAGGATCATCCTAGTCTCCGATTCTACTTATCATTTACATAAGGCATTTGATATCATTAGATCCTTTGATTTAGGCCTGTCCTGTGTTGATGATACAAAATATATTTTTAGGCTTCCACCGCCCTCCGGAAGAGATCCAACATACAGGTCACTAGTCAAATCTGGATAAGTATTGATATGTTAAAACGCAATAGACACAAAATTAAGGGAACGATTTGCGGCCTGGATAGAATGTGGAATTTCGGCTTCTGGTCCATTCGGTTGTAATAGCGTGACGTTCATTCAACTAGCGGCCTCTTGGCGCTGCCGGGGGTCTTGGCATGCAGACAGTGGAGAGGTGTGGTGCAGCGGCCAGGGCAGCTGACTTCGAAGCACAGGGCTCACGGTTCGATCTCCGGCGGCAGCTCAGCTCAGCACCATGTGACTCTGGGCAATAGCTCACTTAATTTCCACGATGGCCCCCAGCGCCTTGAGACCCGTAAGGGTGAGTAGATCGCGCTTTACAAATACGGATTTACATTTCCATTTTTTTTTTTTTACATTTATTGTCATTGTGGGCCTGTCTGCTGGTATGGAAGGGGGAACTTATTCCTGCCAGGCTAGGAACTAGCGGATTTAGTTATTCCTACCAGATACGAACTGGAAGTAGGGGATCTAGGGCAAAAATTCCCAAATGTGTTTAGTAGCAGACAAGAAGGGTACCAACCGCGTAATCACAACAGGTTTCCAGTTTTTGTATGCTCTGTTACAAGTCATTGTATAAATGTCCAACTAGTTAAGCGGAAGCAAAGTTCCAACTGGTTCCAACACAGAAACACAGGGGTGTCCCAACGACATGAAGCAAACTAGCAACTGCAGCAAGCAGTCGTCATGACAAAACTAAACCTGGGGAGAAATACACGACCCCCTAAGACTTAAAAAGGGTATGCCATTATTTTCAACATGCTCTCAGGTGACTGGGCAGTTATTTACGGCTGAAAAACAACTCCGCAGAGGGACCACCTCTTGATAGTGGGCAGAGTAGCTAAGGCTAAACCAAGAGTAGTGCACTTCAGATCAGCAGAGCGGAGCATATCATCAAGATTCAGACGGGTGGAAAATCTACAGTAGGCCCAGGGCTTTAAGTGGGCCGGGTCTCACCGGTGCTGAGCACCGGCAGTTTTTTAAGGGGGGCCTTGAAACGGGTCTCTATCGGGCTCTGTTTTGTGCCCTGGCACAGGCGGCCCGTTTTTTTTTCGGACTGCAGTGACAGCAGGCACATGGATGTGCGCTGCTCTCACTGCTCACTTCTCACTATTGTAGAAGTTACGGCCTGACGTCATGCCAGGTGAGCGTTATAGGGGAAGGGAAATCCTTTAAAGAGATCATTTTCTCTCTGGATTTCCCTTCTCTTTTAAACTCTGGAACAGCAACATTGTCGTGAGGTCACCAGGGATTTAAGTGGAAGCTTTTTCAATAATATTCAAGCCATAGTTGCTGCTTATTTATCTTATGCAATTAACAACCATTGACAAAGCCAATAGTCCTGACTTGTTGTAGGTATGATGTTACTTGTTGTATCATATATCTAGATGCAATGACAGAAACAGCAAAATACAAGTCGGGCGGCTCACTATGCTAATCACAGATTTTTAGCTTACGTGTTTTTAAGCCACGCCCTTAATTACATTGGCCACACCCCTTTGAGAGACCCCCCCAGTTTTTCATCCCACTTAAAGCCCTGAGTAGGCCCCCACATACATCTCTCCCACCCTACCTCTTGCACAGTAGGTTTTCTACGGAAACGTGTTAATGAGCCCTGAGCAAGACACCCCAGTTAACCGGCCGGCTTCGGTCATTAGGCCAATACAGTATGCAGGGCGTAACGCTAAAGTCCATACTCGTCACAAACAATTGTCGCGCTAGTGTGCAGTCAACCTCACCGCAACAGCACCCCATTCCCCTTACCTAGCGCCGATCCAGAAAGTAACAGCTACAGAAACCAGGGCGCGATGCCAACTGTTTATAAACGATAATAGTTTGTAATGCTTCAGCAGGCTGCTGTGATCAGACAGCACCCAGTGTGTGTGTGCACTGCACTCTGCCAGCAGCGCAGCAGGCTCATGCGATCCTTTACGACCCCGTGCCCTGCGAAAGATAAAGGGACAGGAAGGAATCAAGATGGCTGTAAATGGAGCGATTTTAACACAAACCAAGCGCTCCGAAAATACACTTACTAGGGAGGTGCTTAACACTGACATCGGGAGGGGGCGGGAGCAATGCCAAAGCGACAACCGGTAGCGCTCGCAACAAAGAACATATCACAGATATGCTTAAAGGGTAAGGAGAGCGGCAGCGGGCCAGCAAGAGTCGGCGTAGACCATTCCAGGCAAATTAAAGAGTGCCCTAACAAACAAAAAAACAAGCATTAAAAATGCAATAGGTCTCGCCTTTTATTAAGTTAAAGCCATTTGCTTTGCTATACAATACCATTAGCAAAGCAAATGGCTTTAACTTAATCAAAGGCGAGATCTATTGCATTTTCAATGCTTGTTCTCCATTTATAATAAGAATCTAGACAACATACTGGTTACAGATGACAAATGACTTGCCTCTGATTTCACAAGTGGCATTTTTGTAAGGGCTGGTGGGGCATGAATATTTCAAAGTACATGTTTTAAAATTATCACTTTAATAAATGCTTCGCAATGCAGTGATATAATCTGAACTCACTGCTTTATGTTAAAGAAATACACATTTTTAAAATTTGAAGCAACTCTTATGCATTATGTTTGTTGCATAATTGACTTGCCAACTATTTTCTTGGCTTAACCGACTGTTATTGTTTGGCCAAGACCTGACTAGATAATTATTTGGGAGGGTGTTCCTCCCATACACCGCCCAAAGCTATGTCACTGTCTATGCATCACCCTCTATGCCACTCCACTCTGCTGTTCTCCACTCCACGACACTCTGTCACTCAACTCTACGACACCATACTCCACTATAACTCTCTACTCTACACAACTCCACTCTGACACTCTACTCTGCGCCTTCTACTCTACAACACTCTACTCTGTCCACGACACTCCAGAACACTTACACTACTCCATGACACTCCACTTCACTCCATTCCACTCCACTCCACTCTATGACACTCTATTCTACGCCCTTCCACTGTACAACACTCTACTTCCTCCACAACACTCTACGCCACTCTTTGACACTCCACTTCACTCCATTCCATGCCACTCAACTCTACTTTGTCTCTCTATTCCACTCCATAACACTCGACTCTACTCCACTGCACTCCACTTTACTACACTCCACCCCACGCCACTCTCCTTTACCCCAATAACTTTTAGCAATGCTAAACAGCAGTCACACTGGTGTAAAACATGGCTAAAACATACTGACAAAGCCACTAGCTCTTGTATAGGCAAGACCTATTGGCTTTGCCAATGCTTGTTTACATTACTGCTGGCAAACCTGCCTAATGAACTGAGGTGCACTGCTACTAATCTTGCATGGGGTCACCGCTAATATAATCTTGTCTGATGTGGTCACTATTACAACACTAATAATTATTAGTAGTTCAGCATGATTTTCATTGAACATAAGTAGCTCTTATCACAAAAAAGTTTGGAGACCCATGGGTTAAAGGGACTGGCAGGCCTCGGAAGACCTTGGACAGGGATCACAGAGAATCATTTTTACCACGGGAAGTGCAGTCTATGGGGTGGTGACTTGTGGCATGTGTTCCCAGGACCTTTTGGATTAACCCCAAAAATGATTCCCTTCATCTCACCAGACAGAGCTTATTTTATATGGTACTTGCTAGGGCCTTCTTCCTACATCATTGCAGCAGCATTGCAAGGTGTTACCATGGTCCTACTCTGTGACATTCACTTTATCACCCTGTGAAGATGAGAGTCTGAGTTGGCTCTGGTAGGATTTGAACTGGTGACCTGCAAGGTGTCCACAGGTTTCTCCAAGCGATGCATGAGATTCTCAGTGGCATAGCCAGTGTGCCATGGGCCCTAGTGCAAGGAAGGAACTTGACTTCCTAGCTGCTGTTTGAATTGTAAAGTACAGCAATACTCGGGATTTGGTTAGCCACTCAAGCCCCTGGGCCCGGTGCCACTGCACCAACAGTACAGATGGAAGCTACACCCTTGGAAACCCTCTCAGCTATCCTGTCAGATACAACGATCATGTACTCTATGCCTAGAAAGGTGGTACTCAAAGGAACTGGCTCTGTACTGGGACTGTGTGAAAGGATTGGTGCAGGAGTATGCGCTGTGTTCCCTGTTGGCCTGGGTGGTTTAAGGAATAGATCAAGGATACCTGCTCGCCAGCATCAGCAGCTGACTCAGAGTCCTTCCTGCAGCCAACGGATGGTGCTAATGGCTTACGAGTTATTCATTAGACTGTTCTGCTTATTTTATTTTGTTTTTTGCTGCAGTTAAGCATCATCATTAAGCTTTACTTTAAAACACAACAAAACTGAATGAGTTTGTCCTGAAAAACAAAATAGATGCAGTAAGCATTATTTTTTCCGGAAGGAGGATGTGGCCTAACGGCAAGAGCTGTCGACCTCGAAGCTGGAGAATCGGGTTCGAGTCTCGGCAAGGACGGCACCATCCTGTGATTCTGGGCAAATTACTTAATCTCCCGTGCCTAACAAAAATGAATGTGTCCTCATGTAACGCAACTGGTGCTCATGTAAAGAGCTCTGATACCTTCGGGTCTAGTACCTGCAATATAAAACTCCCAGAAAAAAAACGTCAACCCTGTAATGCGCAACAAAGTATAACATAATTTTAGCATAATTGTGCACACAAACTGTTTGGTATAATGGAGGTAACTGAGACAAAAATAGTTGTATTTACACAACACGCTGCTTTCCAAATGGTTGACTTAGTACCTGGTGCAGCTACACTGTTAAAGTGAACAGAAGGTTATGTTTGTTTGGCAAACACCGGGACTACGGAATTAGACCATATTAAGGTCAGTTGATGTACATGTTTTTGTGAAGCCGGCCTGTGGCGTCCTCTCCCTGTGCACCCTTCACACCATGCTGCCTTGTGGTGTGAAGCTGTCACACTTCTGTGCATCTACGCAACAGACATGACAGCCTCCCCAGCCCTCTTGAGCGTGAACACTCCAAGCGCAGCTACAGCAGTTGAAGACTGATTCCATGCCATTACATTGAACAGGACGAGTTAATTTTAGAAATGTAACTCATTACGTGAACGTAACTGCCTTGGTACACCTGTGATAAAGTGTCACTCATAGTGTCACGCATAAACCATTGAAATGTCGCACAGGGTGAAAACATGGCCTTGACACACTTAAACAAACTGAAAGCTGGGCAGCTATTTAGAGCAGCAACAGGGAATCATGAGCGCTCCTGCTAGAGAGATGGAAACAGTTACGGGCTCCGACTCGGAGAAGAAATCTGAATTGTGTCACAAAGAGCGCCGACTGGGGTCCTATGAAGGAGAAACACCTGATAAACAGAACATTGCAGTCATTTTATTCTGAGAGTGGAGACAATGGGACAGTAACTTTAAAAACAAGCAGCGCATGCGCTGCAAGGAAAAAAAGAGTGCTAATCCACCCACCAATCCCACATCAAACAAGCATTTAAAATGCAATAGGACTCGTATTTACACGAGACCTATTGCATTTTAAACGGAAGTGGGAGCGTTAAAAAGGCACAAACGGGAGGGGGTGGGGGGATGCTGCTGGCATGAGAAGTCACGGACTGCGAGAGGGAACGGGGGGAGGCAGCTAAACAAAACGATTTGAAAAGTAAAGGGGCCGATAGCTGTGGAAGGACAATAATGACGACATGGCCGTCAGGAGGCGGGATTCACTTTCCAAAAACCAATCAGAATGCAGCATTTACGATTGCAGCCAATCACAAAGATAGGCGGAAAGTGGGCGGAGCTTCCCCCGCTATACTGTATACACCATCTCTCGATGAGACAGCGCATGCGCTGCCTAGCTGAGACCTAATAATTCAAGCGTAATGGCACTTGTAACAGGGGCAGTCGCCTCGACATTAAAACCACACCCAAAGGCGGGACAAAGAGCAGCGTTCCACCACTAAAAACAAACGACTACTGAAAGGCACACAAAGGAACATATAGAATGAGGGGGTGTGGTCTAACATCACAGATGGATTACTGCATGCCTCGCAGAGCAGCGCATTCATTGCCTCTAGGCTCGACCTAAAAATGTAATGCATGAGACGGTCCTGCTTTAGCCCTCATCCTCCTTTTCTTTTGAGAATGGACATAGCATCTGGGAGTGGAGGGGGATGGGCAGTTGTGAGTCCACTTTGAAAGCAAGAGTCGTCCATACAGGTAAGAGTGGTGGGGCGGGGTGGCAGTTGTTCAACGACGAGGGGAAATTAATTATGTATTTAATTTCCCCTCGTCGGCGTATCTCGAATCCCCCTCCCACCCCGCTCACCGCTCTTACCTGCACAGGCCGCTCCTGTTTGAAGGATATCCTTCTTGCTTGACAATAAGGGTTGTACTTAGTAGGTTGTATCTAGTGGAATTAGTGCAGAGGTATTGAGCGGCTGCCATCTTCAATGAATTTAGGTGGCAGTCTCACAAGACTAGTGAGAGGCGCGATACGACATTGCCTAGATACAGGAAAAGTGGAAAGAACTTCTCTGTCTCAGGAATGAATGCCGCAATGGGGGGGCCAATCTGAGTGGAAAGTGCACTGCCAAGAAGTCCCACACAGAAGAAACTCTGATCTTGAAAGTGTATCTCAGGAGTACATTTCTGTGTTTCCCTCCCCTTCCCTGCCTAAGTGTTGCACCTTACGTCAAATAAGAATGTGCAGCAGTTTTAAAAACACAGGAACCTCCATATAAACCGGGAAGATGGACAGTGCTTTGCAGAATGATGAACCCTATGAGAAGGACACAGTGCAAGGAAGCATATAGGTTTAAGGGCAAGATTTATATTCACGATACTACTGTTTGGTCTAACGCTGACACTAGAAGAAAATTACTCACTAAGGTTCAGAGAGTCCAGGAGAAACAGCATCGTGCTTAGCTATTGTCCATTGGTCTTGTGTCCATCTGCAACATCTGGTTTGGCATCTACTGGCACACCTGAATTCCGGTCAGTGAGTATGGAGAAAGTACGTCTGGTGATACATCAAATCTGCCACCACCTGAGATGGGGGCTGGGTCCAGTCATTCTGGTTAGGGACGTTTTTTTGGCCCTTCCAGCTTCAGTAATAATTACAATAAATGCCAGCAGAAAGGATGGGGTGCAGTGGTGGAACAAAGAACTGTTCAGAATATTTGGTGTCAGAGGAAGCTCAGATATGCCAAATTGAAAGGTCCTAACAGCAGTTTTCTGAGTACTCCAGGCCTTTGTTCCTTTCATCCAGGGCCAAGCTGTAAGAATTTGAACAACCAGGTATCCTGGGCATACATTCATCATCAGGAGGGCTTCCGGGCCTGAAGTCTAGCCACAGCAGCTCAGCAGCTGGCATCTTGGGAAGTCTTTTCTCTATAGGAGATTCTTTTTTTTAAACTCTTCACGTTCATTTTTTACAACGGTACAGTATACAATGGCACGAGAATCAATGACGAGTTACATACCTTACAAGTGTTGTCGGCACAGGCAGCCGGACAACAGTACAGACAGTCAGGGAGCTGTTAAGAACACATGGTGCAATACAGAACAAGTAGCAACAGCAGTGCGAACATAGGGGCTTATTTGCAAGCCCCTTGCGCCGCGGGTACAACACTTTTTCCCGTATAAAAAGTAATGCACTGGTGGCGCAAGGGGCTTGTAAATAAGCCCCATAGTCTCCACAGCGCCTGCACGTTCCAGCTCCAATAGCCAAGCAGCTATCCCCTCCATAGTCACCATTGCACCATGGAACATTCAAAGGCTACCAGCAACTACCAGGTCACACAATGCAGAATAGCGTTGACAGGGCAATCCAGACAAAGGGCACACAGCAAGAGTAGCTAGCCCATGTCCTGTGTCTCAACATCGACCACCCCTGCATCGTCATACCCAGCCTCTTCCGTACGTGCCAGAAAAGCTTGGTAGGGCTCCCAAATATCTTTCGGGTGGCTGTGGATTGGCATCAAATCATGATAAGCGTCAGACTGAGTGTTGCAATAAACCATGTCTGCGCACCATTCCCATAGCGTTGGGAGTGGACAGCAGCACATTGCTATTCTGCACTTAGCATGCAGCAATCCCAGGGCAACTAAGGGGCTTATTTACAAGCCCATTGCGCTGCCAATGCGTCACTTTTATTGACGCACCGGCAGCGCAATGATCTTCCCCATATTTACAAGGCCATGTAAAGTCACCCTGCATGACTTTTCATGGCCTTGTATATATATGTTTCCCTTTCACCCATACCTCTGCGTGAAAGGGACATTGCTGTGGGTTTTCCCATGCAACATCCCTGAAACTTGATGCATTTCCAGATTTACAGCATTTTGTAAACCTAGGAATGTGTCAGAATCCTATGCCTCCCCAGGAGAGGCGTAAGGAGGCGCAACAAAGAGAAATACTTTTATTTCTCCTAGTTTTTCCTCTTTCTATGTGTGCAGCAGAAGAGGTAAATGCCTTTAATGATTGTTTTTGTGCAGGAAGATAGCCCTTCGTGCACAACAACAATCATCCCCTCAGCGCAGGCACCCTTGCAAAATGACGCAAGGGTGTCTGTGCTAGTGCACGGCTGCTGTTTGTGCACCAGTGTAGGGGAGGACAGGAATGCCTTTTAGATACGGCACATTCCTGCCCTTTGACGCAAGGCAGCACAGTAGGAAGGCTTTCTGTGCTGCCTTGCGACAAAATATTGTAAATGAGGCCCTAAGCATCTACAGGTCGTTAGGACATCTCTATCATAGCCCAGCAGCATTATCAAGGGGATGAAGCAATGACCTCACCTGTAATCTTGCGTAACTCCTCCAAAACCATGGCCCAGAAGTGCTGTATGCCAGGGCAGAACCAAGCCACATGAGCACACCCAGCTCCAGCAACCCCACAATGAGGGCATCAAGAATTATCCTGTAAACCATAACGAAACAGTCGAGCCAACATGTAATACACCCGATTAATATATTTGAAGTGGATCATTAGGTGGCGACTGTTTAGAGAGACAGGCCGACAACCGAGCAACAATAGCTGCATTGTTTGTCACTGATAAGCAGTTCCAAATGCTCATGCCTATCCAGTCAGGCAATAACAACACCTGATTGCCGCACCTCCTGCAAGCATGCATAAAATTTTGTCATAATGCACTGGGGTGTTGTCGCCTGCATCAAGTACATTAAAGCAAGCACCGTTGGAGGCTCCATCAATGCTTCCCTCGCTAATTCTCACATCTTGTACTGCGCTCTGTAATAGTGAAACTGAGCCAGGACAGTAGGCGTGTCACCCAACGCACATACCTGCTCCCAACTGCAGAGTACCTCGTCCGTAGAAAAGTCACCCATGCATCGCAAACCCAACCCTTGTCATGCGTTCACCGCTCCTTTTTCCAGCCCCAGGGGAAACCACGTTGCATCACTCTAGTGGCACCTTTGGCAAGTATAGCAGTGGTCCAGCCTGTAACTCGGCCTGTCTTTTCCATGAGTAATGCGTAGTACACAGCAAGTCATAGGTTTTATAATGATGCATTGGTTTATTAACCAGCATCCTAGGCAAAGTGAGAAGGAGAGCTGCAACACGCTCAAGCCACAGGTGAGGTAGTTTTCCCGGGCCGGGCAACTAAGAATGGGCAAACATATATTCTGCTGCTCTATAGTATGGCTCTAGGTCCAGAGCGTTTAGCCCACCCATGGCGTAAGGAAGAGTAAGCATGTCCCAGCGCACACGTGGCTTCTTCCTGGCCCAGGCCAAGGGCACCATCAAAGCACTCATGGAACGGAATACCGTGCTGGGCAAAAGTATCAGGATGTTTGCAAATAAGAACAAGAAACGGGGTAACACTACCACCTTCATGATGGCGCTGTGGCCACACAGCGATAGAGGCAAACAAATCCAGTGCTTCACCGCCTCCGTGAGCCGCTGCTCCACCCTGCTATAATTATCCAGCATTACCACTGCCAGGACTGTATGGACCTATGTGCCCAGGTGCCGCACCAAGTTTGTTGTCCACTGTAGTGGATACTCCATTTGTACTGGTGTTGTGGCTGCAGTGAGGGAGGAATATATGGGACTTATCCCAGTTAATGAGCAGTCCAGAGTGTCCACCAAACAGTACGACCTCTCTAAGAACTGAGGATAGTTTATGCTCTGGGTTCCGGACATAAAGTAGGGTATTATCTGCTTAAGCAGACATGATTAAGTTGTAATGCAGAAAGCAAATTCCCTGGTGTGCAAGATATTCATGCAGCGTGCAATTCTCTATAGGAGATTCATCGTTCAGGAAAGGAGAATGGCAAATGGACCATCTGAGCAGCGTTTTTGTCCCTCAACAGCTCTGTGCCTCAGGCCAGTCATATTTCAGGGGATAGTCCAAAGATTTGGCCTTCCTTGGCTAGACCTGTTTGTGGCCGAACGCAGCACTCTGCTTCTTCAGTTCTGCACTCTGTCCCTTCTCAAAAGGCTTGGGTTAGAAAGCCCTTTCTCGCACTTGACTCAAAGGTCTGCTATTTGCTTTCCCACCAATTCCTCTCCTACCCAGGAACTTGCGAAAGATCAAGGAGGAGAAGGTGGACCTACTTGTGGTAGCATCTTGCCAAAGAGACCCAGGTATCCTTTGCATCTGAAGATGTCTGTATTCAGTTTGTGTATATTCCCAACACCTCCCTCTCACCTTTGGTCCTATGTCCGCTAATAAGACTGAGGTTGGGGGTTTGGAATTCGAGAGGAGAATATTAAGAGCTCAGGGATGTTCGGAGGAGGTAGTATTATTAACCTAACAATTTATAAGACCTGCTTCCCTTAAGGCTTATTTCAGATATTCAAAAAACTTTGAAAACAGGTGTGCTTCAAAGGGGTTAGTCCTCGTACTTTCCCTCTGGCAATGTCCTTAGATTTTCATAGGAACAGCTTTTTGCTGGAAGTTAGTAGTGCCTATGCTCTGCAGTCAGAGTGTAGCCATTAAACCTTTCAGAGGTACTGGTATTCAGGATCTAAAATCTATAGTATCAAGGCTGCTAACATGTTTTTTTAATCACCCTCTACCAATACACTCTCTAGTACCTTTATTGAATTTACCTTTAGTTTTTACAGAGAATGTCTTTCGAACCCTTAAATTCAGTTACTCATATGTTCTCGACTTTTGCCGTCTATGTGATATTGGTGTCTTATGATTTCATGGTCCATATATTTAGTCAAGATAAGATGATTATGGGCACTGATCTAGTTTTTTCTTTCTTTCTTTTCTTTTACCAAAGGTTGTGCCTTCTTTTCATTAGGAACAAGATATAGTCCTACCTATTTATTTTCCCTTTACTACAGGGGTGGAAAGACATTGCATTTAATAAATGTTCGGAGAGCCCTTTTGATTTATGTAACTAGGACTTGCTCTTTCAGGATGACATAGGTCGAAGTGGGCGGGATCTGAGGGGCACAATGTGCCCAAACAGGCTCATACTTTTTTTTATTTTGCACTAACAGTTCACCTACTTTATGTTGTGTGCTGTGAAGTGAGGGAAGGACAGAGACCTGGACAAGAAGCAAGCCTTTTTACCAGGGTGTCTGCTTCCTGAAGAAATGTTAAATGTGCGCATTTGATTGATCTGCATATTTAATGGCTACTTGGAAGCCGGTATTGGCTATAATTGATGGAATCAATTCATTATTCTTGATAGGTATTGCAAGGTGAACTGATGAGCTCTGAAACGCCTACTTTTCATGGACCGTTATAAAAAATGTTTGCACTAGATACAGTCTTCCTATTACTCAGATCTAAATTTTGGAAGCGCTTTTTAATCTTAAGTCTAAATCTTTTTGTGGCAGCCTATCTTAAACTGTGTGTAATGCAAGTTTAGAATACAGACATACATCTTCACAGTGCTTTCTGTTACAAGCTGAGACCTCTTAACATTAAAAACACACAAGTTGCTATTCCCCACTTCACTAATCGGAATTTAGTTCTGTGGTTACACACAAAGATATCTGCAGTGATCGCATAAACCAGTAAAGGTTTCACAACATAAAATAGTGCATCTCTTACTGATTAGTTTAACTTACATTTATTTTTCATCTAAGGTGTATGTTATTTTATATGCAGTTAATTGAAGGTAAAAGATCAACAAAATAGTTACTAAATAGTTTGTTCTTTTTAGCTATGCCTTTGGCCCCGCCCCCACGATCACTGACCCCGCTCCCATTGAACTCAGGATTACAGTTCCAATTAATTTTTTTAATGCACTTCATCTTCTGGGTATAGTCTTAGTTTGCGACTTTGAGAGTCTCTGGGAAGGGAATGCATCCCTCCATGTCACCATGAGTAGATGGATACGGGAAACTGTTTCTTCGGTATATGAGTTGATGGGTTCTGCTTTTGATAAAAGTGTTCAGGGAAGATCAACAAGAGGGATGACTCCTTCCTAGACAGCATTCAGAAGTGTGCTCTTAAAGGATATATGTGACACAGCCACCTGGTCTTCTCCCCATACTTTTGTCTCCATTGACAGGTTACAGTTAGGGGGATCTGCTTCTTCTTCTTTTGGTACAATGGTGTCAGTGGCTCAAACATGAAAACATTTGCTTAAAAATTTTGGAATATAACATAACACTGGGTGTTACATTATATATTCGTTTTGGGTCTCTTTAAAAAAACTAGAGAAGAAAGAGATAAGATATAAAACAAACTTTGTAGTCATCTAGATAAAGCAGAGCTTCGATAAATCCTTTCTAAGTAAGGATGGGGACGAGAAGACAGAAAAGGAGGTAATGCTTGAATTACTTACAGGTAATCTTAATTACTTTTAGATATGTGGCCTGATTTAGAGTTTGACGGGCATGTAACCAGTGGCGGCTCCTCTGCTATGCCGGAGGAGCATCGCCCCACTGCTTTTAAGCAGTGCAAAGTACGAAACATAAAAGAATAACTTTGAGTTATCATTTTATGCTTCCTTCTGCTTTGCGGGCGGGGCTGCTCTGCTCTCGGAGCAGGGCAGGGGAGGAGTGGTTTGCCCACTCCTAAGTCTGCAGTGACTGTTTGGTCGGCCCCCTCGGACCTCCCAAACCAGTCATGCGCACTTCCCTGTTCTCCATGCAGGCTGCATTACAGCCTGCATGGAGAACATGCCCACCCCTCCAGACCCTGGCTGAGAGCTGTGTCATGCGTCAGACCAATCACAACGCTGCATTGCAGGGTTGTGATTGGTCAGGGGAGCCTGGGTGCTTACCAATCACAACGCTGCATTGCAGCGTTGTGTTGCTCAGTGGGGCCTGGCTGTGCTTCCTGTTCCAAGACGAGGAAAGATGGAGCAGGGACACAGGACCCGGCGGCAAGGTAAGTTTATTTATTTTTTACATTGTGCACCCCAATCCCCCACTGCGCGACTCCCCCCCTCTAAACCCCCACCTTCGGAACCGCTGCCACATGCGAGCCATGCCGGCCACAACTGCATGTAACTCCATCACAACTGAGACGGAGATCCTTCCGCTGTATTACAAGTCCCAAAGGATATAATGGAATTGTGTAATTGTGAGGACGGGATAGTCTTCACGTTTGTGACAGAGTAACCCCATCCACCGAACTCTAAATCAGGCACATAGTTTTCCTTGTCACAGTGCTACGTTCCCTCCTACTTTCATCAGGTAAGCATATACGGGTACAGATTTAAGTATATTTTATGCTTTATGATAACAGTGAGAATAGACATTTAAGGCTGTTGTTTATTTCAGTGGTGATGAGGGAGTTCCCTGCTAGGGATCATCAGGAAGTTTTGTTTTGTTTTAGGGAGATTAAATATGGTTTACATAGCTGAAATCGTCCTCTTCTTAAAGCCCGGTCACCCACCAGAAGACCCGTCCTCATATCGGCCCATCTCCCTTATCAACTTCGAATGCAAATTGCTGGGGAAAGTTCTTGCGGACCGCTTGCGGTCCTGCATTCAGGATTTGGTCCAATTGGACCAATCGGGCTATATGCCACACCGGTCCACTCGACACAACATCCGTCGTGTCCACAATGCTATGGCCCTGGCTCCGGAGTTGGGCCGTCCCGCGGCCTTACTCCTGGCTGATATAGATAAGGCCTTCGATTCCCTCAGCTGGGAGTACCTATTCCAACTCCTAGGGGCGAAAACTTTGGGCCGCGTTTTCTGGCGTACGTACGCCTACTTTACACCGAACCTATGGCCTCTGTCCGTATTGCTGGACATCGCTCCCCCTTCTTTCCCATAGGTAGAGGTACACGACAGGGCTGCCCCCTGACCCCCCTTCTCTTCGCCTTGGCGGTGGAGCCCCTGGCGGCTTGGGTCCGCAGGGACCCGGTGCTTAGGGGCTTTGACTGGCCAAGATCACAGCCGGACCGCATCGCACTATACGCGGATGACGTCTTGTTTTTTATGACTGACCCTTGGATCTCGGGCCCACGTATTTTGCAAATTCTCCGGGTCTTTGGTCAGAATACCAGGCTCCACACCAACCCAGCTAAATCTGTGCTATTCCCAGTGTGTGGTCATCAGGGTAGGACTACGTGGGCATCTCAGCTCAAACACGCCACAGAGGGATTCCAATACTTGGGAGTGTATGTATCTCCCTGTCCGCAGATTTCATGGGCCCGTAACATAAGCCCGCTCCTTGTCAACCTCCGCGAGGAGACTTCTATCTGGTCCTCTCTACCTCTCTCGCTTTATGTAAGGTCCGCCATTTTCAAAATGGTTTCTCTCCCCAGGATACTCTACCGTCTTCAAAACTTTCCATATCACATTCCAAGAGTGTGGTTTGCACAAATTAACGCCATTCACAATAAGTTCCTATGGGGGTGGGGGGCAATGCGAGTGGCACTGCAGACCTGTGTACAATCCACCTATTGCGGAGGCATCGCTGCTGCTGACGTTTACTCTTATTACGTGGCGGCCCACCTGTTAATTATTAATGACTGGTGGTACAATTCACGCACAGATCCAGCAATCGCGTTAGAACACGCGGCCATGGGGAGTACTCCCCTCCTGCGATTACTTTATAGCGCGCAGAAGCTTGACTTCTTACCACACGCCAGCCGAACGACGATTAGGCTATGGCGGTACATCGTCCGACGAATGGGATGGAATATGCGGCTGACGCAGGCACGGTAACTATTTACGCCAGGTGGCCGTGCTGAAGGGGTTCCGCCAGTGGGACCAGATTGGTATTTCCACACTAGGGGACATTATGCGAGGCACCGTCCTTAAATCTTTCCAGCGACTGCAGGAGGAGTTTCATCTTCACAAAACCCAGTTCTACAGGTATCTCCAGTTCCGCCATGCGTTGGCCCCCGCACTTACAAATCTTACTGACCTCCCTGAATTTCATCCGCTCGAGGGCCGTCTCCTTATGGGTGATCTAGGTGCGCACAAAATAAGACAGATCTACCAGACGCTGACGACACATTCCAACACGACTCTACATAGAACAAGGAAGGCATGGCAGGACGACATCCCAGACCTGACGGACGATGACTGGGCGGAGGCGATAGCTAGCCCGCGGGGTGCGGCAGTGGCTTCCAGATACCGTCTTATCCAGTTCAAATATATACACTGCGTGTATTATAAACGTACTCGCCTTTGGAAGATGGGGGTTGTGCCATCTGCCCAGTGCCTACGCTGCGATAGGGAAGAGGGGACATTCCTCCATATGGTGTGGAGTTGCTCAGCACTACAGCCCTTTTGGCGCAGGGTTTCGTCATGCCTTGGGGAGGTGTTGCCCTGGGACTTTCCGCTTCATCCCCGACTGTTTCTGCTCCATAGCACAGACGACTTCGGGGGAACAGATATAAGCAAACTTACTTTTTCTCGCCCTTACAATCGCCAAGAGGGATATAGCTCAGTTGTGGAAGGGAACTTCGCCGCCGATGATAGGGAAGTGGTGTAAAGAGTTAGATAAATGTATGGGTGCGGAGATGGCAGTGTTTCAGGCGAGGGGTTGTCCCCAAAAGCATAGAAAGATATGGTCCCGCTGGGCTACATACCGTGGCATTGATCTTCCTCCTCTTCCTTCGCAATCACCGTAGGAACAGCCTCATGGGACGTTGGTGGGCCAAAATGTTTGACGCTCTGGTTTCTCCTTTTGGGCGTATATATGTACAGAATTTCGATTGTAAATGGGGGTGGGGTGGGAAAGTCTGCGTACAGTTCTTAGTTTGTTTTCTTTTGTATACAAATTGTACCCATTGATATCTTCAAGGCTACTAACTCTTCGATATTTTGTTATCAAGTGGATTATGTCAGGCTCTCGCCCAAGTGGTACTCTAAAAATATAATAAAATGTTAAAAAAAAAAAAATATGGCTTACATGATAACACTAGAATTTCGCAGTGACTATGACTAACGAATATTACCAATAAGTAATCCGAGCATCACTCTCTCTCTGTGGTAACTGAAATTAGAATTTACCAGGTTAAAATATGCAACAATTGTGAATAATGGAGTATATACAGCAGAAGCCAAAGGATCTCTCACATGTGAGACCTCCAACCCAAGCAGAATGAGGAAGCAGCACACAGTCCTCAAAAACACACAACAATCACATTTGTACTTCATTTCCAAATAAGGGCAAAACATATAGCTTTATTGATAAAATGTACAGTTTCCATACCACACAATAGGCATTCCTCTGACCATTTCCCACCCATCAGACTCTCTTTTGCTACGCTGACTAGCTCGACTAGTTAGAGTTAACCACTAGGAGTTTTTGCATGTATGAGTTTAGCCACTTCTGTCTTTCCATGGCTGTCAGCATTTTGCTTTTCTCTCTGAAGGCTGCATCATCTGCCAGTACGATGCTCCGCTTTTCCCCGCCAGAAGGCCAGTCGGGTATCCAACCTTGTCCCAGTAAAATACGGCCTAGGCCAGCCTCTACCCCAACAGCATTCCTTGGTTCTACAGCATTGGCAGGGTCGAAAAGGAGCTGTCTGGGGACTGGCTGCAACGGGGGTTTCCCTTCCTGCTCTGCTGGTGATGGCTGATTGGGCTGCAGGCCCGATGACATCATCTTGATGCTCCAGTCACGGAGGGTGAAGGAGGGGAGCTGCAGACCCCAAGTGGATGGTCTCAGAAGGAAAGGGTCCATGGCTTTACGGCTGGATTGGTATTCAGAAACATCACGTTTCCAGAGTCTAGAAAGGTAAAGAAAGAGCACAACAGCAATGAGCATGTTTCCGGGGTAACATTCAATATGTATTAGATGACAGTCCAGTTTTCTTAAAGTACACTTGCAGCCAAGCATTTAACCTAACCTGATTCTAAGTACTTCTAATTATCGCAAAAAAATGAGCACAAGAATATATTCAAAATGTGATTGACCAAGAGCACACAATGTGGTAGCATGTTGAAGTGGGACCCCTGGCTTGTTTCGTGCGACCCCTGGCACTGCCTTTTCGACCCCTGGCCTCAGGGATCCCCAAGGCAGTGGCAGAAACAGGAGGAAAATGAGGCTGGGATGTGCCTTGTTTAGTTCATGTTGCTCTACGAAAACTTGGACTTTTAAAATCACTGATGTTTTTATCCCACTTCAGAATGTTTTTATTTTGCAAACATAACATTCTGAAGTGTGTGCAGCTCCAATGAATTAAAATGTTGCTATGGTGCAGGCCTAAAATAAATGCCCCGTTTCATGGGTTTCAAAAGCAGCAGAGTTCCTGTAACTTTCTCTGCTGCTGCTGAACTTTCCAAGTGTCTTTTCAAGGTCTCTCCCTCTAGTAGAGAAGAGAAGAAAACCAAATCCTAGGGGAGGGTGACCTGGCAGGTTATACCTGCTTTGAAAGGACGTACAGTTAGACATTTGGATGACTACCTTTGGTCTGCTTCTACCCATGCAATACCTATTTAGTGGGAGATAAAAACTTGAAATAATGGTGTGCCTTTCGTTTGAGGCTATGCGGAAAAACTGATGGCCGTGTTTGGGCATTGGTTATTTTGTTTGCCTGGCCTGGGCATTTTGAGCAGTGTCTTGGCATGTGGGCCTGTGCATAGGTATGTGTGGATGTGCCCATGCTGCAGCAAACCTGACATATCAAGGTAGCCCTACTGGCATATAAGGGATGCACTGATAGCACATCATGGCACTCCCTCACTCAGTATAAGTGTGGTACAAAAATAGATTTTTATCTGCTTTAGAAACCTAAATTGCTGTGTTCATTTTTTAATCTTGCACTTATCGTTTAATTTTTTAATTACTGTTGGGTTTTTTTCAGTCCATCTGCATCACTACCTTAATGGCATTATGTCAAACGTTATGTGAGAGTACTTTCTGTAAAATCATTAGGGTCAAAATGTCATGTGATGTCACTTCCTGTGATGTCATCAGCGGCTGAAAGTTTGGATGATGTTACTTTCGCTGCCCCTGGCATTTGGGTGAATCGACATCCATGCTGGGAAGAACTACGTCTTTTAAAGAGATTAGGAGTCTGAGTTAGAGGAGAGTGATACAGAATGAAATCCAAAAAATGCTCTCACCAACTCATAGTTCAAATAAACATTTTTTGGTGGCTCTATGCGTGCTAAGTGTCTCTTTGCATGCAAAGAGTCTGCCTATGCGGAGTGTCCTGGGAACTGATAATGAAAAGTTGTCCTCCCGAGGTAAGAGTTATCGTTTTCTTGACATACAGGACACTGTGGCCAGATTCACAATGATTTATCCATGGCTTTCTCTTGGAGTACTCCTAATTTACTCCTGGAATTCAGAAATAAGCCAGGAGTACCTACAAGAGTAAGTCAGGTCTACTCAGAGTAACTTTTTGTGAATTTGTGTTTTTGATGTGCTGGGAGAAAATAGTTGCAGGGGTAGCGCCTCTGAAAATCTTCTATGAGGGTGAGGGTTATTTGTTTTTGATAAGTGTAGTGCACAGTGGTAATGCCTGTAGTTTTGTGTTTTTAAGGAGTTTATACAGTTGGCTAAAATATTTGTTTTTATATTGGTAGCTTTGTGGGTGCAGCATATATATTTGAAAAAGATTAGGGTTTGTTAGGTAGCCTGTGGAGTTGATATAGTGTGGTAGAAATTTGGTCCAAGCATCTCAATCCAATAAACTGGGGAGGCTGCACTTTGGCATACCTGCGGGGTATGGTTGGTTGCCATGTTCTCAAAGAACAGTGAGTTGCATTAATGGAACAGAACAAACACAACAACCCCAGTGGCAATTTTGAGACACTTAAGGAAAAGCAGGGCCTTTTCTGTGCTCAGTAATTTTAAAGTGCAAAGGCATAATCTTATTTTATACATGAGCAAGAGCTGTGAGATTTGAATCAGTCTTTCAAAAATCCCATACCAAACATAGGCCACGTGTAAGTGATAATGGAAGGGCAATTAGAACATTTTGGATATGATCGGTTCACATTAGATGGTATTCTTTCGTAATGCCATCGAGGCAGGCATCTTCTTTGAGAAGATGTTCAACCTACTGACTAACCATTGAACCTCCTCTGGATGGCTGAACAAGTGAAACATGTTTTGTTTAGAGGAGGGGAGCTCTAAGTGCTAAGCAACTGAAAGAGCACTGTTCATACTGAGACACTAATGAGAGACTATATGTCCATAGCAGAGAATCGCAGTTCTCTGGGGAAAGTCCCAAGGGCATTAGACAGGTTAGAATGACCTTTTTAGGTTGAGCCTAGAGTCAGCACGCATGCGCTGCTCTGCAAGACTTGTTGTAGTGGAGGAGGGAATAGAAGCCCCGCCCACTCTCCGCCAATGGCTTGTGTCATTGTCCTTCCTAAATGCTGGCTTCTGATTTGTAAATAGGCTTGTTAGTCCCTCCTTAGTACCGCCTGGTCTTCATTTGTCACCTCCCATGGCGACTGGCCCTTTTACTTCGGTTATTACACGGTACCTGTTATTTAGTCTTTAAGCACTATTTTCTTTTTCGAGTTTCTCTTACTGCAGGCACGACATGCTTTCTCTTACTGCAGGCACGACATGCTTTGGTGCCTTATTTACAACCCCGCCCTACCTCCCGTTGTCCGTGCCTTCTTTACCCCCCCTTCGTGCCTTCTTTACCCCCTCCCATTGTCCGTGCCTTCTTTGACCCCCCGCCCTCCCACCCATTGTCCATGCCTTCTTTAACCCTTCCCCCCTCCCGCCCTCCCTCCCGTTGTCCGTGATGCCTACGATTTGCAATGCAATTGGTCTCGCATTTATGCGAGTTTGAGCTATTGCCATTGTAAATGACAATGCCTTTTATTTATGTTTTGGTTTTTAAAACATAAATAAAACACATTGTCATTTACAATGCCAATAGCTTAAACTGGCGTAACTGCGAGAACAATTGCATTGCAAATGCTTGGTTTTGACTGCGAGGGCAGGAAGTCTTTTACTCTCTGGATGCTGTACTGGGCGGGAGGACCTTGACTGACATTAGATTTGAAGTGATGTGAAGGCTCCGTCTGCCCAGCATTCCGGGAGGGGGCTCTGGTTTCTGCTCCCCAGAGCCCAGTTAGGACACACATGGTCTTTGAAGATGAGCAGGGATTCCAGCATGTCCAACGGGTCCTGTATGGTCTCCCGCGACTTCTCAAATTACTGCTCCGAGTGGTGTGTTAAAGGCATCACTTTTCAGTAGCACTGGTCTAAAAAAATAAAGTTGAAAAGCAAAACGTGTGAATGTGGCCTCTTGTCCTGCTTTTCTGCAAGAGGCCCAATTGTCTAGCCTGTCAGACTGTCTCGGTGGCTCACGATAGGACCATAATGCATTCATATTCTATAAATGAATGATTTATATATCCATTTTATCTTTGATGCATTCTGCTCACATGATAATAAACTCTGAGGCCGAAGGTTTATTGGTTTGTCAGTGTCACCAGAACCACAAGTGACGTCATGGACAACAATTCACATTACCTGCAGACTCGTTTTGTTGTACTGGATGAGTAAGAGACAAATGTATTGATTTTTTTATTGGTGGAGCGTGAATTACGCTGTGTTCTCAATACCAGTATCCAAAACTATAATATATAGCACACACCACAAACTGAAGGGCCTCTTAGTGCTTTTGGTGATGCTGTTTTATTTCCAAAAGCTCGACATGCGACCTGCAGCAGTCCTTTGGTGGACAACCTTACAATGCAACTTATATGTGTCACCTGGGCTTCAAGGACACTGGGGGTACACCAATAGTCGTCTCATTGAAGGGGATGCCCATGTCCAAAATGGTGTCCTCGTACATTATGGACCTGTATAACCATTTTTCGCACCCCATGCCCGTCTTTTTTTTTCCCCTGCCCAGTTTACTACTTGCTGTGCCAACCTCCACCCCCTATGGTTGTCATAGCTGCCCCTTCTGCTGAAAGATTTTTCAAAATAAGGCAGGATTAAAGGTGTGCATTCTTCCCCCTCCCCCTTTTTTTCTTTCAATTTGAACAAGCCCACACTCAGTAAAACCCTTATTACAGAGACTGATCTCCACCCAGGCACCATGGCTGCAGAGGCTGGGCTGACAATTGCTTGCAGACTTCAGGGTAATGACCATGGACCAACATCCGGGACATGCTAGCACCTATTCCCTGGCACCATTTGTGCAGGGAGGTTTGTACAGGGTAGCTTTAGAGCACAAACCATGCCCTTATGGCGCAAAGATAGAGGAGGCCAGTGGTGTAAGCTAACCCACACGTATACACACCCCACCCTAACTCCCAGTGCTGTGGAGCAATCATAGTTCAGGCTTCCATGCACACACCAGGCACAGGAATGCAGCAGCGACATGCAGTGCAGCAGTATGGACAGTAGCATCAGTGCAAGCTTACACCTTCACCCACCACTACAGCATGGGCAGGAGCAGTACACGCTTCATTCACTTCACAGAAAATCAGATGTAGCAAAATGACCAGTCTTCCATCATACATTGAACTAGCAGCAGCAGTGTGAACTCCTACATCAAAATCCACACCACCGCCCAGTCGTGTGGAACCAAGCTGTGTGTATGTGAGCATATGCACACCATCCAGTGCGATCTCCCCTCCCCCCCCCCACACACAGTGGGCTTTGTACTCACAGTTGCAGGACAACGCTTACTCTCTTACACAAAACCAAATAAACCCAGTTAGAATACAATACAAACATGCACACACCACTGATTCAACACAGGGAGCAACAATTCAACTGTCCTGCCTCACACACAAATGGATACGCAGACCAATGAACAATGGTGGCAGCAGAGTAGTGACCATGCAAACTGCCATTAATGTGTTTTCTTTCATCGCCTTCCAAACCAAGCAGGTCCACGCAGGCGCTCTTGGTTTCCAGTTGGCTCAAGTGTAGCTTTTACATCGTCGGCAGGTAGCTCAGTTTGTGGCAGCAGGGCCAAGAATGAGGCTTCTTTTTAAAAGAATGAACAGATAAGTAAAATGTCTTAGAGTTCAAAACCAAAAACAAATTGATGTATAGTTGGCGGGGGTATGCCCAGACGTGGGTCCCTTGCTCACTTTGCCACTGGATTCAAGCAAGCCTGGCTGATGACGGCTGGAATGCCAGAAACCGGTCCTAGGATGCTTGTTTCCTGTCCAGGGAAGACATGGCTTGGCAGTTCGGGCTGGACTGTTCCCATGAGGCACAGGGTCAGACTGATTTGCATATGGCCATGTCTGAACTGGGGTGGTGGAGTGAGCTAAAGAATGATGATGGATTAAACCCAGATCAGTTGACTGGGGGTGAGTGTTTGATTGGCTCAAATGTTCCGTCCATCATCCCCTTTTGTATCGCTTTGTTCGCCCTTAGTTGGCGGGGGTATGCCCAGACGTGGGTCCCTTGCTCACTTTGCCACTGGATTCAAGCAAGCCTGGCTGATGACGGCTGGAATGCCAGAAACCGGTCCTAGGATGCTTGTTTCCGGTCCAGGGAAGACATGGCTTGGCAGTTCGGGCTGGACTGTTCCCATGAGGCACAGGGTCAGACTGATTTGCATATGGCCATGTCTGAACTGGGGTGGTGGAGTGAGCTAAAGAATGATGATGGATTAAACCCAGATCAGTTGACTGGGGGTGAGTGTTTGATTGGCTCAAATGTTCCGTCCATCATCCCCTTTTGTATCGCTTTGTTCGACCTAAGTTGGCGGGGGTATGCCCAGACGTGGGTCCCTTGCTCGCTTTGCCACTGGATTCAAGCAAGCCTGGCTGATGACGGCTGGAATGCCAGAAACCGGTCCTAGGATGCTTGTTTCCGGTCCAGGGAAGACATGGCTTGGCAGTTCGGGCTGGACTGTTCCCATGAGGCACAGGGTCAGACTGATTTGCATATGGCCATGTCTGAACTGGGGTGGTGGAGTGAGCTAAAGAATGATGATGGATTAAACCCAGATCAGTTGACTGGGGGTGAGTGTTTGATTGGCTCAAATGTTCCGTCCATCATCCCCTTTTGTATCGCTTTGTTCGCCCTCAGTTGGCGGGGGTATGCCCAGACGTGGGTCCCTTGCTCACTTTGCCACTGGATTCAAGCAAGCCTGGCTGATGACGGCTGGAATGCCAGAAACCGGTCCTAGGATGCTTGTTTCCGGTCCAGGGAAGACATGGCTTGGCAGTTCGGGCTGGACTGTTCCCATGAGGCACAGGGTCAGACTGATTTGCATATGGCCATGTCTGAACTGGGGTGGTGGAGTGAGCTAAAGAATGATGATGGATTAAACCCAGATCAGTTGACTGGGGGTGAGTGTTTGATTGGCTCAAATGTTCCGTCCATCATCCCCTTTTGTATCGCTTTGTTCGCCCTAAGTTGGCGGGGGTATGCCCAGACGTGGGTCCCTTGCTCACTTTGCCACTGGATTCAAGCAAGCCTGGCTGATGACGGCTGGAATGCCAGAAACCGGTCCTAGGATGCTTGTTTCCGGTCCAGGGAAGACATGGCTTGGCAGTTCGGGCTGGACTGTTCCCATGAGGCACAGGGTCAGACTGATTTGCATATGGCCATGTCTGAACTGGGGTGGTGGAGTGAGCTAAAGAATGATGATGGATTAAACCCAGATCAGTTGACTGGGGGTGAGTGTTTGATTGGCTCAAATGTTCCGTCCATCATCCCCTTTTGTATCGCTTTGTTCGCCCTTAGTTGGCGGGGGTATGCCCAGACGTGGGTCCCTTGCTCACTTTGCCACTGGATTCAAGCAAGCCTGGCTGATGACGGCTGGAATGCCAGAAACCGGTCCTAGAATGCTTGTTTCCGGTCCAGGGAAGACATGGCTTGGCAGTTCGGGCTGGACTGTTCCCATGAGGCACAGGGTCAGACTGATTTGCATATGGCCATGTCTGAACTGGGGTGGTGGAGTGAGCTAAAGAATGATGATGGATTAAACCCAGATCAGTTGACTGGGGGTGAGTGTTTGATTGGCTCAAATGTTCCGTCCATCATCCCCTTTTGTATCGCTTTGTTCGCCCTAAGTTGGCGGGGTATGCCCAGACGTGGGTCCCTTGCTCACTTTGCCACTGGATTCAAGCAAGCCTGGCTGATGACGGCTGGAATGCCAGAAACCGGTCCTAGGATGCTTGTTTCCGGTCCAGGGAAGACATGGCTTGGCAGTTCGGGCTGGACTGTTCCCATGAGGCACAGGGTCAGACTGATTTGCATATGGCCATGTCTGAACTGGGGTGGTGGAGTGAGCTAAAGAATGATGATGGATTAAACCCAGATCAGTTGACTGGGGGTGAGTGTTTGATTGGCTCAAATGTTCCGTCCATCATCCCCTTTTGTATCGCTTTGTTCGCCCTAAGTTGGCGGGGGTATGCCCAGACGTGGGTCCCTTGCTCACTTTGCCACTGGATTCAAGCAAGCCTGGCTGATGACGGCTGGAATGCCAGAAACCGGTCCTAGGATGCTTGTTTCCGGTCCAGGGAAGACATGGCTTGGCAGTTCGGGCTGGACTGTTCCCATGAGGCACAGGGTCAGACTGATTTGCATATGGCCATGTCTGAACTGGGGTGGTGGAGTGAGCTAAAGAATGATGATGGATTAAACCCAGATCAGTTGACTGGGGGTGAGTGTTTGATTGGCTCAAATGTTCCGTCCATCATCCCCTTTTGTATCGCTTTGTTCGCCCTAAGTTGGCGGGGGTATGCCCAGACGTCGGTCCCTTGCTCACTTTGCCACTGGATTCAAGCAAGCCTGGCTGATGACGGCTGGAATGCCAGAAACCGGTCCTAGGATGCTTGTTTCCGGTCCAGGGAAGACATGGCTTGGCAGTTCGGGCTGGACTGTTCCCATGAGGCACAGGGTCAGACTGATTTGCATATGGCCATGTCTGAACTGGGGTGGTGGAGTGAGCTAAAGAATGATGATGGATTAAACCCAGATCAGTTGACTGGGGGTGAGTGTTTGATTGGCTCAAATGTTCCGTCCATCATCCCCTTTTGTATCGCTTTGTTCGCCCCTAAGGTGGCGGGGGTATGCCCAGACGTGGGTCCCTTGCTCACTTTGCCACTGGATTCAAGCAAGCCTGGCTGATGACGGCTGGAATGCCAGAAACCGGTCCTAGGATGCTTGTTTCCGGTCCAGGGAAGACATGGCTTGGCAGTTCGGGCTGGACTGTTCCCATGAGGCACAGGGTCAGACTGATTTGCATATGGCCATGTCTGAACTGGGGTGGTGGAGTGAGCTAAAGAATGATGATGGATTAAACCCAGATCAGTTGACTGGGGGTGAGTGTTTGATTGGCTCAAATGTTCCGTCCATCATCCCCTTTTGTATCGCTTTGTTCGCCCTAAGTTGGCGGGGGTATGCCCAGACGTGGGTCCCTTGCTCACTTTGCCACTGGATTCAAGCAAGCCTGGCTGATGACGGCTGGAATGCCAGAAACCGGTCCTTGGATGCTTGTTTCCGGTCCAGGGAAGACATGGCTTGGCAGTTCGGGCTGGACTGTTCCCATGAGGCACAGGGTCAGACTGATTTGCATATGGCCATGTCTGAACTGGGGTGGTGGAGTGAGCTAAAGAATGATGATGGATTAAACCCAGATCAGTTGACTGGGGGTGAGTGTTTGATTGGCTCAAATGTTCCGTCCATCATCCCCTTTTGTATCGCTTTGTTCGCCCTAAGTTGGCGGGGGTATGCCCAGACGTGGGTCCCTTGCTCACTTTGCCACTGGATTCAAGCAAGCCTGGCTGATGACGGCTGGAATGCCAGAAACCGGTCCTAGGATGCTTGTTTCTGGTCCAGGGAAGACATGGCTTGGCAGTTCGGGCTGGACTGTTCCCATGAGGCACAGGGTCAGACTGATTTGCATATGGCCATGTCTGAACTGGGGTGGTGGAGTGAGCTAAAGAATGATGATGGATTAAACCCAGATCAGTTGACTGGGGGTGAGTGTTTGATTGGCTCAAATGTTCCGTCCATCATCCCCTTTTGTATCGCTTTGTTCGCCCTAAGTTGGCGGGGGTATGCCCAGACGTGGGTCCCTTGCTCACTTTGCCACTGGATTCAAGCAAGCCTGGCTGATGACGGCTGGAATGCCAGAAACCGGTCCTAGGATGCTTGTTTCCGGTCCAGGGAAGACATGGCTTGGCAGTTCGGGCTGGACTGTTCCCATGAGGCACAGGGTCAGACTGATTTGCATATGGCCATGTCTGAACTGGGGTGGTGGAGTGAGCTAAAGAATGATGATGGATTAAACCCAGATCAGTTGACTGGGGGTGAGTGTTTGATTGGCTCAAATGTTCCGTCCATCATCCCCTTTTGTATCGCTTTGTTCGCCCTAAGTTGGCGGGGGTATGCCCAGACGTGGGTCCCTTGCTCACTTTGCCACTGGATTCAAGCAAGCCTGGCTGATGACGGCTGGAATGCCAGAAACCGGTCCTAGGATGCTTGTTTCCGGTCCAGGGAAGACATGGCTTGGCAGTTCGGGCTGGACTGTTCCCATGAGGCACAGGGTCAGACTGATTTGCATATGGCCATGTCTGAACTGGGGTGGTGGAGTGAGCTAAAGAATGATGATGGATTAAACCCAGATCAGTTGACTGGGGGTGAGTGTTTGATTGGCTCAAATGTTCCGTCCATCATCCCCTTTTGTATCGCTTTGTTCGCCCTAAGTTGGCGGGGGTATGCCCAGACGTGGGTCCCTTGCTCACTTTGCCACTGGATTCAAGCAAGCCTGGCTGATGACGGCTGGAATGCCAGAAACCGGTCCTAGGATGCTTGTTTCCGGTCCAGGGAAGACATGGCTTGGCAGTTCGGGCTGGACTGTTCCCATGAGGCACAGGGTCAGACTGATTTGCATATGGCCATGTCTGAACTGGGGTGGTGGAGTGAGCTAAAGAATGATGATGGATTAAACCCAGATCAGTTGACTGGGGGTGAGTGTTTGATTGGCTCAAATGTTCCGTCCATCATCCCCTTTTGTATCGCTTTGTTCGCCCTAAGTTGGCGGGGGTATGCCCAGACGTGGGTCCCTTGCTCACTTTGCCACTGGATTCAAGCAAGCCTGGCTGATGACGGCTGGAATGCCAGAAACCGGTCCTAGGATGCTTGTTTCCGGTCCAGGGAAGACATGGCTTGGCAGTTCGGGCTGGACTGTTCCCATGAGGCACAGGGTCAGACTGATTTGCATATGGCCATGTCTGAACTGGGGTGGTGGAGTGAGCTAAAGAATGATGATGGATTAAACCCAGATCAGTTGACTGGGGGTGAGTGTTTGATTGGCTCAAATGTTCCGTCCATCATCCCCTTTTGTATCGCTTTGTTCGCCCTAAGTTGGCGGGGGTATGCCCAGACGTGGGTCCCTTGCTCACTTTGCCACTGGATTCAAGCAAGCCTGGCTGATGACGGCTGGAATGCCAGAAACCGGTCCTAGGATGCTTGTTTCCGGTCCAGGGAAGACATGGCTTGGCAGTTCGGGCTGGACTGTTCCCATGAGGCACAGGGTCAGACTGATTTGCATATGGCCATGTCTGAACTGGGGTGGTGGAGTGAGCTAAAGAATGATGATGGATTAAACCCAGATCAGTTGACTGGGGGTGAGTGTTTGATTGGCTCAAATGTTCCGTCCATCATCCCCTTTTGTATCGCTTTGTTCGCCCTAAGTTGGCGGGGGTATGCCCAGACGTGGGTCCCTTGCTCACTTTGCCACTGGATTCAAGCAAGCCTGGCTGATGACGGCTGGAATGCCAGAAACCGGTCCTAGGATGCTTGTTTCCGGTCCAGGGAAGACATGGCTTGGCAGTTCGGGCTGGACTGTTCCCATGAGGCACAGGGTCAGACTGATTTGCATATGGCCATGTCTGAACTGGGGTGGTGGAGTGAGCTAAAGAATGATGATGGATTAAACCCAGATCAGTTGACTGGGGTGAGTGTTTGTTTTGGCTCAAATGTTCCGTCCATCATCCCCTTTTGTATCGCTTTGTTCGCCCTAAGTTGGCGGGGGTATGCCCAGACGTGGGTCCCTTGCTCACTTTGCCACTGGATTCAAGCAAGCCTGGCTGATGACGGCTGGAATGCCAGAAACCGGTCCTAGGATGCTTGTTTCCGGTCCAGGGAAGACATGGCTTGGCAGTTCGGGCTGGACTGTTCCCATGAGGCACAGGGTCAGACTGATTTGCATATGGCCATGTCTGAACTGGGGTGGTGGAGTGAGCTAAAGAATGATGATGGATTAAACCCAGATCAGTTGACTGGGGGTGAGTGTTTGATTGGCTCAAATGTTCCGTCCATCATCCCCTTTTGTATCGTAACATTGTTTCGTGTGCTGTAGTTGTGAAAATCACTGGTGGCAACCCCCATAATTAAAGATTAAGTTTGTAACACAGCAGAAAGAACATTTGATGCATCTGGAATTTACAGCGCTGATTTCGACGAAAGGATATCTGGAAGGTGGAAATGTGGTGAGGATTTTATGTTTTTCACCTCCACAGATTTAGAGTTTAACTTGGAGTGCAAAAAAGTGGCAGATTTCCCATTTGACCTATTTACAGTATATAGGACCTATGTGCCGTAAATATGGTGGGCAGCATATCCGTTGCTTTTCGACAAATTCCCTGCATTCACCAAACTCAAAATAAGGCTTTTATTTTCCTCCTGTTTCCCACAGAGAAGGCTTATTATGCTTGTGTTGCAGCCTCTCATTTCACTCCAGGCTTTCTCTGGAAGGTAGTGGTGATAATTATTATCAGGTTTTTTTTCATTGAATTTTTTTAGGTTTTGTAACACATTGGGTAGTCTGATGTGCTGCATGGCTAAACACTTATAAGGTCCCAAAGGCGAGACCTATTGGCTATGCCAATGCTTGTTTTATAGGGTGTTGGCCAAGAACCAAAGAAGACGATCCAATTTAGCCTGAATCCCACCCTTGATAAGAAAATGATTGGGCAGTTGAGGATTAAGAGAGTAGCATTGGGGCAGAAGGGTGTTGTAGAAGGAAATCCTGTTAGTGTCCTGGTGAGCGTATTTGAAAGGGGTTGCGCTATGGATGTGCAAAAATGAGGGCTTATTTACAAGCCCATTGCACCGCCGATACATCACTTTTTTTGACGCACCGGCGGCACAGTGTGCCTGCCCAAATTTACAAGGCCACGTAAAGCCACACTGCGTGGCTTTTCATAGGTTTGTAAATTTGGCCCCCTTTCACGCATTACTCTGCGTGAAAGAGGCATTCCATGGGTGTTGCTGTGGGTGTTCCCACTCAACATCCATGGAACCTAAATCATTCCCAGATTACAAGGTTACATAGAAAGAGGAAAACACCTCTCATGATTGTTTTGGTGCAGGAAGGTGTCCCTTCCTGCACCAAAACAATCACCCCTACAACGCAGACACCCTTGCACCATGGCGCAACGGTGCCTGAATTGACGCATGGCAGCCCATGGTGCGTCAGTGCAAGGGGAAAAAACAGGAATGCACCTTATCATGCAGATACAAGCCATTCCTGCGCTTTTCTTTTGACACATGGCAGCGCAGCAGGAAGACCTGCTGCGCTGCCGTGAATCAAAATCTTGTAAATGAGGCCCATTGTGAGGTGGTGATTATAGCCTACATGGCTATGCAAGTCTTCACGGACTAACTCATTAACCATGGAGACAGAGAGGTGGTGCATTCAGAACAGACTGAAAGCTGAGTTGTGATGATAGAGATATTCTGACAATACAGATGTTCAAATTCAAAACTGCAATTGATCAAGCATCATTCTGATAGTCCGATGGGAATTTCTTTGCATGTTCACACTCAGGATCATAAGTAGAGCTGACCTCCTTGCTAATTGGAAATAATAGGCCAATATATTGTATTTTTCCCTATTACGAGCAGGCGCCTTCTTTAGCAAACCGCAACCCCTAAACATTTCCTGCCCTAATTTGTACAAAGATAGATATATACCACCAGGGCCGCATTGTTCACTTGCTCTCTACACACCCAGATCCAACATGAATGCCAACTGTACCTTTCCATCACACCGGGTGTGCCTATGCAGGTGACACGCCCAACCAGCTCACCCTTAGTACAAACATAAGGAAAGAAGGTATGTAAAGAGAGCTATGATTCACCTGTTGGGGATCCGTAGATGAGGTAGGACAGCGGCAGAGGTCAGCAGCAGGCAGCATCCCAGGAGGAAAGCAAGGGGAAGCAGGGCTCTCCCGGTAGCACATCCTTCCATCCCCTAGTCCACAGAAACAAGTCCATCACAGGCACAAAAGGCAGAGGTGTTAATCATAACAAATAAGGCAACTGGGTGCTTACATGGTGCTTAATAAGTTAAGTGTCAAAGAGCTCAAAAACACAAATTAAATATCAATGAACCTAATGCTACAGTTTTTTCGACTTTGAAAAGAAAAGATGTGCATTCGATCCCAAACCCATTACTTTCAGAGGACACAAAAACCTCTTTGCACGATCCATTACTCTACTGAGCTTTGACATAACTCGCTCACCATAATGCAGATCAGGCTGTATTCTAAAATATTTTACTACAAACAGCAAAGTTATGGAAGGAATGCTTAAATTATTTTCAGCCTTTGGCGATCGCTCTGTGCTGCATTCCAGTCCTTTTTTCCCCCCACCACAGAACTGTAGCTACCACCAGCCATATGGAAACCACTCTTTGCTCTGCTCCAATCCAACTGTGCTAGGACAGGTGCCCTCCAGATAGCACCACGAGCAACATGAGAAGGAACTCAGTAGAAGAGTGGGATAGCGTGCCATGACTGCCCTGCCCCACCTCATGAGATGGATCAGATTGGAACCTTGTCCAGGGGCTTATTGTTGTATTGTGGTCCTTCTCCAGAGGTGCCTTCTCCAACACTAGTGATCAGAGAGATGTATTGTACAACACTAGCCCTGCCTCAGCCTGAACTTGGAAACAGAGAGTAGCACCAAACCACACGTGGCCAAAGGAGATCCGGAAGTAGGAGTGCAGAAGGTGCTTCTCCACCCCCAAGATAACACCGAAGGAGTTCAGAAAGAGCAACAAGAGTACTTTACATTGTATTTCTATCTTGGGGCATTTGCTGTGAGTTTAAAAACAGAGGTCAAGTGTCATGCAAAGCCTTCTGACAAACTGCTACTTATTTAACATGGAGATTGCTGTTTACTTTTCCTTTCGTTTGTTACAAATTGAAGACATTTTGTAATGTGAACCATATCACAATCTTGCTGGGGTACAGGAAGTGTGAAAGGAAAGGCTGAAGAATTTAAAAGGTTTTTTTTAACACACAGCAAAATGTAAATAGGACTAAAGGAACTTTACAAATAGTTCAAAATATATCAGAAGTAAGAAAAGTACAAATGAGGCAATTTTGCTGTAATTCTGAAGTGTGATGGAAACAAAGATTTTAATAGGTTAAAAACAAACCAAGAGATTTGGGTGATGCACACATAATACATATGTGCAGGCATTTGATTTCCACACTTTGTTTGTGCATGGCATAGGTTTAACAGGAAAGCTGCAGTACCAATGCAAATGTAGTGCCATGTCAAGATCCCATTTCATCGGAAAAGGAACACTCAGTAAAAGGCAGCACCCTACCCCACCATACTTTAGTCATATATGTAGGATAATGTGCTTCAAAATGAACCACTGGACACACAATACTCGCCCACCATTCTCCATCACCAATACAAATTAAGTGGCCATTTCAAGAGCCCATTTCATCTAAAAGGTACTCTCTGTAAAAGACAGTCCTCTACCACACCATGCTTTAGTCATATATTTAGGATAATGTGCTTCAAAATGAACAACTTGACACACAATACTTGCCCACCATTCTCGAAGACCAATGCAAATTAAGTGGCCATTTCAAGAGCCCATTTCATCTAAAAGGTACTCTCTGTAAAAGACAGTACTGTACCACACCATGCTTTAGTCATATGTTTTGGACAATGTGCTTCAAAATGCACCTATGTACACACACTACTCGCCCACCATTCTCCTGCTGAATGGGCGTGGCTCATTTGCTAAACTTTGTGTAACACCTGGGATTTTCACACCCTCCATGGCTTTCCTGACATAACATTGATGGCAGCGATTCAGCGCCACTGCATGGCCTGTTCCAGACCACTTTAGAAAAAAGACTGAGATGACATACCACACCCACTCTAAAGCAGAATGAATCAGAGAAATAAATGTACTGCAGCACACCAAAACACCATAGGAATCAAGGAAAAGTACCATACCACATCAATGCACTAAAGGAATCATAGAAAGGTACAGGTGCACACCAAAACAACATAGGAGTTAAAGGAAAGTACCATATCACATTAAAGCGCCAAAGGATTCAGAGGAAGGTACTTATCACACCATAGGATTGAAAGAAAAGCTCCATACCACATCAACATGCCAAAGGAATCAGAGAAAGATACTGTACCACACCAATACACTATCCGAATCAAAGAAATGAACCATACTACAACAACACACCATGGGAGTCAGAGAAAGATGCTGCAACACATCAACTCACCATTGGAATCAGGGAAAACTACTGCACACACACCAAAAAGCCCTTGCAATCAGAGAAAGATAATGCACTACACAAACATGCCAAAGGGATCAGAGCAATGAACCGTGCCACAGAAGCACCATCATGCCACAGAAATCAGAGAAAGGTACCATATGACACCAAATCACCATAGGAATCAGAGAAAAGTATTGTAGCACATCATCATGCCAAAGAAATCAGAGATAGCAGCATTAACACATGAACACGCCAGAGGAATCAGAGAAAGGTACTATACTACACCAACATCCCATAAGGACATACCATCGCACCATAGGATTCAAACAAAAGTACCATACCGCATTAGCCAAAGAAACTAGGGAAAGGTATATACCACATCAACACACCATAGGAATCAGAAAAAAGTTAATGTATCACACTAACACACTATAGGAATCAGAGTAAGGAACCATACTACAGCAACATAACATGGGCATCAGAGAAACATTCTGCAACTCACCAACACATCATAGGACACAGAGAAAGGTGCCCTACACACAAACTCACCATAAGAATCAGAGAAAGGTACCATACCACACCAACACACCATAGAAATCAGAAAAAGATGCCATGACACATCAACATGCCATAGGATTTAGAGAAAGGTGCTGTAATACATCAACATGCCAAAGGGATTGTTAGAACTGGGGGTCTCTAGTTGGCAGAGGTAGGTACCTTTGTCCAAATAGGGACCCTTGCTTCTAGTCAGAGTAAGGGGGATACACTACTAAAATAACCCCTGCTCACCCCCTTGGTAGCTTGGTACGAGCAGGCAGGCTTATCTCAGAGGCAGTGTAAAGCATTTGTGAACACATACAGTAACCCAGTGACAACACTACAGATGGACACCACACAGGTTGTATTATAAAAATAAGTATTTTTATATAGACTTAACACAAGACCCAAAACGACAAAAATCCACAATACAATACGAAAAATATGACTGTCAATGGTAGAAAATAGTTCAGTTCAGGGCTGGACTGGCCGTTGCGGGCACCGGGCGTTTCCCCGGTGGGCCGCCAGGTTGGGGGCCGGTTTTAGGCCCTTGGGGGGCCATTTTTCTTACCGGGGGCCGGCAATATCGGCCCCCTGTAACAAAATCGGCCGAAACCGGCCCTAACAAACAGCTCGGCCGCACCCCCCTCCTATCCCCCAGGGGGGCTGGCCGAGCAGTTTGCCAGGGCCGGTTTCGGTTCCCAGTCCGGCCCTGGTTCAGTTCAAATGCAGGTGATAAATGCGACACTCTACGTTCAATGTACCTTTGGATGCGTAACGCGATACAATCAAAAGAGTTGCAGGGAAGGTGATGCGTCGGTTCCTTACACGCAAGAACGGTGATGCGTCGGTTCCTTGCTCCGGGGGAGGTGATGCGTCGGTTCCCTACTGCTGCGTAGGGGACGGTGATGCGTCGGTTCCTTACCGGAGAGGAGGTGATGCGTCGGTTCTTCACTGCGTGGGGAGGTGATGCGTCGGTTTCTTACTGCGCTTCTGTGGCGATGAGACCAGCAGCGCCTCGATGCGATGACGACCCGGTGCAATGAAACAAAATGGCGTCTTCTTCCCGATACGACAACGAAGGGGGCGATGCGTGCACGCCCGACAGCGACTCAGTAAATCTTCTGAGCCGCGACAGGCCCTGCGACACGCTTCTCCGATGATGCGACGGCGACACTCTTCTCCGGTGATGCGAGGCGCTTCGGTGATGCGATGGCGACAGCGGCGGCACGCTTTCTCGGCGATGCGACGACAACTGCTGCGGCGGCGACACGCTTCTTCTTCGTGAGTCGCGCTTCCAGCTCCCAGCGACACGCAGTCTCTCAGAAGGCCCAACACAACAGTAGGCACTTCAAATTCCCAGCAAGGGAATTCAGGGGAGCTGGTTGGTGAAGTCTTGTATCCCTGAGACTTCAGCAGGAGGCAAGCTCAATCTTCAAGCCCTTGGAGATTTTCTGCAAGATGATGAAAGTAAGCACAAAGTTCCTTTCTCCTTTCTTTGGCAATCAGGCAACCACTGCAGGCCAATCCCTCAAACAGCACACAGCATAGGGATAGTCTCCTCCTTCAGTTTCTCTGGTTCCTCTCCTCAGCAAAGGTTCTTCTTGTTTCCCAGAAGTGATCTAAAATCTTGGGGTCTGGGTCCCAATATTTATACTAGCAAATCCTTTGTCCTCTGAAGGCAGAGGGTCCTGTACCTAGTCCAAACCAGTTCTGGGTGCATTCTGCCAGTGCACACCTTCTTCCTTTGTCAATGTGGGCCAGGGGCATCAGACGCACCACAGGAGGTGGAGCCAGCATTGTGGAAGGCAGGCATAGCCCTATTCAGGCCCAGGTGCTACTCCTCCCACCACTCTACATGCAGATAGGTCTATTCAGCCCTGTGCTGACTCACCCTGTCTCCTGGAGTCCCCCAGCCCCTGTCACTCACAAACCCAGACATATAATACACAAGCTAGCAGAGGCAGGCTGGATGGTTAGGCAAGAAAATACCTACTTTCTAAAAGTGGTATTTTTAAACACAGAATGTTAAAACCAACTTCACTAAAAGATGTATTTTATCATTCTGAGTTCAGGCATACTAAATTCGTTTTTCTACCATGTTCCCTGGGTCAGTTAGGATTATAAGATGTTATAATCAAACTGCCCATTCTGGCCTATGGGAACAGGTAGCCTTGCAATAGTGAAAAACGAAATTGGCTGTAATTCACTATCAGGACATGCCACACACACCAGGATATGTCCTACCTTACACATACAATGCACCCTGCCCTAGGGCCTACCTTAAGGGGTGACTAATATGCAGGAAAGGGAAGGTTTGGGGACTGGTAAGTGGGTGCACTTACCAAGTCGACATGGCAGTACCAGACTGCACACAGGCTCTGCAATGGCAGGCCTGAGACACACTTTACAGGCTGCTCCTGTGGGTGGCACAACCAGTGCTGCAAGCCCACCAGCAGCATTTGATTCACAGGCCCTGCGCACAAACAGTGCACTGTACTAAGGTCTGACAGTGAATCAAATAGGCCAAACATGGAGTCACTAATCCATACATTAATTTACCATAGGGAGCACTTGCACTTTGGCACTGAATAGCAGTGGCAAAGTGCCCAAAGCATCTAGACCAGCAAAAACATGTCAACAACAGTGGAGGCATAGTGAAAAAATGGAAGGGAGACCCACGCCAAGGATGCCAGGTCTAACAGGGATCAAAGCAAGGTACCATACCACAGCAAGACCATCATGCCATAGGAATCAGAGAACAGTACCAGAGGACACCAAGTCGCCATAGGAATCAGAGAAAGGTGTTGTAACACATCAACATGCCAAAGGGATCAGAGCAAGATGTCATACCACAGCACATCATCATGGCATAGGACTCAGAGAAAGGTTACATACAACACTAACCCACCATAGAACTCAGGGAAAGGTGTTGCAAAACATCAACATGCCAAAGGAATCAGAGATGACTGCTGTAACACATGAACATGCCAGAGGACTCAGAGAAAGGTACTATACCACACAAACATCCCATAGAGACACACCATTGCCCCACAGGAATCAAACAAAGTATCATACCACATCAGCATACCAAAGAAATTAGAGAAGGGTATGTACCACATTAAAACATCATAAGAATCAGGAAAAAGGTATTGTACCACACCATCACACCATAGGAATCAGAGTAAGGAACCATACTGCATCAACATAACATGGGCATCAGAAACAGATTCTGCAACACAACATTGTAAACAGAGAAAAGTGCCGTACTACATCAACTCACCATAGGAGTCAGAGAAAGGTAGACCCCCGGTGAGGGAAAGATCAAAGTCAAGCAAAGCCTCGGATATGCTATAGTCTAATTGGGATGAGCCAGATGGGAGGGGGTGAGGGCTGATTGGGAATGTTTTTGAATTTTTATGTTGCATATTGACATTGATTGACAACTAACCCACGATAAATCCTCAGTCGCTTGTGGATGTCACAATATTAATGTCTTGCACAGGCAGTCGCCTAGTTCCTAAATGTAACTTATCTGAATAGAGAAGTCTCCTCTAATTCGTTACTTGTTGCACTACCTATGTATTTACCATTTTCATGCCCACACGAGATGCGGCACTTTGTAAAATCAATAAAGTATGTTTTTAAAAAAAGGAATCAGAGAAAGGAGCCATACCACACCAACACACGATAGAAATCAGAGAAAGGTGCCGTACTTCTTCAACTCACCATAGGAATCAGAGAAAGGTACCATACCACACCAACACACCATAGGAATCAGACAAAAGGTAATGTACCAGACCAACACACCAAAGGGATCACAGTAAGGAACCATACTACATCAACATAACATGGGCATCAGAAACAGATTATGCAACACACCATAGTAAACAGAGAAAAGTGCTGTACTACATCAACTCACCATAGGAATCAGAGAAAGGTACCATACCACACCAACACACCACAGGAATCAGAAAAAAGGTACTGTACTACTTCAACTCACCATAGGAATCAGAGAAAGGTACCATACCACACCAACACACCATAGGAATCAGAAAAATAGGTACTGTACCACACCATAGGAATCAGAGTAAGGAACCATACTACATCAACATAACATGGGCATCAGAAACAGATTCTGCAACACACCATAGTAAACAGAGAAAGGTGCCGTACTACATCAACTCACCATAGGAATCAGACAAAAGTGCCATACCACAACAACACACGATAGAAATCAGAGAAAGGTGCCATACTACTTCAACTCACCATAGGAATCAGAGAAAAGTGCTGTACTACATCAACTCACCATAGGAATCAGAGAAAGGTGCCATACCACAACAACACACGATAGAAATCAGAGAAAGGTGCCGTACTACTTCAGCTCACCATAGGAATCAGAGAAAGGTACCATACCACACCAACACACCATTGGAATTAGAAAAAAGGTACTGTACCACACCAACACACCATAGGAATCAGAGTAAGGAACCATACTACATCAACATAACATGGGCATCAGAAACAGATTCTACAACACACCATAGTAAACAGAGAAAAGTGCCGTACTACATCAACTCACCATAGGAATCAGAGAAAGGTACCATAACATACCAACACACCATAGGAATTAGAAAAAAAGTACTGTACCACACCAACACACCATAGGAATCAGAGTAAGGAACCATACTACATCAACATAACATGGGCAGTGTGTCGGAACTCCGTTTACTCACAGATGGACTCTTTTCACAGGTTTATCAAGACTTGATGGTGCATAGTAACACAACGTAGCGGCAGTGATGTTTATTTGTTTGCTCGGCTACAGGAAATATATCGTTACACACGAGTGGATAACATTTACATGGAAGATTACGTGTCTTCTAATATAATATATAAGAATAATACTGAAATAGTGTTTCTCATCTTACCAGGCCTTGAGAAAGTCCTTTTGGACGAAACACGTGTCGGCTGTTCTGTTCAGAAATTTGATTTGGATATGAAATAAAGGATTTACCAAGGAAAAACACATTTTGGATCTATGGACTTCTTTCTATACATATCTGGTTATCTAAAATCCGGATGTACAACTTTTGGACTGTTTAGTGTGCCTCGGCAGTGTGTGCATTGTGTACTTTAACTCCAGGTGGGCGGCTGCTTCACCTTGAGAGTTGATTTTGCCTCCTTTCAGCAGATGGGGGTTTTCTTGCCTGGAGAGCACCAGAACTTACTAAATCTTTGGACAAGTTATTATCCGACGAACACAGGGTATCGATGTGCATGTGGAATAAAGGCATTTCTGCTGTGTTCTTTTGCGTGATGAGGAAACAGAGAAAGGTGCCGTACTACATCAACTCACCATAGGAATCAGAGAAAGGTACCATAACATACCAACACACCATAGGAATTAGAAAAAAAGTACTGTACCACACCAACACACCATAGGAATCAGAGTAAGGAACCATACTACATCAACATAACATGGGCATCAGAAACAGATTCTCCAACACACCATAATAAACAGAGAAAGGTGCCGTACGACTTCAACTCACCATAGGAATCAGAGAAAGGTACCATACCACACCAACACACGATAGAAATCAGAGACAGATGACATTACACATCAACATGCCATAGGAATTGGAGAAAGGTGCTGTAATAGATCAACATACCAATGGGGTCAAACCAAGGTACCGTAGCACAGCAAGACTATCTTGCTGTACTACATCAACTCACCATAGGAATCAGAGAAAGGTGCCATACTACTTCAACTCACCATAGGAATCAGAGAAAGGTACCATACCACACCAACACACCATAGGAATTAGAAAAAAGGTACTGTACCACACCAACACACCATAGGAATCAGAGTAAGGAACCATACTACATCAACATAACATGGGCATCAGAAACAGATTCTAAAACACACCATAGTAAACAGAGAAAGGTGCCGTACGACTTCAACTCACCATAGGAATCAGAGAAAGGTACCATACCACACCAACACACGATAGAAATCAGAGACAGATGACATTACACATCAACATGCCATAGGAATTGGAGAAAGGTGCTGTAATAGATCAACATACCAATGGGGTCAAACCAAGGTACCGTAGCACAGCAAGACTATCTTGCCATAGGAATCATAGAACAGTACCATACCACACCAACACACCATAGAAATCAGCGAAAGATGCCATGACACATGAACATGAAATAAGGATTAGAGAAAGGTACAGTAGTACACAATATGCCAAAGGGATCCGAATAAGGTAGAGTACCACTTCAACACCACCATGCCATAGGAATCTGAGAAAGGTACTGTAGCATACCAACTCGACATAGGAATCAGAAAAAGGTACTGTACCACACCAGCTTGCCACAGGACTCCCAGGAATCAGAAAAAGGTACTGTACCACACCAGCTTGCCACAGGACTCCCAGGAATCAGAAAAAGGTATTGTACCACACCAGCTTGTCACAGGACTCCCAGGAATCAGAAAAAGGTACTGTACCACACCAGCTTGCCACAGGACTCCCAGAAAAGTAGTGTGCCACACCCAACTCATGTGAGGAATCAGAGGAAGGTGCAGCAATACAGCATCACGTCAAAGAAAACAGAGGTAGATGCTGTAACACTTCAACATGCAAAAGGAATCATAGACAAGTCTTGTACCACACCAACATGCCACAGGGATTAGACTAAGGTACCGTACTACTATAAAATTTCATAGGAATCAGGGAAAGGTACTGTACCACACCGACCTGCTATAGGAATCAGAGAAGGGTGCCCCACTACTATAAAATACCATAGGAATCAGGGTAAAGAACCATACTACATCCACACAATCTGGGAATCAGAGAAAGGTACCGCATCACACCACCAGGCCAGAGGAATCAGGGAAATGTGCCATATCAGAGCAACCCCATCGAGGAATCAGAGAAAGACAATGAACCACACCAGCACGCTCCAATTAACAGAGAAAGCAACCGCACAACACCAGCTCTGTCCAAAGCAAGAGATCTGAAAGCGGCACAGTACAAAACGTGATCAGCTTCAGCTCACTCTAAGAGTTAGAGTTACACCATGCCTGCCCTGCACCACCCACCACTGATGCTCGTCAGATGCACCATATCATCTGCTTACATTTTCAAAACAATCTATAAATCATTGCGTGCTAATGGATCAAACCTGCCAGCGTCAGAGGGGGACAATGGCACACCTGGTTTACCCCACCCACTCTGGGGATTAAAGAGGGGTCGCACCTAAAAGATACAAGTCATCAAGACAGGGACAGTAGCGCTAGCAACACACCATGCCCGCCCTAACAATATATAACAACATAGGAACTGTCCCACCCCACCCTAGAGACAGGAGGGGGTGTCATGTTTGACCTCTCTCAAACCTAGTTGAAAATCAGAGGGAACACTGCAGCACCCTTGCCCTGTACCAACCTCTCTGCATAAATCAGTGCAAGGTAGAGTGCCACTGTTACCCTGCACCAACCAATTTTTGGAACCACGGAGCTGTTGTGTGCCAGACACGCTCTGCCAGCTGAGAATGAGAGAGGTGCAGTATCCCACTTGACCGCTATTTAAGTTAGGTATTACTGAGAGGTACAGAGATCTGATGTGGTGATGTACCACACTGACACCGTCTTATGCTGATAATCAAAGAGATGTGAGGTACCACAACTCCCTAGTCCAAAGGTAACCTACAAAACTGGAAAAGGTGCTGTTTCAAGCCAAGCCTGCAGCAGCCCACTTGTTGATTCCCTACCACACCCTCCCTGTCCCACGCCAGGCCAGAGATGAGAGAATTATCATGTCACATCAGCTCTGCTTACAACACACTATGAATCAAAGGTGGTGTGCCACATTCTCCCTGACCTAGGCCACTCTTCGAATAAAATAACACTACCGTTCCATGCCTGATCTATTCTACGTAAAGCTAGTATGGAAGTCAGTGCTGCACAGAAGTGCCCTTTACCAGTCAGCAAGCAGAAATGTTACAGCCTGCCCCTCAGTCCACTCTAGGAGCCACAGAGGGTCGTGCTGTACTTTCCTAGTCCAATCTCCAAACCCACTGTGGAAACACAGCAATACACTGAACAGCAACTGCTCTGACCCAATAAAAATATCATAGAAAGGTTGCCCTGTCCCAAAATACTCCAGGAATACGAGTAGCTCCAGCCCCGACAAACCTGTGTTACCCAAGCTATGACCTTTACCATATCTTGCCTTATCACACTCTACTTAGGATGTAGAACAAACCATTGTGCCACTGCCCACTCTCAACTATTCCCTTTGGTCGGGTCCATATTGGGAATTATAGGCACCATACAGCATCAAGCCTGTCCCAATCCAATCAAGGAAATATAGGGAGATATCAAACTAAATATGTCTGTCAAGACCAAAGCAGGGATCAGAAAGAGGCAAGAGGCACTGTATCACACTTGCTCTGTGCCAAGGGTGTGCACCCTGAATATCGTTCCACAAGTATCGAGGGGGCAGAATATCGGATATCGAAAAAAAGATATTGACAGGTAAGTCTAGATTTTCTATACCTAACTCTGCATATAAGTGCATATATCATCAAGTTACGTACGTGTGGAGTTACAAATAGTACATCTATACTTCCCTACATGCACTTACCTTTTGATATTTTGTCCTCAATATTCTTTTATGACAATATTATCGGGGTCGATAGTCAGTGCCAAGGCAGTAATCAGAGGCACGCACCACAGCACACCTGCCCTTTGCCAACCCAAAACTAGAGAGCAGTAAGAGGTACAGCAGGCGCATGCAATGCATCAGCCTATAGTACTAATCAAAGAGAGCTAATGTCCGATTCCAGCTCACTCTATCACTATTAAAAGGAGGCACAGCACCACAACCTGATCTACCTTAAACCATTCTAGGGACGCAGAGACATGGCGCACAATACCTACCTTGTCTCAATCACAATGAAGTATTGTGCCCAGTGCTTGAAATGGAATATAGAAGTCCGGGCCTTCTCTATCCTAATTTGCCTTTTTGACACTGAACAATACCAGTACTTTCCAATTAAAAGTATTGCACGCCTGCTGAGAAGCGCGAGTACTCTCCTTTTCAAATTAAAGAAGTGCCTGCACTCAGTCATTGGCGCTACCTGCCCATTTTGAACCCCGGCTGTGGCCCAGTGGCCCCATAGTATCCCAAGCTAGGGATCTGGGAGAGCTACAGTGCCGCGCCGACCATGGTTCAGCCAACTCTGAAGATCAGAGAGGGCCCTACCCAACCACCACCAAAGCTACCCTGCCGTCAGCCAATCTATGGGATGGATCCAGAGGTGTGCTGGACCATAGCAGTTCCTCCCAAGCTGGACTTCAAAATGCACCTGCCCTCGCTCCCTCTAGAGATCACAGAGAGGCGTCATACCTGAAAGTGGCTCGCGCTGGTCCAACTGTGCTGAGTGGGAGCACACCTCAGGGGCGGTTTCTGTCTGCGACTGCTCACTAGGCCTCATATTTATACAATTATTTCTCCCAGAAAGTGACGCAAATAATGTCCGAACGAAGTGCGCCCCTTCTTTTGGGATTGGCGAAGAGCGGACGAGGCGCCTAACCTCTGGCCACAGACACTATTCTGTCTGCTAGATGTCTGAAGTAGGGGAGGAGTTATGACAGCTCAGAATATAAGCAAAAACCGCTGTTTTTAATACATCTCCTCTGGGAGAACATAGGCCCTCAAAGTCAAATCTAAAAGCAATAATGAATCCATAATGAAACGCCAGCATTGGGAGAGGCCGGCCGCTAGGCCCGACGCCTGCGTCGGCGGGGCAGATATTTTTAATTCAAAGCCCGTCGAACTGTCATAATGCCCCCTCGCTATTATCCGCCGTGTGCGGGTGTTGTTGTTTTCATTTCTGACGTAAAATCAAATGTCCGGAACCTTCCGGCTCCTCCCGGGCCCCGCGAGGCGAGAGGGGGGTCAGGGAGTGCTCGTTAAATGGCCAGATAATTGTTTACTTGGCAAGTTGTCGATGGCTTGTTAGGGAGATGGCTCTTCGGTTCATCTCCGGCGTGAGTCACACTCGTTTGTCCAGCACGGGCGGGCGCGAGGAGGAGCCCTGCTTCGCGCGCGCACACCCCTGCGGCGGCGGCGGCGGCTCTCTCCGGCCTCTACCGAGCTGACCCCGCTTCAGAGCTAATGACCAGCTCGGAGCAGGGAAGCCGGCCCCGCTTCTGCGGCTGCCGGGCCCGCGCCTCGCTTACTACACCCAGGGCTGGGCTGTGAAGGTTATAGCAGCAGCAGCCAGGCCTACGAGAGGCTTGGAGGTAGGCCAGATGTATAGTACACGGCAACTTCTCACCTATTAATCAGAAACTGAGTTGGATGGCAGGTAAAGCCCGCCAGCGCCTTGCTGTCATAGCATACTCCTCCTGCATTATACCGGATACTTTTGTGCTAAACCAGCGTGACGTCATAGGAGCTAGAAATAAAGGTGCTGGGTGTGCTGCAGCACCCCGAAACACCCTTGCTGGAGTTTAGAAAGTGCATGCGCAACAATGATGCCTTTAATTTTTGTTTTTATCTGGTAACATTTGCTGTGCTTCAAAGACCAGAGGTAAAATATCAGGGGCTTATTTACAAGTCCCTTGCGCTGCCAGTGCGACACTTTTAATATGGGAAAAAGTGACGCACCGGCGGCACAAGGGGCTTGTAAATAAGCTTCTCAGGCAATAACTACTGGCAAATGGCTGTTTATTCTTTTAACATGGAGACGGGTGTTTAACTGCAAGCGATATGATTTTGTAAAGTCAACTATTTGGCAAACTTGTAGATGTCATATTTTCTAACACATCATAAAATTCAAATTCCTGTAAATGAAGTGTACAAAATGTTTCAGCCTATATCAGCAGTTCGGAAAGCACAAATGAAGCGCAACTTCTTTATAAACCTGAAGTGTGATGCAAACAAAGATTTTAATAGGATCAAAATAAATCACAACATAATTCCTGAATCCCGATTTCCCCAGATCATTGCATGTGCGCTTTTTATCAGTAAAAACCTGTATGTATGAGCAAATATATTGCCATTCCAATGGAAAGTGTGCTGTCTATAAATGACAGTGCGCTACCACACCATGCTTTATTAACATATTTGCGACAGTGTGCTCCAAAAAGCACCATTATCTACATACTACACCCTTGCCACTGTCTTGTTGAATACATTTCCTACACTTGTGTTCTTTGTGTGACTCTTCGCGATCCCTATGACTTCAGTGATTTAATGTTGATGGCACCCCACTCTGAAAGTTGTTCTAGCATCACTGCATCACACGGATTGTTCGCCTTGTTTCGGGTCTGGGGCACTGACGGCCTTCAACATTTTGAGGAGGTGCAGCCCCGAGGCTGAGAATGCACTGCACCTGGTGTGCGCCCATTCCAAAGTTTTCAAAGAGGTTGGCATCTGTGTGCCTGTATGGAGCACAGTCACTTAGACTAAGGCTGGGCGGCTCCAAATAACAGTTAACAGTCACCTACATGGTAACGGCCACTCAATATCTGGAAAACCAAAGAATCAACACAAACAGCAGGCCCCCAAGTTATCACTGCAGGACTTTCACTGAGTAGCACCTAAGTGAGAATGGTTTCAGAAATTGCATATTCACCATCGTCCACCTATACATTCCTCTCAATGAGTTAAGCGCCCTCTCTAGAGAGTCTGTAAGCTACATACCACTCATGCGATAACTGTATTTCATATTTCAGTGATTAAATCTTACACTAGTCTGCCCTGCTAGATCTGTTCTGCAAAGGATTGAAGATTGCGCCTCTTGCCTTCTGTGAGAGAGGGAAGCTTGTTGCGCTACTGTCAGGCTGTATATGTTCCCATGGTCGGCCTTTGCTCTGACGGCGCCTCGGCCGGGAATCATGTTTGGTCCCCTCTTCTTTCACCACATTTCGTCCTAACTGTAGCCTACAGTTTGCTATATGAAGATACACAAAGTGTAAATCATTAACTGCATTAGCTTTTAAATACTTTTTTTGCACCCTGGTACTTGTAGTCCTACATTTATAGCAAGGACAAAAAAAAAAACTACAAATACTAGAATGAAAGAGACACTGAAAAACTTAATAAAGTACTACTAAACATTTCATACTAATTTTGTACTCAGCATCATTTGCCCAGAGAGACGTAAGATTTTCACGTATAGAAAACAATAATTAGGGCTTTCGGTGCTCCAGCATGACACCTACTGCCTGGCTCGCCACTGTCCTGTCAGACCAAGTCTTTCTCTCTGCTCCTGAGTGAAATATGACAGCGGGGATGGTGGGGGGTTGTTGGAGGGTTTGTATTCATTGACAAGGCCATGGCTGATTACACAGTCTTCTCCACTCCTCCCCCGCCCTCATTTAAATCATCCACGTCTCAGGTTATTCATGCAGGTGCCAAATTGTAGGTGAGGGGCTATGAGGGTAGAGGTGTGAAGGAGATGAGACAGGTAGATGGTCTTAACAAGGAATCCCCCAGCCTTTGTAAGAAAAAAGAATGATTAATTGCAGTATTGGCTTAGACCTGGAGCCAGGTGAGAGGGAGAGCGCTGAATGATCTGGATTCAGTCAGCTCTATGTCTCTCTCTGATGGCTGGCCTCCTGGGTGTGGGCTTAGCTCGCTCATGCTAGAAGCTAGCCCTGGTTGTTCTGTGAGGAAGCAACACTTGCACGATTTGTGCCTGTCTTGTGATTGGGAAAGCTTGCACTGCTGCTGTTCTAGCTGTAACTATCTTCTCGAGGAGGGAAGCTTGCACTGTTTCTGCCCAATGTGTACCAACTATATTAATAAGAGGATTTTTCAGTGCTGTTGCCCAATCTTATGAAAAAATGGATATAGTGGATATGTTGAATGCACTTGTATAAGATGCCCCATGAACGTGGGACTTTCACAATATTTGATATAAGATACTTATATTTCTGGGGAAGGAGCCCGGTTTTGCGATATTTTTTGCATGCTGAAAAATGTTGATGGAAAATATAAGCAGGGTCTGTTGTTTGATCATCCTTTATGTTGTGGTATTGGAACACCAGTAAAAACATCTTGTGCCCATCCGCATAATTTTATTATAGCTCTAACAATTTAACACAGGGAGAATATAAATGTCGACATATGGGGGGACATTACCTCACCCAAACTTGGGAACCCATGACTCGGAGACTGTATAACCATTGAATAGTAGTACTCTTGGACGCTTCCCAGGACTTGATATGGAACCGAGTAATGAACCATAACACACTAGGTAGGTGAGGGTTCATCATCATATGAGAACATGAATGTGTGGTAATTTGATAAAAGGTCTGGCTTTTTCTTGCATGAGTTTTGTACTTATGTCTATTGACAGAAGGCGCCCAACTGCCTTTTATATCCTCTCACTCCTTCTTTAGTGTGTTGACTTCTTGTATTGTTTGTGTTCTGTATGTTTTAGAGATTCATGTGGTGTTCCTCCAGGTGCTTCCACCTGTCCTTTGCTTATTCTTTGTTTTAGGAAAGGTTGTGTTGTTGCTGTCTATATTGTACCTTTGATGTGTTGTGAAGGTTGGTATAAAAGAAAAAGATTTACAATGCCACTGCTAATTTCAATTAGGCCTGGGCATAGCGAAGTGACAAAAAACTCTGCCACACTCCGTGGAGTTCCACAAGCGTCGGACTGAGGTAAATTGCTCGCGCTAATCTAATTATTTGCGCCAGGCATTTGTCCTGCACTGTAAAAGCAGCGCAAAAGGCACTACACAGCGCAAGAGGGCTCAGCTTCTTTCTGCTGCTTGAGTAGATGTTCTACTCGAGCGACAGCTTTCTCAATGCGAGCGGCAGGTTTCTCAACGCGAGCGGTAGTGACCTGCTGTGAACGCCCGCATTGAAAAATCTCACCGGAAGGTGGTCTAGCGTTGGATTTTCCTCGCTCACGCTTGCCAACTTAATGTTGACAAGCCACAAGAGAGGAAAAAGTCCGCTTTGCACCGCTAAGCGGAGTTTTTAGGAACTCTGCGCTGCACACTGAGCGCGGAGTGGAAAAAACTCAGCAAGCGGAGCGGAGTTTACCGCCCAGGCCTGTTTTTTTTTCTTTGTCAAAACTCTTTTTATTGAGTCATCCAATAAGATAATCACATTCTTTACAGAGGAAAAAGAATATAGATTGAGGACTGTAATAGCTTTTGAGCAGGTGACTTCTATATGACATTTATGATACAAAAAGATAAACTTTCCGGGTCTGTGAACGTCAGCCCCTAACTTCACAAACGACTGTGTCTCATGCTTTGTAGTAGTCCATAGATTATACCCATCAAGCCATTCCACATATATCATAACCCTTTGTAGCAACACTTTGTCTTGTGATACGTTCTCAAATGTTTCCCACTTCAGTAGGTCGAAGTGAGGGAGGCTCCAGTATGAGACCCCTGAACTCTGCCCAACGCTTCCATATTATAAGGTGCTTCTGCGGGCATCCCCGCGCTTTAAAGATAGGCTGCTCCTGACCCATACACCAATCAAGACCTGCCCTCCAAGCTCCCAATTTAGGCGGAACCGGATCTTTCCATGCCCTAGCTATATCTCTTTTTGCCAAAGTAAGGCCAAAGAATAGCAGGTGTCTTTTATAAATGTTTCCCCTATTTCTTCCGTGATATGCAAGAGGGCAAGCTTAGGTGACATAGGTATGTCCCACCCCAGCACTTCTGATAAGCAATTTGTAACCCCCCTCCAAAACCTACCAAGCGCGGTACATTCCCAAATGGTATGTATGAGCGTGCCCTCTTCGCTGCCACATCGTAGGCACATAGGGGAATCTATCAGCCCCGCCCTCCATAGCCTGTATCTGGTAAAATAAACACGATGTAGATATTTAAACTGAATAAATCTGAGGCGAGAAGCTATTGCGGCGTTCCTCGAGGATTCCAAGGCCTCTGTCCAATCGTCACTATCAAGGGGACCAAGGTCTGCCTGACATTTTTCCCAGAGCGAATCTAAGGTCGTGGAGAGGTTTGTCACTATAGTTTGATATATCTTTGCAGTTTTATGATCCCCCAGATTCCCATAAAAACCTTTGCCTCTATCAGATTAAACTCTGGGAGAGATTCCAAATGTGTGACATATGGGGATAAGGCATGTCACAGTTGTAAGTATTTGTAAAATTGGGTATGTGGCATGGCATATTCGTTACTGAGCTCCTGGAAGGACCTCATGGTGGTACCTCGCATTACATCCCCCAGCGTGGAAATGCCTATGTCATCCCAGTGTCTAAACCCCGCTAAGGTGGACACTTGCGGCATAAGGCCGCTCTGCCAAAGAGGCGTCTCTTTCGTCAATCCTCTCCACCACCCCATCCTGCGCATTGATTCCTTCCACACTCCGAAAACCACTCATGTGGCAGGCGGAAATCGCTGTTGCTCTTTTGGGGTGTATAGAAGTTTATGGGGTAGTACATCACCCATAAGCCATTTCTCCACTTGGTATGCCGGTTCGCTGCTATTCCCATACCACCAGTCGTTCAATACCAGGAGATGAGATGCTGCATGATATGATTGGATGTCAGGGGTCGCTATACCTCCACAGTATGTTGATTGAAAGCACGTTTTAAGCGCAACCCTAGCAGCTTGAGCATTCCATAGGAAGCAGCTTAGTCTTGAGTTGAGCTGTCGGAACCAGGAGGCCGATATGTGAAAGGGGTGGTTCTGCAGCTAGTAGAGAAGGCGAGGGAGGGATACCATCTTAAATATCGCTGACCTTTATTATTATTATTAAATTAAATTTATAAGGCGCACAGCTACCCGGAGGTTTCCCGGCGCCCAGGACAAATTGCAAACAGAGAAGACAGCATTTACTGGTTAAATAGCCAGGTCTTAAGGCCTTTGCGGAAGCTTTTGTGGCTGACTTCATGGCGGAGTGAAGAGGGTAGTGAGTTCCACAACATTGGGGCCAGATAGGAGAAGGAGCGTCCGCCCATGCGTGATAGTTTAAATCTGGGAACCAGGAAATTGGCTTGGGATGAGGAACGGAGTAGACGAGTAGGAAGATATGTCTGGGCTAGGGAGCATAGATAATGGGGTGCTGTGCCTAGTTTAATCTTATGCATATAGCATAAGGCCTTAAATTTAGTCCGGTGCTCAATCCTGAGCCAGTGAAGGTCACGAAGAGTGCCTGTGATGGAGGATGTTTTGGGTACATGACAAAGTAACCTGGCCGCGGAATTCTGTACCACCTGCAGCTTGCGTACTAACTCCCTATTCGCTCCTAGATATAGGATGTTGCCATAGACCTTCCCAGTATGGGTACGGGCATACGCGCTCAGGACTCCATCTCAGCCTGCGTGCGCGACCAGATGGGGGCAATGTTTCTATTCCACGATATTGATTGAGAGGACGAAATGTAGACCCTGAGGTACTTAAACCCGGTTGTGGCTAGCGTTACTTCTCCCACCCATGTGCCCATTTCCGAGCCTCCGCGAAGAGGCCACAGTAACGACTTTCTAGCATTCATAAACAGGCCCGAGTGTTGACCAAATATCTGCATAATGCGGAGTATTAGAGGTCCTGTCCGATGTGGTTCCATTAGAAAGAAAAGAACATCGCCCGCATACAGGGCGTTCCGATCCGAAAACCGCCCTGGCCATTCAAAACCCTTAACCTGAGCATCGATTCGAACCCACGAGGCCAGCGGTTCCATTGCTAACACAAATAAATAAGGGGAAAGGGGGCATCCCTGTCGGGTGCCACGACCTATAGGGAAGGGATCAGAGACCGCACCGGCCACTCTAACCGAGGCCGTGAGATCGGTATATAGTAGTCTGATATAGGACATGAGTCGCGGTCCTATATTTAGGCGCTGTAGGAGGGCAAACAGGTATGTCCACCCCAGCGAATCGAATGCCCTATCTATGTCGGCTAGCAGCAGCGCTGCCGGGCCTTCTAACTGATCAATCGCTGCTACTGCGTTGTGGGGCCATCGAATGTTGTGACGAGTCGCTCGACAAGGCATAAAGCCTGCCTGATCAGGGTGAACCAAGTCTGACATATAGGGAAGGATGCGATTAGCCAGGGCTTTGGCCAATAATTTGGCCTCCACATTCAGCAACGATATAGGACGGTACGATGAGTGTTGATCCGGAGGTCGGCCGGACTAAGGGAATACTGCGATTTCAGCATGTCGCCAATCCGGCGGGAGTCTCCCCTCCTCGAGGGCCACGTGTAACGCCTCTAGATAATGAGTAAGGAACTGGGACTGGAACAGCTTATAGAACTCACACGGGAAACCGTTTGGGCCTGGGGCTTTGACTGTGTGTAAGTCGGCAAGGGCAGCGCTCAGTTCTTAGACCGTCAAAGGGGCATCTAGATCTGCTCGTGCCTCATCCGAAACGGCTTTAGGGGGCAGATCATCAAGTTATTGATGAATCAAGGGTTCCAGCAGAGTGTCATTGGGGGTATATAACTCCGCATAGTAAGTCGCGAATCTAGAAGCAATTTGGGAAGGGTCAGTGAGTGTTTGGCCATCGTCGCCGAGGATACTAGGTATTGTTAGCAGGTGGAGTGCTTGTTGACATAAACGGTGCAGGAGAGAACTCGATTTATCTCCCCACTGGTATATTCTGCTGCGTGAGGCCAACCAAGCCTGTCTGGCCTCATCACGCAGCATATTAGCATACGTTTGTTGCAGGAGAAGAAGTTGGCGGCGACTCTGCCCGCCGTCTATTCCCCTACACCTCTGTTCCAGCTCTAATAACTGAGCCTCGGTCTGGAGCAATGTCTCCCGGCGTTTTTTCCGCTGGGCGACGCAATATGAAATATCTGCGCCCCTAATGGTTGGCTTCATGGCCTCCCAGATAATCCCTGCCGAGTGTACCGTGCCTAGGTTATCAGTGAAATAGTCCGTAATTGCCTGACACGTGTGTTTTATATTGCAGGTCTTGGAGATGCCATGCCGATAGGCGCCACCGAAAGGGAGGACGGGCTACCCCCAAACGCAAAGTCAGCACTACTGGGGAGTGATCCGATTGACCCCTGGGTAATATATCCGTCGCTGCAATTCAATAGTAATAAGTGTTTGGTATAAATATATAATCCAGTCGGGAGAAGGAGTCAGGGACCGCAGAGTAATATGTATACATTTGTGTAGTCGGTTGCAAATGTCTCCATGTATCCATCCACCCCATGTCCCCCATCAGTGTCTGCAGACGTGTGTCCCTAATTGTCTCCTGCCCGGCATGTGGTCTCCATCTGTCCTGAGCCACATTCACCACGTCATTCCAGTCCCCACCTATTATAGAGAGGCCCATTGGCATCTCCAGTATGGTCTTCGTCAGGCGCTCTACAAATGACTCCGATAACGGAGGGGGTGCATAGATACTACCAAGTATAACGGACTCCCCGTGTAACGAGCCAGTCACAATAATATACCTACCCTGGGGGTCGGACCATGTTTTAGCATGCACAAAGGGAATTCTGCGATGGATCAGGACTGCCACCCCACGTGAACCTCTGGTGAACCCAGCGTGATAAATTTGTATATATCCAAAATGGGAGAGACACAATGCCTTGGAACCCATAAGATGTGTCTCCTGCAGTAACAGGACGTCTGCTGAGGCGCACTTGGCCTGTCGAAGGATCGCCCAGGCCTGGTTTTAATGCATGATGTGAATGAAAGAGTGAACCCTCACAAAATATGTGAGCAGATTTTATTTTTGGTTCTACATGTGAAATAAGCCGTTTTTGAAATGGTAACATTTAAAACATAGCTGACACGTGCCTCCATGTTATGTCTAACACCTCTGGCCTGTTCTGGAATTTTAGCCAACATCACTTTGCATTCTGTGGCTTTGAACCCATAATGAAAGTATTAAAAGACAAACTACAAGCCCCACTTGCAACAATGTGTTGGCCGAAAAACCAGGAGTGGCTGACTTTCTGCCTTTTTTCCCCTTGTCGGCAATCAAGGGTTAAACTCCTGAATGAGTGAGAGGGCAGTGAAAGCCTTTCAAATGGAAATATCTTTATGCTAATGTGCTAACATTGCACTCCTTGCAAAAAACAAACTGAATGCTATGGAAGAGGTTATTGACCAGAACAATTCAAGCAGCAGCAGCTGGACCTGGCCTCAGACACACAGAGAATGGAAATATAACGTGCCCCTCTTTCCCAGCCCCTTGCTTGGACTAGAGGCTGGTGTGATTCAGATAGAGCACTCCCAACACCAATTTAATGCTCCCTACCTGAACAAGTTCAACACATGCTGCTGGTGTCGCCCCACGAGAGCAGCAAGTGGTCTGGGGTGTTTTAGACTGGCTAAAGCTAACTTATTTCTCTGATTCTCTGCACTAGTAGTACTGTGCTACCATTCCTATAGCTACCATTGGTGAGGTGATGAAGCGCGTTAGTGCACAGGTAGCACAGTAAGTTGTGCAGTGCTTTGTCACAAGAGTGTTGCAAATTGCAGGGCTGCCTATTTGGGAAGTGTTTTGGTGCGTGTGAGTGACCATGGTGATTCATCTTACCTTGTCTTAGGTCACTGTGCCTAAGTGTGTTATAGTATGCAGAGGTGTGAGAGATACGGCGCATGCCCTACAAGTTAATATACTGTTATTTTGCCGGATTATTCCTGACACTGCCCACAAGCGAGACAGGCGCAGTCCACAGTCTGTACCGGATACAGGCAGTTATGGCAGCAGCCTACTTAATTTGCTCGGGAGTGTGGAGGTCCAGCCAGGTGGGGACGGGGTACATATATTTGTATGTATGATACAAGGTGTTCAAAGGTACAAGGCGTACAGAAACAATGTGACAAAAGCTGAACTCTCTGCGCTGTGTGTACAGAAACAGTGCGACAGCAGAAACAGTAAAACAGTGTGACAGCAGAAACAGTAAAACAGTGCGACAGCAGAAACAGTAAAACCATGTGACAGCAGAAACAGTAAAATGCGACAGCAGAAACAGTAAAACAGTGTGACAGCGGAAACAGTAAAACAGTGCGACAGCAGAAACAGTAAAACAGTGTGACAGCAGAAACAGTAAAACAGTGCGACAGCAGAAACAGTAAAACAGTGTGACAGCAGAAACAGTAAAACAGTGCGACAGCAGAAACAGTAAAACAGTGCGACAGCAGAAACAGTGCAACAGCAGAAACAGTGACACAGTGTGACAGCAGAAACAGTAACTGTGCAACAGTGTAACAGCAGCAGTGCTACTTAGAAACAGTTTGGTAGCAGGGGCACTGCCAGAGCCAGTTGAGCAGAAAAAGTGACAGTAGCAATAATTTCGGACAAATATCTCAACATCTCCCCTCACCACAGTAAAATCAAAACATACAAATCCTTTTGACACTTCATTCATAAAGATCACATCTTAATTACTCACACACACACACACTGGTAATAATGAACATAATAGCTGAATACCACAACACGGTTCAAAAATATATATGGCTTTAATCCTATTATTATTATATATATATAGATATATAAATATATATCTATATATATATATATATATAAAACAATCCATTTAAAATACATCTTTTGATAACACAAATACATAAAAACATCGGGAAAATTATTAAAAACCAAGGAGAAAATTCCAAAGACCTCACGGTTAGTCTTTTGATCTGTGCACCACTACTATTTATGTTACTCAGTGTCAGTGCAGTTCATTGATTACATATAGAAACCACCGATGCACCATAGTGTATGCCCTTCCGATCTCATTGACACATTTCCGTGGAATCCGTAGATAACACCACCTTCTTCAGGACTAATGTGTAGATTACTCCTCCCTATTGTTCAAGTGATAGACCAGGCATAGATGATGTACTGGTCCACTACTCTCCTCAAAACTCCATCACAGGCACTAGTTTGAACATCTGTATCTGGTTGAAAGGATTTTTAAGTAGCGATAACAACCTCTACTTTATATAGGAAATTATGTACCCATCAATTTCTGTGGTGAAAATGGCACACTGTTGGATGATCCTTACAACCAATCCTTCATAATGAGAGGCACAGTTCAATGGATAAAGTCTCCCTTGAAATGGTCAGCTCCTCGACTTCTCAAATGGCAAGCAGAATTCCAATCAACTGCTTTCAGTTATCAAGGTTAGAGGTTTGCTGCCACTTTATATCACTAGTGCGTTAACCTCAAAATGCAAGAGCATTATTATGTATGTGTGTGTGTGTGAGTAATTATGAAGTGTTGTTTATGGGTGAACTGTAAAAGGTATTTGTATGTTTTGATTTTACTAAATGAAGATTTTGCAGGGGAAGCCGCCACAAAACTAAAGTGGGAGGGTTTGGGGGGGACAGAGGAAAAGGGGAATAATATATATTTTTTTAAGCACCTTTTCAGCCACCAGTGCTAACGCTTCTGGCCGCCTTGGTGCTTCTCTACTCCCGGCAATCACTGTGGCACAAAGCACAGGCTCCTGACCCAATGCAGATGCTGCTTTTATGCTATACCAAGCATGAGAGCAGCGTAGGGATTGGACTGAGCAGGCTGGTTTGACTCTCGCTCAGGCACAGGGACCCTGCAGCTTTTCTCCAACCTGGCTTTCAACACAGCTGGGTTGGAGAAACCAAAGTGTGCATGTCTGTTTGGCTGGCCTAAGACGGCGGGCCAAACCGACATGTGCACTTTACAGTGCCCATCACTCCTTCTCCCTACCGTGGCCCGTCCCGTCCCGGCCAAGACTCCCTGGCTCAGTCAGTGAGCGGAAAATAAAATTATACTATTATTTTATTATCATTTTATTTTTCACTGACTGTCTCTGACCAGTGGGGGCAACGCTTCTCGGCCATTACGGAGGAGACACCCTTGAGATTTTGAAACATTTCGTTGATGCAACCCTGTCCCCTTGGTTTGAGTGGTTACTCTGTATTTTGTCTGATGGCAATATTTTCTGCACCAGGAACACAGAAACAGTGTAACACTAGCTATATTTACAAGGTGACAATGGAACATAACAAAGTTTACAAATAGCGTAACAGCAAAAACCATGCAGTTACAGAAATATTGTGACAGCAGCAGTACCACTTGCACTTGCTGTACGGATGCATTATAATAGCAGCACAACCCACATGAAGTAAATAAGTAAGTAAATCTTTACTGTCAATTAATAAAAATCATTACAATCGGGGAATATATAAAATACATTAGCTTGGTTAAAAGAGTAAAGTTAAAAAGTACATAGAGGAGCAGTGTTAATTTCTTCAATCATCAAATTCAGAACAAATATATCACTAGTATTAAGGTGATTTAGATATAACATGTCATATTGGATCATTGATATCACAAAAGTCCATCACTAGAATAGCATTCCATTCTACTGTTTACATTTCATATCATATTTCACATTTCTTTCATTATTAAGACATCGCTTCTCTATATAGTAGTAAAACCTTCCGTACAAACGGGCATTACCTCATTTCTTTGCATTTTCTATATTAAAGTGCCATCGTGCTTTTCATTCAGACTGTGCTACTTTTACCAGAGTTATATTTCATGGAAAATAAAAAGAAACAAATTCAGATTTGATCTGTAGAATGCCTCCATGCTTCTGCACAAGGCTAGACTAAATCTATTATAATGGGGCTTATAATTTCATAGTAGTTTACCTACAGCGATTGGGAAGCTTCTTCTCAAATCTGAACTAAATCAATTAGAGTCACAAGTAATAAGGCATATTAATTCTTAACAGTTCAGCTGCAATAATTGGGAAATTTAAGATCTATAAAATAACTTCATGCTTGCTTCCCCAGAGATGAGCTCCATTTCTCGCGAGAACAGATCTTGGATCATTATACACAAGTACCCTACACTTCATAAATTATAATATTTATAGATTTATTAATGTCCCATTCTATAATCAGCTAACACTGTCAATTAGCCGTATGAAATAGTTAAATAACTAATTCCTTAAGAAAATTAGTGCAAGTCAAATAGATCGGCTACATCTATAAGGTGTCAACGTGCTTCTTTTCAATATTATATATTAAAGTTAAAGTAAAATGAACACCGTTTGTCATAAGTCGAACAAGTCAAGTAATTCAAATAATTAATGATGATAGTTTAGATAGATTACTGGGAGATGATAAGTCAATAAAATGTATCCGTGCCTGAGACCCATTACCTCCTTCAGCATCTAATTGTTAGAGATGTCGATAAACAACCTCACCGTGCTTAGGTCTCACGACACCATTGGGAAAATAAAATATTAATGCGGACAGATTACTAGTCATACCTGCTTACTATTTCTGTCTGAAGGGCACTCCTAGTTTAACTTTTTTCTGCTATGAGAATAAACTTTACAAATTTGGTTGAAATACGAGTAGAGTTTCCGGCAAGTTATAATTGCTTGGCGGCACGTTCTCATGCCCTTTTCCTTAAAGATGGATTTTAACATCCTTTTCCAGTATGGTCGATAAGAAATTTGCACATTAATTTTGTATCTGTTTAAACACAATTTTATTTCTATCCATATGTTCAAAAGGCAGGGACTTAAAAGTGTTTAGGCTCACCATTAGATAAGATCTCCAAGTGCTTGCATACTCATAATTCGTTATTTCCTGCCAGCACTGATTTGCAAGAATGCCAGGGTCAGACAAAAAAACCGAATATAAACTTTTAGGAAACGCAGATTGTCTCACTAGGGTTTGTCTTTTCAGGCCAAATTCCAATCTAACGTTAGCATGCCCGGCGTTTCTTTGTACCCTAAAAATTGATTTTAAAACTTTTATTTGTAGATTATCAAGCATTTTGGAGTCTTTGCCGCAAAAAGTACTGACCCATAGGCTAGAGAGGAAATCAACTTTGACTTCATTACTTTAAGTAAATGCTCATAACTGGTACATGACAACTTATCTCGCAGCATTCTAAAAGCAAAAGAAAGTGCGGTGGCTTTGGCCTTTATGTTGGTAAAATGATGTTTAAAAGACATTCTGTCATCAAACGTGATCCCTAGATACTTACCCACATGAAGTGCATTTGTAGTTACTTAGGCATAATGGCATAGTTATCAGAATGCTGTACAGGGTATGGTACATACTGGCTTTACGATAACAATAAAACAGCAACATTGCTCCCTGCACGAGCCTATAGAAATAATGTGACAGCATCAGAGCCCCCTCCACCAGGTGCTCAGACCCAAAGTGACACAGGCGGCATATACAAAATATAGTTGTGCAAGCTGCACGAGTCAGATTACAGAAAGTGTGATAGCAGCAGTGCTGTCTGCGTCAGGAGTACGGAAACAGTACAGCAGCACCTGTAGCACTTGAAGCAAGAGTGTGGCACCGTGCACGTGGTGTACACAAACAGTGAAGCAGCAGAAATATTATCAACTCAAAAGTGAAACAGTAGCTCCTAAAGTGCACAGACACAGTGTGAAAGAAGTGCAGTAAGTATAACAACAGTACTGCTTACAGTACTACCCACAATAAGTGTTTAGAATCAGTATTGCAGCAGCTGTCGTACCTGCTTAAAGTGTGCAGACACAGTGCGACATCTGTACAACCTGAGAGCAGAACTAATATGCCCATAACAGTGTAGGAGCAGCAGTGTAGCCTGCATGAGATACACAGACACAGCAGGAATGAGTACTACGTGAAGGGGGTTCATGACAACAGCAAAGCACACCCAACATCAGACTACAGAAACAGACCACACTACAGTGCCATGTGCATCAAGTGTGAGCACACAGTTGGACAGCAGCAGTACGCCCGAAGGCACCAAGTGTACACTAAGGGCCATATGTATCAATTTCTCACACAGCGTAGTGCAGCACCGGCAAATGCTGCGCTACGCGAGAACAAGAGAGGGCCAAATTTACTGAAATATGGCACTCTCCTAACCTCTCTCTAGCGCTGAAATTAGCTTCTGTGAGCCATGGAGACACCTTTGCGCCATAGTGCAAAGGTGTCTCTGTGAGTTAAGCATAGGTTTTGTACTGGAAGGATAACCTTCCAGTACAAAATACTATGCTTAGACTAATTTTAAACATTTTCCCACTTAGTATGTGTGCTGTACAGTGTAGCACACATGCAAAGTCGGAAAATAAAGGAGAAAAAAAGCCTTCTCCTTCATAGCGCCCGGTTGAAGGGTGTGCTATTTTCTGATGCTAAACCCTGTATAATGTATTTAGTAATTTGGGTTAGGCGTCAGAAACCTTGGTACGCCCCCTTGGGGCTAAGTAATGCAGGGCAGCGCTATGCGGTGCTTCTTGTTACTTTCACATTATTTCCAGCGCTAAACAAGGTTAGCGCTGGAAAGAAAATCATCCAAAAAGATTTTGCGCTGATGTGAGTCACTTTTGTGACACAAACACGTCATAAAATCTTAGTAAATCTGCCCCTTGGTGTACACAAACAGTATGACAGAGTTATAACAAAAGGTATTTAAACAAAGCAATGCAACAGAAGAAATGCTGCTGCCACCAAGTTAAAAACCAGCATGAGTCGTACACGAGGAACAATGTGGCTTCATACCAGGCCGCAACACTGCAATGAACCTGTGCCGACTAAACCACATTATGCAGGAAGTGAGAGGCCGAGAGGAAGAGATGATACTCGTGTCTATAGACCTGGCTAAGGCATTCGACACAGTAGACTGGGGGTATCTCTTGGAGGTCCTCAGGGTCGTGGAGATGGGTCCCAGATTCCGCCGGTGGGTTCATATATTGTACACTGAACCGCGGGCCCGGGTGAGACTGGGGAGGGGGGCTCGCTCTGAGGAGTGGGTGCTGGGACAAAGCACCCGACAGGGGTGCCCGTTCTCGCCCCTACTATTTGCTCTAGCCATTGAGCCATTGGCGGTGCGGGTGAGAGCGTAATTAGACCTATGGGGTGTCCGGGTGGGAGATATGAACCATATAATACTCTTATACGCAGATGACGCGCTCTTCTATTTGGCGTGCCCCCAGGTAGCCATCCCCGAGTTGCTGCGCCAACTGGATAGGTTCGGGGAGGTCTCTGGATTGAGACTCAACCGTAACAAATCATTGATCTTCACGCTGGCGGGCATGACCGCAGTGCCCCTGGGGGACCTCCCAGACTTAGGGCTCAGATGGGAACGGGCAAGTTTTAGGTATCTAGGGGTCCAGATTGTGTTGACTAATGCTCAGGCAATAGACCTGAACCTGGACAGGACACTTGCGGCCTTGCAGCGTTTGGTGAATTTCTGGAACACCCTCCCGCTGTCCTTAATGGGCAGGCTTCCTATATCAAAGATGGTAATGCTCCCTAGGTGCCTTTATGTGCTCCAGAACTCACTCTGCCCGATCCCGACACGAGTTTTCAAGCAACTGAACACGATCCTGACATCATTACTGTGGGCGGGGAAGAGGAGTAGAGTAGCCCTTAACACTCTGACAAGTAGATATGAGGAGGGGGGACTGGAAGCCCCACGCTTTGATTTATACTACTATGCCGCCCAACTACAGCATGCGGCTCGTTGGATGGCGGAAGGGGACAACTGGGAAAAAAGACTGTTGGCAGGCAGGGCGGACCCGGTGGCCCTCCAAATATTGCTGATGAAGGGCAGGGGGGCGGAGAGGGATCTCCCATATGTAGTGCGACAAACAGCGAGCACTTGGCAGCGGTTTGCCGAAAAGGTGCTGTGTCGGGCACCATTCCATAGAGAGCTGCCTGTTTGGATCTTGGCCCCCATCAGAGAGATGGGAACCCACATGTCATTTCAGGCCTGGAGGGACGGCGGTTGTGAGGTCCTCACAGACCTTTTCCCAAATGAGACCTTTATAACATATGAACAGGCAAGCAACAGTTTCGCTCTTGGGCAGGGTCATTATCTGCAATACAGGGGAATTCAGGAAGTAGTCAAGGTCACCTGGCCACAATAGCCGGACATCCCCCAGCCGACACATACATTAGATGTTTTGCTTACATGCGGATCCAGCCGCAGGATGATATCTCTCCTATACAAAGCCATGAAGCAGGACTCTACTGCCCCACCGTCAAGGGCTGCTTGGCAGAGGGACCTCAACACACAACTAGACGAGAGGGCTTGGGCGACTATTAGCGATCTCACACACACGGTCTCCTGTAATGCCAGGTTCAAACTGATACATTACAATGTTTTACATTGCACTTACCTCACACTGGTGAAGTTGAAACGCATCTCCCACAACAAGGATGGTAAATGCCCTAGTGCGCAGCGGAGAGTGCAGACTTTATCCACCTTGCGTGGGAGTGCCCTGTGGTGAGGCAGTTCTGGACAGGGGTAGCCGACAAAGTACGCACAGTCACAGGTCTTCCGCTAAGGGAGGAACCGTTGCAGTGCCTATTGGCCCATATACAAAGGCCTAAAAAACGGAAACTGCCCTATAAATTACTTCAATTGATGCTAGTCTTGGCCAGACGCAGGGTGGCCATAACGTGGATGGGGCATAGAGACCCAGAGGTAACTCTGTGGCTCAGAGAGGTCAGGGAGTGGGCGCTAGCTAAGAAAAAACACACATGAAACTTACACGTAAGGGTGAAGGGCTACAGGCAGACCTAATGGAATGGAGAGAACTGTGCAGTACAGGGCTATCAGCAGGAGAGGGAGGGCTCGAGCAAAGTCCATCTGAGAGCAGTGGGAGCGACACGGCTGGACAAGAAAGGCAAGGGAGGGAGGGGACGGGAGAATAGTTGTAACAAGTGCATGCCCCAAGGCAAAATGTCCTGAACTGATGTGCTGCAAGATATTGTAATGTAAGCCAGCATTTCTGTGGAATCCAAAAGACTTCATGTGGCTCCCAGCTTCGCAATCCCACTTTTAAGGGCCTTACATAATGCTGTATGCTGTAATGTTGGTGTTTTAATGTCATGTAAAAATGAAAAATAAAGTTAAAAAAAAAAAAAAACAGCATGAGAGTTGAAATGCTGCCTCCACCGAGTGTAGCTACTGTATGTGACTGCCACATCAGTAGGACCTGCTCTAGCTGTAGAAGGAGTGTGACAGTAGCAGTGCATCGTACATTAGGTGCACACAAACAGCGTAGTAACAGCAGTAGTTCTGACACAGGTGTTCAGAAACAATGTGGCAACAGCAGAGCCAACTATTAACAAATTTATGCTTAGTTTACCAACCGTGGAAGTATAGAAGCCTGAGTTGGCCTTGTGGGGTTTCAACTTGTTGACCTCCAGAAGACCACATTTGTCAGCGGTGAGTGAGCGTTGAACTGACTCAGTCAACCTGCTGGCTCCCTATGAAAATGCTAGTACCTCTTACATAAGGTTGTACACCTTATGTATACAGAACCAAATTACCGACAACAGTACTAACTGCATTCGTCTTGCCGAAATAGTATGACTGTTGCAGCATCTTAATTAAACTAGGGGGTCGATTCCGATTCGGGCCGGAAAAAGCACCGACCGACTCGGATCCGGAAAAAATACCGACCGACACGTACCAGTGGCGCCCGACACGCCAAGTACGATGCAAGCCGCGATAAATCCGACCGACACGTCAGGAAACCAAGCCGACCGACCGAGCCGCTCGGAAAATAGCAATCCGGCCGGAAAAACACGCGAATCCAACCGACCGACACGCACCCGGAACAAATCCGACCGAATCGTACCCGCCAACTCCAACCCGCAAAGTACGATGCAAGGCGCGAAAAACACGACCGAGTCGGACGGAGGACAAGCCGTACGACCGACACGCATACAAAACCGAGCCGAAGCAACACAATACACCGCGACCGACGCGTACGCAGCATACAAAACTGCACAAACACAGCGTGGACGAAACGGAAAACACCGTACGAGACCAATGCAGGGTCCGACTCGGTCACAAGAACGTTTCCAACATACACAAACAGCACAAAGGAAAAATCAACCAAAAAAAGGCCAAACAAGCAATTACCAAGCCAATAAACACTGGGGGGGTGGGGACAGAGAACAAAGACACACCCACAACTCCACCTATATAAAGGACACAAATCACTACCATGAGCCTTTGCAAATGCCATTTCACTGCCAGCACCCAAGAGAAAGCAACCACACACCCACAGCTCATCCCTCACACAAGCCACACACCATCAGCACACCAACAAATACCTACCTCACATACACCCAGCAAAACACACACTCACACACCCTCACCTGCACACCAACACACACATCACTCACCATCACCACCCATCACCATGCCCCCCAAGAAGAATCCCAAGTTCCTAGATTGTGAATTGGAAGTCCTGGTAGACGAGATCCTCAGGGTGGAGCCACAGCTGTTTGGCACTCTGGTCCAACAGACCCCCATGTCGCAGAAAACCAAGATGTGGGAGAGGATCATCAACAGGGTGAACGCCCAATCATCATGTCGGCGCACAAAGACGGACATCCAGAACAGGTGGTATGACGTGCGCAGGAGGGTACGGGACCTGCTGAAGATAGACTACAGCAACAGCCAACAGACCGGCAGTGGCCCTCCTGCCAAGCCAATATACCTCAGGCCCTGGGAGGAGAAGGTGCGGGCCATCCTTCCGCCAGTGAGCGTATATGGACTAGAGAACATCCCAGAGCCTGGTGAGTACACAACAAATGTACACAATAAACTGCCACAAAACACACACATCACTGTCAAGGGGAGAGTCAAACCATGCACACATAGCAATTACACAGCAACTAGAACAGAATCATCCCAAAATGTGTATGTCAGTCAGATAAACACAACACATGCCATCAAAAAAGTCACATCCAACTGTGCCAACACATGTACAAACACAACCACAACTACAGCTAGGCAGTGGCACAAATAGAACTAACACACACATCCACACATGTAGCCACCACAACAACACCAACACACAGTGAAGACCACTCAAAGGAAGGAATTCTGTGTATGCTGGCCAAGTCAGTGTAGCCAATAGCATCATGGGAGTCGCAGTCACACATATTGCCCCCCCACAACTGTCCCATCAACACCACCCTGAACCATGCTCACATCACAGGGAGTGGAGAAGGACTCACAAGATGGCTGACACTGGCTACTGCTGTGGGGAGCACAAGGCCCTGCTGCCAACTGTGCACCAACAAACAGCAGGACACCACTGACTGACATCCTGAGAGACAACTTCCACTCCCTGCAATGCAAGCACGTTCCATGGTGGGCTATCTGGCTGGCTGGGTGGGAAGGGGGACTTGCAGCACTGACTATAGTCACCAGCACCTCCCCTCACACCCCCCAACACAAACTCCACAGTACCCACCTGGTAGAATGCAATGCCCTCCATCCTAACACAAGATCCCACAAAGCACCACCACCCTGGGTTATGTTGTGTGAAGCACAGGGACACTCTTGGGACTCTTAGCCAAACAACTGCCAGGACAACACTCCCAGCCATCCTGTCAGCACAGCCAGCCCACCCCACAGGGAAGCAGAGTCAAAAGGAAGGAAGCATGGGCATGCTGGGAAGGGGGTGGAGGCAATAGCATGATGGGAGTCGTAGTCACAGACATAGCTCACCCCCACAACTGTCCCATCAACACCACCCTGAACCATGCTCACATCACAGGGAGTGGAGAAGGACTCACAAGATGGCTGACACTGGCTACTGCTGTGGGGAGCACAAGGCCCTGCTGCCAACTGTGCACCAACAAACAGCAGGACACCACTGACTGACATCCTGAGAGACAACTTCCACTCCCTGCAATGCAAGCACGTTCCATGGTGGGCTATCTGGCTGGCTGGGTGGGAAGGGGGACTTGCAGCACTGACTATAGTCACCAGCACCTCCCCTCACACCCCCCCAACACAAACTCCACAGTACCCACCTGGTAGAATGCAATGCCCTCCATCCTAACACAAGATCCCACAAAGCACCACCACCCTGGGTTATGTTGTGTGAAGCACAGGGACACTCTTGGGACTCTTAGCCAAACAACTGCCAGGACAACACTCCCAGCCATCCTGTCAGCACAGCCAGCCCACCCCACAGGGAAGCAGAGTCAAAAGGAAGGAAGCATGGGCATGCTGGGAAGGGGGTGGAGGCAATAGCATGATGGGAGTCGTAGTCACAGACATAGCTCACCCCCACAACTGTCCCATCAACACCACCCTGAACCATGCTCACATCACAGGGAGTGGAGAAGGACTCACAAGATGGCTGACACTGGCTACTGCTGTGGGGAGCACAAGGCCCTGCTGCCAACTGTGCACCAACAAACAGCAGGACACCACTGACTGACATCCTGAGAGACAACTTCCACTCCCTGCAATGCAAGCACGTTCCATGGTGGGCTATCTGGCTGGCTGGGTGGGAAGGGGGACTTGCAGCACTGACTATAGTCACCAGCACCTCCCCTCACACCCCCCCAACACAAACTCCACAGTACCCACCTGGTAGAATGCAATGCCCTCCATCCTAACACAAGATCCCACAAAGCACCACCACCCTGGGTTATGTTGTGTGAAGCACAGGGACACTCTTGGGACTCTTAGCCAAACAACTGCCAGGACAACACTCCCAGCCATCCTGTCAGCACAGCCAGCCCACCCCACAGGGAAGCAGAGTCAAAAGGAAGGAAGCATGGGCATGCTGGGAAGGGGGTGGAGGCAATAGCATGATGGGAGACGTAGTCACAGACATAGCTCACCCCCACAACTGTCCCATCAACACCACCCTGAACCATGCTCACATCACAGGGAGTGGAGAAGGACTCACAAGATGGCTGACACTGGCTACTGCTGTGGGGAGCACAAGGCCCTGCTGCCAACTGTGCACCAACAAACAGCAGGACACCACTGACTGACATCCTGAGAGACAACTTACACTCCCTGCAATGCAAGCACGTTCCATGGTGGGATAACTGACTGGGTGGGTGGGTGGGTGGGAAGGAGGTCTGGCTGTCAACCAAACACAATCAATGCAGACCATGTTCACACCCCAGAGAATACATAGAAATGCCCAAATAATGCAGGACAATGTGCCACACCAATATCAACCCCTGACTGTGACGACTTAGGACAATACAATGTACAGGCCCGCACCCCGAGGCACAGTCACAACTGTCAGGTGTGTCAACCACTGATGCCTGCAGAAACATGACATACATTGTTTGTGTCTCCCAAAAACAGGTGATGATAGGGACACAGCAGCAGACGCTGAGGAGTCCCAGTCCCAGGCTCAAGAGGATGCCGAGCTCACTGGCGTCGTACAGCCTCTGTCCTCCTCGGACGATGAAGAACAACCTGGCACATCCGGTGCAAGTCAACATGCTGCACCAGCAGGACCACCAGCTGCAGCACCAGCAGGTCCACCAGCTGCACCCCCTGCACCCACCCCTCCAACGACTGTCACCACGAATACCATCCCTGCCGACATGGACAGAATAAGGAACAACACCAGCGCAGTGACCCTGGACCAACCTGGGGCCATGGACACCACCACCACCACCAACCCCCAAGGTGGACCAGGGTTATCTGTGCGTGCAACTGCACACACTGCACATGTCAGCAGGGGTGGTGGGAGGGGTGGGAGACAGAGGTCGCTGCTTGCAGACGTTGCTGGTGTGCATGAAGACCCACAACTGGTACGCATAGCTGATGCGTACCAGTCCAGCACCGGAGAGCTCAGCCAGGTAGTGGGGCTCCTCAGAGACATTAAACAGCAGCAGGCTGCCCATCATGCCCGCTTGGACTCCCACATGTCCCAAGTGGAGTCACACATGTCACGTGTGGACTCCCACATGTCACGTGTGGACTCCCACATGACCCGCGTGGAGTCCAAGTGGGATGTACTACATGAGATGACGGCGGTGCACAGGGACATTTTACAATGCCTCCGCCAGATGAACAGCAACCAGTCCACACCTCCCTGTGTGCCAACAACATCTGGTACCGAACAAACTGCAACTGCCACAGGGAGGGAGGAGGACTCTGGCGGAGAGTCCCCTGCACCGCAGCAGCCTGCACTTGAGGGCCCCCCCCAAGAAGAGGGGTCGTCCGAGGAGGGGAAAGTGAGAGGCTGATGGCCAAGCGCAACTCCCAGGAAGCCTGAACCTGTTCTGGATTTTCGCCTTTGTGCACAGACTGTTCACCCTGTTGATGGCAACACTACTCCCACACATTGCATGGGGAGTATAAGTTGGAACAATGTGTCAGACAACAGTGGCCCCGATACTGGGGATCCTGTCTACCTGGACTTTCTATTCATCTAGGAACTTGGGATTGCAAGATTCATGTACAGCACAATCCATCCTATGCACTATTATCACAATAAACACACTAATACACCATACTTGCCTCTGTCGTGATTCCAACGTGGGTGCTGTTATGGGGATGATGAACTGCAAAATTACACAGTGTATGCGAACTGCAACAGCAAGGACAACACAGGCATGTGAGTACAGGCAACGTGACACATATGAGGGAGACACACCACCAGGGCTACACAACACATACACACCTAGGCCATCTGACTCATTGCCTACACTGATGTTGCCAGGGAAGACGGTGCAATGCACAGACACCACACCCATTCCCAGTTGTAGTCAAGTAGCCCACAGGTGCAGTAAGCAAATGGCAGTCAAATGTGTGACCACAGACAACGCACATCACAAAGTGAAGCACAGGTTTATTACACAGTTGCAACATGCTGTAACCACTACAGATGCAAGGTAATCCCACCTGGCAGCGGGCACACAGTCAACAACTGTAGACTGAAGGAAGTCCATGGGTGTGGCGCACATCACCTGTAGGGACACAACAGCTACCAGCCTGGATGTGCAATCACGTCGTCGGTGGACACAGTTCACCAAACGAATCTGAAAGTACCCTGTGAAGGACAGAAATGACACACAGTCAAAAGCAATGCAGTACAGGACAGAACAGCAAAACTCATGCACAATACATGTTACAAGATACCCACCCAGAACCAAGTTAGCATGTCAACACTGTTGGGGAGTACAGCCCACCTGTCACCACACATCGCAACACACATCCTGTCAAGTAGCCCATGGACACACTCCAACAGCACCAGAGCACCACCCACACATCATGCCAACTCACATCATTCACATGACACCTCAGGATACTCACATTCAGCTAAAGAAGTTGGTGATGAGCTGTGTGCGGACATCACCATCACCATCATCATCATCATCGTCACTGGCATCGTGGTCCAGGCCAGGATCCTCCACAGGTGGCGGATGTTGGTCATCGTCATCCTGGATGAGAGGCAACTCCTTCCGCACTGCCAGGTTGTGGAGCATGCAGCAGACGATGATAATCTTGCACACTTTCGCAGGGGCATATGGGAGGGACCCTCCGGTCTTGTCCAGGCAGCGGAAGCGGCTCTTCAGGAGACCAAAGGTCCGCTCAATCACTCTCCTGGTCCGACCATGTGCCTCATTGTAGCGCATCTGGGCAGGTGTCACAGGGTTCCTGAGGGGTGTCAGCAACCACGGCATGTTGGGGTATCCCGAGTCACCTACGGACAGACAAGTGCACATCAGCTGACTTGGAAAAGTGGGCGGAATACTACAGATCAGATCACACACAATGGCACAAAGTCAGTACACACCGACAAGCCAGGCACGCTGGTTCTGCATCTGTGCCATCAACCTGGGGATGCGACTACTCCTCATCACAAAGGCATCGTGTGCTGAACCAGGGAAACGGGCACACACGTGTGTGATGGTCATGTCTGCAAGACACACCACCAGTGCATTGACCGAGTGGTAGTGCTTGCGGTTCCTGTAGGCCTGCTCCTGGGCCTGTGGTGGTACCAAAGCCACATGTGTCCCATCAATGGAGCCAATGACATGCGGCATCCTCCCCAGGGCATAAAAGTCACTCTTCACGTCAGTGAGTCGTCGCAGTCTAGGGAAATAGATGTACCGGTTCAGGAAGAGCAACATTGCCGCCAAAACATCGCGGAGCACACGGCTGAACATGGTCTGTGACATCCCACCAGCAGACGCCACAGTATGTTGGAAGGTACCGGTGGCAAAGAAGTGTAGGGCTGCCATCACCTTCACCTTGGGGGTCAGCGCTGTAGGATACGGCCGGCCAGGCTGCAAATGTGGGGACAACTGCACTGCCAAATCCTCAATCAGCTGCCTGGTGAAGCGGTACCGTCGGATGCTGTCCCGTTCCACCATCGTTGCCAGGTCTGGGAATGGCCGATGGACAGCAGGAGCCCTGCAGTGCAGAGGAGAAGTAAGCAAGATCGTCAGTCACCCCACATATGCGGCATTGAACACACTCAAGATCCCAACATACATCATCATGAGGCACAACTACATGAAGTGTGCAGTACCGGAACGACATTTATGGTACATACATGGCCAACATCTGTCAACACGGTCCTACAGGTGGCATCAATTTGTCCCTGTTTGGCCCATTGGATATCATGATGCTGTGTCACAGTCACCCCCCAGTGACATGTGAGGACAGATGTGCCCCAGGCACCACAGCTCAACGACAGGCACATTCCCAGGGACCCTGTAATGCCACATGGACACTGGCATCACCTGGAGTATCATGTGTACACCACAACAAAACAAACATGACCCCCACAGGTAGTGGCCACACTTGCCATGGCAGGAGAGCCATGGACGTCTGTGACACACACGCACAACATCAGAGTCCATGCACACACAACGTGGATGTGGAGACTGTCTCCCATTGTGCACATGAAATCAGAGACATTGTAAACACTACATGCACAAAGACTGTGGAGGGCCATCACTATTGTGCCACTGGGACACCCTGGCTCAAACATACCGTCCCACATGGGACTCACGGGGTATGTGACATGACATACACAAACACCACTGTGAAATGTGACCATGGCACATGCACAGATATGAACAGTTGCACATCACAGTGGTCACGTACACGTAACACCCATGATCCTGTCCCCATGAACACGTGCACAGCCTGGGGGTGGCTGCCCACAGGTGACACCCACAGGACAACATGTACACCAACATACACACAATAGGAAATGCAGCCTTACATGCCTTATGATAAGGTTTGGACAGGCTGTCGTGATGTAGGTGTGCCCCTCACTCCCTGGGAGCTATCTGTGGCTGGCATATGTCCATCTGAGACAGGCATGCTGACATATGCCAGTCACATGTACAGTGATGCGTTGTACTGCAATGGACCGATCGGTGCCTCCGGCCGGCCCATTGCATTCAATGTGTGCGGGTACGCGTTGTACCCCTGTGCGCGTTGAACAGCAATGGACCGATCGGTGCCTCCGGCCGGCCCATTGCATTCAATGTGTGCGGGTACGCGTTGTACCCCTGTGCGCGTTGTACTGCAATGGACCGATCGGTGCCTCCGGCCGGCCCATTGCATTCAATGTGTGCGGGTACGCGTTGTACCCCTGTGCGCGTTGAACAGCAATGGACCGATCGGTGCCTCCGGCCGGCCCATTGCTTTCAATGTGTGCGGGTACGCGTTGTACCCCTGTGCGCGTTGAACAGCAATGGACCGATCGGTGCCTCCGGCCGGCCCATTGCATTCAATGTGTGCGGGTACGCGTTGTACCCCTGTGCGCGTTGAACAGCAATGGACCGATCGGTGCCTCCGGCCGGCCCATTGCATTCAATGTGTGCGGGTACGCGTTGTACCCCTGTGCGCGTTGAACAGCAATGGACCGATCGGTGCCTCCGGCCGGCCCATTGCATTCAATGTGTGCGGGTACGCGTTGTACCCCTGTGCGCGTTGTACTGCAATGGACCGATCGGTGCCTCCGGCCGGCCCATTGCATTCAATGTGTGCGGGTACGCGTTGTACCCCTGTGCGCGTTGAACAGCAATGGACCGATCGGTGCCTCCGGCCGGCCCATTGCTTTCAATGTGTGCGGGTACGCGTTGTACCCCTGTGCGCGTTGAACAGCAATGGACCGATCGGTGCGCACCCATTGACAATGGGCTTGCCTGGCAACGGACGCGTTTTTGAATATTCGAACGAGTCGGTTGCTGGAAAATCAGTTGGTCACCCACAACAATGTTGCAAAATAATGTATGTCATGAAGTTGAAGATTTGAAGGATGCTGTGGGCGTGTTTTGGTGCTGCTATTCCATGGATTGGCCAGATTCAGAAGATGCTAACGACTTGGACCTATCACTTTGGACACAAGGGACAGTATCTGCCTCTCCAGCACATATATATTGCTGCATGTTCCCCTGAGAGCCCACTTGCCTGCACTACATGCTCCAGGACGACATCTGCCACTGCACTGCTGCTGTCTCTGCCCCTCTGGACCCTGCAATGGCACGTACTGTGGAGAGAGCCCCAGCCTTCAGCCTTGAAGAGAACCAGGCCCTGCTGGACAGCCTACTTCCACAGTACAGCAAGCTGTATGGGACACCAGGGGAGCAGGTGAGTGTTCTGTGCACTGCCTTTCTGAATGTGCATTTTGTCTGACTAGCAAGGCTGAGAGTCAGCACACCACTGGCTAGCAGGCTCACTGAGTAGTTGTCACCCCCCATAGTGTGTAGTGACTTGCACTGGACAGGTATGGTGCAGTGACAGTGCTTCTGAACAGGGTTTTACTCCCCATGCTATGATACCATGTAGTGACTTCTGGAAAACTGTCCATGGGCAGCCGTGCACTGCCTGGGTACACCATGTGCCCCTGTGATTGCGACATGTATATGCAACTGTGTCATGCACGGATATGTTGCATGTGTAGTAATGTCCTTATCACTTTGTCATCCTGACAGGCTTCTGCCCATCGGAAGCATGAGATCTGGAAGGACATCGTCCGGGCTGTCCGGTCCGTGGGGGTCTACAAGCGCCGGATCCGCAACTGCCAAAAGAGGTGGCAGGACCTTCGGGGCTGGACCCGGAGGATTGCACGGGTCCAGCTGAAGCTGTCGCCTCCTCGCAGGAGGGGCGGAACACGGACCCTGACCCCCACATGCTCAGGATCCTGGCGGTGGTCTTTCCAGACCTGGATGGGCAGCTGAAGGCCAGAGAGCAGCAAGGAGGGGGTGAGTCAAAGACTGCACTGTGTACTCTGTCTAACATGTTATGTGCCCTCCTCGGGCCAGGTTGAACTGCCACAGTACAGCAGTCATGTTGTCCAGGAGCCATGTCCCTCTATTGTGCACTGCCCACTCCTCATCTGATACCCAGGTGTGGCCCTTACATGCAGGGAATTCTGTCACTTAGGACTGTGTCCTTGCAGTTTGCTTGACTCAAGGTGGGAGACAGCATCTGTTTCCCTGACTCTGTGGTGGGCATCATGGGTGGGTCCATTGCTTACACAATGCCTGTATTCTGACATGTAGGGTAGTGTCACAGGTCTCCCATATGTCCAATAGGTATGACCTGGACAGATGAGGGTTAAGAGGATGTGTTGTGGGGGGGATGTACATGTGCACTTGTGCAGCTCCAGGACTTGCATTCCCCATGACCTACTATTGTGACACAGTGCAGAGTGTTGTTGTCTGGCTGCAAAGTCATACATCACTGAGACAGTGATGTATGACTTTGCAGTCATGCCTCCGCCATGGCATGTGTCTACTGATTGGTGATCCTGCAGGGGAGTGACATGTGCTACATGCACACCATAGTGGCGCTGGCTATCAGGACATGGGTGCATCATGGTGTCTGTCGCTGGTATGCATCACATGCATTTCCTATTTGACTCTGGGCATCCCTTACATCCGTAAACCTGTACTGACTCAGTGGCAAGAGCTGTGATGTGTCCACACCGTGTCCTCTGCACTGTCCAACTACTGTGTACTTGGTGCATGTGTCAACACTGGGGTGTTGCAATCCAACAGACACCAGACAGATGGGTGCAAGGCCATGTGGGATGTGAGTGCCATGCTTGGCATCAGACTGACAATTGACTTCTCCTGTTCAATTAGTGCACTTTTAGCAATGTACAACTAATGATGCCAGGGCTTGCTCTGGGATGTGCTGTGCTCACAGTGGTGTGTGCGTTATGTGCAGGTGACTGATGTCTGTCTGTTTCCCCATTGTTTGCAGATACATCCACGGCCACGGAAGGGGACAGCTCCACGGACCAGGAGGAGCCGGAGAGCCAGACTGGGTCAGCAGCCGAGGAGTGGTCGGAGGGACCCAGTGGCACGGAGGGCGAGGGGAGCCACACCGAGGAGTCCTCAGCAGCATCCACCTCAGCTGAGGACCAGAGCAACTCGGAGGATGACTCCCTTGTGGAGGCGGGTGTCAGCAGCCACCACACCCCAGCTAGTGTTGCTGTCCCCGCCACCACCAGCACCACCACCGCCCTCCCATTGGCTCCCATTCCCCAGGTCCGTGGAGGCTCCCATGTCCGGGAGCGTGTCTCCTTTGGGCCAGGCACCGCACCCCCTGCCCCTGTGTCCCCTGCTGCCCTGAGTGAGGAGTCTGTGTACCTCCTTCGCCAGCTCCATGTAGGGCAGACAGCCATGCTGAGTGTCCTCCATGCGCACACCGCGCTGTTGACTCAGCTGGTGTCGTTCATGGAGGGCATCTCATCGGGCATGTCTGACCTACAGAGGGGCAATAGGTCCATGGACTCCTCCCTGACGGCAGCAGTGTCCCTCCTCAAACGGTCCCTCACCCCTCCTGCCTCTGCTCCATCCACACTCCCCAGCACCTTACCCATCCCAGGCACACACACACTGGCACACACCAGCACACACACATCCAGCACACTGACACACACGCCAATGACAAAACGCACACGCAAGCACATTCAGGGGACTGAAGCCAGACTCACAGGGGATGGGGCCCTGGAACACACACACGCATCCACATGCACTGCGCAGTCCTCAGTTCCCTCTCCCTCCAAAGCACCCTCCCTTGCCTCACCTGCAACCCCAAAGTCACAGCAGCTCTTCCTCTGTGACCTCGGCCTCTTCCCCACCGATGAAGCTGCTCCAGCATCCCGGGGGAAGAGGAAGCCCACCCACACGGAGCAGAGTGCCCCTCGCCCCCGGACACCCTCCCCCAGGCGCAGACGGACTGAGGCCCCCACCCGCAAGTCCCCCGGAGTGCTAAGAGCAAGACCCCGCCACCGCCCTGCAGCTCAGGCACAAGGTCTCCGTCCTCCATCCCTCAGGCCCCCACTGCACAGGTGCCCCCACCACACCCTGCCCCAGGTTCCCCCACCCACAGATATACCATCCCCAAGATGCTCCGGCCTTCTCCCCCTGCCACTTGCTCTCCCAGCACCACACCCCCCGCTGCGCTTGTCTGTGCCACTGATGTGGTGAGGGTGTCCTCCCCCTCTGTCCAACCCACCTTGCCTGTTCCCCATTCTCCTCCCCTGGAGGTAGGCACTGCAGTGGAGTCCACTACCGCCCTGTCTGACTTGGGCACTGCAGTGGCGGACCTGTCCACCCCATCTGCAGGGTCCACTGCAGTTGTGCCGGCACCCACGACATCTGTGTCATGCCCCCAGTTGTGCCGGCACACACCATGTCAGACACCTCCACTGCAGTTGTCAGTGGCTCTCCAGCACCCACCACCCCTTCCCTGACTCCCCCTGGTGAGCCCTGATCCTGTCCCTGCGGTGCCTGGCCTGCCCCCCGGTTGCCCCTCCTAGTGGATTGTCCCTGGTATTGTGCAGGCATGCGTAGGGTGACATCTGCCAGTGTCACCCTGTTTGAACTTTGACAATGGACTGGCCATTGGCCTTTGCTCTTTTTCAGGACTTCGTTTGGCCTCAACACATATGCTGAATAAAGCAACTTTCTTTTCTCTAGTGCTCATGCTTCAGATGTACATGTTGTTGGTGCAGCTAACCATGCCCTTGCTGCAGTGATGGTGATATCTGGTCTCATGATTATGAAGTGTTACTGTGCAGGAACCCATGTGGTCCAGGGGGAATGTGTCCTATCATGTGGTGTATCCATGTCATCAATAGCAGCATCTGAGGGTGTCATGTGTTCAGTATTTGGCAATGGGTTTCCTACTTACATTGGCAATTTCACATCTGTGGCTTCCACCCCTGCACATCTGTTGTGCCTGCCATCGTTGCATTTGTCTACTTCCCTGACCGTGTTGCCATCTCCAGTGGACATGCAGGTTTGGGCATCAATGGGGAGGGACTCATCCGTGTAGTCAGTGCAACATTGCTATACAAGTGTGTTGGATCTGTGCTGATGATTCCGTTGGCACATCCATGACCAGGCTGATGTGATGGGAGCCCTCATTTGGTGCTAATTGTTGATTGTGTGACCAAGTGCTCAGCTGACATGATGGGGCCCTACTGAGGCAACATATGGCACAGCTTTCCTCACACAGGAGTGGAGTCCCCTCATGGCAGTGTGTACACGTGTGACATTGCCTGCGCCCAAGGTGTGTGTTGTATGTGCATGTCTGTGTGTTCACTTCCATTCATCTGCGCATGCTGTGATCCCTAGTGTTGTACCTGTTTGTGATGCTTGCTGACTTGAGCTATGTTCCCCCAAAGTCTTCTCCCTGTGTTCTCTGTGATGTGGGTGCATGGCACATTACTGGTCATCAGGGTGTCACCCATAGGTGTGTTTGCTGTCAGGGCAGAGTTTGTGTGCTGACGCAGATGGGTCACAGTCAGGTTTCCCTTTGGCACTTGTTGTTTGCCCCTGTCATGTGATTTCCAGTTTGTGTTATCTTTCAGTGATTGTGACACGTTGTGTGTGTGACTGCTGGCACTCCTTAGGGTCCGGGCTGCAATGTTGGTTGTTGTCTATGTGTGTTCTTTGTGGGTGACCTTGGTTTCTTCATTGGTGTGTGACTGTGGCTGGGATCCCATTGGTCGGTGTGGTATTGCCGTCATGTCCATGTACAGCGTAGTGTGCAGTGTGTCAGACATTCAGGAGTCTTGTTGAGTGTCCATGTGTGATGTGTTTCTACACCTTGGTTCCCACCCACCACCCTGGAATAGTAATGGGTGCATGTGCAATGTCACCAGTGCATGTGTACTTCACTGCTGCACATTGTTGGAGGTCGAGGGGTGTGGTGTTGAGTGTGTGCAGATGAGAGTTGTTGCCCGGCTAGTCCCCTGCCTCCATGTTGGCCTTGGCTTACTGGCCATGCTGATTGATTTGTGCTTGTGTAGGTGTGATGGTAGTTAGTTGCTCAGGACACCTGACTGTGGTTCACAGTGTGAACGACATTTAGCTTTGTCATCACAGTGGTATTTTTCTTCAGCCCAGGGTCACCACATTGTGGGGGCCCTGGGGGTGGTGCTGTGGTGTGTCTGTGACTTGCTGTGTCAGTTGTTGTTCCTACGTGCCTGTGTGACATGTGTGTTTTGTGCTCCCTCTCACCTGTCAATGCCTGCTTGCCCACATAGGGGATTTGGATCCATGAGTTACCTTAGTGTGGCAGTGTATGCACATCTGTATGATTGGTATTCAGCTCTCCTCATGTGTTGTGTTGTTGCCTGGGGACAATGGCACCCCCACCCCTCACCTGCTGTGTATGATGACAGTGTTGGTCTGCCTGTTTGTGTTTGTGCATCTGCACCACTGCATTGGCATATCTTGGGTGTGCCATTGGCTGTATGTTGTTTGGTGTGTTTCCCCTGCTGTCCCTGGGACTCCTAGGTCATCGGTCAGCACAGTGATCATGGTTTGTGTGTCCCATTGCTGCCATGGTATGGTATCTGTTCACCTCACATCTGCTGTCTCCACAGGGTATCTGCATTTGTGTGCCCATTGGTGCAAATATGTGGTTCTGCATTCTGATGGTCACTTCTGTCATTGTGTCATTGATGACTGTTGACGGTCTCAGCCACCATGGGTGTTGTTTGTCTGCACATGGCCAAAGGAATGTTTCATTTGCACTGCAGTATTTGGCTCCCCCAATTTATGTTGCAATGGGACACATACACTACTTTGCCACAGATGAGTTTTTGGTTCTGTGACCAGGAATGATCCATGCAGTTTGGCAGTTGCAGCTCTTTCTTTGTCAACAATTACCTTTTGGTCACTGTGATGATGAGGGTGTAGACCCCATTGCCACAATGTTCAAAATGTGCTTCAGCTATGGACCCCACACTTGCCTTTTGGTCACTGTGATGATGGGGGTTTAGACCCCATTGCCACAATGGTCAAACTGTGCTTCAGCTATGGACCCCACACTTACCTTTTGGTCACTGTGATGATGGGGGTTTAGGCCCCATTGCCACAATGGTCAAAATGTGCTTCAGCTATGGACCCCACACTTGCCTTTTGGTCACTGTGATGATGGGGGTTTAGGCCCCATTGCCACAATGGTCATGGGCTGCTTGCATTGTGGGTGCCACACACATATATGTGTGGCACATGTGCTAGGGGGTCACATTGTATGTTCAATGTCATGTTCGGTGTTGTAGGCATTTGACACAGCCTGCTCACACGCTTGTCATGGTGGTGGGGGGATGTCTTAATCTTGCATTCCCTAGGTTGTGGTGTGCTTGTTGTGTCATGCATTGTCCATCCTATGAGTGGGGGTGGTAGTAGTGGTAGGCATCCAGCCCCCCTGGCTAAGGGTGGTGGTAGGCATCCAGCCCCCCTGGCTAAGGGTGGTAGTAGTGGTGGGCATCCTGCCCCCTGGCTAAGGGTGGTAGTGGTGGGCATCTGGCACCCCCTGGCTAAGGGTGGTAGTAGTGGTGGGCATCCTGCCCCCCTGGGTGAGGGTGGTAGTAGTGGTAGGCATCCTGCCCCCCTGGTTGAGGGTGGTAGTAGTGGTAGGCATCCAGCCCCCCCTGGCTAAGGGTGGTGGTAGGCATCCAGCCCCCCCTGGCTAAGGGTGGTAGTAGTGGTGGGCATCCTGCCCCCCCTGGGTGAGGGTGGTAGTAGTGGTAGGCATCCTGCCCCCCCTGGGTGAGGGTGGTAGTAGTGGTAGGCATCCTGCCCCCCCTGGTTGAGGGTGGTAGTAGTGGTAGGCATCCAGCCCCCCCTGGCTAAGGGTGGTGGTAGGCATCCAGCCCCCCTGGCTAAGGGTGGTAGTAGTGGTGGGCATCCTGCCCCCTGGGTGAGGGTGGTAGTAGTGGTAGGCATCCTGCCCCCCTGGTTGAGGGTGGTAGTAGTGGTAGGCATCCAGCCCCCCTGGCTAAGGGTGGTAGTAGTGGTGGGCATCCTGCCCCCCTGGGTGAGGGTGGTAGTAGTGGTAGGCATCCTGCCCCCTGGGTGAGGGTGGTAGTAGTGGTAGGCATCCAGCCCCCCTGGCTAAGGGTGGTGGTAGGCATCCAGCCCCCCTGGCTAAGGGTGGTAGTAGTGGTGGGCATCCTGCCCCCTGGCTAAGGGTGGTAGTAGTGGTAGGCATCCTGCCCCCCTGGTTGAGGGTGGTAGTAGTGGTAGGCATCCAGCCCCCTGGCTAAGGGTGGTAGTAGTGGTGGGCATCCTGCCCCCCTGGGTGAGGGTGGTAGTAGTGGTAGGCATCCTGCCCCCTGGCTAAGGGTGGTAGTAGTGGTGGGCATCCTGCCCCCCTGGGTGAGGGTGGTAGTAGTGGTAGGCATCCTGCCCCCCTGGTTGAGGGTGGTAGTAGTGGTAGGCATCCAGCCCCCCTGGCTAAGGGTGGTGGTAGGCATCCAGCCCCCCTGGGTGAGGGTGGTAGTAGTGGTGGGCATCCTGCCCCCCTGGGTGAGGGTGGTAGTAGTGGTAGGCATCCTGCCCCCTGGGTGGGGGTGGTAGTAGTGGTAGGCATCCAGCCCCCCTGGCTAAGGGTGGTGGTAGGCATCCAGCCCCCCTGGCTAAGGGTGGTAGTAGTGGTGGGCATCCTGCCCCCCTGGCTAAGGGTGGTAGTAGTGGTAGGCATCCTGCCCCCCTGGTTGAGGGTGGTAGTAGTGGTAGGCATCCAGCCCCCTGGCTAAGGGTGGTAGTAGTGGTGGGCATCCAGCCCCCCTGGCTAAGGGTGGTAGTAGTGGTGGGCATCCTGCCCCCTGGCTAAGGGTGGTAGTAGTGGTGGGCATCCTGCCCCCCTGGGTGAGGGTGGTAGTAGTGGTAGGCATCCTGCCCCCCTGGCTAAGGGTGGTAGTAGTGGTGGGCATCCTGCCCCCCTGGGTGAGGGTGGTAGTAGTGGTGGGCATCCTGCCCCCCCTGGGTGAGGGTGGTAGTAGTGGTAGGCATCCTGCCCCCCTGGGTGGGGGTGGTAGTAGTGGTAGGCATCCAGCCCCCCTGGCTAAGGGTGGTGGTAGTGGTGGGCATCCTGCCCCCCTGGGTGAGGGTGGTAGTAGTGGTAGGCATCCTGCCCCCCTGGTTGAGGGTGGTTGGCATCCAGCCCCCCTGGGTTGGGGTGGTGGCGCGCATTCAGGCCCCTGTGTGCATATGTGGCATTGGTGATGGGCATCCCGCCCCTATGGTGCTGCTGTTGCTGGTGTAAGTATATTCAGATTCCCAGTGTATGTGTGTGATGTGTCGTGTACGTGTTGTATGTGTTTTGTGGTTGGTGTCTGACTTACCTTCTGCGCCGTACGCGTCCGTGCCTGTTCCGGTAGTAGATGTAGAATATTGGTATGATCGGGACGAAGGGATTCATGGTTGGTTCGTGTCGTTCGTCCTTCTCGTTGCTTCGCGTCGTCCTCGTCGCTTGGCTTCGTCCTCGTCGCTTCGCGTCGTCCTCGTCGGTGCTGTGTTCGTCTCGTAGCCGTGGATCGTGTTGTGGCGCGATTCGGAGCTTATGTGCGCCTCTCCCGGATGCTTTGACGTGCCGTGCGTAGCGACGGGTTCGGCGCGTACGGAAAGCGCATCGTACTTGTCCGGCCGGACGGGGCTGCATTTTCCCTTCCGTGCGACTCGATTCGGCGTTTCCGGATTCGCCTCGGTCGGAGAACAGGACCTGGTTTGGGTGAGTACGGCTCGGCCGGGATTTTTGCTGTTGTGCGCATCGTACTTGCTCGTTCGGTGTACTGTACGGATCGGTCGGGAAACTGGCTTTCGCATGGCTTTTTTCCCGACCGAATAGTATTGGGTGCGCCTCCGACCGAGATCGGAATCGGCCCCTTTGATGGAAAGCAATTGTCCTCTTCTCCTATGGCTGAGCAATGAACAGCATCATTTGCAACAAACGCTCCTTAAGCAGTCATAAACTACAACATCATTTAAAACATTGATGCATAACCTTACGAAGTTACTTAGCGCATGCTATTTTAATATGCAAATATGATACACACAGCCAATCAAGCCTCAGTTACGTGTAATACAGAGCCAGGTGCACACAAATGAAGGATAGATTTTCATACATGCAAATAAAAAATATAAAATGCTCTCAAGATCGTGTTTTTCCATGCATGGAAGAGGAAAAACATACTTCAAATGTAAAATATGAATTAAACATTCAGTAACTTTTGACAGAAAAATGCTTTTAAATCCAAGGTCTGCATCATGTAGGTAATCCAGTTTGAAAAATTGGAATGATCAGATTGTGATGACATATAACGTTTTAACAATGTTTGATATATTAAATGCACCCTGTCTGATCACTGGTGGACCTTTGGGCAAATGGGAATTCACACTCCTGATTTATTTCCTCTAGTTCATACCTGATAATCATAATACCTGTGTCTAAAAAGCCAGTTGAGGCATTGCAAAGGAAGCCCATACCACAGAGCCAGGAAAAGAGGGAACGGGAGACCCAGGGCAATTGCTCATAGCAATAAAAACTGCAATATAATGTATTGCACTATGGAGTAAATTTTTTTGATAAAAATCAGATATTTAGAACACAAACTTGGTAGTAAGGGTTTATGAAATTCGTGTAGCTTGCTTTTGCATGAGTAAGTAGAGTTTTTGCAAAATTAATATAAATTATACAAAATGGAAATATGTCATTTAGTGCTATATTTCAGCGCGTAAAGGGTCCTCTCTTCTTTGTGAAGACGCATTTCGACTATAACAATGGTACAAAAAAAGCATCATATACAACAGTCACTCTTGTTGTGAAGTCCCAGTGCAATTGCTGTAAATTTCTTTAGTAAATGGTGTGTCCGCAGTAAATACTTACAGCAAATGGGGCAAAATATGCGATTTGGCTTGAAGGCTTAATTTTAGGACTTTTGCATAACAATCATAGAAAGCTACACAATGACAAGTGATACTAGTCTCTTTCTGATTGCCTATGATACAGGGTAATGAAGCTTTCTTGTCTTTCTTTACCTCATTCATGTCACTTGAGAGTTGAAAGTGTCAAGAAATAACGAAAACTGTTGTGTTACCGAAGAAAAGTATTGGACCATTTACAACTGGACAGTTTTACAGGCATCTCTTTTGTAACATCTCATCTGTGCCTGCCAAGTGCAGATGGTCCAGTGGTCAAAATAAACTGACACTGCTACAGAGGGATCCCAGGAACCAGTTGTTTCTAAAGATGCTACTTCTGCCCTGAACTGGAGAAGTAAGGAGGTCTTGTGCATCCTGAACTTGTGAATTCATATCTGACCAACAAGTCATAAGGGTTTGGAGACTTTAGGAGTAATTAAACTATAGTTATATAATTCTTTCTAGTTGTCTCAAATGCTTAGGGGCCGAATCTGATGCTGTATGGAACGGCTCCGACCATCAGTCGGAGCCGTTCTGACCACATCGGACTTGACCGTTCGGATTCCTTTCCAACCGAGCCATTCCGATGGGCTTGGTCGGAAAGGAATCTGACTCGGATCTCCCAATGGCTCGGAGAGCCCGTCCGCCATTGGGAAATCCTTCAGTAGTCCTCCGGACAGCTCTTTCCAGCCGAGGGAATACGATGGCAGTTTCCCACTGCCTTTTTGTGCGGCCTTTGTGGCACTTAAAGGCATTGGGAAACAGCGTTGGGGGCCCCAGCAGGGCCCCCATGGGTGCAAGGCCGCCAATGGGCGGCCTAGGGGGCACCTATGGTGCCCCTTTGTTGATCCCTGCACCCAGTGGCAGGCACCTTGGGGTGCCTGCTAGAGGGTGCAGGGATGAACTGCACCTCTGCTCTTTCAATGAGAGCATGCATTCTTTTCAGAATGCATGCTCCCATTGTAAGGTATAGGCATACGACCGAACAGTGTTCAGTTGCATCCTACTTCCTAAACGACGACAGGCGGTTGTTCGGTTACAGTTCCCACCTGATGTCGGACGGACTCCGGTCCGTCCGACATCGGAATTGGCCCCCTGATCTCTGGAGGATTGGTACAAATTTTCAAGCCTGCCCAAAAAAGATCGTTCATCTTAGTGGTGGCTAGTGTATTTCAAAAGCATTAGCCACAGATTTGAGGACAGCAACCTAAACCATCACATGACCAAGTGAAACACCTTACCCACACAAATCATCTGCCAACAGCTAATTATACTTCGTTATTTACAGACATAACTTTGGGAATGTCAATCTAACATGTGTCTTACAAGCAGTTTTGGACCTGCTCAATGCAATATGCTTAACAGCTGCCAAACTAATCACCAGCTCAGGAAATATGATCACATGACCCCATTCACATTGGGTACCACCTGTGCTTTTAAATACAAGCATGGAATTAAAAAAATGTTGACTTGCTTACAAAACTATGCTCCACTAGATTCCTCCTTATCTATTTAAACCACTACCCATCTCTAGTAAACAAAGAGATCTCAGGCATCAGACCTCTCAACAAATCAAGGCCACCAGATTCAGAATATCTCTCTCACAGAAACATCCATTCATAGGGCAATATCTTCTGCCTGGAACTCGCAACCATTGTGTATCAGAACTGGGCAAACTCTTCCTACCTGCAGGAAGAATTACAATTACATCTTTTTATCTTTTCTGTGACCTATTCATTCTCTACAACAATGCATTTATAATTTACTTCAGATTAAACAGTTGTTATCCTTGCTGCACCTCACTTATATTAAGCAAATTACCTACTTATCAATCAGCCCCTTTATCTCCCAGCATGATTTCCTCTGCTGCATCTAGGGTAGCAATTTGTTTATTTCACGCTTTATTGTAAAGTGCCCTAATATCTTCTGGAACAGGTGTGCTAAATAAAGTGTTTAAATAACTAACAAATAAATGAACTAAATAGCCAAATATATGTGTTACAGAGCAAAATATTGTGAATAGCATTTTTGAATAAAAACACAATATTTCTTAGTCAACCTGACCACCTGCTACCTTTCCCTGAGTCAATCATTGAAATGACATATGGTAGTCAAATATTTTGTCAGAACAGAATTCCTAGTGGCCATTTTCCTAAGTCTTGTCTGCATTGCCAATATTCTCTATTGAACAGAGCAGTAGCACTTTTCCTAGATGATGATATCACATTGAAGGTGACTACTTGCATGACGTGGCTCTTATTCATAGGCAACCTATCCCTAACTCGGTTTAGCTTCAAGTTCATTTATAGGCACAACAGCAAAAAATAAAAGAGCACAACTCTGGCTGTCACTCATGGGATCTACAGTTCTCACGTAGGAAGGGGATAGCTTAGGTGCAATTTTCATTATATGAAAGCGCTCTCAGGGAGTAGAGTGCTGGAAAAAAAGTGCTTCAGTGCCTCGTGTGCAAGAAGTGATTTATGAGATAGAAGAGGTGGAGTCCGGGACCTCTACACATAGGTTAGTGAACAGCATTTTGTAGTATCACTAGTCTTTCACCAATTGTCCTCAACTCCCTCATTTTTTTGTTTAAATTTCTTAATTTGCATTTTCATTTAACAATTACATTTTACATATGGGTGAAATACAGTATACATATCGATGAGTATTTGCTTGCATTTGTGTCCATATATGTTTGGGTTGAAGCAGGGCAACTCAGTCTTTTGCAGCTGGTTAAGGAAATATCTCAGTGTTCGGATATTACATATTGGTTACAGCACAATTTAAATGTCCAACAAATATGATCTCATTTGTCTCATGCGCCTGATGTTCACTAATTTCCTTGTAGACCAGTATGCCCAATTGTATTTATTTTGATTTCCATTCAACTCCATGACCTGTATTGAATAAGTCAATTTTGAAATAGCTGGTTGCCTCTCCTGCACCCAGTCCCATAAACTGTGCAATGCGTTGTATGGTATCGTGGAATCCCTTGTCTACTCTATCCCTGTCCTTTCTTACGTAGTATGTATGTTGGGGCGTTATGACCGGTGTGCAATTTGTGACCCACTTAGGTGTCTGTGCCCAATCCCACTCCGTCACCATTTTGTGAGTTATTGCCTTTGAGTTCCTGATCTCCCTGCTTCAATTCTACCAGCATCACGTCCCAATATTGGGCAATGGGGTATTTACGCATGCCAGCTATCTCTTCCCTGTGTAGGGCCATGCTTTCTGCTTGTGACCATACAGTTAATGAATGCTTCATGTTTTTGAAGACGAGGGGGGGTGTTTCTGCCTTTCCATCGTTTAGTGATTAATCTTTTGGCGACTATTAGACCTAGATCCATGAACTTAGCCATAACTCTGTGCTTTCTGGATCTAGGAAAGGAGCCCAGTAGGCACTCCTCCCATGTATGTAATTGGGGCCTGCCAGTGTAAGTCGCTAATGCCCCAGTTACTTTCTGTCAGTATATTTGTAAGGAGGGGCATGACCACATCATGTGTAGAAAATTTGCATTTGTTTGTGAGCAGCGAGGGCATGCTGAATCCGTCAGTCGAAAGTACCTGTTCAACTAGGCCTATGCGTAATGTACCTTTGTATGAGCCTAAATTTGGCATTTCTTGGTATTTGCGTGGGATTGGCCAGGATCATGTCCCATTCATGATCCGTCCATGGATTTCCCCTGTCTTCTTCCCACTGTGTACGCAATGCTGTCAATGGCTGTGTAGTGTGGGTTAGTAGTGCCTCCGTCAACCAATGCACTATATGGGACCCATTGCCCATTTCACATAGATATTGGATCAGGAAATGCATCCCTGGTTCAGTGCTGATGTCCCCCCAAGCCGTTGCAAGTGCTCGTGTGATTGAGTTGTGTTAGACCTGGCATCATTGGCGCGGGTCTCCCTTCCTCTTTTCGCTTCTGACCTTTTATGTTGGCTGGATTTAGATGCTCTGGGCGCTGTGCCACTGCCAATCAGTGACACAGCGCGAATGCTCCCTGTGTAAAGATAACTGTATGAATTGGGATAATCATAATTGGCTCGTTTGGTTTACCTGTCAGTCCCTAGTATCAGTGCACTGTGTGTGCCCAGGGCTGGTAGACCAAATACTGCTGGTGGGCCGGCAGCACTGATTTGCGCTACCCACCGAAGCAGCTTTTAAAGTATGTCTGTGTAGCATGTTCTAATAGCGAGTTACCCTCCATTTCACTGTTTACTATTGCGAGGCCACCCGTTCTCATAGGCCAGAATGTGCAGGCTGAGTATACATGCCTTAATCCTACCTGCCCCCAGGAACCTGATAGGAACGTTGAATTTGAGATGTTTAAGCTCAGAACATTGAGATGCATCTTTTAGTAAGGATTATTAGCGTAGCCCGTGTCCGAAAATGCCTCTACTAGAAACGAGGTATTTTCTGGCCTGAGGCTTTCCTGTATGCTTTTGCTAGCGTGTGTATTGGCCGTCTGGTTTTGGAGCAGCAGGGCCAGCTGGGTCAGACCTGGCTGGACAGAGAGATCGGCATTTAGAGTATGGGGAGGGGTGATTCTTTGATCCGAGCAGGGCCGTGCCTGGCAAGGTGAATGATGGCTCCATCTACCACTGGGCATCTGATAGCAGACCCCCAGATTCTTAAAGGGCAGGAAGTCGCCTCGTAAACCAAGTGCTCCCCGACACCACCAAACTGGTTCTGGCTGGATGCAGTGATTTGTGACTGCAGAGAACAAAGACTTTTTTAGGTATAAAACGCTGCGCTGAAACCTGTTTCAAGGGTGTTCCTTCTGGATGTCAAGACGAAACTCTGTCCGAGCGGACAGAGGAAAGGACTTTGAAACTTTCACCAAGCTTGCTGAAGAAACTACCCAAGGGCCTGAATTGAGAGCGCCTCCTGCTGAAGTCTCAGGGACATTAGACTTCACCCCATCAGCCGCCCGAACTCCTTCGCTAGGAATTCTACTTGCAGGTGAGGCCTCCGTCGAGTAATCCGGAACCTCTAGTTCTACTGTGAGGAACGCGGACTGGTAACCCTTGTGAACTCTGCGTGTGGTCCGCCGCAGCTAAGAGAGAGCTGCCGCCGCTGAGTGCCCGTCTTAATTTGATTCTTCAGAACCTTCGCTGAAACTGTGTGGGCCGCCGCAGCTAAGAGAGAGCTGCCGCCGCTGAGGGCCCGCCTTAATATGAATCTTCAGAACCTTCGCTGAAACTGTGTGGGCCGCCGCAGCTAAGAGAGAGCTGCCGCCACTGAGTGCCCGCCTTAATTTGAATCTTCAGAACCTTCGCTGAAACCCTGTGGGGCGCCGCAGCTAAGAGAGCTGCCGCCGCTGGATGCCCGCACTTGTGTTAGTTGTGCAACATAGTGGATTGTCCTTTGAGCCACCGCAGCGAAGAGAGAGCTGCCGCCGCTGAGTGCTCGCACCCTTGCTAACTTTGCATCACCGAGATTTGTCCTGTGAGCCACCGCAGCCAAGAGAGGGCTGCCGCTGCTGAGTGCTCGCACCGTTTCTAACTTTGCATCACCGTGATTTGTCCTGTGAGCCGCCGCAGCTAAGAGAGAGCTGCCGCCGCTGAGTGCTCGCACCCTTGCTAACTTTGCACCATTGTGATTTGTCCTGTGAGCCGCCGCAGCTAAGAGAGAGCTGCCGCTGCTGAGTGCTCGCACCCCTGCTAACTTTGCATCATCATGATTTGTCCTGTGAGCCGCCGCAGCTAAGAGAGAGCTGCTGCCGCGGAGTGCTCGCACCCTTGCTAACTTTGCATCATCGTGATTAGTCCTGTGAGCCGCCGCAGCTAAGAGAGAGCTGCCGCCACTGAGTGCTCGCACTCCTGCTAACTTTGCATCATCGTGATTTGTCCTGTGAGCCGCCGCAGCTAAGAGAGAGCTGCTGCCACGGAGTGCTCGCACCCTTGCTAACTTTGCATCATTGGGATTTGTCCTGTGGGCCGCCGCAGCTAAGAGAGAGCTGCTGCCGCTGAGTGCCCACGTCTTTGTCAAACTTGCACCATCGTGAATCGTCCCGTGGGCCGCCGCAGCTAGGAGAGCGCTGCAGCCGCCGCGAGCCCACCACAGAGCTGCACGACGAGAGTCATCACCACCACCAGCCCGGGCCGCCGCAGCCGCGTGCTGCTGCCGCTGAGGGCCCGCCTGTCCCGGAGTTTCCGAATCATTGCGTGTGCACTTTGCGGACCACTGCCATCAAGAACTGTGGTTGCTGGGAGTCCGCCTGTCACCATCTCCGCTTCTTCGAGAAGCTACATGCTGTGTCCCCATCCAACGGCAGGTATCTGGTGCGCAATGGGTCTCGTAGACCCAGGGCTTGAACTCAGTCAGTGCCACGTTCTGGTGAATACATATTGCCCTTTTTAAGTCCCTACTGATTTACATGCATGGTGACTGTTTAAAACGCTTTTGAGAGTCTCGTACTAAACCTCAGATAAAGATACTATTTTTTTCTATACCTACTTGAGTTGTGTCCTTTTGTGGTGTCGTTACTGCCTTATTGTGCATGGTCATAAATGCTACACACACTGCCTCTGAGATAGGCCTAACTGCTCGTGCTGCGTTACCACAGGGTTGAGCAGGGGTTATCAAAGGGGGTAGCCCACTTGCCCTGACTTAGGAAGAAGGGTCCCTATTTGGACAGTGGCGCCAGCCATTGCCAACTTGAGACCCCCATTTCTAACATTGGCGGTCAGCGGTGAGGATCAGGACTTGCATTTATGATCTACGTACAATAACTGGTAGACACCACTAGTGAGTACAGACCAAAGCGCCGACACGCGCTGATTTTTTTTTTTCTCTCCGAATTTTTTTAGTTGGTTGTTTTAGTATTGAATTGTTGATCGCAGCCATGAGTACTGCTAATATGGGAAGGCCAACATCCAATGCTTCGGAGGATTTCGCCTTTGAGGAGGAAAGATTAGATACCTATACTGCCAAACAGCTGAAGTCATTTTGTAGGCAATTTGCTGTCCCCGTGATAGGTCTCTCTAGGAAGGAGGAGTACCACAAGGCGCTAAAGGCCTGGTGGGAAGCGAGAGAGTCTGCTGGGTATGAGGAAGAGAACGCTGGAGGGCAGCAGGATGATGCAGTAGAGGGGGGGAGATAGAGCATCCTCCAATCCAGGTACTAGTGTATCCCAAAGGAGCCTGACCCCAGAAGAGCTGGAGGACAGGGAGAGAGATAGGAGGCATAGTTTGGAGATGGCTAAATTGGAAGGTCAGAAGGACCTTGAGAGTAAGAAGTTAGACATTGAGAAGAATCGATTGTCCTTTGAACTTGAGAAAAGGAGAATGGAACATGAGAGAATGTTGAGGGAGATAGAGATCAGGGCGAGGAGTGTCCCGGTCTCCCCCTCTGGTGGCAGCATACCTTTAGTAACTCCTGCGAGTAGAGTTTATATTCCTAAGGATGTCATTAAGGATTTTCACAAGAGTGAGGATATTGGACAATGGTTTGCCGCATATGAGATAGCAATGGTGTCCCACCGGGTCCCTGAGCAGGATTGGGGAGCGGGATTGTGGGGGCGCTTTGTGAGTGATGGTAGGGATACCCTGTTGGACCTGCCTGAGGAGAGCAGGATGGTGTATGCCCATATGAAAGAAGCTTTGATGAACCGTTATGGTTTGACCCCGGAAATGTACAGGCAGAGGTTTAGGACCTGTAAGAAGTTAGAGGGTGCCACGTGAGTTGAATTTGTGTCTTTTTTCTGCAGAGCAATGGATCGCTGGGTAAAAGGAAGCAAAGTGGCAACTTACGAGCAAATGTATGATTTGTTTGCGTGGGATTATTTGTCCAGTAATTGTTTTCCAGAGCTACGCCAGCACCTGATTGATAGCAAGCTGACTAACCCTAGGAAGCTTTCTGAGGAGGCGGACTGCTGGGTGAGCACCCAGGTCCGCAAAGGTTTTGTGGGAGACTTCGCCCGAGGTGGGCAGGGACCCCAGCAGAAAAGTGGGGGGGACAAAGGTAAACAGAGGGAGTTCCAGAGAGGGCCCCAAAGTAATTCCCAAGGGAACCAAGCAGTGGTGTCCCAGCCTCCCCCTGAGAAGAAGCCAGTATCCCCGACAGGTAGGCCTGTTCATTTGGGGCCCCTTACTTGTTTCAAGTGTGGTCAAGTGGGCCACCGGTATTATGATCCCCAGTGTCCCCAGAGGGACCCCAATGCATCCCCTTGTGCACCACCCCGAGCACCATCCCGCCAGATTGCCAGTGTAGCCCTGGGGGGGAGGAAATGGAGGTCCAAGGTGGGTGGGATCCCGTAGAGTTAACCCTTGTCTCGCTAGGGGACTTTGAGAAGGTCCCTAACCCCACACTGCTGACCAACACTCAGAAGTACCGGCAGTGGGTGACCATCAATGGCCATAGGGTGGAGGCTCTCAGGGACACCGGAGCTAGTGTGACTGCTGTCAGCTCCCGGTTGGTGTCCAAAGAGCAAGTTGTCCCCCATGCATTCTGCCCCATAGTGTCAGCAGACAACTCAGAGAGCCAGTGTGAAGTGGCTCAGATTCCCTTCGAGTGGGGGGGTCACAGTAACTCTTCAAGTGGCTGTGAGGGCCGCCATGCCTGTAGACTGTCTGTTGGGCAACGATCTGGAGAACTCCCCGTGGGCTACGGTGGAGAGAAAGTCTCATTTGGAAATGTTGGGTTTGCCTGAGTGGGCGTGTGTGACCACTTGGTCCATGACAGCTCAGAATGATGTTCAGGAGGGTCTGGAGCCTGAAAGTATGGCCCAGGCCCCTGCCTCAAAGTGAAGGGGTAGGGGGCGCGGGAAACCGGCCCCCACGGTTCCCACGGTCCCAGAGGGAGCAGACCTTGAGGGGGATGCCCTGGAACCTACAGGGGAACAAGTGGCCAAACTGGGGGACCTACCGGAGCTGAGCCATTGGCAGCAGGAAGGGGGGCCCTCCAGGGAGGAATTTTGCGAGCAGCAGAGAACCTGCCCTTCTCTTGAGGGGGTGCGGCGACAGGCCGCCGCCCAGGCAGTAGGTGACCAGACAGGGTCACATTGGATCTATTGGGAGAACGACCTCCTTTACAGCGAGCCTAAGGTTGCTGAGCCTGGGTCAACCCTTGTGCTGGTGGTACCCCAGCGCTTCAGGACCTTCCTACTGGGGTTGGCTCATGATGTGCCACTGGCCGGACATCTGGGGCAGACCAAGACCTTTGAGAGGCTGGTCACCCACTTCTATTGGCCCCAGATGCGCAGGAGCTCCGATGCTCACTGCAGGACGTGTGAGACTTGCCAAGTGGGAAGAGTGGGGGGAAGATTAAGGCCCCACTACAGCCCTTTCCCGTGGTGAGCACCCCATTCGAAAGAGTGGGCATTGATATTGTGGGGCCTCTGGATCCCAAGACAGCCATGGGCAACAGGTTCATCCTGGTCTTGGTGGACCATGCCACCCGGAACCCTGAGGCTATCCCGCTCAGGACAGTGACAGCCCCCGTGGTGGGACGGGCACTGATGGGGATTTTCTCCCATGTGGGATTCCCCAGAGAGGTGGTGTACGATAGGGGAACTAACTTCATCTCCAAGTACATGAAGTCTCTGTGGGAGGAGTGTGGGGTAACGTATAAGTTCACCACTCCTTACCACCCCCAGGGTAATGGGCTGGTTGAGAGATTCAACCGGACCCTTAAGGGTATGATTATGGGCCTAGGCAAGCCCATGAGGCATAAGTGGGATGTCCTCTTGCCATGCCTGTTGTTTGCTTACCGTGAGGTGCCACAGAAGTCCTTAGGGTTCAGTCCCTTTGAGCTGCTCTATGGTCACCCGGTAAGAGGGCCTCTGAGTCTGGTCAAGGAAGGCTGGGAGCAATCTCCCAGGGAACCTCCCCAGGATGTGTTTAGTTACATGCTGGCCTTCAGGAACCAGACTCGGCGTTTCAGGAAACTTGCTGAGGCAAACCTGGAAACCATGCCAGGAAGAGATGAAACGCTGGCACGATCAGAATGCCACTCTGATCGAGTTTCAGCCTGGACAGAAGGTTTGGGTCATGGCCCCGGTGGAGCTCTGTGCGCTCCAGGATAGGTGGACCGGCCCCTTTGAGGTGGTGGAGCGCAAGAGTCCTGTTACCTACGTGGTGGACTTGCAGTGTCCCAGGAACCCCTTGCGGGTCCTGCATGTTAACCGCCTGAAGCCCCACTTTGAGAGGTCTGAAGTGGGCATGCTTCTGGCCACAGATGCTGGGATGGAGGAGGAGAGCGAGCCCCTTCCTGACCTCCTGTGTGCAGGGGAGCGAGTTGGGTCAGTGGAGGGTGTGGTCCTCTCCACCACACTAACCCCTGAGCAGCAGGGTGATTGTCGCCAACTGTTGGGGCAATTCAGTGATCTGTTCTCCCTGGTACCTAGTGTCACTGATTGGTGTGTCCATGACGTGGACACCGGGGACAGTCCTCCCATTAAGCACAAGGCTTACCGAGTGATTGACCGGGTAAGGGCCTACATTAAGGATGAGGTTACCAAAATGTTTGCCCTTGGGGTGATTGAGTCCTCTAGCAGCCCTTGGTCCAGCCCAGTGGTCCTGGTACCAAAAGCTGCAGCGCCTGGTACCACCCCAGAACTTCGGTTCTGCGTGGACTATCGGGGCCTCAATTCAGTCACGAAGACTGACGCGCACCCCATCCCCAGAGCTGATGAGCTCATAGATCGGTTAGGGGCTGCCAAATACCTCAGCACATTTGACTTGACGTCTGGGTTTTGGCAGATCGCCTTGACCGAGGGAGCAAAGGAGAGGTCAGTCTTCTCCACACCCGATGGGCACTACCAGTTCTGGGTGATGCCCTTTGGAATGAAGAATGCCCCTGCCACCTTTCAGAGGCTGGTCAACAGGGTGTTATTTGGGCTGGAAGACTTCAGTGCCGCCTACCTGGATGACATTGCGGTGTTTAGCTCCTCTTGGGAGGACCACCTGCGCCACCTCTGGGAGGTATTGATGGCACTGCAGAAGGCAGGCCTCACAATAAAAGCCAGTAAGTGCCAGATTGGGCAGGGTTCTGTAGTGTATTTGGGGCACCAGGTGGGGAGCGGCCAGGTGGCGCCCCTTCAGCCCAAAATTGAAACTATCCTGGCGTGGGAACCCCCCAAGACTCAAACGCAGTTGAGAGCCTTCTTAGAACTCACAGGGTACTACAGGAGGTTTGTCAAAGGATATGGTAACATTGTTGCACCCTTGACTGAGCTGACTTCTAAGAAGCAGCCAAAGAAGGTAAACTGGACTGACACCTGTCAGAACGCTTTTGACGCCCTGAAGACAGCCATGTGCACTGCACCCGTGCTTCAGGCGCCCGACTTTTCAAAGGAATTCGTTGTCCAGACAGACGCCTCAGAGCATGGTATAGGGGCTGTTCTGTCACAGATCAATGAGGAGGGACTAGACCAACCGGTAGCCTTCCAAAGCAGGAGTTACTTCCCCGGGAACAGAGGTGGAGTGCAATTGAGCGTGAGGCATTTGCTGTGGTCTGGGCGCTGAAGAAGCTGAGGCCATATTTGTTTGGGACTCACTTCCGGTTCAGACAGTCCACAGGCCCCTTAGATGGTTGATGCATATGAGGGGTGAGAATCCCAAGTTGTTGAGGTGGTCCATTTCCCTACAGGGTATGGATTTCACGGTGGAACACCGCCCTGGTACAGAGCACGCCAATGCTGACGGTCTGCCCAGGTTTTTCCGCCTTAGTGATGAGAACTCCCAAGGGAATGGTTAGTTCTCCCCACATTTCAGCTGGAGGGTACGTGTGTTAGACCTGGCATCATTGGCGCGGGTCTCCCTTCCTCTTTTCGCTTCTGACCTTTTATGTTGGCTGGATTTAGATGCTCTGGGCGCTGTGCCACTGCCAATCAGTGACACAGCGCGAATGCTCCCTGTGTAAAGATAACTGTATGAATTGGGATAATCATAATTGGCTCGTTTGGTTTACCTGTCAGTCCCTAGTATCAGTGCACTGTGTGTGCCCAGGGCTGGTAGACCAAATACTGCTGGTGGGCCGGCAGCGCTGATTTGCGCTACCCACCGAAGCAGCTTTTAAAGTATGTCTGTGTAGCATGTTCTAATAGCGAGTTACCCTCCATTTCACTGTTTACTATTGCAAAGGCCACCCATTCTCATAGGCCAGAATGTGCAGGCTGAGTATTACATGCCTTAATCCTACCTGCCCCCAGGAACCTGATAGGAACGTCGAATTTGAGATGTTTAAGCTCAGAACATTGAGATGCATCTTTTAGTAAGGATTATTAGCATAGCCCGTGTTCGAAAATGCCTCTACTAGAAACGAGGTATTTTCTGGTCTGAAGCTTTCCTGTAGGCTTTTGCTAGCGTGTGTATTGGCCGTCTGGTTTTGGAGCAGCAGGGCCAGCTGGGTCAGACTGGGCTGGAGAGAGAGATCGGCATTTAGAATATGGGGAGGGGTGACTCTTTGATCCGAGCAGGGCCGTGCCTGGCAAGGTGAATGATGGCTCCATCTCCCACTGGGCGTCTGATAGCAGACCCCCAGATTCTTAAAGGGCAGGATGTCGCCTCGTAAACCAAGTGCTCCCCGACCCCATCGAACTGGTTCTGGCTGGATGCAGTGATTTGTGACTGCAGAGAACAAAGACTTTTTAGGTATAAAACGCTGCGCAGAAACCTGTTTCAAGGGTGTTCCTTCTGGATGTCAAGACGAAACTCTGTCCGAACGGAGTGCGTTCTCCCGAGATATTGCGGGTCTGCTATGATTGGTAGCAGGTCATCTGTGACTAACATGTGGTCAAGTCGGATGTGTAAGTCATGAGCACCTGAATAATATGAGTATACCCTATCCGTGGGAATCCTGTGTCACCATGCATCTACCAAATGCCATTGTGTGGTCCAGCATTTCAGTTCTCTCATGGGCACAACAGTGGGCACTCCAGGCAATGGGGGAAAGGAGCGATCCAGAGATATATCTAATACACAATTGTAGTCCCCCCCTAGAAGCATTGGGATGTTGTGCCAGGCTGATAGTTTACTTGACAGGGAGTCCAGGAACGGGGATTGCTATTGGGCTGGTTTGAACGTTGTATTGAGCTAATGTGTGACGGATAACTAAACCGGCGAAATAACATAGAAAACCATATAATGCCAGAAGGGCGAGAGTGCAACTAGCAGTCGTCCAAACATCTGAACAGATAGACATATTGTTAATGTCAGGGGGTAGGGTCACACAGACAATATAAACCAATAGGTATGAAAAACTAGGTAAAGTTATGTCGTCTCCCCTTCGTACAATAAGGAAGGCATATACCAGGGCCTCACAAATTATTACTTGGGCCTCCTCGTCCGGCACGGTTGTTCACGTTATAGTACATAACAACAGTCTCTGAAGTCGCCATAAATCAATATGCATGGTGCCTAGCTTGAAAAAAGTGGGGGAGGGCCCCTTCAGACATCATAAGAATTAGCTACCAGAATATGCAACAACAAAACCAAAGTTCCTTAATACTTGCATATCCGTCGCTGAAGTCTCGTGAGCGGAATCCAATGACCAAAGTATAGTGCGTTATATTATGCCATCCACAGTTTGTGGAGTCAAAGCACACAAAAAAGGACAGTGGACCAAAGGGGCAACCAATCAGGCACCAATCCAATGCAATCACCAATTGAAATTATTCCAATATAAAAGTAAATTCTTGTGTGCAAAATCTCCAAAAGTGCCCCCTGTCCAAGCACACTCCCCTGTTACCAGGGGCAACCAAATGAAAAACAAAATTGGAGATGCACCACTTTGCTGAAATGTTCCAAAAAAAAAGTCCTTTGAATAATAATTCTCTAAAAATCCACAAATTCGTTGTACACTGGTCAAGTTTTTTTCTTTTCCTTTATTGATTCTTTCTTTAAAAGACAGACAGCCAACGCGTTTCGTCCTGAAACACAGGACTTCTTCAGGGCTGTAAATTAAAAACATATAAAAAAACTACTTTAACAATATAATACAAACTTTGAGTTCAAATGTATACAACATTTGAAATAACATAGAAACACAGAATCACGAACAACATTCAACAAGAGTCAAATAACTAACTTTACAGGAGAAGGAAAAACCAAAATCTATAACTACAATAAGCCTAAACATTTTGTTTGCGAAATTTACACAACTTTAAAGAAACACAGAAACATATAAACATCATATATATGAATTTGATGCATTAAATCATTAAAAAACACAACACAGAAAAGCAGAAAAAAACAGAAAAAAGAGAGAAGAAAAGAAAAGGGGGAAAATAGTCACCAAAAATTCTTCATGGTATGCATGAATAACACCAAAAGGATGGACATCCAACCACTGAGAAGACCAAACCCGGGTATCACTTTTGAAACCATCAATATGTAGTCTATTTATCAGCAAAGTGGTGCATCTCCAATTTTGTTTTTCACAGTTTGGGGAGTGATCACTGGTAATGTGCTCGACCCTTGTGAGTTCAGAGTTTCATCCGTTGAGTCCGTTACGCTTTCCTGATCCGGTAACTTTGTCTCAGATGAAGCGTCGCCCAGTGTACTACCTATCTCCGCTGCTGCTTGAAGTGCATTTCGCTCATCCAGTCTCATTTGCTCTGAGTTTGGGCAGAGACTGAGATAATGGTTGTTTTTTGCGCCTTTTCTCTCCTCTGCACTTTTTCGGGTACGTGTTCAGGTGTTTTTATCCTGCCCTTCCATTGGGCGATGTGCCCTCCACCGACTCCAAGGAGTCTAACCATTCCCAAACTGCAACGGGGTGTCACAGAAGTGAGATTGGCCCTTGGCAACTATTCACAGATGGGCAGGGAACAGTAGGGAGTATTTGATGTCTCGTTGACGAAGTCGTTGTTTCACTTCCATGAAGGAGTACCTTTGCCTTTGCACTGTATTCTCTTCAGCTTTCTGGTTTCTTGCAGAATCGCGTCTCTGTCCTTATAGTTCAGTACACAGAACAAGAAAGGTCTTGGGTTTGCTCCTGGCAGCGGAGGTCTGTATGGCACTCTGTGCACTCACTCAATAACGAAGTGCTGCGACAGCGCTCCTTTAGGCAAAAGACTGCGAAACCAGTTTTCTGTGTATGCCGGTGGCATCTCTCCCTTCTTCGCCCTCTGGCGGGCCTATGACACATACGTTATTTCACCTCGACCAGCCTTCTGAGTCTTCAACTCGGCTCTCGAGAAAGTTTACATGGGCTGTAAGATCTTTAAGGTGCTTATCAGCGGTCTGCGCCAGTGGGGAGATTTCCGTCATTGTTGCTTCCAGCGTGAATGTTCTGTTAGCGAGCTTACGGTGATTGGCATGCAGAAGATTTAGATCAAGAGTTACTTTATCGATTTTATTTTTGAGTGAAGTTCGCGTCTGCTCCATTGTGGCGCTCAGTTTCTCCTCCGCAGCTAGCCAGCCTCTATTTTGGTGGACACCTGATCTGTGGGGGCCTCTCCAGACATTTTGTCTGTCTGAAAGGGGGTGGAGGAGGACTGTCCCGATGGGCCTCCATTACCTGACCTCAGTCAGCCCCTGTGCGACATGTGCTCTCTGTGTAGCAGGCCGCAAGAGTTTCCTGCAAGTGCTGGCACTGTGCTGTTACCACTATTAAATGTTCTTGGCCTTAAACATGACTGCTTGCGCTCTCTTCGCTTTGGGGGTCGGGGTGGGCGTTGAGATCGCGAATGTTCTTTGAGGGGATGACGCCCTGAGGATGTGGTGGCCTCTGCATTGCACACTTCTGTTCTTCCCCCACTGTGATGCCGCCTCTTGTGCGGTCCAGGGCCTGTGAGTACACCTACATCCGAGTTGCGTGCATTTGTGCCTGTGCCCAGGGCCCTCAGGTCATCTGTAACAGTGTCCCTTGCTGCTTCACCCTTTTTGTCCCCTTTCTGGTGCACTTCCCAGGCTTAATAAGAAATTCTTCACCTGTGCTGTGCCTTAGTTACGGAGCCTGCGCAGTTTACTGGTGATGGTTGTGCGTGGTGCCAGGAGCATACTTTGCACGCTGCGCCGTCATTACCTTTGAGTCGCGGCCTTCAGGTCCACCTCGTCTCGGCAGGGCAGTGCTCCCACTCCGCTTTACACCGCCAGTCAGGGCACGGGCCACCGGAGTCTCTCCTGGGCCTCGCCCCGTTAACAAAGCCAGCAGCAGTGTGTGGGTGCCTGGGGGAGCCGCCAGCGTTGGTTTTTTTATAGTGCAGCCGCGAAGTGTGCCTCAGGTCAGCGCAGGGCCTCGGTGTTGTGCAGCTGCCATAGCCGCGTCTCGTGCACCTCCACTGCTGTCGGCTTACTGCTGCCTCGGTTCTCGGCGATCGTTGGACTTGTGGGTTGACCCTAGACCCGGCGGAGGTCAGCGGAGCTGTTTAACGGCCCCGGGGACGCATTTGGACGGATATAAGATCTCTTTTCAGGGGATGAGCGGCGGAGCTCTAACAGAGCACGTCCGCCATCTTAACCTTCCTAGCCCCGCCCCGTCCTCAACTCCCTCATGGCGATATTCATGTTGTGATCTGGAGCCTCTATTTGTACAGAAGGAAAGAACAAAACAGTAACTTCTACCCAGCTGTGCTAATACAAAAAGTCAGAAAATATACACCCCATCTGAAATGAAGCATAGGGATAGAGACCTTTGATCTTAATCTTAATGATATATATGTTCCAATGTTACATTCAGGCCAAAATAGAATGTAGATTGAGTGACTGAAATATAGTAACTATAAGGATGAAATAAATATTAATTGTAATAGATCTTTTTTAAGAGGACATACTGTAAACTCAAATACATTTTCATTCCTCATCCTCTCATTCTCAGCAGACCCCACCACCATGAAAACCAACTTCCATAACTGCGTGAAGAACGTCTCAGCCTGGATGAAAGATAACTGACTGATGGTCAACACAAAAAAGACCAAAGTGCTGGTTTTTGGCAGCCACACCACCCTCTGGATCAATTCTTGGTGGCCAGCAAAACTCAGATTTACCCCCACTCCGAAAGGCCACGCACATAACCTCAGTGACAGTGAACTCTCCATGACATTGCAGGTCAATGTTATCTCCTCAGTCTGCTTGCACACTCTCCACATACGCCACCAAATCTTCAAATGTCTTCCTATCACCACCAGGAAAACAGTGACGCAGTCCCTCCTCAACAGCCATCTGGACTACGGCAACTCACTCTATGCAGGCACCACCAGCGAACTCTTGAGAAGACTCTAGACGATCCAGTATGCAGCAGCCAGACTGATCCTCAACCTGCCCAAAAGGACCCACATCACCCAGCACCTGACAGATTTCCACTGGCACCCCATCCAGAAGAGATGCCAATTCAAGCTTCTGACACACGCCTAAAAAGCCCTCCATGAACAAGAACTGGCATACATGAACCACCGCCTGAACTTCCACTAACCGTCCAGAAACCTCTCCTACACTCACCTCGCTTCACTCAGACACCGTGCATCCTCCGTTGCCACACCGGAGGACGATCCTTCTCCCACCTCACCACCAAATCCTGGAACGGCCTTCCCCTCCACCCTTGAACATCACGCTTGTTGACAGATTTCAGGAAGGGACTCAGGACCTGGCTCTTCGACCGAGACATGCAACCCAGTCCCTGGATAACCTCACGGTTTATAGACTCACTATACAAGTAGTGATTGATTGATTCCTCACTGGAAAGTCCGATGAATTTTAAACTACAAATAATGCAAACTATCACTAACCCTAAAACACCTAACACACAGCACAAGATTGTTACCATCTGTTTTTTTTTTAAAATTAAAATGTATCTAATCTTGATCAAACTCAATAGATTACAGTGCAGTTACCCCTTGTCTTCTTGTCTCCTATGCCTTAGATGTGCCTCAGTCCAAGAAACAGCAATGGTAACTGGAGACACCCTACCCTCTCAGAAGCCTAACTTCTCTTCTTAGCACTCTTATAAGAAGTACAGATATCAAAGAAGGTGGAATGCCAAGCCGTGGTGAGATTTATGAAAGTTAGAAATAAATAACTGAATAACCCCACATCCATAGATAACTTAATAACCGCTCACCCGTAAGCCTAACTTCTCTCCTAAAAACTCTTATAACAATTGCAGATGTCCAAAAAGGTGGAATGGTTAAGCCTTGATGAAACAGGTAATTTAGAAATAAAGTAACTTAAGTGCCCAACACTTGGAAGCTCAACTTCTCTCCTAAGCACTCTTATAAGAAGTACAGATTTCCTAAAAGGTGGACTGGGTAAGCTTGGATTAAAGATTTCATTTAGAAGTAAATGACTTAATTACCTGCACAAACAATTCAAGCATTCCCACTTGTGACCACCATGACACATAAAACTACGGGCAGAAATGTACATATATGTATATGCCTGAAACTAGGTGTAATTTCTGCCTAAATGCACTTCAGAAATTATTTCTAGCAGTAGAAGTAGGTGTCCCCACCTCCTAACATGAGTGGACAGGGACACGAGCAACATAAAATATGGCCATAAAGTTACTATCATGAAAACGTCAAGAGCATATTTCCCATATGTAGTTCTCCACAACACGAAAGGATTGCTGCCTATGCTACTTATAACTTTAATTTGAAAAATGTGGTTGGGATAACCTCACGTGTGTCCCCGGGTTGTCATGTTGCCACAGTAGATGATATCCCTACACCTGCTCTTGCCATTAAAAGCCCTTGAATTTTGAACTGTGTTAAAAAGGCATACATTAAAAGCCCTTGAATTTTGAACTGTGTTAAAAAGGTGTACATTTAGATAAATCTAAACATTGCAAAAGAAAGGGCAGTTAAGTTGTGTGTGAATGAGAAGTGAGGGTTGAGAGAGTGTAAAATGATTTGGGAATACAAATATAGTGGTAAAATAGAAGAGTTTAGTTTCATACCTAGCCTGACGGTTAACAGTCTAAATATCGAGTTGTTAATGTCGACTTGCACAAATATCGAGTTTAGAATATCGTCTGCCAAAAATATCGACAGTCAGAATATCGTGGACAAGAATATCGAGTCTAAGGTAAGCAATATCGTTTTTAAAAATATCGAAGTTATTAATATCGTTTAAAAAAATATCGAAGTCATTAATATAGTTTGCAAAAATATAGTTGTTAAAAATATCGTTGTTTTAGTTAGTTATGTATTTTAGTGTGTATTTTAAATGTATGTGCTATATTTTTTTGTCTAAGTATTGCATTTATTTTTTATGTATGTGTTACATTTTTAGAAGTTATTAATTTTTTTTTAATTACATTTTGCGTTTTAGTTCCGGAGCGGGTTGTGGGTTTATAGGGGAATAGGGTGGGAAGTAATTTAAATATAATTAATTGAATATTAATTTTATTAGAATTACATTTTGCGTTTTAGTTCCGTAGCGTGTTGTGGGTTTATAGGGGAATAGGGTGGGAAGTAATTTACATATAATTAATTGAATATTATTTTTTATTTATTAGTATTTATTTTTAAAAAAATGTATACTGTTAATTATGGTAATTAGTTAATTATTAATTAATTAATAATTGGCTGTTAATTTTTATTGATTAATTAATTGGTAAATATGTTAATTGTGTAATGTTTTTAGGAGCGGGTTGTGGTTTTATAGGGGAATAGGGTGGGAAGTAATTTAATTATTATTACATTATTAATATTTTTCATAATTCATATTTGTTTAATTAAAATTTTACATTGTTAATTGTGGGAAATAATTTATAATTAAATATTTATTAAATTGTTATTAATTAATATTAATTAATTGGTAAATATGTTAATTGTGTTATTTTTTTAGGAGTGGGTTGTGGGTTGATAGGGGAATAGGGTGGGAAGTAATTTAATTTTAATAAATATAATAATATTTAATATGTAATATTTATTATTTATGATTTTATAGTGTTAATTGTGTGAATTAATTTATTAATACATAATTATAGTTTGATTGTTAATTATTATTAATTAATTAATTAATTAATTGTTAATTAATTATGTTAATTGTGTAATTTTTTACCCCTTCGATATCCAACACTTTCCCTACTGTTGCACTCACTGGAGTGGGAATAGTAATTTTTACCCCTATGCTATCCAATACTTTCCCTACTGTAGCACTTGCTGGAGTGGGAATAGTAAATTATTCCCCTCTGCTATCCGACAATTTCCCTACTGTTGCACTCACTGGAGTGGGAATAGTAATTTTTACCACTACGCTATCTAACATTTTCTCTACTGTTGCACTCGCTGGAGTGGGAATAGTAAATTATTCCCTTCCGCTATCCGACACTTTCCCTACTGTTGCACTCCCTGGAGTGGGAATAGCAATTTTTATCCCTACGCTATACAACACTTTCCCTACTCTTACGCTTGCTGGAGTGGGAATAGTAAATTATTCCCCTCCGCTATCCGACACTTTCCCTACTGTTGCACTCGCTGGAGTGAGAATGGTAATTTTTACCCCTATGCTATCTAACACTTTTCCTACTGTTACACTCGCTGGAGTGGGAATAGTAATTTTTTCTCCTCCGCTATCCAACTCTTTCCCTACTGTTGCACTTAGTGGAGTGGGAATAGTAATTTTTACCCCTCCGCTATCTGACACTTTCCCTACTGTTGCATTAACAGGAGTGGGAATAGTAATTTTTAACCCCTTCGCTATCCAACACTTTCCCTACTGTTGCACTAACTGGAGTGGGAATAGTAATTTGTATTCCTCCGCTATCCAACACTTTCCCTACTGTTGCAGTCAATGGAGTGCAAAATTAAAGTTTAAAAATTAATAGATATTTTAATGTTTTAATTTCTAATATGAATGTTTTTTGATTATATTTTATGTTATAGGTGTATGTAGATATATATATATTTATTTTTAATTTTATATATATTTATAACATTTTAAAATAAATTATAATTATTAGTTTATTCTTTTTTTCAAGTAAATATATGTATATATATTACATTTTATATATGTATGTTTACATTTTTATATTACATTTATCTATTATATGTGTTAAAATGTACATTATATCTTAATATTTTTTTTTAAGTTTATTTTATTTTATTGATTTAACATAATTTTTTATATATATAAAAAAACGATATTTTTTGCAACAATATTTTTTTCCCGATATTTTGGTACTTACCATTATAAGTAGAGGAGGTCGATATTCTTGACAATGATATTTTTGTCACAATATTTTTGTAGCTCGATATTGTGGTCATCGATATTCTGTCAGTGATCCAGCCTGACATTGAGATTTATGGAAATAGGCAGGACATTTTTCAGGTCAGGGAGCATAGCGGAGGGAATATGTACATCAAGGTGGGTGATATAAGAGGGGATCTGTGTCTGCCTCTAGGAAGAGCCTTTACCACCTGGGTAGAGGAAAACGTTTCCTTCGCTCACTTGAAAAAAAAAATACCATGCAAGCAACATTGCTAGTTAGAGCACATGAATAGAGCCAACATCATGGGCCCTGTCGCTTCCCTTTGTGCTGTAGGCATTATAGGAGCGTGACATCAGATACATCAAACATCAGATAGTTATGATGTGTGTCACTGCGTCTATGTGTGTGTGTTTTGTTTGGGACAGACAATGTGTTGTGCTGTTTGAGAATGTGTGGAGTTTGTATTTAAATGTAAGGTGAGTTGTGTTTTTTAAATCATTGATTCCATTATTGTAATTTTCTATCTTTGTGCATCTGTTATGTGATTTGTATAGTTGTTAACAATGTTTACTGTTATTTTTCTACCTTAATTTTATTGATTTTTGCATTCATTTTAAGTTTCATATTTTTAAAACAGTTTTTATAATGTGGCACATATTAAGTTATTTGTTTTAAGTGTTGGGCTTTATGCTGGTAGTCTTATTCTATGCCTGAATTGAGTTACATATGACTCCCTTGCCATGCTTGCGTGAGTGGCCACATGTAGTGTGTGACTTAGGGCCTTATTACAGGTTTGGCGGTCCAACTGCCATACGACCGCGTCCGTTCTCGCCAGCACCCCATGACACTAGCGGTCCAAAGAACGCCGAATTATGAGTTGACCATGGGCCGGCGGTGTGGAGCCGAGGATCTTGCAGTGGTGGTGAGTATTTTTTACAAATATATTGATGCCTGTGTGTGCATTTCTACTGCAGATGTGTCGGATGCACACATATGCATGATATATGTGAAAAAATACCATATACCCATTACTGGGGTTCAGCCCATATGTGGTCAGTCCTGGCAATGGCTATATGGTTCAAAACGTACTCACCTGAAGATCGCCACAAAAAGGGTTGTAATCCTTGGGGTGAAGATCCTGCTGAGTAGGGGGGGCCTGGAGAAAGGGATCCACATCGGAATCTGCCTGGAAAAAGAAGAAAGGGGTGAGTATGCACCCCAAATCCTGCATCACCCCCACCTTGGAGCAGGCGGTCGGACTGCCATGATGCGCTTGTGGCACAGGCAACTCATAATATGGACATCGGTGCAGCTCCCCTGTGCTGCCCTAAGGCGGCTGCCGTTACCTGGCCGCGAACCCAGAGGTCGGCGGTTTGCTGGCTGTCTCGGCAGTCCAGCAGCATTCTTCCCAAAGCCAATCCGCCAAAGTCGTAATACGGTGCTCGGACTACCGAGCTCACTGCGCTTGGAGCGCCACCGTCGATACAGCGGGTCATGGGACCCCCAAACTCATAATAAGGCCCTTAGTCCAAGGCTTGTCTGGAGTAGTTTTGAGCCTGTTCGGGATATAGTACTGCTGGAATAGATGGAACTTTTGTGAATTGCAATTGACTTACCATTTTGTAGGGGTGTTGTATTTGCATATTCCTCCAAGGAACCCTTGCTTAGTTTTTTTTTTCTCCGCCCACTTTGTAGTAGACATACCCCATTTTCCAACCATTCCTTTGCCACTCCCACATTTACAACTGAAACAGATGTGTGCTGTAAATTAATGCAATTTCTGAGACTATTGCCATGAAATGTGTGAGATGTGCCACCATGTTTTGGTTTTGAATGTTTGTACAGGCATGCATGTCTATGCTCCCTGCATGCAGTCACAATTGTGTGTATGAACCGTGTTGAGGCGCTATGCAGCGCTGTGCAATCATTAATTTTGTGTTCATTGTTGATGGGGGTACTGTGTCGGTGTTTGAACCTGCACACTCTTTTTGTATCGCAATTTGTTTTGTTAACGTCATTTGTCTAGGACTCGAGGTGGTCATTGTGGCGAGCTCACATTTGGTTTTATGTGGAAGACCAAAGTGATCGGAATGGTGTTTAAAGCCTGTGTTCTTTAATGTTTGTGCTTTTGCATTCTTCAGTTTGCTTTGTCGTTTCTGTACAGTGCCATTCAGTGCCGTACAATATTTGATGTTTTTCCATGCTTCGTATTATTTTGTACTGTGCCATCTATCATTACGTTTTGTTTAGTTCCATTCCCTCATCCCGTTCTGTTTGCTTTCCTGTGTGGTATTTATGCTGGACCATCCCGCTGTACTAGGTGATCGTTCAGTATCTTGCCATAAATATGTATGTTCTAAAACAATATAAAAACATGATGTTGAAGACACGATACAATATTTCTTACAGACAACAGCACTAAAAAAATGCAGATTCGCTATCTCCCAAACACACATCTTGTCTATAGGCTGAATGTGCTGACATGTTCATTTTAAAATCGGTTCTCACTTTAACCAGTATATACAGCATCCAAGCAACACAACTGATCAAGTGATGATTGTCACAAATGAAAAATGTCTACTGTATGCAGCTTTTTGCCCGGAAGAAGATACTGTAAAACGGACTGAAATAAGTATATAATACGTATATGTATTATAGACTATACCGAGAAAACAATCTAGAGCCGCTTACAATAAATGAAACGCCTCAAAATATCAAAATACACAAAACCGCTTTTATAGAAATATATTCATACATCTTTGACAAATAAAAACCTAAAAGACAAAACATAAACGGGATTGAATAAAAGTGAGAATTATAGAAAGGCCATACCGATTTTATATATAGATGTGTGGTTGTGCTGTTTTTACAAAGGATTTTTATCCTTTTTAAATACGTAATGCTGTTTTAATTTAATAACCAAAATTGCATTGCATATTCGTTACCAGACCAGGGCAAAATGTTAGTCATTCATAAAGACATGTTGAATGTATTGTTTTCGAATTGATCAGTGATTTATTTTCTCTTTATGCTTAAGAGATTTGGGACAATCAAGTAAAGCAGTAAACCTACGAAGGGGCATATTATCAACGGCCAGCGATAATTATCGCTGGCCGTTCACAGCGTGAGAATAGTTATCGCCGGCTACCGCAGATAATTATCGCCATGCTAGCGCTGTATTAACAACACATAGCGCAATGGCGATAATTATTCCTGCGATAGCTTGTTTTCCATGGAACATCGCTGGTTTTCCAGCGATGTTCCATGGAAAACGGCGATAACCTTGCTGATACGACCCTGTGGTCGTATCAGCAGAATCCATCTCCCATGTAAAGTATGCTTAAGTCAGGAATTTAACAGACGTTAAATTCCTGAGTTAAAGCTGAGGTAGCGCGATTTCTTTTATCGCTGCACCTCCTTGTTAATATCGCGAAGCTGCCTTCGCGATATTAACTTGTGTTGTTTTCACAGCCACGCCTTCTTTGCATCTCATTAGCGATGCAAGGCGAGGCTGTGAAAAACGGGCTCTACATCAAGGAAACACACGCTAGCGTGTCCTTGATGATATTGCGATATAATTATCGCCGCTTTTCGCCCGAAAACGGACGCTAAAGCGGCGATAATTATATCGCCAGCCCTTGATAATATGCCCCGAAGTGTTTAATTTGAGCCTTGTGGTTGGTGTGGTTGCAGGTGGAGCTCACCAGAACTCCATTTTTGGAACGAGCACTTATGTTTTTTTCATCAGATATTGAGGAAGAGCCCGAAAGAGAAAAAACAAGGGGGCATATTAGCAAGAGCCACGTTAAAATTATCGCCGTTTTAGCGGCAGGAAACTGCCGCTAAAACGGCGATAATGGGCTTGCTAATATGCGTTATAGAATTCCAATAGAAGCCCAGGTTAGATGTGCAGGACATCTAACCTGGGCTTCTATTGGAATTCTATAACGCATATTAGCAAGCCCATTATCGCCGTTTTAGCGGCAGTTTCCTGCCGCTAAAACGGCGATAATTTTATCGCCGGTCTTGCTAATATGCCCCAAAGAGTGTAAGCAAGGATGGAAAAGTACCCTAAAGAGTGAGATAACGAGTCAGGTAGTGTCTGGTGGTGGGTTTAAGAGGCATGAGGTGGAATCAAGGAAACACTGCTGCACTGGCAGCAGGCTTCTGAGTAAAACTTTGGGCCTTGGCACTTAATCGGTCACAAAGTAAGCACTGAACTAATAAATTTAAAGTAGTGAAGCCTTTAGGAAATTAACATCTTTTTCCGTGGTTTACACCCAATTGTTACCCTCTCTGTTTTGCTGGTATTAGAACTCTGTGTGTATTACCCCTGCTAAACAGGGGTAAAGTTCCTGTGCTCCCCCTTCAAACATGTCAAAATTGTCCTAAACCTGATTGGCGCAGTTAACTTTCCTATAAGGTGCAGAAATACTGCCCTGAGAATGGCAACTTAAATACCACCCATGGACTGCAGTTCCTATTGTGCCAACCACTACAGTGGCATTGACAGCACAGCTTCAGTATTGGCTTGAACTTGGCTGCAAAGACCTCACAAAATCACCCTTTTGACAGGTAGGAGTCACCCATAAGCAGATTTTAATGCCCTAATGGTAACATGCACAATATTTTAGAGTGAAACATGTGTGACATTAGAAATGGCATGTTCCCTCAGTGACTAGGCCCAAAATTACATTGGCACTGGTCAGGCTGTAATTGGCACATAGGAAAAGTCAAAACATAGATTATAAACTTTAAGCTATATCCTTTAAACTGTGGCAGCTATTTGATATAAATCCAATAAAATGGTGAAGTCAGAATTTTATTAAATATTTGTAAAATGTAACTTTTACAAAGTTACCTTTAGCCTGCCTGAAACTGCTGGAGGCTAATTTGTATTAGCTCTCCAGCCACTGCCCAGCCTTTACTTGGCCTGAATGAGGTGTGAAGGAGGTGCAAAAACATCTCCCAGATCAGGAACAATGGCCTGGGAGTGGGGAGGTGTTTTTCTACTGCTGGCAGGTAGACCAGTTGGATTGAGCCCAGGAACTTAATTTACTTCAAAGGGACCTGTCCTGTCACAAGCAAATGTCAGGTGATGCCTGGAAAGGCCCCAGCTTTTCTCCCCCTAGTCAGGTTGGCACTAAACCCAGAGGGAGGAAAGCTTCCCCTAGAACAAGTTTTGAGTGGCCACAGAAGAGGGAAGTGCTCATTACCCGGGCCGCACCTCTGGGCGGGCACACAGTCTCTGCGCAAAGGGAAAAGGATTTCCCCATCTTGGATTTTGAGAGTGGGGGGCACTGTGAGATTGTTTGCAGGAGGGCAGACATTAACTGCTGATAAAAGTGGGTAGCATTGCCCCCTGGGACCTTTTACCCCATTGGTTATGGAGCACCCAGAAGTCACCCTCAGCCACTAACTGGTATCAGGTATAAATGTGGCATACCAATGCACCATCCCAAAAACACTTCCTGTACCTGCACAAGATCAGAAGAGGACTGGATCTGTTGTCTGTGACCTCAAAGGAGCACTGACGGATTGAATCTGCTGCCCTTGTACCATGGACAAAGAAGTGGACTCCGAAGCTCAATTGGCAGACCTCCTGTATGGCTACAGAGACACAACAAACTGCAGAAGACTTTTCCCTGAAGTGCCCAGCTGACCAGTGGTAAGTGGACCTGCACTTTGCTTTTGGCCTCTGCCTGGCACCCTGAGTGTCTCTAGACACCTTTCCCTGAGGTCCTGAGAGACTTAGAAGTGTATTCCTGTGGTTGCTTGGGCACCAGAAAAACCTGGAATTTTTTGAAAACTTTTCCTTTAAAGCTCCAGAGCTTCAGCTATATGTACATGAATAAGTATCCAACCAGTAGTTTCACTGTGTTGGATTGAATTTCCGATATGTCCCACTTAAGGGCCCCCCCCACCTCCATTCTGTGTTGGGACGTTTGAAAATTTTCAGCGTGATATCTCCAAAGCTCTAGAGCTCCAGTAAACCAACCTGCTTCAGGTATCCAGCCTTCGGTTCCACGGCGGTGGCTACAATTTTAGAGATTGTCCGCTCATGGAAGATGTTTTCTTCTCAAAAAGTGACAAAGTCCCTTTCTCAAGTAGTACCTAGAAACGTTTTCACACTTTTTGACTTCCAGACTTTTCATAGAGACCAATCCACTTGGTCTATCCAATCACGGCTCCATCGTGGTAGGCCTAAAATCATGCCAAGGTTCTAGTCAACCACTTCCATTGACTTTCATTGGAGCTTAGTGCTGTTTGGCACTATTTCTGCTTAAAACGTTAAACATTCACATCTCCGGTTCCCCTATTTGGATTTTTGACATTTTGGTGTCACTTTGTTTATGAAATTTTTCTCTATTTTTTTATTTAAATTGGTATTTTTATTGCTTTGTGTTTTTATGTTAATAATGGTTTTGTACTGCACAAATACTTTACACATTGCCCTAAATTAAGCCTGTCTAACCTGTGCAATAGCTACCAGGGGGTGTAGCTCAGGTGAATTTAGTGACTTTGAGGGTACAACCTGATGAGGAGTATTACTATTCCTTGAGGTGGGCAGTTGCCCACTGTCAGAAATTGGGCAACTGGTTTAGGGGGGTGAAACCCTTCTCAAGCAGCAACCACAATTCTCCTCGGGTGAAGTCACAAGCAAACCCTAAATTAACCTGTGCTCAAACCTCGGGTTGCTTGGCACAGAGCAGTTAGAGGCAATGTGTAATGTATTTGTTCAACACTTCAATCAGTGACACAGTGACAACACACCATAAAAAAGCCAACAAGAGTGTTACACAATAGAGTAATTTTCTAATAAATAAAACAAGACCAAACAACAAATATCCAATCAGTAGAACGGGAGATATTCCATTTAAAAGATTTTAGTAAAAATAGCACCAAAAGATTTAAAGCGCCAACTGGGGACATCTGGTTGCGCCGGACCGGGACAAAGCCGCAAGTTAAGGCTGGCCATGATGGAGCACAGGCCGACTACAGAGACCCAGTTAGGCCTGCTGCACAAAGTACCTACAATCCTGTTTTGCGGAGAGTTGTGAGGATCAGCATCGAAGATGCACCACAGAGCAGAGGTGATGCTTTGGTTCTGAGATGCAGTGATGCTGCAGTGTGAGGTCCTGTTGCATCATCATCGAAGATCCCATCTACGAGGGCTTTTAATGTGAAGTCCAGAGTCACGGATGTGCAGTACAGTCGGGGCGATATGTCAATTCCGAGGAGCTGTGATGCCGAATCCGTTCTCGTCAAGACTGCTGTTAACGAGAAATGCGAGGGCCCGTGCTGAGGATGCATCTCACAGCGGTGGTTCCAAATCCGATGAGTGCTGCGGTGGCAATGCAGGGGCGCAGCAGAGAAAATGCGTCGATTCCACTGGATCAACAGAGGGTGACAAAGCACTTTATGTCCACTTCCAAGGGTTCAGGACTGGGGTGGCAACACTTGGCAGTGTATACCCACAAATGGCAGAGTCCAGGTGCAGGTGCAATGTTGGAGTCTTCTGTCCCTGAGGCTCAAGTCAGAAGGCCAGGCAAATAGCTGTTGGAGTCACTCTAGAGTTGTGGTTTAAAAAAATGTAGGTCCAGTCCTTCTCACCCAGGCATGAGGGCAGCAGACAGCAGGTCAGCACAGCATCCACAGTTCTAGAAGTGTACTGAAGTGGTGGTGTCTGTCCAGCTATGTCTTTCAAGTAAGGGGGAGCTTCTAGGAACTTCCCTTTCAAGTCCTCAGGCACCCTGCCTTCCTTATCCTGACTCCAGACTAATTCCAGAGGGTATGCAGCCTTTTGTGTGCAGGCAGCACACAGCCTATTCAGGTGTACGTGGGGCTGTGCCCAGTACCTCCCTCCCATCCTGCCAGTGATGGCCCGTCTAGGCACACCAAAGCTTCCTATTGTGTGTGGCTGTTAAGTAGGAATATACAAAGCCCAGCTGTCATCTACACCTAGTCATGTGATCAGAGATAGGCTACAGGCACAAAATGGCTAAGGCAGGAGAATGTCAGCATTCTAAAAATGGCCTTTTCAAAATTGTAATTTAAAATCCAACTTCACCATAAGTTAGGATTTTAAATTAGGATTCCAGAGACACAAGATATGAACTATTCCCAATTGGAAATTACACTTATACAATGCAATATGGTATGTCCAGTGTTATCCTCTGGGAGAGTTAAGCCTTGAAGTTGTGAAAAATTAATTTTAGAGTTTTTCACTACAGGAAATGTAAAACTTAAAAGCAGCTGTCCTACTTTTTAAATGCATTGCACCCTGTCCTAGGGGCTGTTCAGTGCCTTCAATACCTGAGACATGTTTGAAGGGTTACTTAAGTGGGTAACACAATCAGTGCTGTAGGCCCACTAGCAGCATTCAATTTACAGGACCTAGGTACATGTAGTACCGGTTTACCAGGGAATTATAAGTAAATAAAATATGCCAATTTGGGATTTGCCAATGTTACAATGTTTTAGGGAGAGAGCTCATGCTCTTTAGCACTGGTTAGCAGTGGTAAAGTGTGCAGAGTATTAAGGCCAGTAAACACAAAATCAGCAAAAAATGAAGGAGGTATGCAAAAGGTTTGGGGGGAGACCACCCTAAGGCTGACAGGTCTAACACCGACCTCATATAATTATCCACTTTCTTTCTCATTAACATCAATAGGATTAGTTTTTCCAGTAACAGGACAACAAGTGTTATTTTTGTCGACCTTCTCTAAGTTATATTTTAAATCGGCTCCACAGTCATGAAACCTCATCTCTGAAACTTCAACCAGCCAGTGCAAAGTAGATCATCAGCAGGTGTTGGAAAGATGTAGATCTTACACTACCCAGAGGTAACCCAATAAGATTTGAAAGAAGTCTCTCATCCTGTCAGGAACCACCAACATCAAAAAACCCATCAGTAAAGAACATAAAGATCATCAGTTCTAAATACCATACTTTTGTGCTTGCCAAATCTCAGCTGTATCCCCACTCTCCACATATACTGTAAAAATAAATGATCCATTTCTTCTCACTCTGTTTGAGCTCTCATCAACATTTAATTTCATTGACTACCAGGCCTTACTCAGCACCCTTCCCTCTAAAATAGTTTCACTAGCACTGGCTATATGTCTTCTTCCTACACAGCAGATATCAGCTGTACTCGCTGCCAGCAGGTGCAACAGCAAACAAATACAAATTCAAAAGGGGCAAGTGCAGTAAATCTCAACTTCACAGTCTATTTGTCTTACTGCACCAAATATCTACCTTCCACAGTGGCACCAAGCTCAGGCTTGGCCTTTCTATTAGATCATTCATTCAGTACTATTGAAGAAGTTCTTATGCTGTCATAGTTCAAGGGATGCACCATTCTGCTAGTCAGTGTTGCAGACTCTTCAGCCCTTCTGGAGAGTGTCATGTGGTCTGTGGTATGAATGATCAAGAGTCTTAAGAAACTAGACCAAATACCTCCTTTGTCACAGAACTTTGGTATTTTCCACTTTGCAGCTGTGCATTTTCAGAATCTGCTGCATCACCTCAATGCACTGAACCGAAACCTATACCTGGCTGCAAAATGAAGAACTGAGAATGCAGTCTAAATTGAGCCATTTTAGTAGAAGAGAGGATCAATTTGGAATAAGACATCATATTGGCCAGTATTTAAATTTCCAAATGTGAATTCTAGAGTAACATTAGATAGGTTTTGAATGATAGACCACTTGCATGAGCATACATGTATCATGACCACAGGTGAGAACTGTAACAGTTAAACACCTAATTTGTAGAGTTCATCATACGGTAGGATGAAAAATTCAACACAGTAAAGCATTTGAAATGTAGAGGTAGGGTCTTCAGTCATTTAATAATGCTACGAAGTGAGGCTTTTAAGTTTGGAAGCCGTTTAAAGCTGCCTAGTCAACATGGAAAGATTGATTGTGCATTCCTCTGAATTGTAACATATTATCCTGCTAAAGAGTGCTTGATTTACGCCCCTCTGTTGTGCGAAACACATTGACATTAAGAATTATCTCTGAAATGCTGACTCAATGTTCTGTAAGCACCTACTGGAATAGCCAACATGGCACTTTTAAGGAAATCTTTCTCAGGACCAGTATTGAGATGTGTGTGGATGGGTGGTATATATGTTGTCTGTGTCAGTGTGCCTGTAAAATTTATGTTAAACTAATACCATAGAAGGAAGTGTTTTAAGCATGACCTATATGTGGTGTATAGAAAAATAAATTCGAGTGAGTGTATGTTTGAATAAAAACCCATATGAATAATGGGCTGATAGATTTTGAGATTCATGTAATGTACTGGAAGTATGATGTGGTAAAAAGATATACGAGACAAGAAACACATTGTGTCCCTTGCTATATTTCAGTGTCACTGTTATACATTTTCAGTTGAAGTCTATATTTATTGAAATGTATAACCAACACAGTTTGCAGCAAGATCATAAGACTCAAGGCAGTAAAATGCATGAGGGAGATGAAGAAAGACAGTGCACCCAAGGCTGGAACACCATACCAACACAGATACAACACACTCCATCACTCTTCACTTTGGGAAGAAACTGATGATGTATCTATTCAAGGGTTAACCAGACTTCATGTAGGAAACCACGCTCCATCTAAGTAGAAAGGTAGTTTAAAAGTATTTCGCTAAGCTTGTTCACAAGTGTCCTCCACTACTTTACAACGTTGTATTCCCTTACAGGTAGGGTTAAACATTGTCAGTAGAAAAAAGTGATTGTGCGACATTAGCTTTTTGGCAAAATTAGGGATTTACTGCACTCGCTAAATTTCCTGCCACTTCCGCGAAATGTCAGCATGTGAGAAATGTTGTTTACTCTGGCATAATGTAGTATAATTCCCACATTTTCCAAAAGGGCAAACTTTTCAACATTTCACATGCAGCGGAAATGTGCAAGATTTGTGCCTTTAGCAGCAGACTTGTGTAGTAGAGAATGTTTTACTAAGATCATTTTCGCGTCAAATAAGAATTTTTTTCTTAGAACCAGTATCTTGCAGGACATGTATCGCAGAGACAGGTGTCAAAATAAAGGTAAAATTAACATTGTGTAATACGTGTAATTTCATAAAATTATTCACATTTCAAACAAAATTAAATTGTAAAATTCGCACAGCGCTTTATAATAATGCCCATATGTGCAGCACAGTTATTTGTTAATCATTTAGTTTGCTTTGTTCAGATATTTACTCAGACAGTTTAAATATTCCACGTTGATGAGCCGTGGAATGGAGCTACTCTACAACATGACAAAAATCCTGATATATTCAAATGCAAGCCAAATAGAGTGGAAATAACGATGACACGGTCATAACAATGATTTGTTGTATTGTTTGTGCATCAGACACTGTTTTTAAAATAGCAATTATTTCAAGATGGCACTCAGAATACAGTAAAATCCCAAATATGTTATTTCTCTTTTTGAGGCTGATGACTTCAATCTCAAAGTGACTTTCAGTGGGAAGTACACAGTACTGTAAAACTATACATAGGCATCACAATTGTATTAATGCATTTCAAGCCAAGATTGTGAGTTTTAGTAAAATGCAAAATAGTTTAATACCTTTGAACTATATATAAACACATTTAAACAAAAAAAATCAACCATACATTTGAAGGTAATAAAGTAGCAAAACAGTGAAAATTCAGGGCCCCTAGATGTACACATTGTAAATCGGCCATTCATGAAGTTGGGAGGTGTTGGACTTGGCCATTTTTGGCTAAAGTTCCTTAAACTTTTTGCTTTCCCCCTAGACCTTTTTTCTGACATGGTGTTGCCAACTTAGATGCTTTGGGCACTTTGCCACTGCTGATCAGTGTCAAAGTGCAAGTGCTCCCTGTGTAAAGTGTAATGGTAATTGGTTGTCCATGATTGGTATGTTTGCCTTACTAGTAAAGTCCCTAGTAAAGGGCACTATGTGCGCCAGGGCTAGTAATGCAACTGCTCCTAGTGGGCCTGCAGCACTAATTGTGCCACCCACACAAGTAGCCTTAAAGAGGGAACTCAGACCTGCCACTGCAGTGCCTGCGCACAGCTTGTTAAGCTGCCTTGTTGTCCTGACAAGTGCACCCACTTGCCAGGCCTTACCCTTCCCTTTCTATGCACATCAGCCACCCCTATGGTAGGCCCAAGGCACCCCCCTGGGCAGGGTGCAGTGTATGTGAAAGGTAGGACATGTACTGAGGTGTGTACCATGTCCTAACAGTGAAATACTCTCCATTTTGTTTTTCACTGTTGAAAGGCCATCTTGCCCATAGGACAGAATGGGGAAGGCTGTGTAATGTGTTTCCAGCCTATCTTCCCAAAGGCTTAAGATGGAGAGGTGAAGTTTAGTGTGCCTGAACTCACAATTTAATAACACATCTTTTTGTGAAGGTGGTTTTTGAATTGTGTGTTGAGAAACCAATCTTTTAGAAGTGGCTGGGTTTTTGTGCTCTAACAATTCTGTGTGTCTCTGCCTGGTTGTGGATTGACTGTCTGGATTTTAATGTGATAGGCTCTGGGGAATGTCTTGACCCAGGGGAGGAGGTGAGACAACAACAGGCTGACCCGCATCTGGAGTGTAGGGGGGAGGAGTAGCCCCTGGAGGTGAAGAGGCCTGGGTTGCTGCCATAAAACAATGGCTCCATCTCCTGCTGAGTGATTAAGCAGCCAGACCCCGACTATCAAAGGCAGAAGGTGTCACTGGCAGGGAGACACCCAGAACTGGTTTAGACAGGGGTCAGTGTCCCCCTGAACACAAAGACTTCAAAGACAATTAGGGGTATAACTATGAGAGCTGAAACCCCTGGACTTTGGAATGGAACTGTTCAAGACTGTAAAGGATTGAACCTACTTCGTGGTCAAGAGGAACCTCTGCCAAGGAAGAAACAGCTGAATAGACTGAAGGAAAGGACTGACCCTTGCTGTGTGTTCTGGGGCTGGACTGCAGTTTGCTGCTTTAACCAAGGAGAGGCTAAAGGGACTTTGCTGTGCTGTGTCCTGAAGTAACTTAACCGCAAGGGCCTGAGGAGAGCTGGCTCCCTGTTGTGGAAACTGAGGAATACAAAAGTTTCCAGAAGTGTCTCAGCGACGCTGTGTGCGTGTGCTTTTTGCATCCTGAGCCCTTCGTAAGAATTGCCCTGTGATCATGGGCACCTGGAGTCCAAGCGAGTCTCAGCGACGCTGTGTGCGTGTGCTTTTTGCAGCCTGAGCCCTTCGTGAGGATTGTCCTGTGATCGTGTGCACCTGGAGTCCAAGTGAGTCTCAGCGACGCTGTGTGCGTGTGCTTTGTGCAGCCTGAGACCTTAGTGAGGATTGCCCTGTGATCGTGCACACCGGAAAGTCAAGTGTGTCTCAGCGACGCTGTGTGCATGTGCTTTTTGCAGCCTGAGACCCTCGTAAGAAGTGCCCTGTTATCGTGGGCACCAGGAGTCCAAGTGAGTCTCAGCGACGCTGTGTGCGTGTGCTTCATGCAGCCTGAGACCTTTGTGAGGATTGCCCTGTGATCGTGTGCGCCCAGAGCTCGAGAGAGTCCCAGCGACACTGTGTGCGTGTGCTTCGTGCAGCCTGAGACCTTCGTGAAGATTGCCCTGGGAGCGTGCACAACCGAAGCTCAAGGGAGTCTCAGCGACGCTGTGTGCGTGTGCCCTGTTGCAGCCTGAGATCTTCAATATCGCCATCAGCCCGGAATCAACCAAGTTGCGAGAGGAGGAGAGGAGAGCGAGGTCGCACCCCCCAGGTAACGTGTGTCACTGCCTGGGGCGGGGTGTGGGCTCGGAGAGGGACGCTCTCGGCCTCTCCCCTTCTTGCAGCACGAGCCTCTGCTCAAGCTCGTATCGTGGCCTGTACGTGCCAAGGAGTGGCAGTACCGGGGCTGGAGCGTTGAGCTGTACTTTGGTTTACACCATACCCGTGTTGGGGGCCTATGTTGGCGGAAGCTGACCGCGAGTCAGTACGAGAGGCAGAGAGACCGTCTAAAGCACCGTGATCAGTGCCGAAGTGTCTTGCGCATTGCATTGTTTCTGCATTATGAACTACCTGATTGTTACACTGCACATTGCATGATATTTGCATAACAAACTGCCTGATTGATGCATTACGCAGCGCATTAGTTTGCATTATGAACTGCCTGATCGTTACATTGCGCATTGCATTGTGGTTGCATTACGAACTACCTGATCGTTGCATTACACATCGCATTAGTTTGCATTACGACCTACCTGATTGTTACATTGCGCATTGCATTGTGTTTGCATAACAAATTGCCTGATTGTTGTATTACGCATTGCATTAGTTTTGCATAACGAACTGCCTGATTGTTGCACTACGCATCGCATTAGTTTGCATTACAAACTGCCTGATTGTTGCATTACGCATTGCAGTATTTTGGCATTACGAACTGCTGAATTGTTGCATAACGAACTGCATTAATTTTACATTGCAAAGTGCCTGATTCTTGCTTTACGAACTGCATAGCATTACACTAGAAGTGCATTGGATCGCCTAGAATTGCTCATTAATACCTTCAGACCCTACAAGGACTGGCTGGCCTAATAACCGGCCAGGAGGAATATTACAAATACGCATATGTTGGATTTTTATTGTGTGGTCTCATCGTATATCTTTTTATATAAACATATACTTGTTTTTCTATGAAACTCGTTTGGAGTCCTTTTGTGGTGTCATCATTGGGTCACTGAGAGCGTGGTTGCAAATACTTTACACATTAGCCTTGAAGATAAGCCTGGCTGCTCGTGCCAAGCTATCGAGGGGGTGAGCAGGGGCTATCTGAGAAGGTGTCCGTCCTTTCCCTGACGTGGAAGCGAGGGTTCCTACTTGGCCTAAGGTACCTACCTCAGCCAACTAGGGAATCCCGGTTCTAACATTGGTGGCAGCGGTTGGGACCTACTGTTGATGGTCAGCGGTTTTGGAAGTTGAACGTGTATTTGCAAATTCACTCACAGTGATTGGTGTACATCACAAGGTTAGCGCAGACCACGACGTAACCACATATTGTGTGTTTTGATGGGTTATTTTGTTGGTTCTATTTTTGAGCGACCTTTAAGCCACACATCATGTCTCAGAGGAGTCAAGTAGCCAGTGAGGCCGCAGAATTAGAGTTCAACCTTGAGGCATTGCTTACCTACAAAGTTGAACAATTGAGGCAATTCTGCAGAGCTTTGGGATGTCCCATGAAAAGTAGCGCCAAGAAGGAAGAGCTGCAAATGGCCTTGAGGGCCTGGTGGGAAGCCAAAGGGGCTCAGGAGACGGGTGATGTTGAGGTGGATGAGGATGACCCAGGGAATGGATTTGGTCCACAGGATTTGCCAGTGGAAGGACCAGCCTCAGGGGCTGGTAGTAATCATTCAGGGAGGAGTTTTTCCCCAGAGGAGCTGGAGGAAAACCAAAGGGTCAGAGAGCATGAGTTGGAGGTTTTAAAACTTAAAACTCAAGCAGAGGAGAAGAAGCTGCTCATTGAAAGTGAAAAGCGAGCAGAGGAGAGCAGAAGCGCTCTTGCCTTGGAAGAGAAAAATATTCTCTTAGCTCATGAGTTTAGCATGAGGGAACTGGAATTAAGGTTAAACAGGTGGAGTCCAGTTTGAATGGTGGCAGCGCACAGCCAGTGCCATGTGTGGATGAGTACAAGCGTGCACTGGATGATTGGGTGTTGGTTAGCATGGCAAATGATTTGAAGGGGTTGCTCAATTTGGCCCCCAGGGAGCCTAGGCTCAGTAATTGTTTTCCAGGATTGCGCCAACCCGTGTTAGGGTGCGAGCTCTTTGATTCCCGGGAGCTGGCACAAGAGCCCGACCCCTGGTCATGGGTCCAAGGGTCTGAAAAGGCATTAGAGAGGGAAGAGGAGCGAAGTAGAGTAGTTAGGTTCCAGAGTTGTGGGGGGGCATGCGGGCTAGCACCCTGTCTCAAAGGAGAGGGAGGGAGTGTGAGCAGCGTCCCCAGGGGTTCACCACCCCACCCCAGAGACTGGAGGGTTCCTTAGAGGAGCACCAGGTTGGAGGCCTGGTACCTACTTGCCAGCTGTGTGAGGAAGAACACCTAGCATCAGCAGGGCGGGGGGCGTCTGTACCCGGAGCTCCCATGGTCCTGAAGTTTGTAGGTGCCATTCCTAAATGGCAGGCATAGAAATCTAAATGGAAGGTTAAGAGAGGGAGGTGTGCCTCCGTGGGAAAACCCGTGGGACAGTGCCCAGCCAGTCAGGCTAGGTCCCCTAGAAGTGACTGGGGTAAACCCACTTCTAACCTGGAGGGCAGGATAACTGGGGACAGTATCCTGACCGATGGGTCTTCCAGGGGTACCGCTCTAGGTGGGGGTTGGCAAGGGATCAGCACCCCTAGGGAGGCCCGACTGCCAAGAAGTACCCATGGAGCAGCATAGTTGGCCCAGGGAGTAGCGACTAAGAGAACCCCCTGGGGTCAGGAAGGCATAGGACAGGAGGGTGTCCCTGCAGTAGCGGGCCTGCGTCCGTGTTCTATCGCCCCAAGCAGGGAAGTCCATCAAGGTAGTGATTGGTCTACCCTGGCTTTCGGCTGGGAGGGGTTGTGTTGGACTTGGCCCTTTTGGCTAAAGTTCCTTAAACTTTTGCTTTCCCCCTAGACCTTTTTTCTGACATGGTGTTGCCAACTTAGATGCTTTGGGCACTTTGCCACTGCTGATCAGTGTCAAAGTGCAAGTGCTCCCTGTGTAAAGTGTAATGGTAATTGGTTGTCCATGATTGGTATGTTTGCCTTACTAGTAAAGTCCCTAGTAAAGGGCACTATGTGTGCCAGGGCTAGTAATGCAACTGCTACTAGTGGGCCTGCAGCACTAATTGTGCCACCCACACAAGTAGCCTTAAAGAGGGAACTCAGGCCTGCCACTGCAGTGCCTGCGCGCAGCTTGTTAAGCTGCCTTGTTGTCCTGACAAGTGCACCCACTTGCCAGGCCTTACCATTCCCTTTCTATACACATTAGACACCCCTATGGTAGGCCCAAGGTACGCCCCTGGGCAGGGTGCAGTGTATGTGAAAGGTAGGACATGTACTGAGGTGTGTACCATGTCCTAACAGTGAAATACTCTCCATTTCGTTTTTCACTGTTGAAAGGCCATCTTGCCCATAGGACAGAATGGGGAAGGCTGTGTAATGTGTTTCCAGCCTATCTTCCCAAAGGCTTAAGATGGAGAGGTGAAGTTTAGTGTGCCTGAACTCACAATTTAATAACACATCTTTTTGTGAAGGTGGTTTTTGAATTGCGTGTTTTGAAATCACTCTTTTAGAAGTGGCTGGGTTTTTGTGCTCTAACATTTCTGTGTGTCTCTGCCTGGTTGTGGATTGACTGTCTGGATTTAAATATGATAGGCTCTGGGGAATGTCTTGACCCAGGGGAGGAGGTGAAACAGCAACAGGCTGACCTGCATCTGGAGTGTAGGGGGGAGGAGTAGACCCTGAAGGTGAAGAGGCCTGGGGTGCTGCCATAAAACAATGGCTCCATCTCCTGCTGAGTGATTAAGGAGCCAGACGCCCCCTATCAAAGGCAGAAGGTGTCACTGGCAGGGAGACACCCAGAACTGGTTTAGACAGGGGTCAGTGCCCCCCTGAACACAAAGACTTCAAAGACATTTAGGGGTATAACTATGAGAGCTGAAACCCCTGGACTTTGGAATGGAACTGTTCAAGACTGTAAAGGATTGAACCTACTTCGTGTTCAAGAGGAACCTCTGCCAAGGAAGAAACAGCTGAATAGACTGAAGGAAAGGACTGACCCTTGCTGTGTGTTCTGGGGCTGGCCTGCAGTTTGCTGCTTTAACCAAGGAGAGGCTAAAGGGACTTTGCTGTGTGCTGTGTCCCCCTGCTTGAAAGGACTTTGCTGTGCTGTGTCCTGAAGTAACTTAACCCCAAGGGCCCGAGGAGAGCTGGCTCCCTGTTGTGGAAACTCAGGAACACAAAAGTTTCCAGAAGTGTCTCAGCGACACTGTGTGCGTGTGCTTTTTGCATCCTGAGCCCTTCGTAAGAATTGCCCTGTGATCGAGGGCACGTGGAGTTCAAGTGAGTCTCAGCGACGCTGTGTGCGTGTGCTTTGTGCAGCCTGAGACCTTCGTGAGGATTGCCCTGTGATCGTGCACACCGGAAAGTCAAGTGTGTCTCAGCGACGCTGTGTGATTGTGCTTTTTGCAGCCTGAGACCCTCGTAAGAAGTGCCCTGTTATCGTGGGCACCAGGAATCCAAGTGAGTCTCAGCGACGCTGTGTGCGTGTGCTTCGTGAAACCTGAGACCTTCGTGAAGATTGCCCTGGGACCGTGCACAACCGAAGCTCAAGGGAGTCTCAGCGACACTGTGTGCGTGTGCCCTGTTGCAGCCTGAGATCTTCGATATCGCCATCAGCCCGGAATCAACCAAGTCGCAAGAGGAGGAGAGGAGAGCGAGGTCGCACCCCCCAGGTAACGTGTGTCGCTGCCTGGGGTGGGGTGCGTGCTCGGAGAGGGATGCTCTCGGCCTCTCCCCTTCTTGCAGCACGAGCCTCTGCTCAAGCTCGTATCGCGGCCTGTACATGCCAAGGAGTGGCAGTACCGGGGCTGGAGTGCTGAGCTGTACTTTGGTTTACACCATACCTGTGTTGGGGGCATTTTTTGGCGGAAGCTGACCGCGAGTCAGTACGAGAGGCAGAGAGACCGTCTAAAGCACCGTGATCGGTGCCGAAGTGCCTTGTGCATTGCATTGTTTCTGCATTACGAACTACCTGATTGTTACATTGCGCATTGCATGGTATTTGCATAACAAACTGCCTGATTGTTGCATTACGCATCGCATTAGTTTGCATTACGAACTGCCTGATTGTTACATTGCGCATTGCATTGTGGTTGCATTACGAATTACCTGATTGTTGCATTACGCATTGCATTAGTTTGCATTACGACCTACCTGATTGTTACATTGCGCATTGCATTGTGTTTGCTAAACGAACTGCCTGATTGTTGTATTACGCATTGCATTAGTTTTACATAACAAACTGCCTGATTGTTACATTACGCATCGCATTAGTTTGCATTACAAACTGCCTGATTGTTGCATTATGCATTGCAGTATTTTGGCATTGCAAAGTGCCTGATTCTTGCTTTACGAACTGCATAGCATTGCACTAGAATTGCATCGGATCACCTAGAATTGCTCATTAATACCGTCAGATCCTACAACGGCTGGCTGGCCTAATAACCGGCCAGGAGGAATATTACAAATACGCATATGTTGGATTTTTATCGTGTGGTCTCATCGTATATCTTTTTATATAAACATATACTTGTTTTTCTATGAAACCCGTGTGGAGTCCTTTTGTGGTGTCATCATTGGGTCACTGAGAGCGTGGTTGCAAATACTTTACACATTAGCCTTGAAGATAAGCCTGGCTGCTCGTGCCAACCTACCAAGGGTGTGAGCAGGGGCTATCGGAGAAGGTGTCCGTCCTTTCCCTGACGTGGAAGCGAGGGTCCCTACTTGACCTAAGGTACCTACCTCAGTCAACTAGGGAATCCCGGTTCTAACAGGAGGCTATACTATGGCCCACGGGGAAAGCAATGTGTGATTCATGGTATAATAAAACTCAGATATTTTCTGATCCAACAGTGTGCAGGCCAACTGAGTGTAGATGTGCCCCTCACTGGACCTAATTTAGAAAGCAAGTTTAATAGGCATCACACCTCGGTGCCACTGTTGCACCCCAAAACACTATAATGGGGCCACCATCCAGGCATCATGGAATTAGAGTTGAGGGGACTACCCCCTTGAGACTAAAGGGACAGAGAAAAACGAGGACCTAGTCAATCTTAGGCAACACAAAGGGTGCAATCTGAGGGTCTCTTGGGATCATGGACTCAACAAAACGTGCCAAAAACAAAACTGCACTACGAACTTCAGTTCACAAAGAAGAAACTCTGGTGCAGCTGAGCAGGTGGATAGGAATGTTTATCCATACAGCATATTTTTGTTATACCTGTGGTTGAATACTTGTTTGTTCCCTTCACAACATATATATAAATGTGCACCGTGTGTCTTAGTTATCCTTATGCAAAAATATCTAAGCTAACTAAGTGGTTTTCACTTTCAACTATTTATTCAATAAAATCAGTGAAGTATATTTCATTTATACTTCATAAATTGTATTCACTTGTCCAACCTTTTTTATAATCATTTGTCAAAAATTGCTGATGTTACATTATATTCGCAGCACACCTTACAGTATCCGAAATGGCTTTGTCGAAGTGCTGAGAAACACTATTCCTCTACATAAATCTTATAAACTTAATATTACATGAAAGTTCATTATTCTTTTTTGTAACACAGGGGCATATTAGCAACAACTTGCGATAATTATCGCAAACAGTGCTTAGCGCGATTTTGTTTATCGCCGCCTATCGCTGGATTTTATCGTGGAGATAACGCAGTATTAACAACCTTTATCTCCACAGCGATAAACAATCCAGCGATAGCGGCAAATCCCATCTGTAACGTGAGTTTTCCAGCGATAAAAATCCTATCGCTAAGGAAAACTCGCTAATAAACAGGTGGGGTCGTAACCGTAGAATCCACCTCCCATAGACTATTATGGCTAAGTCAGGTTTCTACCAGGTGTAAAAAACCAGCGCTAATCGCGGTTAGCGCACGTTTTTTTATCGCTTCGCGGTTATTGCTAATAGGCGATAGCGATGTTAGCGACTGCTTTCAGTCGCTGTTAGGTTGGGAACGCCTACTTTGCATGTCATTAGCGATAAATATCGCTGACATGCAAGCGGCACCCAAACCGCTCGCTATCGCCTGGAAGCTGTCGCTAACATCTGTTAGCGACAGCTTGCTAATAGGGCGATAAAAAAATCGGCGCTTTAGCGGCAAAAAGTGCCGCTAAAGCGGCGATATTGCCCTTGCTAATATGCCCCACAATTCTTTATTGAATTACGTATACTGAAGTCCTGTGTTTGTAATCAAATAATTTACTCATAATGTAGCCAATTGGAATAAGCTACATCCCCTTTAGTCTTAGGGGCATATTAGCAAGACCCACGTTAAAATTATCGCCGTTTTAGCGGCAGGAAACTGCCGCTAAAACGGCGATAATGGGCTTGCTAATATGCGTTATGGAATTCCAATAGAAGCCCAGGTTAGATGTCCTGCATAGATAGCATAACATTTTCCACACTTGAATTACATGTACAGGTAGACTGACTGAGACAGTTTTGGCGATTGAGTGTACAGTGGTAGGTATTGTCTTTCTTAGCTGCCACTGGACATCATTACAGTCCCGATATTACATACACATTGAGGCTATCTATATTGATCATATGTGTCCTGTAATATGCCTGTATGCCTATAGCTTGGCTGCGGAGCTACGTCTGCCCATGGTACTTGCCGGAGTCATAGTATTCTGTCTAAGTGATTGGATGACATTCCCTGTCCTTTAATGACGTTATCGAAGTTGCTGACTTGTATCTCTAACTTGGAACCTGGGTGTTGAACTGGGGTACTGGATTGGGGCAGCAGGGGGGGTTGCGTGCAGACGGGAGGGGGGGAGTAGGTCATCTATGTAGGTGCAGGTGGCTACTTAGCAGCTGACAACTTTTGATGCGGGGGCCCCATTACTTCCCCTGTTTTATCCTGGGGTTGTGCTCAAAGGCGAGCACTGCTACGGAGCTTCTCCTGTATGTGTGTGCTCCGACTCGTTGTGCCTGTCATCTGGTCCTATTGGTGTGGAGGGTGCTGTCTGGGAATGGGGTGCCTCGGCCGGCTCTGCTTGTGTGGTTTGCTGACCAAACTGGTATAGTAATTGTGCCCATTCCATGGATATGTGGTGTTTGCGTGTTCCCTTCACTTCTTCGTCTCGGATCGCGTCCTCCTCTGTTGCGCCTCACTTCTTAACTGCTCCCACCCAGGCCTCCACTGGGGGTCTCCCCGGGGCTCACCAGTGCATGGCTATTCTTCTCTTTGCTAGGAGTAGTGAAAGGGACGTAAATCGAGCCTGTACTTTATCAGTTTTTCCGTCTCCTGAACAATCCTAGTGCGCACGCCTCCCATGTATTGATCCCAGGAGTGTTTGTGGTTGCGCAAAGTGCCTCATGGATGTAGTTCCAGTACTGCTGCAGAGTAGGGCACCCCCAGAACATATGTTTGAAGTCCGCTGCAGGAGCCTGGCATCGGGGACAGAGAAACTGCATATCTGGATAGAAGCGCTGTAGTCGCTCTGGCGTTAAGTATGCCCTGTGTAAGATGTTAAATTGTATGTTTTTGAAGCGTGCGTTCCCTAGAGACTTTTTTGGGGTAGTTGTTATATCCTGGCTTTGTTGTCATGCATGCAATCTCTTGCTCTGCCAGTGGAATGTTCATCCAATGATGCATTACAGAATGTTGGGAGCCAGAGATGGCAGTTGAGAAGGGCTGAGCACCATCCTGGCTGCTCCTGGTGGGGTCTTGTATTGAACTTAACTGGATGACTTGTGACTTACTACTAATAAACATCTAAAGATCCTCTACGCGTCTGGACTCAGTTACTACAAGTTTTTGGCGACGAGGATGGGTTTTTGGCGACGATCTTCTAAAGAACCTACTACTTCCACCTCTTCAAACTTCAATCAATTTCTACTACAGACTTAACAGTAACTGATGCTGTTTCTACTTTCAACTGGCACACTTGACCCCACCAGTGACCTCCCATCGGTCGCCCTCAACGCAAAGTGCCAGTGCCACTCTACACAACACAGTCTGTTCAACTTAAAGAGCTGTTCATCTTCTAAGGCTGTCTACTCTCCTGAGTGCATCTCTAAGCTTCAGACCATGCCTACTTCTTGTGGTGCTGAGCCTTCTGTGAGGGTAAGCCTATGTCTGCACACTGTCTGGTGAAGAAGTGTGTGTGCTCGGGTATGTGCCAGTCCCTACTGTTTCTGCCGTGAGAGTGGAGATTGTGTACCATTGTACCGTGCACCAGCCATTGATCTGAATGACTCTTTCACTTCGCCCTCATTTGGATGCCTGCACACCGTTCTGTTCTTCTCCCGAGTTTCGCCTTGGGAGTTCTGCCACTGAATTATTTCTGCCAAAGACTTTGCTTGCTGTCTGCCTTTGTTTTGCCTGCCTGCCTGCTACCTTGTTGTCTGCTTATCTTGCTGACAAGTACCCAGAGCCTGCGGTCCTGCTCGCTACCTGCTTTTGATTTCCCATATTGAGTGAGTTCCCACTGCTCCTGCTTCTGGCCATACCCATTGCCAGTTTAAAAGTGCCTGTCCTCCTGCCCTGAAGAGGTGTCCGTGTCCCTCTCCTTACAAGATGTGTCCCTGTCGTCCTGCCTATACCACTACACTTGCAGAGTGTTTACCTGCCCCCGTGGCAAGAGCCTCTGCTTACATTACTCCGTGGAATTGGCCCATGTCCGTTTGTGCAACTTGGGAGTTGGTGTGGCTTTGCCTTTTTGACTGGTGGAGGCCAGGACGAGTTTGGCCATTTTTCCGTGTTTTTTTTGGGTGTTGTCCATGCTACTTGGCAGTTCAACCGTTTTTCCTCCATTTAAAAAAAAAACATACAGCGCGTGTGTCCCTTCATGCGCGAGCCTTACCTTTTGAAAGTGGCCTCACGCGCGTTTCCTCCTGCTCTTCTCCGAGTCTCCGTGACGCTTCCCTCGCGTCAACACTGCTGCCTGTCATCTTTCACTGCATGGTGATGCCGGGAGCCATCCAGCGTGGCGTCACCGTGCGTGCCGCCATCTTGGTATTGGCGTCTTTGATCATGGACTTTGCCCGCTTTGCCAAGCACGTTGTCTAGTTTCAATAAAGTTTTTTTTTCTATCAGCGGCAGCATCGCAGCGTGAGGATCGGTGAAATCGGCTTTTCAGCTTTCATGATTAGTCTCCTGAGCACCAGTTTATCCAGGTACTTTACATTGCTTTCACTTTGCCCACGTCTTAATCCTTCTGCTCAGTTGGTGTATGGCTATGCTCGTGAAGCATCGATGACTCTTTTGAAGGTGCTCCTGGTCACAGTTCTTGACGCTGGTGTGGCAGTGTCCATGTTGTTCTGCAATTGCGTGTCCATGCGCAGATATGGTCAACTGTTTCCTTTATTTGTCAAAGTGCGGAAATTCTACAGAGGATTTTTGTTCATTTTGCACCTTTGGAAAGGTTGCTTTCGCCTCCTTTCCTTACACGTGTGAGACTTTCTTTGTCTTGGTGGCAAGTCAGTCCAAGGAGCAATTCGGGTGAGGGGTTCGCTCACCGGCGTGTCTCTTTGTTTCACACATTTCTATTGTTTATGGAGTGGTTTACACAACGTTCTCCCTTACATGAGGGATGGCCATGGGTTTAGGTACATGTCCTTTTTCAAAAAAACGTTACACGTTCTACACAGGGGTGGACCCTTGCACGGGGTATGTTTTACAAGTTAATGTTGCAGGGGTGTCCCTGCGTGCTTAAGACGCCTTGCGCCGCACAAGTTTTTGTACCTCAACCTGAGGTGTCTCGCAGGGGTTTTCATTCCCATCTACACGGTGCACAACATGTTTGTCTCTACATGAGGTGTCTCACATGGGTTACATTCCCATCTTCTACGGTGCACAACATTTTTTGCCTCCACACGGGGTGTCACATGGGTTACAGTCTCATCTGTTCTGTGCACAGGAAATTACCTCCTGGTATTTTCTTTATTACAGTGCACAACTATTTTATATTTTACCCTTCTTAGGGTGTGTCGTTTGGGTTTTTTTAGTCCCTTCACAACAGTGCACAATATTTTTTGACGTGGTGCGTTTAATGGGTTTGGTCTCATTCAGTTCAGTGCACAGCATGCACCCGTTCACCACATGTTTTTTTTTCAATGTTACCTTCATACAAGGTATTTGGTCTGAATACCAATTGTTGATTTTCTCTTGTTTAATGTGTTTTGTTTACAGCTTTCAATTGGTGTTCAACGTCATCATTTATTATATTGAGATTTTTATTCATGGGAAGTATGAGTGATTGATTTTATTGGCTCACTATTTCCTGTTACTGTCCAGTTTTACTTTTGATATCTCCTATTGGTGTCATCTGTGGATTCTGGTTTCTTTTCTTCTCTGTTTTTCTCTTACTGTTGTGTTCTTTCATTCATTGGAGGTTTTCTTCTCCCACTATTTTATAGTGTCTGGTATGACTGGTCTCTTTTTTCACATGCCTGGCCAGCTAGTGTATCTTGAGATAGTTATTGGCGTTTCTCTTTTCGTTTCTGTCGTTGTGGTAGAAGGGAGGATGGCTTTCTCACCTTTTGTCTTTCTTATGGCATTCTCACCTTTTGTCTTTCCTCTCTGTTTTCCTCACTTATATATTCGCATCTTCTTTTGGTTGTCTGTTACCTCACTGGTTTGCGGTGTTTCTGTTTTACTCTTTGTCTTTCCTCTAACTTTCTTTTCGTTCCCTTTGCTTTCTTCATTGTTTAATATGGAAGGAAAGGGGATATGTTATATCCTGGCTTTGTTGTCATGCATGCAATCTCTTGCTCTGCCAGTGGAATGTTCATCCAATGATGCGTTACAGAATGTTGGGAGCCAGAGATGGCAGTTGAGAAGGGCTGAGCACCATCCTGGCTGCTCTTGGTGGGGTCTTGTATTGAACTTAACTGGATGACTTGTGACTTACTACTAATAAACATCTAAAGATCCTCTACGCGTCTGGACTCAGTTACTACAGTAGTCTATAGCCTGCGCCCACTCCTTGTCGTGTAGCGGCCGATCCAGGTCCTCCTCCCACGTCTGTCGCAGTGAGGTCAACGGTTTAAGTAGTAATTCCCGAATGGCTTTGTACAGCCATGTGACTAGATGTCTGCCCGCCCCCATATGCAGTATGGTGTGTATTACTGGATGTGTCAGTGGTTCACCTTCGACTGGATCCCAAAACGGACAGCCGCTAGCTATAAGTCGTCTATGCAATAGGAATTGTCCCAGGGGGAGATCATATTCCTCCACTAGCTGATCGAAGGGCCGTAGTTGTCCAGCCTCAAATAGGGAGTCCAACTCTGTCAGTGAGCTGTCAGTCCACACTCGTAAGGTTTGGGCTGTGTAATATTTTTCCCCATTAGGAAACCCCACCAACAGAAGCAAAGGGGAACTCGGGGGCCTCCCTCTGGACATACGATGTTTGCTCATCATACAAGTATGAGCTATCGTCACTTGCAGCGGGTAGGTGCGCCGGGGCTTAGTGCCAGGTAAGAGCATGTGTCGGATTGCCGGTAGGGATATATGCTCCGTATCAGAGGTTGTCTCGCCCATGTGGCGTTCCGCTGTCCAGTGCGAGAGCCACTGAAGTTGTGCCGCTAAGAAATATGCCTCAAAGGATGGAGCCCCCAACCCCCCCGATCCATCGGCAAAAGCAGCTTAGATAGGGCTACTCTGCTCCGGACCGCTCCCCAAATAAGGGAGGTGAGGAGGGTGTCCAATTCCTGGAAAAAGGGGCGAGGAGGAATGACTGGTAGATTGGCGAAGTGGTATAGTAGCCTTGGAACGATAATCATTTTGGCTAGAGCCACACGCCCGATGGGAGCCAGGGGTAGCGTCCTCCAGAAGTTCACTGCCGTTCTTATTCCTGCCAGCACCCTTCGGTGGTTTCCTTCATAAATGTCGCTTGGGGAATGGTACAGCCGGATTCTGAGGTACCTAGGTGCCTCACTGCTCCAGGCGACTCTCTGGTCCCCTATTGTAATGTTGAGGGGGGCTAGGTGTGGGCTAAGCGGGTAGATCGTGGATTTGTCCCAGTTTACTCTGAGGCCTGAGACCTCCGCAAATTCCCGTAGCACCGTTTATATTGGGGTCAAGTCGGAGGCGATGTCGCATATGTATAGGAGCAGGTCGTCCGCGTATAATGATACGCTGTAGACTGTGCCCGCTATCGGGATACCCCAGGCTTCTCCCTCCCGATGCATCCGTAGCACCAAGGGTTCTATTGCCAGAGCAAATAGTAATGGGGAGAGGGGACACCCCTGGCGCGTACCCCTCTCTACCCGGAGTGGGGCAGAAATATATTTGCCCAGTCGTACCCTCGTCATAAGGTTCGTATATAGGAGTCGTGTGTACGCAAGTAGGGTCAGACCCAGGCCACTCCGTCGGAGAACAGCGAACAGATAGGACCAAAGGAGGGTGTCGAAGGCTTTCTCTAGATCGAGAATTAGGCACGCCGCTCTTGGGAACTGGGGACCTGCTCTGTCCTGTACATGGAATAGCCTGCGCAAATTCTGGGACGTGTTGCGCCCCGGGACGAACCCACACTGATCTGGGTGGATCAGTGGGGGAAGGACTAGGGAATACCGGTCCGCTAGAATTTTCCCCATAATTTTATAGTCTGCGTTCAGCAGTGTTATTGGCCTATACAAGGCTGGGAGCCGCGGATCGCGATCCTGTTTTGGGAACATCACCAGAACTGACTCTCTAAGTGAGCCCGGCAGCTCACCCCGTTCCAGTGCGTCCTCATACATGTCTACCATTCGGAGCACTAGTTGACTTGAGAATGTGCTGTAATATTCTAGTGGGAATCCGTCCATGCCCGGGGCTTTATTGCACGCCAGGGCACGAATTGCGTGAGAAACGTTTGCGGACACAATCTTTTCATCCAGGGCGGCCCTGTCGTCTGCTGGGATTCGCGGCATAGTTAAGGGGCTTAGGAACTGCTCTATTAGCTGCGGGCAGCCTGGTGCTGGGCCTCGGTAGATGTCTGAGTAGAAGTCATTAAATATTTGTAGGATCTCTACCTGCGAGTGTGGGGAGTCCCTGCCCGGTCGATCAATTCCGTGATAGGTTTTAACTCCGTATTTTGTTGGGCCAGCCATGCTAGAAGTGTTCCTGCTCTATCCCCTCCTCTGTGAGCCCTAGCCGCATACGCCCTGAAGTTGTATTTACGCAGATCCCTCAGCGTCGCTGCGTAGGCCGTCTTAGCTATCGCTACTTGTGCCGGAGTGGCATTGCTCGCATCTGCGTCTTTAGTTAGCGTCGCCAATGTAGTCTCTGCACGCTGGAGCGCCGTTTCTAGTGTTTTCCGGACCCCCACTATCTGTTGTATACACTGCCCCCTAGCAACTACTTTAAACGCGTCCCATTCCAGCGATCGGGAGGCTGCTGTGTGGGTGTTTGTTGTGAAATAATCACGAATGCTATTCTCCTGGTCATGTCGAAACACTTGATCAGTGAGGCACTCTCGTGGCAATTTTCACGTTGGCACTGGGGGGTGAAGGGACCGCCATCCGAGGGTTAGTATGTGGGCGTCATGATCTGAGAGGACCCGGCCTAAATAGTCTGAATGTTGGGCTTTAGGGAGCAGTGACGTAGAGCAGAGGAACCTATCCAGTCGCACACGCAAGTCATGGGGGATCAAGTGAAAGGAGTATAGCCTAGTGTCCGGGTTCCGGGTCCGCCACACATCCGCTAGCGCCTATTGTGTCACCCATGTTTGGAACCGTTCCGCTTGCTTATGTGCCAGTGAGTGTACAGGGGGAGGGTGAGATCTATCGAGGTGAGGGTCTAGGGTGCAATTGTAGTCACCCCCTAGGAGCCATGGCGTTGATGTCTACTGGGCTAGTACCCCATTGAGGTGTCCCCAGAATTTGTCCTGATCTACGTTGGGAGCATATACACTCCCCAGGAGTATTGGTTGACCTTCTAGGAGCCCCTCCATGAGTGTGTAACGACCCTCCTTGTCTATTGTGTGCTTAGTTTCCAGGAAGGGAGTCCCTGGCCGGAGCCAGATCAGGGTGCCCCGGGCAAAGGCTGAGTATGTTGTGGCATAAATGGTTCCCCGTCATTTCCTATGCAAATGGTCTGCCTCTAATGCTGTTAAGTGTGTTTCCTGTAGCACGGCTATTTGTGCGTGCTGCCTCTTGATATATGAATAAATGGCGTATCTTTTGCCCGCTGTGTGCATGCCTCTAACATTGATCGTTATAATCGTAATGTCTGTACTAGGAATCTTGTTAGGCATTTAATGTTGTCTGTGGGTTGTGTGTTCTTACTACTGTGGCCAGGTCGCTGCCCAGTGACCCCCCGCATCCTCGCCAGCCGACCTGCCCGTCTGCACACTAGTCTTTGGGATATCTGGATAAATCTGTTCAGGTAGGGGGTGTAACTGTAACATAGGGAAAACTCCCAACTAGAGGGACCTATCGCTCGGGGCGATACGTCCAAACTAAAAGGTGTGCACATGCTTTAGTACGGTAACTGTGGGGTTGTGGCCTCTCTCTTTCACTAGCGGTGGTCTGTGTGGCCCTTTGCAGCATGAGTGTGTAAAAAGTGGTGCCAGTCGGGTCCCTCCGCGTGTCGTATGCTGTGTCCGTGAAGCGGACATGGTGCGCTCTCAGCTTTCCTTTAGTAAGTTCCCTCATTACATTGTGTTAGAGGGTGGTTCTGACACTATGGGCCACCCGGATTTTTCGCTTTTTGAGCACCTAATTGGTGAGCTTTTACTGGGGGAGAGCCTCATAAGTTGGGACCCACCCCCAGTGAACTCATGGTGAAAGAGACTGTATGTGGATTTTACTGGTGTCCCCCTAGCCTGACTAGGCCGCTGCGCAGCAGCTGGAGTAAGGGGCACCAGGCCGGTTACATGCAGACACCTGTGTACATGCGTGTGCAGCCACGTGTAGGGGCTGCGCAGGGGAGATTGCTGGCGTGCGCAGCCCAGGAGCAGATGCAAAGTGAATGGTGTGGGAGGACTTAGGCAGAATTGGGTGGTGACATGGAATAGGCTTTATACACTGGGAAGAAACATGCCAGGGAGTCAGTGTGTTTTTCACTTCATTATTCCCCTATGGGGAAGTGGAGCCCATGGGCTAGTGTCACTTTCCTAAGGCCTACAAATTCCAGACATGCACTAAAGTCCACTGTAACGGGTGTGAGAAGAAGTATTCTGCAGAGTCCAGAGTCATATTTGTACTGCTTTTGGGTCATCCATAAATGTTTAAGTTCTCTGAGTCAGCTCATAACCAGGGCCTGGCTGAGGGCTGACCCCAGCAGCCTGGATTGATAACCTTCCCTCCGAAGAGAGAAGCTGGGTGGAGCTGCAGGCTAATCCATCAGCAGCTGTCACTGGGTGCCAGGCACCAAGCTGCATGAAGCGGAAGGCAGCTCTGGGGGAAGGGGCTTTCAGAGACCATGTGGCAGGAGACCCTGGATGACGCCATCTTGAACAAACCCAGAGGCCTGGGCAGGAAGGAGGGAGCAGGGGCAGAGAAGTGATGCATCGCTGTTTGATAGGGCAAACAGAGACTTCCTGCCAGCCCCCTCCCCAACTTCTTATAAGAACTTGCACAGGAAGAGGAGCTCTCTCTGGGGTGTGGTCTGCTGAGGCAGAAGGTGCTGGAGCCTGGCGCAATGGGCAGTTGGAAGGAGGAACCCCCTGATTGTCCCAGGAACCTGAACAGCAACAGGAGAGGAGACCAGGACCAGTGTGCAGAAGCAGGGGCCTCTGCGCAGGGAGAAGAGAGGCCCAGGAGGAGAGCCAGGCAAAAGGCTGGCGCAGGGAGCCAGTGAAGACAGCTCCCTGCTGAATCCCCCCTCTCAGAGACCCAGAGGGCAAAAGAGAGTTCTCCCAGTGGCTGGGGAGCGCCACCAGGAGCAAGAAGAGGCCAAGATTGTGAAGATTGGACCCCTGGGGGCCGAGATACGCCCCCCAGAAGGTAGGCGACCTTTGACCTCTAGAGGGACCGACGATCAAGCGCGTGGGGCTCCGCCGCCGGTCCATGATATGCCCCCGGGGTGGGTCAGGTCCCAGGGGCTGCCCCCAACCAGAAGACAAAGCCGGGGAGCGCCGTCGCGCTCCCAGTGAACTGATTCTCAAAGTGGGGGTGCCAGGAGCCCACCCTGGCCTCCCGAAGCCACGGGCCGAGGGGGAGCGCCGTCGCGCATCCCCCTCATGGGAGAAGACACAGCCGGGGAGCACCATCGTGCTCCCTGTGAAGATGTGCCAATGGGGGACCAGGAGCCCACCCTGGCCCCCGAGGAAGAGCGGAGGTCGGGGAGCGCCGTCGCGCTCCCCGAGAAGGAGTGCCTGGGGGCCTGGGACCCCATCTCCGGGTTCTGACGTGAAGAATAGTCGGGGAGCGCCGTCGCGCTCCCCGTGAAGATGACCCCCCCGCGGGGCACCAGGCGCCCACCCTGGCCCCCGCCGATGCTGGATGCAGGTGGAGCGCCATCGTGCCCCCCTGAAGAGGTTCGGGGGCCTGGGATCCCATCCCCGGGCCCCGAGTGCAGGAAGGAGGAGGGGGAGTGCTGTCGCACTCCCCCGTGGCCTCGCTGGGCCGGCAGCAGTCTCCGTGTCCGCCCGCTGGAGCGGGCGGACCAGAAGAGAAGTGCCAGCTCCCACGGCAGCACGCGAGGGTGCTGGCCAGGCAGGGAGCCAGTGGGGGCAGCCGGGGGTGGGCTCCCCAGGCTGCCCTCCAATGTGGAGGCATGTGGGGGTCCTGGGTGGGGCCGGGACCCCGAAAACCAAAGAGGAGGCACCAGGGGCCCGGGTGGGACCGGGCCCCGAAGCCAGGCAAGAGCAGCCAGGGGTGGTCTCCCCGAGCTGCAGGACTCACCTGGGGGTCCGGGTGGGACCGGGCCCCCCACTGAGGCCAGCAGAAGCGGTGTGAGGCCAGCGGCAGCATCGCGTCTCTCCCCAGCACAGCGGGAGAGCCGCTAATGTAATATTCAAGGAAAGGAGCCTGAAGCGCCCAATAATGCCTTGCAAGGCATGGGGAAATCCATCGTTTTTGGTGCCTGGTGGCCCCCAGAGGAGGGGGGTCACCCTCATTTGTGAAAGAGGTGCAGGAGGGCAGCCTCCCCCAGCATGAAGAAGAAAAGTCCCACCCTAAGTCTCATGGGGACTTGAGAAGAATAACCCCTCAAGGGCTTAGCCAGCATTTTAACTCCTTTTGGGCTGGTACATTTGTTCTACAGCTGGAGGAGGTTTGACAAGTGCATCAAGGAGTGAAGAGCTGAGTTGGGGATGTCGGGAGAAGGGCATCCCCTGGAGGTGAAGAGGTGTAATTGCACCCGTAGTGCATTTACTAATGTTATTGCTTTTAGGGGGACTGGAAGTCACATGTGTAATGTGAAGTACCTGTATAAGGTGATGTCATAAGCAAAGTGCGGTTATGTGCCAGACATTCCTGCTAGGGTGTCTGGCTGTATATGCGTAATCCTGTGATTTCATCTGTGATGCCTTTAGGGGCTCTAATTGCAAAGCATTCTAATGATCCACAAATGTGATGAGTACTGTCATTCTAAAGTGATGCTTACACATGTATTCTTGCTGCTGCGCTTAGGTGATGAACCCAGACTGCTAGCCCTTAAGATGTAGAGGTGTATACTTCATGGTCAGTAGGAAATGCTCAGTCAGGGTTGTGTGTCACCAAGGCAGGGTTACCTATTTTAAATGCTTGTTGAGATAGTGGGGTGGGTCGCCACTGGGATGGTGCCAGTGCGCAGGGCCCTCGCTCCAGGTTATGTTCAACTAACTGCATTGGGGGCAAGGTGATGTGCATACATGGGAGTGGTGGTACTAGACCCCACCCCCCCTGCGGGAGGGGTGGAGATGTTATGCAATGTCACAAAGTCATTCCAACAGCTTATGTATATTAGTAAATTGGTGCATTGAGTAGTGGGTGTGTTTAATAAATGTACTCTTACTTTTATAAAGCAAAGTACAGACTGGACAATCAATTATTGAGTGTTATTTCTGCGCACCTGTAATGGTGATTACTAGCCCACACCACCTCCCTTGAGTAAGCCTCAGACTGCTCTGCAACGCTACCCTCTGAGAGTCAGGTGCTACAATTGGGTGTTTGGTTCCCAGTGAAGGACAAATGTAGTCATGTTATTTGTGCAGGCCTCACAGATACTGCCTCGTTTTCCAACACATAGTATCATGGCAACGTTCGGCATCCAGACCCTTGGCTGCTGCTGGATGTCCTGGGAAGTCTGGATGCGGCCCAGTGTCCTGAGTTATATGAGCGTGTCCGCCGTCTGTGGGGTCACTATTGGTGGGGTGATCGAGCCATCTCGGGAGGTATTTGTGTCACTGACTTCCTCCTCTGGTGTGAAAAGGTGGGGGGCTTTTTCGTCATTGGAGCTCTCTGCTGTCGGGCCGGCCTGTGCTGTCGCCTGTAGTGCCCTCCTGCGCTCTGCTATAATTTGCTCCAGGTCTGGGGAGCTTCATATACTGGTCTCAGGTCGTGAACTCCACTGTTTTCCTCCTAGGGCGTCGCTGACTTTTCGGTTCCCGAGTCCCTTGTTCCATGCCACTGGCTTCGGTACCTTGAAGATGCTGTGTTGTCCAATCATGTGCTTCCTTGGGGTCCGAGAAAAAGTGCGTGCGTCGGCCATCGTGCATAATTTTGAAGCGCGCTGGGAATAGGAGGGCATACTGGACATGTTTTTGGTGCAGTAGGCACTTAATCTCCAGGAAAGACATGCGTTGCCGCTAAACCGCTTTGGAGTAATCCGGGAACAGCATGACCTGCTTATCTTCGATTCAAAGCGGTCCCTGTTGTCTGGCTGCCCAGAGGACTGCATCCCTGTCGCGATGATGAATTAGTTTCTGCAAGAACGGTCTGGGCAGGAATCCTGGGGGTGGTCTGCGTGCCGGGACACGATGCGCCCTCTCCACCGAGAAGAATGGGGTTAGTTCCGTTGCCGGTGTGAATGTTCTGAACCACGTTTCAACGTATCCTATGGGGTCAAGTCCTTCCGCTCCTTCTGGTAGGTTCAGAATCTGTATGTTACTTCAGCGTGAGCGCCCCTCCAGATCTTCCGTTTTATCTTCGAGGAGTTTCACTCGAGTTTGAAGGTCATTCAGGGTGGTTTGCTGCGACTTCACTTGGGGTTCAATGGTTTGTAGTGTTTTCTCCCCCTGTTTCACTTTGTCCGCTAACTTGCGGTGGTCGTCTCGTAAGAGGTGCAGGTCTGTGGCCAACGCCCCAAATCTGTCTTCCATAGTGACTCTGGAATGTTCTATGGCCGCCAGTACCTTGTCCAGCTTGTCCGACATTGTCGCTGTTTGCGTTAACTCTTCTGCTGTCTAGGCAGCATTAGCTTCGGGGGAGGATCGTCTGATTGGGACCGATGGTGGCCCGGTGGTAGCAGCGCTTTGACGCCCCATATTTGAGGTCGGTTTAAGGGTGTTACTATCCGGTGGTAGTGTTTTCACTCTGTGCGGGTAGGAGCGGGCCACCCTTCAGATGTCCTGCCTCGGGGCCCCGCTCCGGTTTGTGCTTGCCACTTAGCCGCAGTGTGGTTGTGTTCACTGCCTCTCCTGTGCCTTCTGCTTCAGTCACCCTGTTCTCCCCTCCACCGATGGGGTCCCGCAGGCTGGTAGAGAGAGGGCCCAGTCACTGGTCTATGGTCCTGTCCAGTGGTGTGTCGTGGATACTTGTCCTTTGGCCATTCCGTCGCGCGCCTCGAGGCCTAGTGCTGTGCAGACGGAGGCTCCCGGTGGTGCGTGGGGTGGGGTGAGTGGAGGATGAGTCACTACCCAGGCTGCGCGCGGTCGCAGCGTGGGCTAGCCAGGCTTGCCAGTCGGATACTCTGGGCAAGGGAGTGTTTCCCCCTAGGTGGCAGTGTCTGTTCTCTGGGATCGCTTGGCCCTGCACTCCCCTGTGGGACTTATGGGGTTGGGCACAGCGGCAGGTGGGCAGTGTTTGCCCATTGTCCTCCTAGGGTATGGCAGCTTGTATACTCCCCTTCCAACCTCTTCACTGCATGCCTCGAGGCCTGGTGCCGTGCGTGCAGGGGGGTTTGTGTGTTTTGCGCGAGGGCCTGTGGGCTGCGTTGGATGGACGTTTGCCGGGCCGGCTGCGTACCTGGGGTAGGCAGGCCAGGCCTCAGTATGCCCCCTTTGGTGTGAGTGCCGGATCACCTGGGGACGCGGGCCACTCTCTCCCTCAAAGCGTCCATGGGGCTGGGTAGGATGTCAGGGGGGCATCTTGAGCCCGATGGTGGTTGCTAGCAGTACAACGTGTACACTGCTCCTCCCGCCCTCATGTCGTGCGCCTCTAGACCTGGCGCCGTGCGGACGGGGGGCTTTAGTTGTTGCTCAGGGGATGGACGTGGCAGTGGGTGGTCCCCTGATGGTAGCGCTTGATAGCGGGGGCGCCGCGGGTCAGTGGTGCCTTCCAGGCCGATCTGCCGAATCGCAGGCCACGATCACCTCCGTGGTTACCACTAGGATGGATCAGGGCCTCAGGTGCAAATCACGTGGTGGGACACTTTGGGAGAACGCAGCAGTATTGCCCCTCCTGCGTAATTTATCATCGGCGCGTTGGGGTCACAGAACCCCGTTCTTCCTCACGGCGCCTCCGGGATTGGGCAAGGTGATTATCCCCTGGTGTCTTCAGGTAGAGTGGCAGTGTTGGCACCCCCCTTTCGTAGTTCCCCTGCCGCGTGCCTCAGGGCCAGGCACCGTGTGGACGGGGGACTGCGGTGCTGCGTGGGGGGGCCGAAGAAGTACTATACGGTCGTCCGTGCACTCGGTGCGGGTGAGCGCGGCCTCCCGGCTGCGTCACAAGATGGCGGGGATGCTGCGCCGTGCCACGCTGTGCTTCGGGGGTGTCCCTGGGTCTTCCGCTGCGTCGTGCCCCGCTGGGTCACGCTCTCACCTGTGGCCCCCACGGGGGATGAGTCTGGGCGTCGGGTGAAAGCCACTCCCCCGCCAGCAGTTGTGGCAGCTGGCGTACACCACCACCCAGGACCGCTCAGGGCCGCAGTCGCGGGGGGGAGGTCATCAGCAACGGTTAGACGCAGCCATGTTGGTTGCAGGCCCTGCATCACCAGGCTCGATTCCGCCAGGAAAACCAGCACCCACTCGGCGATTTGGGGCTTATCGTGGCATCTCCTCAGATTAGCACCTCTGAGCGCGAGTGGGGTGAGCCGTTGGAACTCCGCCGACACCTTTGAGTTTCCATGAAGCGGACCGCTGCTCGGAGCCTCAAACAGACATGTCCGCCATCTTGGCCTGCCTGGCCACGCCCCCATCAAAGTTCCTCTATGTATATATGTGTTTACCTATGCTGTTATGATTTATTTTGTTACATGAGGCCGACAGAACAGGTACAGCTGAATTGAAACTCATGATTGTATGGTGGGGACATAGTGCAGCATCTTTAGAGCAGTGGAACAGATACGTTCACAGTTAGAATAGTTTCTGAGGCTTAATCACCAAGAAGCAGTTATAGACAGGCAATATTCGGCAGGGTTCCACAAAGTGAAATAGAATAGTTGTGTTTGAATCAAAATCACTTCCCAAACAAGTCACAGCTATGAGCAGGATGTTGATGATTCTGGTAGACCATGTATGGTGTAAGACAATTAGGGGGTTGCACTGGATGGTTCCCTTTTAGCCTGCTTCCTCCTGTGTTTTTTGCTGACCTGATCTGCTCATACTTCAAAGCAAATTGCTCGTAGGTGCCAGCAGAAGAGTAACGAATTGCAGCAATGGTAAGAAATAAAGTGCAGGGTTACAATTTCCTCACAAAATAAGAGGTTAGATTGAATAAAATATGCTCAAACCGGTCAAGTTTATAATACATAGGAAAATGATAATCATTCTGCAATAATATAAAGGTATACTGTCATCATTAAAAGAATATCACAGCAAAACTGCAGCAAGCTTCAGAATGACTACATTTTAAACATTTCAGCAGCTAATGGCCACTGGCTGAGGCTGAACGTGCACTTTCATAGGCGTGGACCAATCCTGAAGGAGGTCAGGGTGGAGACGACTCGTGGCAATTTAAAAGCCCAGAATAAAGAGGATGCAGCAGTGGCTCATGAAATTACTTTATCTGTTGGAATTGACTTGATTCTGATTCCACAAACTATGTTGCACTGGTTACATAGGTCCCCACAAGTATCTCCTCAAACTGGTCACACTAGATGATGTATCACCACAACAGTTTGACCAGAGCCACAAATGACACCCCTGTTCACATTTAGGTGGAGAATGTGATGAGAATGGCTTTCATCTCCAAGATACCCTGCAAGTCTTTCTGGCATGGTCTTTCTCCGTGAGGAGATAGATATTCAAGTTGGTGACACATGAGCCTCTCAAAGGCATGCAGGGATGGTAAACACAGTAGCCAGAAAACTGCACAGAGTCTGAGGTCAAATCTGGATTTTTAGTTATTGCCTTTTTAAGAAAATGCCCTTTTTGCTTGGTCCCTCCCTTTTTTGTTGAATTGTATTACTGATTTTTAGATTCTACACACGAGAGAACTGTTGTCTAGTGTCCAGTGCATGTGCTCTGATCCTTTAGGCATGTAGAAATTTGCTAATCTGTCTCTGGCTTATTTAACCTTTCTATAAGGCTATATATATATGGTGCAGAAAGACACCATGGCATGAGAAATTAAATTCACCTGTGGACTGCAGAACCTATTATGCCATTCACTAGTGTGACATGAAAAAGATTGCTTCAAACCTACCATTGTTACCTGACTGCTGTCATGTCAAACCCAACCCCTATATGTAAGCTTTGGCATACACAAGCTAGTGTGTGTGGTATTTAAAACTGAGACATGTAGAACATTATAATTACCATGTCCCTACAGTGAAAAGACCCCAAAAGCTATTTTCAGTGTGGCAGACATAGCTCTTCTATGTAGAAAACCAGAGTGCAGTTTAAAATACTAATACTGCTAACTCAGGACCCACACCAGCTAGAAAAATAATTAAAGTAGTGTTTTAATAGTTAATAAAAATCCAATTTAATGGAGAATAGTTATTTTTAATAAATATTAAGAAAAGATAACCTTTAGAACGTTACTGTTAGACCTGGCTCTTCCAGCGGGTTTATCCCCAGACTTTTTGCTTTTTGGCCTCCTATTTTGGACCCTGTTTTTGTTGGTTTTATGACTCTGGGCTCTTTACCACTGCTGATCAGTGCTAAAAAGCATATGCTCTCCCTGTAAATTGTGTTTATGGATTGGTGATTGCATGATTGGCATTTTTGGCATGATTGGCATTTTTGATTTACTGGTAAGTCTCTAGTACAGTGCACTGTGTGTGCCCAGGGCCTGTAAGTCAAATGCTGCTAGGGGGCCTGCAGCACTGATTGTGCCACCCACACAAGCAGCCTTTCAAAGGTGTCTCAGACCTGCCACTACAGTGTCTGGGTGCAGTCTCTACTGCCATGTCGACCTGGCAAGTGCACCCACTTGCCCTGCCCTAACCTTCCCTTTTCTTACATGTGAGTCACCCCTTATGAAGGCCCAAGGTAGCCACATGGGCAGGGTGCAGTGTATGTGAAAGGTAGGACATGTACTGAGGTGTGTGACATGTCCTGATAGTGAAATACATTGTATTTCGTTTTTCACTATTGAAAGGCTATCTGTCCCATGGGATAGAATGGATTTTATTTTATAAATATAAAAGCCCATTGGGACAAGATAGAAAGATTGAGTTTGGTATGCCTGAACTCAGAATATAAAAATGCATCTTTTAGTAAAGATGATTTTTATATTGTATGTTTGAAAATACCACTTTTAGAGAGTAGGTAGTTCCTTGCTTAGCCATCCTGTGTGCTTCTGCTGGTTTGTGGATTGACTGTCTGGCTTTGGAGTGACAGGTGCTGGGGATGTGCATTCTCTCAGACAGCCATCGTGGGGATGGGGGGGTTGATGTGTGTCCTGCCTTTCCTGAATGAGTCAGGGCTGGGCTGAATAGATCTGAGCTGCATTCAGAATAGGGGCAGGAGATTTCTTTCACACCTGTTTGGGCCTGTTCTGCCTTGGACAATGCTGTCTCCACCTCCTGCCAGGACGCTGCAGGACAGAACTGGTTTTGGCTGGGCAAAGAGCATCTCTGCCACCAGAGAACAAAGGAGTTTGTGCTATAAAAAGTAGGGCCTAGATTACTTCTAAAATTCAAGAGGAACCTTTACCAAGGAGAAGAGCTGGAGAAACTGAAGGAGAAGTACTGCCCCTTTGCTGTGTGCTGTCTAGGGTTGACCTTCAGTGGCTGTTTCTGCCAAGGAAAGGACAAGGACTTTGCTGTGTGCTGTGTCCCCTGCTTGAGGAAGATCTCCAAGGGCTTGTAGTAGAGCTTGCCTCCTGTTTTGAAGTCTCAGGGATACAAAGACTTCAGCCCCAGCTCTTCTGAACTTCCGTGCTGGGAGTTCTGACCTGTCAAGATGTGCCTGCTGCTGTTCTGGGCCTCTGGAGGTTGTTCCTGCTGTTGGTAGCTGGAAAAGTAACGCAACGATGAGAAGCGTGACGCATCCACAACTGTTTCCGATGCATCGCCGAAGAAACCAACGCAGCGCCTGCCCCCGGCAGGAGGAATCACTGCACGCCGCATCGAGTGCACCGATCTACGGAGTCCAAGATCACCGCACCGATTCCGACGCAGGCCCTGCTGTTCGGCTGCAAGAACCAACGCATCATGGGACTGCGGCTGGAGAAACCAACGCAGCGCCGTTGTTGGTGCTGCATCAAGAACCGATGCATCCCCGATCCTCACGCATCACACCGGGGCGCAGTAAGAAACCGACGCATCACCTCCCCGCACAGTAAGAAACCGACGCATCACCTCTCCTTCAGTAAGGAACAGACGCATCACCTCCCCTGGGTGAGAGTAAGAAACCGACACATCGCCTCCCCTGGAGTAAGGAACTGACGCATCACCTTCTCTGCGCATAAGGAACCAGCGCATCACCTTCCCTGCAGCTGTTTTTGTTTATGACTTTGACGCATCCAAGGTACTTTGTGTTGAAAGTGTCACATCTATAGTTTGCTATGGACAGACCTGTTTCTACCTTATAAAAGTCATATTTTGATTACTGTATTGTGGATTTTTGTCATTTTGGTCTTGTTTGGTTTAGATAAAGATTACTTATTTTTCTAAATGGATATGGTGTCCATTTGTAGTGTTTTCACTGTGTTACTGAATGTGTGCACAAATGCTTTACACACTGCCTCTGAAGATAAGCCTTTCTGCTGTGCCAAGCGACCAAGGGTGTGAGCAGGGGTTATTTTAGAAGTGTATCCCCCTTACCTTGACTGGGAAGAAGGGTCCCTACTTGGACGGTGCAAACCATTGCCAACTAGAAGACCCCCATTTCTAACAATTACTCTTTACCTGCCTGAATTTTCAGGAGGCCAATTTGCATTTGCTCTCCAGCTACTCCCAGCCTTGTTCCGCCTTGAATGCGGTTTGACTAAGGTGTAAAATGTCTCCCAAGAGCACACAACCTGAATGGGTAGAGATGATTTCTCAGAGCTCAGGAGAATATGCAGGATGAGGGCTGTCCCCTCCTGTTGACACCCCAGTATCAAATAATGTATGACAGGTCTGTCTAAAGCACATGTAAAAGTTCTGCGTCCTTCAAAGGGAGAAATCAAGATGCCAGGACAATTCTTGTGTATCGACTGTCTGGTTGCTGGAGGGCACTTCTTTTGTGCTACCATAGGTCTTTCTCTGAGTTTGTTATAGGTACAGTGATGCATCAAACAGGATTTTAGTGTTAGACATCGGAGGTTACTAAGAGTACCATAGTAGACACCCCTCACAGGCCGCCAGCCTTAGAGCCCAAGCTCGATGTGGATGAAGAACTTCAACATTTTTCATTTGCCTTGACACATTGGATTTTGGCCTTGTTTGCAGTAAAGCAAACAAGAATTACTGCGACAGTAGGTAGGTCAGGGACTGAAAGCCGTTACTTCATTGGTCAGAAAGAAACTAGGAGTGTCTAAGCGTGCCTCCCCGACCCACCAACTGGAGAAACCTAAAAAGCTGAACTCTCACCCAGCCTTCCTCAGGACACTGCTGGACTTACGGAAGAATACCAAGCGGACCGAAATGGTTTCACTTGGCATCTATGACCTGTCAAAAGGACCTGAGGAGGTTGAACCCCCTTCCACTTGAAATCCAAGGATATAAAGATCTTCAAGGATCATAGGACTGATCCCCTTGGTGGCTCTATGAACATCAAAAAGCTCAAGAGGACATTCCTGTGAAGAATCCCAGCTGACCAGTAGCAACTAGACCTGGACTCGGGTTTGCTGTTGCATGACATCCTAAGAGTTTCTAAGTGCTCCCCCTGAGATCCTGAGGACATGGGAAGTGTACTCCTGTGGTTGTTCAAGCACTAAATAAATTTTGGGAACTTTTTCAAAACATTTGCTCTAGAGCCTTAAGGGGACCAACAGCAAAAAGTATTTGACAGGCAGCGTACAGCGTCTGATTAAATGTCAGGTTTGTACTGCATAGAGAAGAGCTTTTACTCAAAAAATAACAAAGCCCCGTTTCAGATTGGGACTTAGAAACTTTTCCAAACTTCCCTAATTCCAGGCCCTAGCAGGGCCAATCTACTTGGTTTCTTTGACCAGTGCGCCATTGCGGGAGGCCTCAAATCGTGCTGAGGTCCCTTTCTACCACGATCATTGGCTAGCATTGGTACTTTGTGCTTTTGGCACTATTTCCACCTAAATAGTTAAAAAATCATGTCTCCAGTTTCCCGTATTGGATTTTCGGCATTTTGGTGTCCTTTTTCTGATTACATTTTTCCCATTTTTAAAAAACTGGACTGGGATTTTTATTGTGCTGTGTTTTCGACTTTTTAACTGTTCTGATACTTCTAAATGCTTTACACATTTTCTCTAAGTTACACCTGTCTGCTTTGTGCCACAGCTATCAGGGGCTGAGCTGAGGTTTACATTATTGAAACCTTTGACTGGACCGTAAGTACAAGATAGTGACTTTATTGCTTATGGTGGACACCAATCTACCCCAAACAATAAATCATTTTCTCACAGCCTTGGTCAGAGGAATGCAATTTTTTAGTGTCCGGATAAGATGACACTTTATAACCTCCATCAGACTATACTGATGAATTCATATTCATGGAGTTATAGTGATGTCTAGTTTTCTTTCAAAAATATAAAAGATGAGGGCCATCACAAATGAACTTAATAGTGTTTTCTAATGAAAAAATGCCCAGTTATCTTCTCCCAGTTTCACTACCAGTACAAATTACAAAATCATTTTTTTGTGTTATAATGTCTGATTGGGTTTGATTTTGGGAGCTAATTCTCCAACATTCAGTAGATGATTAATCTAAAACTTTGTAAATGTTGAAAAATGGGTTACTGGTTGGGGAGTATGAAACCCTACTGGAGCAGCAACTGCAATCTCTGCCAGGGTGAAATGCATGACCAAGATTTATAAAGCGCACAAAGGCCCATAGGCGTCTAGGCACTGTAGTATTGCAAATCACGCAGTGAACTGTGAGCAAACAGATAGTACTGTGCCTATTTATAGAGTAAACAGTCAGTATTTTAAGGCTTTCCTAAAAGGAAGATGCATTATCAGGGATGTAAGATAATGGGAAAAGGTGTTCCAGAGCCTAGCAGCTGTGACTGAGAAGGCTCTACCTCCCCATTTCTTCTTCCAGACTCTGGGAACCATTACCCAATTATGCTGCGCTGAGTGGAGATGTCCGGGGGCACATACCATTTAAACGTGGCTTTGATGTCAACTGGACTTACCACAGAGATAGCTTTATTTACCACACATAGGGGCATATGTACGAGGAGTTAACGTGCCGCAGCGTCAATTTTTTGATGCTACGGCAGCTTTTTTTTAATGCCTTATTTACAAGTTGCCACTAACCGCAGTTAGCAGCAGTTTTCCGGCATAAACATGCGTTTTTCGGATCGCCAGTTCTGTTAGCGGGACTTATTGAAAATGAGATGCAAGGTGGGCGTTCCCGTGTAAAAATTGCCGCTAACACCACTTCGCGATATTTACAATGATTTCTCGGTCCGGCGATACTTCCAAAAAACTGCCGCTAAGGCCAGTTAGCAGCTGGTTTTTAAGACCAGAAAAAAGCTGGTCTAAAAAATAGTGCAAACACACCCATACATGAGGGAGACTAACCCAGACCCAAATCTGCTTACCTAAGGATGCCATGGAGGTACTACTCTTGCAGCTTGGAGCCCCTTGAAGACCACAACTACCATCACCACCACCACCACCAGTACCACCACAGAGGCAGCACCAAAGAAGAGAGTGGGTCTACCACCACCGCATCACTCTGATAGATCTCCGGCCAGAGGAGTTGATAGCCCACTACAGGCTGAAACGCAAACATCCCTCCACAAACAAAGCTACTTGCAGTGCTGCACATGTTGGCCTCTGGTATCTTCCAACCAACCAGAGTGGTTGGAGTCTCACAGTCAGCCTTCTCCAGGTTCCTCCCAGATGTCTTGGATGCCATTATCAGCCTGACGCCACAGCACCTACACTTCCCAAACACTGCACAGGAACAACCTGACAACAAGCAGGGCTTCTATGACGTTGCTGGCTTTCCGCATGTGTTGGGGGCAATTGGCTGCACCCATGTTCTACTCGTGCCTCCTGCGGACACTGCGCATATATACAGGAACAGGACGCACACACACTCAATGACTGTCCAGGCAATTGTGGACCACCTGGGACTGTTCATCAATGCTGTTGCTAAGTTCCCTGGGAGTGTGCATGACTTCTACATCTTTCGCCAATCGATAATTAACCAGCGGTTTGAGAATGGCACATATGGAAATGGACTGCTCGTTGGTAAATACAAACTGAACACACCACACACCTCAAGTACACAAGCATGTAGCTCAAATATGTGAGAATTCACATGTAGCCAATGTATTACGACATACCTTGAAACAGGTCAAAAGAATATACACAAGCTCACAATGCAAAATAATCCAGACATGTAAGACAGCCCAACAAGGGAGTAGCCAAGAAAATCTCACACAAACCAATATGGCACCCTTTGAATATAGAAGTTGCAGAACTCCTCAGACCAATATTAAAATAAGCAATGCAGTACATTACACAGAACATATGCTTCTGCTGTGCTACATACATCTTGAACTCAACACATGTACCATATGTACAACAAAATGACAGATCACCCTCCTCTCACTTGTGATAGTGCACAAATTACTGTCATGCAAAAACACAGTCAGCCATGCTCCATGCAGTGGGTGTACCTGCTTCATGGGTCTGCAAGTAGTGATGCATGAAGGGAGCACCAAATGCACACAAATAATCTACAAAGTTGTTTAAACATCAGTCTGTGTTGCCGCAGAATGGAGCATGCATAGGAAGAGCATACACACTATCCAAATCACATTCTCACCACATGTTGTGCATCCACATGACTCCCTGGTGAGTTGTAGCGATATGATGCACAAAATCTGAAATCATAATGTGTGTCGATTGGGAACATACACACATGGCAAAATTGATGTGTATCACCACAATATGCATACATGTAGAGTCACAGTCAATTCATGCACAAGTGCATCAATGCATATGTATGTTGTCTTCACATGTTCCAGAAAGTCAAGTGCACCAGGTAGCAGTGCCACTGTCACTTAGACCATGACCCACCTTGGGGGAAAGCTGGATGTAAATAGCCCACAATTAGTTCAACGTTTAGCATACAAGGATTATAACTCTCAGCTACCCTCAGTACAATCACTCCCAAGGAGCTACCTAGATGATGTTCCAACATAGTAAACACCAAAAAGTCAAGGTGGATGCTTAATCAGGCACATGTGCCAATGGTGCACCCTCTACAATATGTGCACAGGAGATGGTCTGTTTGTGCATCGGGCTGTAAAGAAAATATCACTAACTCTTATTAGTGACCCATACATCCTGACAGTCACAACATGGAGTTAATACACAGGACCTGAACAATAACAACACAGTGATGTGTAGGCTGTCAAGAATAGGAAAGATAATTTCAGTGATGCTGGCAAATTCTTGGAAACTCCATATGACAATCCAGAAAGCACAAAGTTGCACAATGCACACACACCTAAAAGCCACTCTGCAAACACAGCAGGCACAAATACCAATGTACACATATCTCTTTAATCTTTTTCAGGCGATCAAGGATATGCACTCTCGCCATGGCTTATGATGCCCATCAAAGTGACCCACACACAGGCCCAGGGAGACTACAACATTGCCCAGGGACGCACAAGGGCCATTGTTGAACAGACATTTGGAGTCCTCAAATCCAGGTTCCGGTGCCGAGACATATCAGGGGCAGACTCCTGTACAGTCCTGAACTTGTTTGCAAGATCATATTGGCATGTTGCATACTGCACAATATTTGTCTACGTACAAACACGCCATTGGATGAAGACCAGGAGGAGCAGGACAATCCAGTGGATAGCCAGGATGAAGAGGCAGATGCTAGACACACCACAGCTTCTGCTGCAGGAACAGCAAGGAGGACATTATTTTACATAATGACAACAAACAAAGATGCCATCACATGGTCTTATCTAAAAAAAGGCCACGTAATGTTACTCTGTGAAATAAAATATCACTACACAAAAGTCTTGTATGCATGGTTTATTCATTCAGAAGTTCATATATCTGTTAAGTGAAAGGTAACTGCAAATATGTTCCACACAGCTATCACATATAGCAGTGGACAGAAAATCAATCAAACAAAGTTTGGGGTTGTTGCAACGTATTGGGCATATGAGCAAATCAATGTGTATGGTCCCTCAGTGACAATCTATTTGTGTGTATTGTGTCATCCCGGGAGCACATACATGTCTGATACTATACAAGAGTGTAGTACAACTACCACTGTACGTCTGATGCGTCATTGTAGCTGTGCCCATCTAGCTAGAAACCATCATAATATGTACAATCAAACATCTCTGTGAAACCAATGGCACAGGAATAAAGGTGAGTGACAACAGTATCAAATACATTGCAGATCTGTACTGCATCCACTTCTGGGTGTGGAGGATGAAGGTACAGATGATAGCACAGATACAATAACTTGTGTGTCAACACAGTTCTGGGAATGCCCCAAACACCAGGAACACAGTGAAACAACAAATTAATTTGAGAATCACTCCAAAGCTGACACATGTGCCATTGCAATGATCAATAGTCACATGACATGCATCATTCTACAACACAGCAATGATCTGTCAATGCCATTGTCACATAAGCTCAAAAAATGACATAAATACCAGACATGAGACAAATTGCTAGACAGCAACACACAACAACGTGTATGTAGGTCGATGCACCTGCTAAGGCAATGTAAATGTTTTGTCTATGTCACATGGCCCACAACAACTCATGGCATTGAAGGTGTAGAATGGGCTACATCCTCTTCCAAGAACTCTAGTTGTATGTTCACACACCCAAAACAGAGAACTTACATGGAACTACTGGGAATACAATCAGTACAGCAATAACATCACAACAACATGCAACATATGACAACAGGAATTGACATTGTTTGGGCTCTTACGGTCATGAAATGATTCATCATAGCCTCCAGAAGCTGCACCACCTAGATCTGGATTATGACTGCACGTTCACACATGTCATTTGTATGATGTGTGTACGTTTGCACTTCAGCACAACTACAACAATCTAAATCACAACACATCTGCAGGCACAGTTCAACACAAAGACAAGCATGCTTTTAAGAAGAAATGTTAATGTCACACAATGTTGCATCTCTCAAACAATGTACACATTCTCATCTTGAAATGATGTTGTGCAAGCTGCCCAGCCATCATGTATGATGCATATAACAGTACAGTGTGGACACCAAGACACTCCACCACCGTCAGGAGTATGCCTGACATAAATATCTATCCCAATATCATCCTGGGAAATCCAACGTACAACAAAGTACTCCCTAACATGTGTAGATGATAGGCTGCACCACATGTTTGCCTCATGAATGGCAACATTGTCAAGCAGATAACATGTCCAATATCGTTCATGGAAAACTGTTAGGTACAAGCAGTATTTTTGCGTATATTGTGCAGATACAACCCCTGTCCCTCCTCTGCCTCACACCCAACCATTTCCACCAACTCAATACCACAGCAGGCATCAATACACAACACTCTCTGGTCAGGGACTTGCTCTCTCTCCCAGCAGCTCCGCTGTTGTGCCGTTTTACCCTTGTGACTTTGGCTGTCTTTTGTAAGTAGTTTAGTTGTAATTGTATTTACCGTGCTGTTATCTGTGCCTGTGCCCTTGTTTTTCTGTGCCTGTTCTCTTGTCGGCCTTTCCAGCTGCTGCTCCTCCACAGCCCCTCCCTCTGCCGTCCCCGCTCCCACCTCCCAACTGAGCTTCCCTCCCCCTTCACTATTTAATGACGGGCACTGTGCGGCCGCGCCGCTGGCACACCAAAGGCAAGCCCGTACGCACCCAGCACCAGGGACCCTTGATCTCCGAGCATCCACCGCTACGACTCAGCTGCCCTCCGAGCACTCAACCCGGAAGAAACAACAACTGTGAGCTGTCCACGACGAACACCACCCATGGCCAGTTCTCCTGCCGTCACTGCTGCCAGACCTTCACCACCCTCCGCACACCCACGGACACCACCCCCACGTTGGACGCCAACACGAGCGAAGCCTTGAAATGCATCCTCCTAAACATGCACTACCTGCACAAACATGCCGTAGAGATCTGGGACCTCCTCGATAACTTCTCGCCAGACGTCGCCTTCTTCACAGAAACCTGGATCAACGCCGCCTCCGTCCCCAACATCGCCACTGCCATTCCTGACAGATACAAGATCCAGAGGAAGGACTGCCGAAACCGCCCAGGAGGAGGACTTGTCATCGCACACAGGAGCTCCCTCCGACTGACCACCTCCACTACGAGCGACTCCCGTCCAGCACCGAGCACCTCCCCTTCCAGATACAGACCGGCCCAGATCCTCACTACGCAGCACGCTCGCCTACAGATGCCCCAGAACCCGAACTGCATTCGCCACTACCATCGCTGACCTTGTCGCACCCCACGCCATCGCCTCCACCGACTACATACACATCGGAGAGCTCAACTTCCACCTCGACAGCCTCAACGACCCCAACTCCTCCGCCCTCCTGGACAACCTTGCAAACCTCGGACTGAAACAGCTCATCACCACCCCCACCCACAAGGCAGGACACACCCTCAAACCCATCTTCACAGGAGGTAACAACATCCACTTCAGCCATACCAAGCAACCCCTCTGGATGGACCACCACTGCATACACTTCCACGTCAACAAACCCACTGCCCCCAAACCTACTCCCCACCCACCGCGAAGGAACTGGAGCAAAGTCACTGAGGAGCACCTCAACTCCACCCTCTCCGTGATGCCCCCTCCATTTCGACTGACATCAACCTCGCTGCCAAAGAACTACATGGATGGATCTCCAACTGCGCAGACAAACTCTCCCCTCCGCAACCCCAACAGTTTACACCACAGGAAGGCCACCTGGTTCACCGCCGATCTCCAAGAATCCAGGTACACTTGAAGACATGTAGAGAAGATTTGGCGAAACAGCAAAACGCTGGAAGACCACACCACATACAAGAACGCCATGACAAAATACCACCATCTCATCAGATCAACCAGATGAACCTTCATCCAGATCAATATCTCTACCAACACCGGCAACTCGAAAGAACTCTTCAGCATCATCCAAGAATTCACAAAACCCCCCAGAGAGGCCACGGACATCACCCCTTCCCAGGACCGCTGCAACAAGCTCAGCTCCTACTTCCATCTGAAAATCAAGTCCCTCTATGACAACTTCAACGAACGAACCCCATAACCACCCCCCCAACAATGCCAACCAACCCACCATCTCCGCCTGGACCCCCACCAACACCGAAGACACTGAATCAGCCATGAAAGGCATCCACTCAGGAGCACCCACAGATCCCTGCCCTCCGCACATCTTCCACAGAGCCGCTGCTGCCGCCATCGCACCATAACTACGAAGCACCATCAACACCACCTTCGAAGCCGGCACCTTCCCCAACGACTGGAAACACGCAGAAGTCAAGCTCCTGCTCAAGAAGCCCTCGGCAGACCCTTCGGACCTCATGAACTACCAACCCATCTCCCTCCTTCCGTTCGCGGCCAAAGTCACCGAGAAGACTGTCAACGGCCAACTTACAAAATTCATTGAAGAGAACTCCATCCTCGACCCCTCCCAATCCAGATTCAGCAGCAACCATAGCACCAAGACCACCCTACTAGCTGCCACAGATGACATCTGCACCCTCCTCGACCAAGGCCACACCACGGCCCTGATCCTACTCGACCTCTCCACAGCCTTCGATATTGTCTCCCACCGCACTCGCCGCCAGACTTTACAACCCCGGCAAACAGGAAACCACCCTTGAATGGCTCCGCTCCTTCCTCACTGGCAGGACCCAAAGAATCAGACTGCCACCCTTTCTCTCAAAACCCACAGAGATCAACAACGGAGTGCCCCAAAGATCATCACTCAGCCCAACGCTCTTCAACATCTCCATGGCCCCCCTCGCGGCCATCGTCAGACAGCACGGGCTCAACATAGTCTCCTACGCCGATGACACCCAGCTCATCCTCTCCCTCAACAAAGACCCTGTCACCACCAGACTCAGCTTTCAGGAAGGTATGAAGGACGTTGCATCCTGGATGTGCAGCAGCTGCCTGAAGCTCAACTCGGAGAAGACAGAGTTCCTTGTTCTTGGACCCTCCCCCACCACCTGGGACAGCACCTGGTGGCCCACCGCCCTCGGCAGCCCACCCACCCCCACGGATCACACCCGGAACCTTGGCATCGAACTCGACTCCTCCCTCTCCATGACCCGACAGGTCAACGCCATCGCCTCCACCTGCTGCAACACCCTCCGCATCCTTCGCAAGACCTTCAAATGGATCCCCCTGAATCAAGAAAAACCGTCACCCACGCACTCATAACCAGCAGACTAGACTATGGAAACACCCTCTACGCTGGAATCAACATGTCTCTACTCCGCAAACTACAGACCATAGAGAACACCCCAGCCAGACTCGTCCTTGGCATCCCTCGACAAGAGCACATCACCCAACACCTGCTGTCACAACTTGCTCCCTGCATTCCCGTGTCCACCACCAGGGGGCTGAATTGTGGGACTCTCCAGTGTCATAATAAGCTACTGGACCCTCCCCTTCATGCATATTCTAACTTCCAGCCATTTGGACACTATTGGGGAATTGACATCCATTCCCAATCCATGCCAGGTTTTGTGAAAGCCAGCCTGCTCATGCTTGAAGCCAGCCTGATCATGTTTGACACTCCATTACCCAGAATTCCCTGCTCACTGCTTCGACTCCACGCCTGCAGGCCAAAGATGGGTGGAGGAATTCAGCTCACCTGTGGCAGGCTGCTGCTAGCCTGCTCACACCTGATGCATGTAATTACTGTGAGCTCTTTTAAGCCCCAGCTCCCTTCAGTCCAGTGTTGGTCATTGTAGCTGTTTACCGGTGAGACCGATCCTTGTTTCCAGTGCTCCCTGAGCTTTTGCTATCCTTGTTTCCAGTGACTCCTGAGCCTTAGTATTCCTTGTTCCTGAGCTGCAGCAGTTTTCCTTGTTCCTGGATTGGCACTGCCTGCAGTGCTACCTTGACTCCTGAGCCTTAGTAACCCTTGTTCCTGAGCTGCAGCAAATTTCCCTTGTCCCTGAATTAGCATTGCCTGCAGTGCTACCTTGACTCATGGCCTTTAGCTCACTTCTAGTTCCTGCTCCTGAGCCTTAGTATTCCTTGTTCCTGAGCTACAGCTGGTCCCCTTGTTCCTGAACTAGCACTGCCTGAGGTGCTACCTTGGCTTTTGAGCTTTTGCTAAATTCTTGTCTTGCTTAAGCACTGCCTTCTAAGCTACTTTGTTTTCTTGATTCCTGAACCTTCACTATTCTAGTATACCCTTGTAGCCTCACCTTCTGTATACCCTTTTCCAGTCCCTGCCTTTCTTCCCATTTCCTTGGTTCCAGTTCCTAGTTTGCTGTCTTTCTATTCTGCCGTCTTGCTTCTGTTACCTTGTATGTTTGTTACCTGCTTTCTGCCAAGTGTGCCCTGTGATTTCCTTCCTTTCCTGTTAAGCACTCCTCCTTGCTAGCTCCTTGTCTATTGTGCTTGTGTTTAGTTCTACCCCTTTGCTGTTACTGCCTTGTGTGTTCCTGTTTGATCGCCAGGATCCGTGGGCACAGCTGACTACCTAGGTGGTGTTTCTTGTTCACTGTGAGTATTGTCTTTGAGTTACTGTTATAACATCACCATAGGTATAAGCTCCACAGACCCTGCCTTTGCATACATATCCTATATGTGGGTATTTTCAGTCAGTATCTGTAACAGCAATTGTGGGTGAGGAACTTACTGAGCTTCAGTCTTACTGTGTGGAGCTCCTGAGTGCTTTACCCCACATTCCCTTTATTGTTAATGTTGTATTATATATATGTCTTGCACATCCGTCCTGGGTGTAGTTAGTCTGAATGCTAAATTGCCTTGTGAGTGCCCTTCCTTTCTGAGTCTTAGCCATCTTGTTCCTTTGTACAGGCTTCCCCTTTGGGTCCCTTTTCTCCTCTGACTTCCTGTGTGATCCTGGGCAGCGCTGTACTCCTCTCTCTGTGTACGTTTTCTACCCCGTTCCCAGGCCTTGCCCAAGTCCCTGACTGTGTTCCTGACATAGTCTCGGACAGTCCCTGACACCTGCAAGACCTGCACTGGCTCCCCGTCGAGAAGAGAATAACCTTCAAGATACTTACCCATGCCTACAAATGCCTCCACAACACAGGACCCCAATACCTCAACAAGAGAATCTCCTTCCTCGTGCCCCAGAGAAACCTCCGATCCACTTACATCGCCCTCGCTGAAACCCTGCGCATCCGCAGAGCCAAAACGGGCGGAAGGGCCTTCTCCTACATCGTGGCCAAGACCTGAAACGAGCTCCCGGTCGACATTAGACGTACCCCCTCCCTGAACATCTTCAGGAAGACACTCAAAACCTGGCTCTTTGACTAAACGGAGCTGCTTACCCCCCCAGCGCCTTGAGACCTCCACGGGTAAGTAGCGCGCTTACAATTCCCTGATTGATTGATTGATTGATTCTCTCTGACTCACCCAGCATATTCCTTGGTAAGAGAGATAAAACAATTCAGGGTACCATATGGTATGCAAACTATGCATTTAAAGATACTGTTACAGGGGATGCAAATGGACACTCTAATTTGCTTAATCACATGTCCCCTATATCAGAAGTCTTGTAGAGTAGATGGGACTCATCCTCGACAGTGACAGACAGAGCAACCTACTCTTGTTTAATGACGTTCAGAGGACATTCAAAGAGATTGGATGTCTACCCTGTTACTTCTGTGTCCTTATGGTGTGTATCCAGCAATGCACACTAACATTTGTACATAACCAATAACACCTTCAATGATCAACACAACAAGTTGCACCATGCATACTTCTCATGTCAGTGATGCTAAAACAATAAAATGACAAACCTTGCCATCAGGTAATGTTCATTGCTCACACAAGAATGGCAAGAAAATGGGCCAGTAAACAACAAGGGGGACAATGAGGGCTTGATAAAGGTCCACCGTACTTGCCCTGGGTAGAACTAGAAGACAAAAGAGGTACGGTGTTCCTGGGTGGCAAGTTGGCCACCTGGTTTGTACTCAGAGTGGTGGGGAGGTGGGGAATACCTCCTTTTGGAACTAGGACCCTCACACACCCAGCAAGCTAGGTGTCATGCTTCATCATATGGGTCTGCTCCTCGTCGAGCCGGCGCTGCAATGCTCGACGGGCACCCATAAAGGGGCTCTTTATCGGAGATCTTTTGTTCCTTGCCGTATAGGTGCCGTGGGTGTGAGGGGCCTGGTAAGATGTAGATGTGGTGTGTGGGTTAAAACAGGTAAGGGAATCCTCTATGATTATTTTTATTCTGGAGAGGTCACAACCTGATTAAAAAGTAAAAATAAGGAGGGCGACTATTTTGTTTTAATCTGACAAAAATTACGCTCTACCCCTTAGTGGTCAACATGTTCCTCGCCTATAAAATGTCTCTAATAGATCAGTTGGCGATTCCTCAGGACCTAGTGACTAAATGAAAACTATCCACAGTGTGTGGTGTGGTTCTACATACCACTTCTTCTCTCGGTAGGACGTTGCCCCGGAGAAAAGCAGCCAACCTAGAGTACAAACAAAAAGGATCAAAAAACCAAATGGAAATATTGGTACATGGTCCTATTGATTCAAGTGGCTGTGTTTCACCGTACACAACCTCTTTGAATCTATACAAGTGATAAAAACAACGTGATTTCATGCATATCACATTCTACATGTGCCTTCATTTGTATTTAGAATATAAAACCTCTGTGTAACCAGTTAGAGTAATTGAACAACATGGTGAGTGAGTATCAGCTCACCTCTTAAGGATTCAAGTGCTGCTTCATCAGACCGCAGCGGAGTATATGGACACTCAACGTAGTGTCGCTGTTTATTAAAAGGAAAAAACAAACAACAAAATATGTTGGGTGTGGGCTTGTAGGCACAACGTTTAGTTGCTAAGGCCATGACTCTAGAGCATTAAAAGTGAAAGTGGGCATGGTTCAGGTTAAAGTAAGCCCATAGTCGTGAAATTGGTATAATTGACAAGGTTATTCAACAGACTCAAAAGTGCCCCAGACCTGCCTGCGTAGCTGCTGGCGCCTTCACCATGCGCTCCGACATTATGCCAATCGTGCGGTGTGTTAAGAGCGCCTACCGCGCCCAAGCTATGTCTTAGTGAAGAGCTCTACAGAACATCAGAGTCAGCGTACCCTTCCCAAAGACCAGCGGTAACTTGTCAGCAATTCCCAGCACCTCTTACCTCTCTTAAAAGCTTGTGACCAGGCATAGTCTCAACGTGTAATCCATACTCACCTGCTCCCGCTCAGAGCAGTCCGGCTCACCTACCCGCTCCGCTGCATCAGGAAGTAAAAGACAGGTTGTCGGTTCCTGTCTTAAATACCCTCTCCTGGTGCCATTAAGCATGGTAAATCAGCTGCACCTGGTGTGTGGTGTGATGGTGTCGGCATGACATCATCTACAGTGTAACCATGGAGGCCATCTTTGAATGTGGTGAAGGTCTATAGTTCTGGCTATTACCTTGATGTGGACGCGCATCAAGGGCTTCAAATTTGGCATTGAGTGGCGAGGTTTTATCAACAATGTGAACAAGAATTTATACAGTGCAAAAGTGCTCACGTCACTGCGCCAAATTTGTGCATAAGTTGCTGGCGACTGCCGATTGGGTGATTCGTATGTCGGCCATCTTAGAGTGTAGTATTGTACTCTATTGTTAGTTGTTAGATATATCGTCCTAACATAGCCTAATCTCCATATCTGACTAGCCTGATGTCGTTATCATGTGGCAGAGATGTATAAAGAGGTGAGAGACTAGCGTGGAGTCTTAAGCTGATATATTCATTCGTTAAAGTTGCGGATAATGGTTGTATATATCAGATTAATTAATGGTGCTCAGGGTATGGCATCGTTCAGGCCGTCATTTGCTAAGTCAAGACGGAACACCCACCTTTGTTCAATCCTGTACAAAGCAGTCTGTATTATTTGTTGGTGGGATTCTAGGATGACCCAGCGTAGACTCTCTGGGGGGTGTCCGAGTTCAGAGAAGTGGGTGTATAGTTTGGTGGTAGTTTTATGGCAACAAATATTGCTCTTATGCTCAGTGATTCTGACCTTTACGGGCCTCATGGTCATGCCAACATACCTCTTGTCACAAGGGCAGGTCAGCATGTACACACAACGTGGGGTGTTACAGTTAGTGTGTTTGATTAGCGTCCATGTAAATGTGTCTGATAGAACCAATTGTTTGGTGTGTCTGGTCTGTGGGCACATGATACAAGAGCCACAGGGATAGTGTCCTGTCATGGGTGGGAGATCCCACAGTTGCCTCTGGTTAGGGATGTTGCTCTTCTTGGGTCTAGTGTGCACCAACATATCTTTCAAATTGTTGGTACGTTTAAACGCAAACCTTGGTTTGGGTATTGACAGAGCACCCGTGTTCAGAATTGCCCAGTGTTTGTTCACTGCCTTCTTTATTAGATTGGATCTAGGTGTGTACGTGGTCACACAGGTCAAAATGTCAGTGGGTTCTTTCTCATGTACCTCTAGGAGGCTTTCACGATTATTATTTCTTGCTCGTTTCATGCAAGAGTGAACCTGTTTCTTAGGGTATTGTCTCTTCAGCAGATTGTCAGCCAGTATCTCTGCTTCAATTTTGTAGTCCTCTGTAGAACTACAATTTCTTCTAATTCTTAGAAATTGGCTGAAGGGAAGGTTATTTCCCAGTGTAGCAGGATGATAGCTGCTGTACAGTAGCAGGCTGTTTCTGTCGGTAGGCTTTTTGTATAGGGATGTCGTTATTCTACCCTCTTGTAATCTGATGGTGAGATCTAGGAAGGCAATGTTCGTGGCAGATATAGTGTGGGTGAATTTCAAGTGCTGGTTTTTTGTGTTAATTCACTCGCAAAATTCAGCGCATCTCTGTATGTCACCCTGCCAAAAGATGAGGATGTCATCTATGTACCTCTTCCACAGTCTCAGGTTAGCTCCGAAGGGGTTACTCGCATGTTGGATGGTCTCTTGTTCAAACGCCGCCATATACAAACATGCCACACTGGGGGCAAAGGTACTCCCCATCGAAGTACCCTGAGACTGATGGAAGAGTTGGCTGTCAAACTCCAAAAAGTTTTCTGTTAAGGCCAGGGTAGCACATTGCATGATGAACGAAATGGGTGTTGCTGCTGTCCATTCACTCCCACTTAGTGCAGATTCTATTACTGCCAATGTCTCTCTCTGTGGGATATTGGTATACCGTTGTTCCACATCCAAGGTGACCAGGAGGTCAATATCGCCTGTGTTTTCTATTTCACCTATAACACAGAGGATATCTGTTGTGTCCCTGATGTATGATGGTGTCTGTTTGACCAAAGGTTGTAGGTAATGGTCGCAGAATTTTGAGAGCGGCTCTAAGAGTGAGCCAATTCCTGAAACTATAGGTCTGCCCGGAACAGGGGTGGTCCCCTTATGTATTTTCGGCAGAGTGTAAAAATAGGGTGTTTTGGGATGTTTGGTAATCAAGAAATCAGCTTCTTTACCACTGATCCACCCATTACTCTCTGCCTCATAGACCATGGTGGTTATCTCGGTCGTTAATCGAGTCGTGGGGTTTGTTGTTATCGGAGTATAGAATTTACTATTCCGTAGTTGGCGTTGGCACTCGGTGTTGTAATCCGAAGTGGATTGTATGACCGTGGCGCCCCCTTTGTCAGCTTGCTTTATTGTAATGCTTTTGTCCTCAGTCAATGATCTAATCGCTGCATGTTCTTGATTAGAGAGATTATGGAAAGGAACTCTGGTATCCTGGTTCTTCAGTTCTTTTAAGACAGCTTTCTCAAAGGTCACTACCTCCACAGGTACCATGCCAATGGTAGGTGTGAAGGTCGAGGATTGCGAAGGCCTGAATCCAGTTTGGCTGGTTCCTCAGTACCATCGAAGTGGGCTTTAAGGCGTATTTTTCTAAACAGGTTCTGGATTTCGCATTGTTCCCGAAAACTGTCCTCTTTGGGGGTGGGGACATGGCAAGGCCTTTCTCAAGTACTGTTTGTTCTGTAGGTGTCAGTTGTCTATGTGACAAATTAACCACTAGACTCTCCTGCCCTGTGTTTTGCTCCTGGTTTCCATCATATTCGGTTCCTGGTCCTGCCACTGGACTTGTTTTTGTCCTCCTCTTTGCGCCCTCTTCCTCTGCCCCAGCCTCTGCCTAAAAAAGGTGGATTGCTGGCAGGGAAGTATTGCGGTTGGCCCTGGGGATACATCGGGAAAGGCCAAAAAGGAGGCTGCGGCCCTTGAAAATTCTGTACAGGTTAGTGGGGGTTTTGTGGATAATTCTTTCTCCTCTGATTCGAACCCTTCCAGCTCCCATTGCTGGAGTCACTGCTAGCCGAGTCTCTTCTGTCGGATTCACTATTTTCATCAGAAGAGTAGCTAGTTTTGCTGTTGGTATAGTCTGCTTTCAGATAGGGGTATACTTTTTCTTTGTTAAATCTGCTTATATCCTTCTGAAGCTTGCTAACCTTCTGCTTCATCAGAAATTCCTTGTGCTCAGCAATCTCATGGTTGAGTTCTGTCAATTTGGTTTTAAATACAGTGCCATGTATGGTAGTCTTTATGGCCCCTTCAGCAACCTGTATTCTAATAAGGAGGGCATCAGCTATCCTCTTTGCTGAATTAATAATGAGGATAAGTAAGTCCCTGGCGCATTTCCATGCTACCAGGGACCATTCCTTTTAAAGACAGCGTCATCCAGGAAAAGTCTAGGGAAGTTCTTGACTATTAGGCCGTTTGGTGCAATATTGGCCCTCAAGTACTCCGTCATCATTGCACCGTGGAGCGTTATTTTCACTCAGTCTCTCTTCATATTGGTAAGGGAGGTCCAGTCCTCAGATGGTGATCCAGAGGCTGATGAACCTTCACCTCCCAGGATAGATGGTGTATTCCTGAGAATTTCTGCAGCCATTGCATCATCAAAGCTAAGTCCGGGATTGTCATCCATGATGACTGGTATGTCAGAGGATTTGGGGGAAGGCAAAATAGAAGGGGCGGGACTAAATAATAAGTCCCAGAAAATGGGCCAATGAAGGATATTATCCTTCTGGTAACCTGAAGAGTCCCATGAGAGATCCCGTGTAGTACTTAGTAAACAACAAGGGGGACAATGAGGGCTTGATAAAGGTCCACCGTACTTGCCCTGGGTAGAACTAGAAGACAAAAGAGGTACGGTGTTCCTGGGTGGCAAGTTGGCCACCTGGTTTGTACTCAGAGTGGTGGGGAGGTGGGGAATACCTCCTTTTGGAACTAGGACCCTCACACACCCAGCAAGCTAGGTGTCATGCTTCATCATATGGGTCTGCTCCTCATCGAGCCGGCGCTGCAATGCTCGATGGGCACCCATAAAGGGGCTCTTTATCGGAGATGTTTTGTTCCTTGCCGTATAGGTGCCGTGGGTGTGAGGGGCCTGGTAAGATGTTGATGTGGTGTGTGGGTTAAAACAGGTAAGGGAATCCTCTATGATTATTTTTATTCTGGAGAGGTCACAACCTGATTAAAAAGTAAAAATAAGGAGGGCGACTATTTTGTTTTAATCTGACAAAAATTACGCTCTACCCCTTAGTGGTCAACATGTTTATCGCCTATAAAATGTCTCTAATAGATCAGTTGGCGATTCCTCAGGACCTAGTGACTAAATGAAAACTATCCACAGTGTGTGGTGTGGTTCTACATACCACTTCTTCTCTCGGTAGGACGTTGCCCCGGAGAAAAGCAGCCAACCTAGAGTACAAACAAAAGGATCAAAAAACCAAATGGAAATATTGGTACATGGTCCTATTGATTCAAGTGGCTGTGTTTCACCGTACACAACCTCTTTGAATCTATACAAGTGATAAAAACAACGTGATTTCATACATATCACATTCTACATGTGCCTTCATTTGTATTTAGAATATAAAACCTCTGTGTAACCAGTTAGAGTAATTGAACAACATGGTGAGTGAGTATCAGCTCACCTCTTAAGGATTCAAGTGCTGCTTCATCAGACCGCAGCGGAGTATATGGACACTCAACGTAGTGTCGCTGTTTATTAAAAGGAAAAAACAAACAACAAAATATGTTGGGTGTGGGCTTGTAGGCACAACGTTTAGTTGCTAAGGCCATGACTCTAGAGCATTAAAAGTGAAAGTGGGCATGGTTCAGGTTAAAGTAAGCCCATAGTCGTGAAATTGGTATCATTGACAAGGTTATTCAACAGACTCAAAAGTGCCCCAGACCTGCCTGCGTAGCTGCTGGCGCCTTCACCATGCGCTCCGACATTATGCCAATCGTGCGGTGTGTTAAGAGCGCCTACAGCGCCCAAGCTATGTCTTAGTGCAGAGCTCTACAGAACATCAGAGTCAGCGTACCCTTCCCAAAGACCAGCGGTAACTTGTCAGCAATTCCCAGCACCTCTTACCTCTCTTAAAAGCTTGTGACCAGGCATAGTCTTAACGTGTAATCCATACTCACCTGCTCCCGCTCAGAGCAGTCCGGCTCACCTACCCGCTCCGCTGCATCAGGAAGGAAAAGACAGGTTGTCGGTTCCTGTCTTAAATACCCTCTCCTGGTGCCATTAAGCACCTGGTGTGTGGTGTGATGTGTCAGCATGACATCATCTACAGTGTAACCATGGAGGCCATCTTTGAATGTGGTGAAGGTCTACAGTTCTGGCTATTATCTTGATGTGGACGCGCATCAAGGGCTTCAAATTTGGCATTGAGTGGCACGGATTTATCAACAATGTGAACAAGAATTTATACAGTGCAAAAGTGCTCACGTCACTGCGCCAAATTTGTGCATAAGTTGCTGGCGACTACCGATTGGGTGATTCGTATGTCGGCCATCTTAGAGTGTAGTATTGTACTCTATTGTTAGTTGTTAGATATATCGTCCTAACATAGCCTAATCTCCATATCTGACTAGCCTGATGTCGTTATCATGTGGCAGAGATGTATAAAGAGGTGCGAGACTAGCGTGGAGTCTTAAGCTGATATATTCATTCGTTAAAGTTGCGGATAATGGTTGTATATATCAGATTAATTAATGGTGCTCCAGGGTATGGCATCGTTCAGGCCGTCATTTGCTAAGTCAAGACGGAACACCCACCTTTTTCCTTTTAATAAACAGCGACACTACGTTGAGTGTCCATATACTCCGCTGCGGTCTGATAAAGCAGCACTTGAATCCTTAAGAGGTGAGCTGATACTCACTCACCATGTTGTTCAATTACTCTAACTGGTTACACAGAGGTTTTATATTCTAAATACAAATGAAGGCACATGTAGAATGTGATATGCATGAAATCACGTTGTTTTTATCACTTGTATAGATTCAAAGAGGTTGTGTACGGTGAAACACAGCCACTTGAATCAATAGGACCATGTACCAATATTTCCATTTGGTTTTTGATCCTTTTTGTTTGTACTCTAGGTTGGCTGCTTTTCTCCGGGGCAACGTCCTACCGAGAGAAGAAGTGGTATGTAGAACCACACCACACACTGTGGATAGTTTTCATTTAGTCACTAGGTCCTGAGGAATCGCCAACTGAGCTATTAGAGACATTTTATAGGCGAGAAACATGTTGACCACTAAGGGGTAGAGCGTAATTTTTGTCAGATTAAAACAAAATAGTCGCCCTCCTTATTTTTATTTTTTAATCAGGTTGTGACCTCTCCAGAATAAAAATAATCATAGAGGATTCCCTTACCTGTTTTAACCCACACACCACATCTACATCTTACCAGGCCCCTCACACCCTCGGCACCTATACGGCAAGGAACAAAAGATCTCCGATAAAGAGCCCCTTTATGGGTGCCCGTCGAGCATTGCAGCGCCGGCTCGATGAGGAGCAGACCCATATGATGAAGCATGACACCTAGCTTGCTGGGTGTGTGAGGGTCCTAGTTCCAAAAGGAGGTATTCCCCACCTCCCCACCACTCTGAGTACAAACCAGGTGGCCAACTTGCCACCCAGGAACACTGTACCTCTTTTGTCTTCAAGAAAATGGGCCAACCATATCACGCACAATGCGGGTATTGTCATCCCTGTCAGTCTGCTGTAACGCAGCAGTATCTGTGTCTAGACACCAGGGTCTCATACAAAGGCACAGCATGATCTTCAGGCCATGTGGACAGTTTGTGCTCACAGGCATCGTTCCCTTTGCGTTTGCAAGGACTGTGACATGCAAAGTGCTGCCTTGCCATTCCAAAATAACAATAACATGTTCATATGTCAATCTGGTTCTTCAACATGCTCGAACATGGCTGAGTGGGGCATGTAGAGCTATGCATAATTTTGAACTTTATGCTCCATTATGCCATCTGTGACACACATTTCACTGTGCATTATCTGAGCTGTCCCTGTAAGATCTTGTATCCCATAGGGTACTAATATAATGTGTAGACACAACACCAAAAAATAACTCATGATGGTATCTGACCAGCCATAACATAATTTAGCATAACAGATAATATTAGCTCATTGCTGACATGCTGGACTTATCTTGTGATGTTGCTTGCACAAGAACATACTCACACCATGTAACGTCTTGGTTAGCAGTCTTCCGTAATGTTGACAATGGAGATGGTCATTGCACACCGACCATAGACCATGTCATGCATAGCACAGCATGAAATGCATAGACATATCTTGTGAAAATGAAGCCATTAGTGCCGTAGCACAGACTGGCACCAATGTCCCCCTCGGTGTCTCCAACTATTCATATACTCAATTGTGAATGTGCAGTTATAGCTGTGCATTGTATACTGCTTTGCAAATATCATGGACAAGTAGTGACTGCCTGTTGGACAAGTACATATGTGCAGCAAGACCATCGAACATGCACACACATCACAGCAATGTGTGGTGTAAGAGGCTCACATGTAGTGACACATAACACCAATGCCAACCCTAATGTGTGACACTGTGGCATGTCTCTACGTACACACATGACCAGACATCAAAGTGAGTAAATAGTGCCTCCTAATAGCTCAGGACCACTCATACCCGTACTGTACAGATACACTACACAAAAGTACAACACACAGATCACATCACAAATACATATTGTGCTTTTAGTCCAAACAAATCTCATGACATGGTACATATACTGATCAAGTATCAATAAGCGATAAAAAATCTTTGCAAATCCACGTTTGCAGTAATATTTGCCATATCCGGCATGGAAAATAATCGCAAAATACATGTATACACATGAAATCTTCCCGCTCAGGCCTTGGCATGTGTAGTTTCGTTGCAAAGCATGAAAACGGGCCGCAAACTGGCAGGATATTATGTCAGTCTGCATCCTGTCCCATGGAGGAGTACAGTACACTTTCACTTTCTATTTCAGCCACACTGTCAGTGTCTTTTGTGAGTTGTAGAAGTGTTGGAAGGTGTCTGGTGGTCTTGGTGGGTTTGAGAGTGTTCTGTGTGTAGTGTACTGTCCATACTGTTTTTGTTGAGTCCTGTGTCTCTGTCCCTACATGTTTTTTGTGACTGTATGATTGTTTTGTCGGGTGTACGCCTCTGGGGTATCTTTGTATATTTCTATAATTATTAGGGGTTCTTTGTAGGTTTTTTTTTGTTTGCCTGGGGTGAAGTTTGTATTAGGGGATGTTGGGTCAGGGTAGGGAGGGCAGGATTTCGGAGGGGGCCTTGGGGGCCTTCCTCTGGCTTGTCAAATTTTACCTGCCCCAGATGGTAGAGGCTGGGGGACGTTTCCTACAGGGATACAATGTTACAGTCAGAAAAGTGAAATGGGAGCACATCCGGAAGAAGATGCTCAACATGTTTGGTGTGGACAGGACTGTCCAGCAGTGGAAGCACCGGTGGCATGACTGTGTCTGCTGTGAGGGGGACCTATTGGATCACCTTGGACTCATTGTTGGCAGGCAATGTGGTAAGTACAGGACCAACATCATATCACATCAGAGGATGAATGCACAAGACACCAATTAGTTTGAGCACAAGATGCATGCACCCATCATGGAAATTGCCATTTAGCAAAATAACATGGCTGTCATGATTTACTGTGCCACCTCTACATGCTCTGATATTGGTGCACTTCACATAATAAACCGGCTGATAATCTCTGTGAGATACACAATGTGGGTCACCAACATGTCAAAGCTCGTGATACACCTGTGCGTAGTGGAAAAACAGATTTGACCTACAAACTTCACGTCTATGGAGATGTGAGAGCAAATTTGTCATTAATGAAGTAGTGATACAGGTCGTAGTATGTTACTTCACTCGGACCGTGCCAGGGATGTCCATTAGGCCACCAGGGTGTCATCAACATGTGTTGTGGATAAGACAGGCTCAGCAGATAGCAAAATGTATTTAACGTGGCACCACACCTGACTATTACAGTGAATGAAAGAGTATCATGGAACCAACAATGATGCATGTGAGTCTTCCAAAATGTGATGTCAATGACATTAATTGTATTTTCCACACTTTTTCCGCAGCTGGTAGACCCTTGATCACACAAGGAGATGTGGATGCACTCATGGACCCACACGCCACAGGTGAGTATGTCGCCCCTAGCTTTGGATTGTATGTGTTGACATATGAAAGCAATGCCACAGGCCCTGTATGTTAAGGACACAGTGTGGATGTGCATCACATGAACCTCACCTCTCGTGTGATGATGCTGCCTAAAGTCAAGAGTTATGCACATCAGCATCATGTGATGTTGGAGGACAGCATTGCCCTTCTGGACTTGATGTTGCACTGCCTCATATGATTCACAACACCCTATCTTTGTGCAAGCACAGAGTCCATGATGTGGGTGATGTCATAGCCATGTCAAAGAGCTGATCACGCAGCATCACAAACATCTATGTTCCCTAACATGATTATGCAAGTGTTCCAGATATGCAGAAGCCAATTTCAATTGTAGACTGTTGTATATGATGATAAGTTTGTTCCACTGAACATGTCACATCTGTTGTCGATCATCATTTGCAAAGTGATGTGGCATTCTGATATAAACTAGTGACAAAAACGCACATACATTCTCATTTCAAACTAACTAGAATGTACTACCATCACCATATGATGTTTACCCCCATGGCATCATCTGATCAAAAACTATGATCCTGTCTCCTTGACATGGTGTAATGTGTACAGGTCCGCTTGTGGACATGTTGCATGTCTACTGCTACAACAAGTTAATTATGTTCCCTTTGCATGGTATTATTTTCCTGGTGAATATGGTACATATTTAGCAACTGAATTAAGAGCCCATCAATACACACTTTGTACATCACTCCAGCCATTGTAGGTACATTCCAGAGTGTACACACTTAAGAAGATACATTTGAGTAATGATGTTGATGTATATGAACAGATCTGGAACACGTTGACACCCAGCACTGATGTGCATGTTGGTAATTGTCCTGTCTGATAGCAGTTCCAGTTGACATTGACAGTTAGTTTTTCAAGGAGCCTGTCACATACCGACAATGACAACGTGAGTCTGTGTTACAGAGGGCTGACTGACATGATGAAACATCAACAAGTTTGTCAGAAAAACTCTTCCAATGTAAAACAGATTGTTAGTACATGAATCTGTCACATCAAATACTTGTGTATTTGATGAAGAATCCTGTGAATCATTTCCATGCTGATGCAAGTAAGCTGGCCTTTGTAGCCAAAGAAAAGTTTGGTGTCACAACATAGTCTTGGATAGACTATCTCAGACTCAGTGCCGAAGCAGGCATGAGAAAATCAATGTAAGACAATCTTGACTCCTGCATCAGACATCCTTTCACACTGCATTTAGGTGTTGAGGGTTTGACGTTGTTATACTGCTAAGCCCAATCTTCATCACACAGAACCATTCACACAGGGGCACCTTCAAAATCGTGGAGTGTCTGATTTTCAGACTGTGTGTAAAATATGTCTATAATATGCTCTTTACTGTGACATGCTCAACAGTTCTGCCAATTCACATGTTACTAGTTGGTCATCTGAATGTGTCACACATGAAATACACAATAGTTCACTGATGGATCAGGTGCATGATGGTGATCCTTGCGTAACATTGACTAACATGTGTTCAAATCAGACAACATAGCACTGTTGGGCGAGGGTGCATTCCTTTGCACTAGCATAAATGTGTTCACACTGCCACTGTTTAAAAAGCAGTGCAGACAAATGTGTGGTTCACATGCAGCAGCTTTGCTGTCCCATTGGGTCATGCCACAGAAATGTGCAGAGCTGGTTAATACTTGTACACAAAGCTTCATGCAACATATGCCCTCTTTTCTTGCATGCATGTCAAATTATAGGCATTGTTCCACAAATTGGAAAGTACATGTTTACCTGATCTAATCTGATTGTGTAGCTGTGGTGACACCTCCAAGGGATCACTAATACGATGATTTTCCATTTCCTCACATGTACTACATGACTAACACTGCTGTGATTAGTCATCTGACTTTATTGCAGACTGTGCAGCCTACTGTCTTTGTGTAGTTAGAATGGCAGGGTCTACACTGGGCCTGTTATACTTCATACTTACTGCACTCCCCCTGTTGGCCTCGATTGTTGTTCTTTTGCACGGCCAAATTGCAAACAGAAATCCTACAACTGTTGTCACTGCACTCTGTGCCTACTTTGTCCAAGCACAAGAATAACCATGTTGTCATAAACATCTTATTCTGATTCCAGCTATGATGTGTTTATGATTTATCAGGTTATGTGTGTAGTTGCATGCTGTTTTTGATGATATTCACAGAACCTATGGCTCATTATTTATAGGTGTGGCAAATATGCATGATGCCATCATGTTCTTGGAGTCAGGAAACATGGCGTATAATTTTCTTTTTTCAGATAACATGTCCCTGGAGGAGCAGCGTCTGTTCCTCCAGCGGAAGGAACGTTACCAGCACATCAGGCATGTGGCTAAGGGGTTCAACGCAATGGCTAAGAGGTACCGCGAGTAAAGTGCTTCTGGCAGGTGGAAGTCCATCACAAACAGTACCAAGAATGCTGGGAAACAACATGCTACCCTGCCTGCCATCACATCAGAGCCAGCCCCAGCAAATACCTGGACCATCAGGAATTCATCGGGCCACACAAAAGAAAAGGTCAGCTGTCCCAGGTCCATCAGGAGCTGCTCCACGTGAGGCACCCACATCTTCAAGCCTAAGTCTACCCCCCTCACAGAGTGCACAACCAGGGACATCCTCCAGAGCTGCAGGTCACAGGGAAAGTTCTGTCCTCACAAAGAGGGAGAGGAGGCTCATGTTCAATTTGAATATTCATGTGACCCGACTTGAATGGGACAATGATGACATTAAGGGCCACCTCATGGACATAAAGGGGGCCCTGGGGCTCCCCTATTGATGGACAATGGTTGTTCAGTTTCCCACCCTGTCCAGTCCCACGTTTCCCCTCACCTATTTACCATCCTTTTCATAGACTTAGTAGTTAGTTAGTATTAAGTGTAGATTTAGTGTAGGGCTAGTACAGTGTTAGGTGTAGTTAGCTTTTTAAGTATTGGATATTCTCTTTTAGTGCATTTGGTTACGTTTTTTTTTCTTTGGGTGGGGGTTGATGTGTTTTTAGACTTGTTCATAAATAAAAATACAAAAAATATATAATTGTTTAGTATGTATGTTTAGTTAGTTGATGTATAGGTTAAGGTGTCTTTGTGCCGTCCCGGATGTGCCGTAAGGGGGAGGTGGGTTGATGTTTAATATATGTTTTAATGTGTATAGTCTTAGGTAAGCTAGTTAGTTTAGTATAGTTTAATATTGGTACAAGTTAGGTGAGTGTAGTTTAGGATTAGTAAGTATAATTGGTTTAGGTTTTTAAGAGTGTTCTTTGTAAGAATAAATTGCCAATGGTTGATGCTTTGTGCTCCCATTCATTTTTGCTGTGTGGACATATCCTGTTGGATTTGTAGTGGATTACGACAGATGCACCCCCCACAATCAATTAGAATGTCTACAAATGTAATTACAGCATCTTCAAGGGATAGGCTACCAACAATCCTCAGTTGAAATGTGTTTTAAACAAACTGATTGATGTTTAGGGTAACAAAGTTCAGTTAGGAAAAGAGTTTTTGATTGGTCTGAGAAATATTTATCCATATTTGTTTATTTTGCTAGGACATATTTACACAGGATGCACTGTGGGCATTGTGCTCTGCACAGCATTGGTTGAATGCTGTGGGTATGGTGTCAGGATACTTTGGGACATCTTTGATTACACCGGTCCCCACAACAGCTTCACTTTCCATGTGGGAGTGCAGGGGATGTATGCTTAGCATTCTTCACAAGTCATCCTGACGCCTCTTTACATGTTTCTACACAGCCTTGTGCATTGTGGCCAACACTGTAAACAAATTGGCAAGTGTTGGACGAGGGACGTAGTGATGTGCGTTACAGCAAACCTGTCCACGTATTTGAACCACTAACAATTTTTGAACTATGCTTTCCTACACCATTCCTCTTCTTTCTGCTCGATGGAATAATTTAGAATATGTGACATGTTGACGGAACTGTCTTTACATGTGTCATGCCATGACACACATCTTTTCAAGCATTGTCCTCCACATTGACTTATGGGTAGTACTTCTGGGTATATATTTATCACATATTTTATGTCGACACTTCATGTGGATTTACACTGACATGAGTATTGTTCCAAGTCATGATCAACATCATGGGCATGGAATAATTTTGTGTTTCTGAGACAGTGTTGTCTTACAGTTCAGAGCATTGTTTGAGTCACACATGTCAGGCCCTCACAATACCTATCATGGACACAGAGTAAGCATATTCCCTTTGCCAAATGTTCCTTATTAGTAGTAATGGCTACACTGAACATGCATTGTTGGCACATTTAACCATAAATGGTCACAGGCAACACACATCTTAGTGACTCAATTAATTATATTTACATGTGCAGTAACTGAGGTAGTAGACTGGCCCAGTTCTTTGGTCAACAACACCCCATTGTGTGAATGCCCAAAGGGGGGGGGGCAGACAGAGTCTGGGGGGGTGGAATATGTGTAGAGACATGTTGAGGAAGAGGCAGGCTGATTGCATTGTCATTGACAATGCAAACATTGGATATCCATATCAAAGTCCAAGGTGAGTGTAGCAGAGTCATTCAGGGGACAGTGGAAGCTGATGTTCTGGGGCATGATGGTAGGCACAGTTCCAAGCAGAAACAGTCCATTTGACAGAGATGAATGCTACCGCTGACTTCTTCGCAAGAGTGTTGATTCATCCACATCTTCCTCCTCTGATGTGTTATGTGCATCCAGTGTGCATGATGGAGGGTTGACTAGAGCACTGTGAGGCTGTGACACTTCAGGGGGGGGTGAGATGTGGATGTTGAAGGTGCAGCAGCATTCATCTGTGCCAAAGGTTGAGGCAGCACTGCAGTGATGAAAAGCAGCAGGGCTTACAAGACTCCAGCAACATCTCTGTGGTATGCAGCCATAACTGCCAAATGTGAGGCGTGCATCCACTCCATGTTCTCCATGATCATTCTCATTGGATGCAGCTCCTTGGTGACATCGCTGGAGCCACTTTGGCTGGACAGTTGTTCTTGTCTCTGAGTCAGTATTCCAGCGATGCCAGCCATGGAATGCTGGAGAGTATGGAGTGGACTTTGGGTGCCTGTGATGGACTCTAGGTGGTCCCTAATAGGACTGAGACACCCACGTACCCCATCCAGCTTGCCTGTCAAACCCCACCTGCACCTGACCAGCCATCTCCTGCTGGACCTCTATCGCACAATGTTGAAATGTTAGAAGTGGGTCCTCAAGGTCCTGGGAGACAGCTGTGGTGGTAGGTGCTTGATGCTGGGTGTTTTGTGCAGGGGGTGGAGCTTCCACAATGCTGCTGGATGTCCCTGGTTTCGGAGATGGGCTGCCAATGGAGTTGAGCAGCTCTTGGAGGGTGTCCTGGTCGATGGTTAAGATGTCTTCATCTTCATCATTGAAGAGTGGGACAGGCTGCTGTACAGGAGGTGATGTTTCTCCCTCTGCAATGTAAAGGGGAGATGCTGTCATATGTGTGTCTCAAGTATGATCATGCATTTAATCAGTTTGCATGCAGACTGCATGACAATGTCCAATCCAAACTTTTTAGAGGAGACTCCTATTACATTCAGGATAGTGAATCATTGTACAACATCACTGATGTGAATGTAGACTTGTAAATTTTTTATTAAAAGTTTTCAAATAGGCTAAATGAGTGTGGCCAAATTGTACACACATGCTGCACCAATTGTCTCCTCTGTTCAGTAGTAATAGTGGTGCAGGTTGTACCACATTGTTGTCAATGCAGATTGGCTCTGATTTATGTGTCTGTACACTGCATTGTGGTTGAGTCACCCCTACTCATTACACTTAAAACTTTTTTAAGATTGTCTAGTTTTGGAGGTGTAGATTGCATGGTACCAGACCTTTCTGTTGGCAATGCCACATGATTGTTATTGTGGCATGAGTAGGGCAATCATGCAGTTGAGAACAAAGGACAGGGTTTTGGACGTGTGTAGTAGGAAATGGCACCAGCAACGAGTGTACGTAAATTAGGCTATCGTTTTCGTGGGACGGTGCCAACAGGAGAGGGTAGACCCTGAACCCCCTAAGTTTCAGACCAATGGTCTCACACAATTACTACAATCAATCAATCAATCATAGCATTTGTAGAGCGCACTACATACCCATGAGGGTCTCAAGGCGCTGGGGGGGGGGAGGAGTGCTGCTACTGCTCGAAGAGCCAGGTCTTGAGGAGTCTTCTGAAGGTCAGCAGGTCTTGGGTCTGCCGTAGGTGGATGGGGAGGGTGTTCCAGGTTTTGGCGGCGAGGTGGGAGAAGGATCTGCTGCCGGAGGTCGCTCTTCGGATGCAGGGGATTGTGGCGAGGTCGGCGGAGCGAAGCTGGCGGGCGGGGGTGTAGAGGCTGAGTCGTCTGTGCACACGTCTACATATAGCTGCCGAGTATTTACTCTGTGTCATGCGTTATCACAAATGGACATTCAATGTGCAAACATGTATTAGAAATCACAATGAACACTCAGGAGTTTTTGTGCTCTTCTTTAATCCTGAACGATTGCCCAGCCAATACGTGTTTCGCCTGGGGAAGTACCCCACGACTTCTTCAGGGCTTATGGCAATGAGAAGGAGATGAGAATCTCTCTGCCGGTTGTACTTCCGTACCGGTTGCGTTATTAAAAGTAAGTAATTCTTAGCAGATCGGAGGGGTCCGAAACAAGGACCATGGTGGAGTAAGTATAGGGGCTTCACTCTTAACCGGTTATACTTCCATCCCGGTTCCAGGGAAAAGGTAAGTATGTAGACACAGGTGTGGTCCAGAGGGTCCACCGGAGGGTGGAGCCAGAAGTAAGGGCTGCACTTGGACAGGAAGTGCGCTGATCTGCCGAAAGCGGTCGCAGCGTCTGGGACCGGAAGTGTAACTTCGACAGATCAGCGCACTCAGTAGAACCAGAGATATGCAGGTTCAAAGTTTTAAGTAAAATAGTGCCTAAAAGCACAAAGTGGCAACTGTGGTTATCTGCTCGCAATGGAAGTTCAGACTGACTGCGATGGAGTGCTGGTGGGATACAGGGACCAAGTCAGGCCCACTGAAAAAGAGTACATTAAATTCTGGTTAAGGAGCGTTACGAGATCCTATGTCAAGGATGCGTCATGCATTGGTGGTTGAGGACCTGCAAGGCTGTGATGCAGAATCCTGCATCATCATTGAGGGTGCTGTTGGCTTGCTATGTGAAGCCCTGCATCAAAGATGAGTTGCACACCAAATGTTCCATAAAAACTGCAGGGCTACGATGCGAAAACCAGCATTGTCGCTGAGGATGCAACCGACAAGGGGCTTGCGATGCAATGGCCTAATTTGAGAATACGTCACAGAGACACGGGTCCGAGGAGAATTCGGGCTGCGATGCAATGGCCTGCTTCAGAGAAGCATTGCACAGCTTCAGTTCCAAAGTGGAGCTGCGAGTATATGGGTCACTGCATCGGTTCCTCTAACAGCACAACAGCAGGGCTTGCAGAGCTCACTTCCAAGGGTTAAAGACTGGGGTAGCATCACGTGAGTTCAGGTGCTGGATTCAAGGTGGTTGGAGCCTTTTCTGTCCTTGAGGCTCTGATCAGGAGGCCAGTCAACTAGCCACTCGGAGTCACTCCAGTGGTCTTAGATTAAGGATGCAGGTCCAGTCCTTTCACTCAGAAAGCATGGTTGCAGCAAACACAGGCAGCAGAGTGGCAGTCCTTCTTGCAGAGCAGCACAGTAGTCCTTCTGAGTCTTCCACAGGAGTACTAAAGAATTGGGTCTAGATCTCCATTATTTATACCTGGCCCACTTTGAAGTAGGAGACATTTCTGGAGGTGTCCAGAGTCAGTGGTGTGTGGAATTTTCTGCCTCCCTGCCATGGTCCCAGCTTGTATGGGGTCACAATAACCTAGTATTAAAGTGTTAAACCTGTCAGCCATAGGGTGGTCTTCCCCCAAAGTTTTTGGCTTTGCCCTCTACTTTTTGCTGAAATTCGTTTTTGTTGGCCATAGTACTCTGGGCACTTTACCACTGCTACCCAGTGCTAACGTGCTTGTGTTCACTCCCTAAAACATGGTAAAATTGACTGATTATACCTTATTGGCATATTTAATTTACGTAAAATTCCCTTGCAGAGTGGTATACCATATACCCAGGGCCTGCAAATTAAATGCTACTAGTGACCCTGCAGCATTTATTGTCTCATCTACTTAAAAAGCCCCTTAAAACATGTCCCAGGCCAGCCATTACAGTTTGAATGTAGTTTTAAACTGCCAATTTGACTTGGAAATATAGCCCACTTGCCAAGCATTAAAATCCCCTTTTATTGCATGTGTCACCCCTTCGCAAAAGGGGTATCCGGCCTCATTTAACTCTTGTCAGCTATAGCCTTCTGCCTCATCACATGGGAGATTTTTTGACTTCCAAAAAAGAGACCAAGTCCGAACGTAGTAACTTTCACCATTCCACTGATGACAATGCTCCCTCCTCGGGCACAGCCTGCAGCCTAGCCTTGCTGAACTTTACCTTCTCAGAATATTTTTCTTAGACTTTCTTCAAAGTCCAAATTGCACCCAATCCACTTTTTGAATCCGTCTCGCATGCCATCGCGGTACACCATATATTTCTACTTTGACCCGTTCTCCAGTGACTAGATGTCTATGGTTGGCTTTTGATCTTTTAAGTGCAATTATTTTACCTTAAACTTTAAAAAATCATAACTCTGGTTCGACTGATTGGATTTTTGTCATTTTGGTGTCAATGTATTAATTAAAATGTACTCTATTTTTTAAATTGGTGTGGTATTTTAATTGTGCTGTATTTTCACTTTATTACTGCTTGTGTGTCGCGTGAACACTTTCCACACTGCCTCTAAGTTAAACCTGACTGATTTGTATCAAGCTGCTGAAGGGTTAAGCACAGGCAATTTAGTGACTTTTGTGGTTCACCCTGACAGAGATTGTGGATGTTGTTCGAACAACCCAATTTCTAACACAAACCCTTTGTGAGTGTGCTCAGGCAGAGCCTTTGTGATGTGCAAGTGTGGTATGTGAGAGCTCCTCCCCCTCATCAAGTCAGAGATGGCCCATCCTGCCAACACCTGTTTCTTTTTCTCACTGTCTGGGAGCAATACACGAAGACCAACTGCCAGCTACACCTAGTCATGTGACCGGCTGCAGCTACCAAACAATTGGGACAATAAAATGCCAACTTTCTAAAAATTGTATTTTCAAAATTGTGATGTAAAATCTGACTTTACCTTTAAAGAGGGTTTTAAATGACAGTTCTCTAGACACCAAACTCAAAATTCCTGCCTGCTCCCTCTTGAAAGTTATCACTTACTACATGTAAAAAGTTAACCCTTGTTATCCAATGGGAGACGTAGGCCTTGCAGTAGTTAAAAACAAATTTGAGAGTTTTTCACTACCAGGATATGCAAAATTTGAAAAGTACATGTCCAACATTATAATTACACTGCATCATGCCCTAGGGGCAGACCTATATGTATTAAAAATGAAGGTTTAGGCCTGGGAAGAGGTTTATTTTAACAGGTGGCTTGGGGGTTTAAAACTGCACCCATGGTTTGCAATGACAGGCCTGAGACATGTTTAAAGGGATACTTAAGTGGGTGGCACAGTCAGTGCTGCCAGCCCTCTAGCAGTATTTAATTTTCAGGCCCTGAGTACAAGTAGTAACAATTATTATGGACTTGCAAGTAAATTAAATGTGGCAATCGGGTGTATGCCAATTTCACCATAATTAAAGGAGAGAGCACCAGCATTTTAACACTGATTAGCAGTAGTTAAGGGAAGTCCTAAGGCCAACAAAAACGAGAACAGCAAAAATGGAGTAAGGTAAAACGTTTGGGTGAAGACCACCCTGAGGGAAGACAGATCTAACATTAAAGTTTAACCAAAGGATTTGGGGTGGGCAATAAATTCCGCTCTGCCAGTAGAGTTTACAGAGTTTTGCCCATTCCTGATTACTCTTATAACATGGAGTTACTCCAAAACTCTGTCAACAGCCAAGTGGCTGAGTTGTTTCTCATGCGCAGCTCGCCAATGTTACGTTGGCTAGCATGAGCAAGAATTGGCATCCCAAAGTGTGATATTTGGGCACTAGGACGGCACCCGTTGAGATTTTCTCATTGTGGGTGGTTGCGGGCAGTCACGGTGAGAAAGTTGCCACTCAAGTAGAAAATCTACTCGAGCGACAGCAAAGAAGCAGTGCACTCTGGCGCATGCATGGTGCTGTTCGCTCTGATTTTGCAACACAGAACAAGCTACCAGCTCTAAAAATCTGTGAGACGTGCCGATCTGGCCTACTCGTGGACCTCTACAAAATCTTGCTGAGTTTTTATGTAACTCAACAGAATTACGGATAGCTCCACGAGTTCCGCCCACCCCTACAAAGGATGGCATACATTTTATCTCAATACCAAGATAAATAGATTGCTGAAAATTTTGGGAAAAGTTGAAATTACTCTGATGGCTTTATTTAAAGGAGGAAGGCTCTGTAACAAAACCTTCTGTCAACATATATACGGATCACTTTAGGAGCTATAGCACTGAGCAGGGAGACAATGTGTAAAGTATTTATGCAGTACCAAAAAAGTAAAAAGACCAAAACACAGCACATGAAAAACCAAGTGACATAAAAAGACAAAAATCCAATAAGTGGATAAGGGTGATTTGAAGTTTTAAACAATAACAGTCAAAATAGCACCAAAAAGTGTTAAGCACCAACCACGATCATCCGGTTCGCTCAATCTATACCTAGGCACAAGTTACAATATGCGAGGGAGCGCGGGTCCAAAACAAAAATCTGGTGCAACCAGGTCAGAAATTTCCCTTTCAGACTTAGGGGCCGATTTCGATTTCAGCCGGAAGGGCACCGAACGATGGTCGGAGCCCTTCCGACCGAATCGGAACGTGCCGGCCGGATTCCTTTCCGACCGAGCCATTCCGATGGGCACGGCCGGAAAGGAATCCAACTGGGATTTCCGGATGGCTTACAACGGGTTCAGAGAGGCCGTCCGCCGTCCGGAAATCCTTCAGTACACCCCCGGCCGCCTCTTCACGACCGAGGGAGTACGATGGCAGTATTTCACTTCCTTTTCGTGCCGGTCTTTCCGGCACGAAAAGGCAGTCAGTAACTGTCTTTGGGGGCCCCCAGTAGGGCCCCCGTGGGTACAAGGCCACCGAATGGCGGCCTGGGGGCACCTATGGTGCCCCTCTGTTGATCCCTGCACCCGGTGGCAGGCACCTTGGGGTGCCGGCCACAGGGTGCAGGGATGAACTGCACCCCTGCTTTCCACAATGCAAGCATGCATTCTGCTTGGAATGCATGCTCCCATTGTGTAGTATACGAGTGCAACCGAACAGGGTTCGGGCGCATCGTACTTGCAGGGCCATAACCGACAACAGCAGGTCGGTCGGTTACGGCTCCTGACCGATGTCGGACGGACCTGAGTCCGTCCGACATCGGAATCGGCCCCGAGTCCGTCCGACATCGGAATCGGCCCCTAAGTCTCTGAAATGTTAGCCAGAAATCCTCAGTGGGGCAAGGCTGCAGGCTATGGCAGACTACGAGTTCTCAGGGGTAGCCCTATCCACTTTTGTAGCACTTCCCATGCGCCCTACAGCACAGCATCCCTTCTGCCTAAATCCAAGCTGCTAAAACCTTTCTTCCCCTGCCGAGAGCCTCTGTGCCCCCTGCTGGACATGGGGGTCTCTAGTTGGCAAGGGTTTACACCTTTGTCCAAGTAAAGACCCTTCCTTCTAGTCAGGATAAGGGAGTTACACTCCTAAAATAACCCCTGCTCACCCCCTTGGTAGCTTGGCACGAGCAGTCAGGCTTATCTTTGAGGCAGTGTGTAAAGCATTTGCACATAACCAACAGTAACACAGTGAAAGCACTACAAAAAGACAACACACCAGTTTAGAAAAATATTCAATATTTTTATATACTCAAACAAGACCAAAACGATAAAAATCCACAATACAGTACTTAGAAACCTTCAGTCATCAAAATAGACGTGAAATATAGTTCCTTGAAGTCGATAGCTCTTCAAGGAACCAGCTACATATTCAGGAAGACCCGCAAAACAGTACCTTTAGATATGCAGGGCGTTGGCGAACTCTCAATAAGACCTGAAAGGCCAGCGTCCACAGGCGTCGGTTCTGGAGGTTGGTGCAGGAGTCGTCGGGCCCTTGAAGTCACATGTGTTGCAGATCGAACTCCTCGCGGTTGAAGTCAGGAGCGCCGGCGTCGGCAGGTGTCGGGGCTGCAGTGCGAAGGGCATTGGTGAGGCATGCGGTGCCCTCAAGTCAAGGTGCAGGCAGCGGCTTGGTGACAGTCATCCAGCGGCGTCGGTGAGACCCGGGCTGCGGTGCGAAGTGATGCGGTGCTCGTCGCAGTGCTGACACGTCATGGTGCAAGCAGTGGCGTCGTCGTTGCTGAAGCGCTGTCGTCGGCTGAAGAACTGGAGTCGATGGCGCCGGTAGGCCAAGGCTGCGGTGCGGGATGAGGACGGTGCGTCGTGTAACTTACGAGCAGTGCCCTCGAACCACGGTGCAAGCTGAGGCGTCGATGTCGGCGTGGAGCAGCATCGTCGGGGATACCAAGGTGACAGCGTGAAGGATGGCGATGCGGAGTGCGGTGCCCACAGGTCACGGTGCAAGCAGCGGCTCGGTGGCGGCGTCAGGTGGCATTGTCTGTGAGACCAGGGTTGCTGTGTGGCGTTGTGGCGGTGCCCTCTGCTGTGCCTTCAGGACACAGAGTCGGCAGCGGCTTCGTAGACGGCATCAGGTTTTTTGCAGCACAAAAACATACAGTCCCCAGTGCTGATGGCAGAAGAACTTGAATTCTTTGCTGTTCCTGAGACTTCTTGAACAAGTGGCAAGCTCTACCACAAGCCCTTGGAGAAACTCACAAAAAGGAAGTCGCAGAAAGTTCAGTCCAGTCCTTTCACTGCCCAAGACAGAAGCAGCCACTGCAGGCCAACACATCAAAGCACACAGTAAAGTGGTAGTCTCTCCTCACAGCTTCTCCATCTCTGCTTTTTGGCAGTCTTCTTGGTCCCAAAAGAGTTCTAAAGTTCTGGGGTCTGGGCCCCAATATTTATACCCCAAATTCCTTTGTCCTCTCAGGCAGAGAGTGCCTGTGCTTAGTCCAAACCAGTTCTGTCCTCTCTGGCCCAGCTCCTTGGCAGGGGGTGGAGACAGCATTGTGGAAGGCAGTCCAGGCCCATTCAGGTGCAAGGAAATCTCCTCCCACTACTCTAAATGCAGCCCAGGTCTATTCAGCCCAGCCCTGAGTCACTGCACATCCCCAGCCCCTGTCACTCCAAAGCCAGACAGTCAACCCACATCCTAGCAGAGGCACACTGGATGGCTAAGCAAGAAAATACCTGCTTTCTAAAAGTGGTATTTTCAAACAGAATGTAAAAATCACCTTTACTAAAAGATGCATCTTTAGATTCTGAGTTCAGGCATTCTAAACGTTATTTTCCTGTCTGGCTCCAATGGGACGTTCTATTATTTAACTCCCATGCTTTCCTATGGGCCAGAAAGCCTTTCAATAGTGAAAAAATCAAAATTGGCAGTATTTCACTATCAGGATATGCCACACACATCAGGGCATGTCCAACCTTTCACATACACTGCACCCTGCCCAAAGGGGTACCTTGGGCCTACCTTAGGGGTGACTAATTTGTAAGAAAAGGGAAGGGTTGGGCCTGGCAAGTGGGTGCACTGCGCAGGATCGGATTCTTCCGTGTCCTTTCATTGTCAGTCTTACCCATGGGTTTTAGGCCATACCCTATTTCGCAGTAGCACGCACCACTTGAAAGTTTTTAGTTAAATTTTGAATATTTTAGACTAACAGCATTTGAAATACTTAGGTGTGCAGGTCATTACACATTTATAAAAAGTGGGTGCACATGCCATGTCGACATGGCAGTTACAAACTGCGTGCAGACCCTGCAGTGGCAGGTCTGAGTTACCTTTGAAGGGCTGCTTGTGTGGGTGGCACAACCAGTGCTGCCCGCCCACTAACAGCATTTGATTAACCGGCCCTGGGCGCACACAGTGCACTGTACTAGGGACGGACTAGTAAATCAGATGACCAATCATGGAATCACCAATTCATTACACCAATTTACAGGAGCACTTGCACTTTAACACTGAACTTCAGTGAGAAAGTGCACAGAGACACGAAACCAGCAAAAACAGAGTCAAAACCGGGAGGTCAAAAAGCAAAAAGACAGGGGAAACGCGCCAAAATAGGCCAAGTCTAACACCATCGCAAACATTTAGTCAAGGGAATTGGCAACCCCTCCTCTGTGGTTACTCTAAACCAGTTCTGAGGGCAGCTCCTCTCTCATTGAGACTGGTGCCTGCCTGACTGAGGGAACAAAGCAGGGCCCTGCCCAGGTATCAGCTAACATTGGCCTATGACAGGGTAGGCCTCTTTGATATTAATCAAGTTCCTGGGCACAGCCTAAATAGTCATCCTGCCAGAGAAACAGGAATACCTCCCACACCCAAAGCCTTTTGTTCTGCTCTGGAAGCAGTTTTACACCTCATCATGGGGCTATTCAGCTACCAAGAAACAGTTGGAGCTCATGTTCCCAGGGGCTTAAAGCAGGTAAAAATAACTTTCTAAAAGTCCCTTTTTCATAATATTTAATAAATATCCAGCTACACTAGTGAATTGGGCTTTTAATAAATATTACAAAAAGTCCACGGAAGGAAGTTGTAGGTGTTTCTTAGCCGGAGATGACAGTCTTAAATTTAATATTGCACCCCTATGCATAATAATATTGCCCCCCTATGCTTTCACAAGAACATGAAGCCTTGCTGCAGTGAAAACAGCTTTTGGGGCATTTTCACAGCAAGGAAATGTGTGATATTAATTTTTTATATGTACTACATTTAAATACCATGCACCCTGCCTTATGAGCAGTAAGGCGTACTTAGGGGTGGCTTTATAATATTTTCAAGGAAGGTTCAGGCCCTTCATGTTGAATTTTCAGTTTATAACTGCACAGCCAGGTAACATATGGGAGGCCTGTAGTCTTGTATGCAGTCAATGGCATAATGAGTGTTGCAGTCCACTGGCGACGGCTAACTTACTGACCCTAGGTACATTTTGTGCTATTTACAAAGGACCTATAGGTACATTAAATATGCCAATCAGAGATACACTAATTTCATTATGTTAAATGGGGAGCAGAGGTACTTTACTACAGGTTAGCAGGGTTAAAGTACACAGAGTTCTACAGCCAGCAAAAATCTGAGGGTACATCACAAAAATGATGGTAATTTCCCGCAAATCATTTCTACTATAAATGTACAGGAAACGCAAAATCACCTAATTCTTTTGGGCTCCAATCTTTCACTTTTTATTTCCACCCACCTCCCATTTTTTACTTGTGTGTAGAATGCACACAATATGATAATCATCATGCAGGGACTGCACACTTTGGACCCTTCACCCAAGCTCTTCCCTGTCCCATATTTGTGCATAGGAATCACTTACACAGAAACTGGCTGGTGATCTTTATACCATATGTATACTATATGTATCATATATGCATTACAGCTATGGAGTTGTATGAGGACTCTTTTCTTTCTCATTTTCCTACTGCTTATGCCCTGGGGTTTAATTCTCTGGACCACACCTCAAAGCTGCCTCAGTCTTAAAATTGTGGGACACAAATGGGTGTAGTGCTATGTGGTAGATAAAGGAGGCAGACACAGAAGGTAAACTTGTAGGCTTTAATTAAGCAAGAGACAAGATGAGAGCGGACTCCTCCAAGCAGGTCAGCGAAACAACTGACTTGGAAGAGAACACTCACGTTCAAACAAAGACATAGAATACATAAGCATGTACATTCTTAAATTACTAGACCACAAAGCATGTACTACACATCTTCCCCCTTCCCAATGGCCTAAAAGAGCAGGGAAAAGAAAGAAGGTGACAACTGAAACTAGGTGAAAACTTCATCAGACGAAGTCCTTGAGATAGACAGGCGGTCTACGACACCTCACAGAACGTGAAGAACATGAACCCTCAGGGCCAAGTAAAGAACCATTAGTTTGAGAAGAACTCAAACTACCTGAAGACCCACCGACAGGAATAAAGGAGTCACCCCCGCCAAGGCCGGCACCAGACAGAACTGGACTGGGGACACTCTCAAACTCCTGAGCTAGGACATAGCCACTGCTGAGAGGACTTTACAGTTTGCAAAACCCCTAAAATTTTAGTAGAGAGCAACGCGTCGAAAATTCCAACGCTCACCATTATCCAGGACAACACAGTGATTAAAAACCTTACTGACAGTGTAGGGCCCCTTGAACTTTGAGAGACCTCTCCCGATTCTACCACTCCTGACCTTCACCAAGTCATCCAACTTGAAATGACAGGCGATAACCAAATTCCTTTTAGACTCCACTAAAACCCCACCCAAAGTCACTAACTGCCTCATCCATCTGGGAACTAATTTAGAACTGGGAGCTCTACCCCTCATCAACTCAAAAGGAGATCAACAAGAGGAGTGGTCTGGTAGGCCCAAAGCATTTTATCCACCATTTTGCGCACAACAGAACCATTAGCAGAAGCCATCTTGATGATCCCTTTCACAACTTTGTTAGCCCGCTCACACAAACCATTCCCTTGAGGGTTTACAAAGAAGTGCGGTGATGGGCAATTCCACAATCCTTGAAAAAACCTTGCATCTCCCTTGAGACTAACTGAGTGCCGTTATCCGTAATGAAAACAGAGGGAATGCCCTCATCCCTAAATAACTCTCCTAGAAACTTAATGGTACTCTAAGTAGTAACATCGCTCACGAACTTAACAGTCAACAATTTCGAGAAAACGTCCACAACCACAATGCCAAACCTGTCCCTTTCATGTAACTCTTCCATCGGGCCAATAAAATCCAGGCAAATGCTGTGCCAAGCCATACCTGGATTCTCAATATGTCCAGCACCTGTCTTACTGCCAACTTTCAACCTCTTTTTGCCCTACTTGCACACAGGACAGCATTCCACCCAATCACCACCTGCCCATCCAGACTATGCCACCAAAAATGGGTTTTCAAACGATGTTGGGTTAACGTTTGACCAAGATGTCCCTCGTGGGCCAAAGCTAATAACTTTTTCCTAATGCCAAAAGGGGAACAAATTTCTCACCCCTCATCAGCACACCACAACTCATCCAAGATTTTGATATAAGGACGAACAGAAACAGGGACACAACTCTCTCTCCTGGATCCCAACTTCAACAAATTGACAACCTCACGTAGAGTGTGATCAATCTCCATCTCATGCTTCCAATCAGCAGCATCAAATGCACCTTCACCCACAAAAACCGCATCTTCCACCGAGGCTACCGCAATGTCCTCCTCCCCTTCCGTAAATGCAGGACCTTCAACCAACTTCCAATCAACAGACATCTTGGACAGACAGTCAGCTTGGACATTCCTCCACCCAGGAATGTATTCTACCTGATACTGAAATTCTTGGAGTTTGGAAGCCAATTTCGCAAGCCTTGCAGACCCTTTGCCAGTACCGCCAGGAGAAAGAATCTTAATCAAGGGTTTGTGGTCAGTTCGAAGTAAAAACTTGGTACCCCAGAGGTAGGTACGAAAGTACTCCACCCCCAAGATGCCGCAAGAGCCTCCCACTTGATGACAGAGTAATTCTGTTCAGCTTGGGTCAATGTCCTAGAGGCAAAAGCTACCATTCCTTCAGACCCCGCTTTGCGCTGAGATAACATGGCCTCTAACCCAGTAGCGCTGGCATCCACAGTGAGGATAGACTTACAGTTTACATCAAAGGGAGTTAAAACGTTGGCTTCACAAATCTCTTTCTTAGTGTTGTTAAAACAATGCTGATGTTGTACATCCCACACAAAACTCACCCCTTTCTTGAGCAAACCCCTCAAACAAGCAGTTTTGTCAGAAAAATTCTTTACGAACTTAGAATAGTATTCAATTAAGTCCATAAATGATCTTAATTGATCTTTGTCTGAGGGAGGAGGGGCCAAATCGATGGCACTGCAAAGACTTTTTTAGTTTAACACCAGAAGCACTAATTGTGTATCCAAGATATTCAATCTGCTCCACCAAGAATTTACATTTCTCTTTGCGAAGTGTGAGACCAACATTAGACAATCTTTCTAAAACCAGTTTCAGAATAACATTGTGCTCCTCCACAGATTTCCCGTATATTAAAATGTCATCATGGAAATAAATTGTGTTGTTGATTCCTTTAAAAAGTCAGTAACCATGCATTTAAAAACACTAGCAGCTGAAGTTAACCCAAAAGGCAACCGCGTGAATTGAAATGTACCTTCAGGGGTAATGAACGCAGTGAGATGCTTGGAGTCACTGTGCAGTTTAATCTGATGATAAGCGCTCTTGAGATCGAGTTTAGAAAATACCTTAGAGTAGACACCAATTCAGTGATATTCGGAAGTGGAAATGTGTCAGCCACAATGCACTGATTCAAAGATCTCAAATCCACAAAGATTCTCAATCTGCCATCTGCCTTCTTGGTAATAACCACAGGAGAAATCCAGGGAGAAGCCTCCACCGGTTCAATCACTCCAGCATCAAGCATTTCCTTGATAAGATTCCTAACCTCCTCATTAACCACAATGGGGACTCGCCTGACCTTATGCTGTACTGGTACCGCATCTTTTTTAAATAAAATGCGATGTACATAGCCTTTGAGCTGACCAAGCTCTTCTCTAAAGACAGCATCTGCCCCCTTAAGAATGCACTCCACACTCTCATCATCAATAGCCATAACTTGCATAGGTGCTCTGGGATTTACAATAATCTGCAAATCATACTGGTGCACCAACCCGAGGATGGGTGGACCTTGCTCCGCCACATATACTTTACCTTGGATTTTCCTGCCAGAAAATGTGATGTGAGCATCAAAGTACCCCAAATATCGATGGATTCACCTAGGTAACCACCTGGGGAAATGTCTTTTAGAAGAAGCCATTGTCAACCCACAGACCTTCAAACAAACTCTTGGGAACTATGGTATATTTGGATCCGGTATCCAACATCAGACACACCTCGCATCCATCAATAGTAAACATAGCTTTGGGCCTATTCTTTCTTCTGTCATTGTCATTAGACACATCCTCACCACCAACCACCAAAATTTGGCTCCATGGGAACCGTCCACCTCTTCGACTCCCTGCACATATGCAACTCTAGAACGAGATTTACTCTTACAAACCCTGTCATAATGACCCACTCGACCACACTTCAAACATCCTTGCTTGGCTGCAGAACAACATTTTGAGTCCGAGGAGTGCGCAATACTCCCACACCTATTGCATGTTTTAACACCGGAGTTCTTTGAAGTGAAAGATTTCTTGAACAACTTCCCTTTGTTTTAATGGTCGCTACTACACTTAAGTCATCATCACTGCAGTCATTGTCTCGAATATCCGAAATTTCAGAGACATCATGGCTGAGATTTCACTTTTCCAGCTCCTTCATGCATCCTTCAGATTGTTCAACGACTTTAGCTAGATCAATGGCTGTTTTAAGGGAGGGAGTCTTTGCTGCCCAAAGTCTCTCCTGTATTTTCTTATTATTGCATTGAACGATAAGGTGATCTCGTATTAGCTCATCAGTCATCAGGCTAAATTTGCGTTTGATGGACAGTTCCCTAAGTCTTGCTATACATTTGTCTATGGACTTGCCTTGTTTCTGATGTTGGGTATAGAAATTATATCTATTCATGACGAGATTCTCCTCCTTTGCGTACCTGGCTTCCAACCTGCAAATTGCCTCTTTATACTCATCAGGCATGGGTTGACCGTTGGCCTGTAAAGCTTGAGGTAAATAACGAAAAAGACGTTGCCCTTCTTTCCCTAAAGTGCTGAGTAAAAGTGCTTTCTTTCTTTTAGCAGAGAACTCTTGACCATCAAGAGCATCAAGGTAATTCTCAAACATGAGAATCTAATCCTCCCATGGTATGCTGGGAGAACCAGCTTGTGGTAAGAAGTTAGGTGGCAAAACAACAAAGATTTGCGCAAAAGCCATAGTGCAAAAAGTAAGCAAGGCTGCAAGACAAGGCTTAAATAACCCAAAAATACCCCAAAAAATGCTGAAAGTACCTTTTAAACAGGTGTGTATATCACGGAGGAGACAGATGCCACAATGTGATATACAACAGGTGTGTATATCACCGAGAAATCGTAGAAATCCTTTTCTGAGATGTGAAACTGGCGGAGATCGCTTCCGTGAAGCTGTTGCCAGGATACACTGTGTTTTGTAATTTGGGAAGCACAAAATGGCCGACAACGTGGGCACGCAAGGGTAGTGCGTGATGATGCTTGGCGTTGCTTGGCAACAGGTGAGGGAGACGACGACGAAGAACGTCAGTGTGACGCTCTCGACTCACCGTCTGCGTTGCCGGGTAATAGCTGGTAGCAAGGACAGAGCTTCCGTTGCCTGGAGACTGCTTGCGTAGAAGCGGCTAACCTGACCTGGGTTGATGATGAGTTTGACGTCAATCAGGGCAATCGCTATGGATCTGACATCATCCACTGAAACCGCTCCGCTATACCTCTTCCTTTAGCGGTGTGTCCACACAAATCTTCACGCCGAGGGAATGAAGAGGGACGCCTTCTGTTGGTGTTACGGCTGTTCGCTCTCACATAATGTCTCTGATGCTGCCTCTACCTCCGCGTGTAGACTGGAGCAGGAACGCACAGTCGAGGTCCAGAACAAGTCATCGCCAAAATGTGGTAGATAAAGGAGGCAGGTAAACTTGTAGGCTTTAATTAAGCAAGAGACAAGATGAGAGCAGACTCTTCCAAGCAGGTCAGGGAAATAACTGACTTGGAAGAGAACACTTACATTCAAACAAAGACATAGAATACATAAGCATGTACATTCTTAAATGACTAGACCCCAAAGCATGTACTACATGCTGGAAGGGTGTTACTCAGATTTTCGAGCCTTGGCATAGCAAGCCCTAAAGGGGGCTGCATGGTTTCATGTGATGCAGATAATGTGATTGTGTACCTGGCCACCTGCACAGGTACACTCATTAAGAGATCATTAAGAGCCTTACTTCTACTGAACATTACTTATACCTGGCCACAAGAGGCAAGAAGACCATTACCTCAACCTGTCATTGCGGAGCTCTGACAGGTGTAGTATTTGTATTGCATGTAAACACATTGTTAAAGCAATGGTCAGTTGAAGTAATGGTCATTCAATGTAATCGAAAGCACAAACTGGAAAACTTTAATTGGAAAGTGAGCATTACATACACAAGGTGTTGCACATAGATGGGTTTTGTGAATGTGGCTTTTGGTTAAACCCATATTACAGAAACAAGGTGTGTTTGTGAATAGGATGGGTCTTGTCATTGTGAAAAGGCTAAAAATAAGTGTACAATTTATTTTATGAGGATAATATGATATAATCACTTCTGTGGGATGCTGTAGACATCACAGTGTACAATAGTATTGATACAAGCCGAGATAGAAAGGGACAAACCTTCTATTCATTCCAGGTTGGTTTGGATGGTATTTTACCAAACCAAAGTTGTAATACTGTGCATAGAGTGGTAAAAGGCTTTTGTCATCTTACAGCTCGGCGTGGATGGCACTGTGCTAATCATCTACTTAAAGACCGCTGTAAAAATGGCAAAAGACTTTGTCACTTTTTAGCTCGGTGTGGATGGCACTGTGCTAACCCTATGCTTAAATACTATGCCAGAATAACAGACATTTAAGGTGAGCAAATTCAGGTTGTTGCTGGTGTTGTAGGGTGCTCTATACTGGAGCGGCTCTACAGCTAAACTTGGGACCTTCCCAGAGTTCTCTGCTTCTTTTTTGCAAAATGTGTGCAGCATTCTTAGCCTGAAAGGTTATTGTTTCAACTTATACCGGGTGCTCCCTTGTGTCTAGACAAAGCTAAACCTCTCTGAAGAGCTATAATGATAGCAAAACACGCGTCAGTAGTCGCTTTTATTCATTCCAGTTTGGCTTGGATGGTACTTTACCATTCCAAAGCTGTAATGCTTTGCCTTAAGCGTTAAAAGGCTTTTGTCATTTTACAGCTCAGAGTGGATGGCACTGTGCTGATCCTATGCTTGAAGTCTTTGCTGTTGAAATGGCAAAAGACTTTGTCCCTTTCTAGCTCGGCTTGGATGGCATTGTACTTACTAATTCTATGCTTAAAAACCTTGCTATAAAAACAGAAATTTGAGGTGAGCAAATTCAGAGTATTGCTGGTGTTGTAGGGTGCTCTATACAGGATCAGCTCTTCACCTAAACTTGGGAACTACCCAGATTTTTAAATCTCACACTACAGAGAAGGACTAAACACAACGAACATTGCCGGAGGTGCTGAACTCCACAAAACCTCCTACATATACCGACCACTAGTCATTATTACAAAGACAACAAGAAACAGGGAAAGACAAAAATGTCTTAATACTGCCCTCACACACTTTGCAGTGTCATGCTTCATCATAGGGCCGCATCAAACACCCAGGTGCAGACCAACACGCTGAGTGGAGCGCAAATAATCTTTTTTATATGTGGATGAAGATTAGTGGTGAAGACACAGTATATATAAAAGAACATATACGACAATGACAAACATAGGAAGGAATATTCCCTTCAGAATGGGACCAAACAGTGCAGACACATATAATTAAAACTACCTAAAGGGCAACCATAATCATTCTTTATTCCTGTCACCCCTTGGTAGGATTAAAAATAAAATAATAGGGTATTCCGGGGAGGTAAACGCCCCTATACCCCTGCTGCGAATACCAACATGTTTCTGCCAATTTCTATGTGTCCAAAAGGATCACTCTGGCATTCATCAGGGTGTTGGTCCCTTGTTTTTTTGATGTAGACCCAAATAGGGTATTTATTACCTTTAATACTTAGACGGACAATATCCGCTATTGCTTCACTCTGGGGTAATTTCCAAGAGGACTCCTTTTCTGTGGAAGAATATTGACGTTCAATTAATATTCTACCGACCCTGTACTTATTCCCTTAAAACATCTAAACTTCACTCCAATTGATTCAACTGCAATTTGTCATAAAAACCAGCCTTCGTTTACATATTCAAACAGTGATCCACCCCTTGTGAGCACACCCTTGCACATTCACATATCCTTGTGACTGTTACAACCACCGGCTATATCGTGCACAAACCCTCTCCATAGTTTTCCGGTTCTCTCCTCGGAGCCCAATCTCTAATACATCCGTGTGCACCACTTCAAAAAGATTATAAATAAGCTTACACGAGTTCACAAGGATTACTCTGAACCCGGGACCTCTGTGGGACCGTGGTCTTATCGTCACACTCTGTAGAGAAATAGGAAGAGTTCACATGGCCAATGCTCTCTGCATAGTCAGAAAACAACCGCCCATTACTGACAGACCCCTCCTAAACACCCACTTACTACTCCAAAGAACCACTCCGGGTCAATGCCTCACATCGGTCCTCCGTCGATACTTTACAACCGCCCCTAGCGGTTTTTATTGCAAACGGGAAGTCTCTAACACATCCGGGTGCATGACACGCCCCTTGGTCGTAGTGCGTGCGTCATCACGTCCTCCTCTCCGAATCCCAAACCAGGGAAAACAAAAGAAGGACTCTCTCTCCTACTGTCCTGCAAGTAGGGGGCCATCTTAAGACTGAAAGCTTAATCATACAATGAATTCAATAGTACTACGGGAATTAACTCAGAAATACAGATCAATTCCCAAAATGCAGCAACAACTGATGACGACTAGTTTATTAAAAGGGAGATCATACGTCTTAATCCAACCAATAAAGGAATGGATACTGCCCCACAAAACTAAGAAGATGTACTATTCACAAAATGACGTATATTGCATCAAATCATGTCTCCCTAATTGTAACACTGCCCTGTCCAACAATATCACAACAATACGTACTTATTTATTTGTAACTCCATAAAGTTGAAACCAGGGTATACAATCATTCAAACCCCTGGTACTACTTTTCAACCTATCTACCCAACGTTGTTCTCTAACTAAGAGAAAGCTCGAGACATCTACTGTGTTGGGTGGGATAAAGGGTTTGTCTAAAATTGTCCACCTCAACTCTTGTTCGGTATGATTTTTTTCAAGAAAATGGGCGGTAAGTTTAGTATTACTCTTCCCACATCTTATAGTGCTCATATGTTCAAGTATACGGATTTTTATTCTCCGAGTCGTCATGCCGACATACTGCATCATACATGGGCATCTTATTAGATAAATCACTTTATCTGTGTTGCATGTTGTGTGTTTTCGCTGTTCCCAGGGATAATTCAGCCCGATGTCAATACTTTTCCCATTAATGGACAAAGGGCAAGCTCTACAGTACCCACATGCATAGTGTCCTTTTACCGGTGGCAAGAGCTGAACCTGGTTCAGTACATTAGGGGATTGATCAAGATCCGAGGGCGTGTGTTGACAATAATGTCTTTGATGCTAGCACTTTTCTTAAACGAAAAGAGTGGTATCGGTTGGTCTAACCCATTGGCATTCAAAATACGCCAGTTCTTATTTATTATCTTCTTCAAATGGTTTGACGCTGTATTATAAGTAGTCACACAAATACTTCTGTCAGTGATTTCTTTCTCATTCGTCTCCAGTAAGGCCTCCCTATTGCAATTTCTCGCTCGTTTCTGGGCCTTTTTGATGACATGTTCAGGATAATCTCTATATAAAAGCTTCTCGCTCAAATCCTTAGCCTCCTTTCTATAATCCTCCATCTTGGAACAATTCCTGCGGAGACGCAGGAATTGCCCATACGGAAGATTTTCCTTAAGGGAACGGGGATGAAAACTGCGAAAAGACAGGAGATTATTCCTATCAGTGGGTTTGTGAAACACATTGCTGATCAGAACTCCATTTTCAGCTTTTATGTTCAAATCCAAAAAGGGCAAAGATTCATTTGTCATGGTTCCTGTAAAGAACAAGAAAGGATTTTTTTGATTCAGCCACTCAAGAAAGATTTCCGCCGTGCTCTTACTCCCTCTCCAGATGATAAACACATCATCTATGAACCTACGCCAAACCCTAATATGCTCATAATAAGGGTTTGTCTGTGTAAGAATTGTTTCTTCTTCAAATTGTGAAACATACAAACATGCTAAACTTGGGGCACAGGAACTCCCCATAGATGTTCCATGAGTTTGTAGATAAAATTGCTCTTCAAATTTGAAAAAGTTCTTCGTTAATGATAATTCAAGAAGGCAAAGAATAAATGTACGGGGGTCTGGTGATCCCACTGATCCGTAAAAAGAATGTTTTCAATCACCCTTAAGGTTTCAAGTTGGGGAATATTGGTATAAAGTGACTCTATATCGAGCCCGATCATTAGGTCATTTTCAGGATCGAATTCTAAATCTTTTATGAGGTTAAGAACTTCACGAGTATCTTTGAGGTATGCTGGCATCTTCTGAACTAAAGGGCGCAAGTAATTATCACAAAACTTGGACAATGGTTCCAAGATAGAATTAATCCCTGACACAATAGGACGTCCAGGCGGAGGGCGCGTGGATTTATGCACCTTAGGCAAAGTATAAAAATACGGCACTATAGGTTGTTGCTTACAAAGGAACGCCGCCTCCTTAAGGCTAATCCATTCATTCACAGTTGCTTCTTCCACAAAAGTATCGATCAATATCCTCAGCTCCTCTGATGGATCATGATCCAAGATCTGATAATTCCTTCTATCATTCAAAAGACGAAGACACTCAATATTATAGGTGTCTTTATCCTGGATCACAATCGCTCCGCCTTTATCGGCGGGTTTTATGATTATAGTTACATCATCCCTCAGTTCATTCAAAGCTTGCATTTCAGCTTTGGATGGTGAACGAACCGCTAATCTTTTTGGAGGATGCCTCCTTCCGAAAGAATTGGTCGTTGATCGCGTGGAGATGTTCAAGAGACTGGCTGATTTTAATTATTGATACGGCTAAGAAAATCTCAGATGATTTACTGATTAAGATCCAGATAAGTGAGGATAATTTGAAGACTCAGATTCATATCTCTGTTTTTAAAAAGAAACTGGAAGAGACAAATAAAACTGTGAATGAGTATAAAGAGTACTTAGTGAACTCCAAAGTCAATAAACTACAAAAGGATTTAAAGAAGTTCGCTAGGGAAAAAGTGTACCCCTATGTCAATGATGATTATGTCAAAATGAAGGAGAATCAAAACACCCAAAAAAAAACGGCACGGGCACACACTGATACTTCTAGTTCAGGGAGTGATAGCAGTGATTCAGATTATAGGCCCAGATACAGAGGGAGAGGTTGGTCTAGGGGTTACACGCGCCCGTACCACCCAGGACCACAAATGGGATTCGGCTGGCCCCCAATGTACCCATCTATGGGCCCTCCACAATTCTTCCCCAATGAATACCCACCTTTTTTAGAGAGAGGCAGAGGCAGGGGGAGAGGGAGACAGAAAACACAGAAAACACAGAGACCACAACAAGTACAATGGGAGGATGTCAACCAGCGAGTAACACGCAGTATGGCACGGGATGTGGAACCAAGCACCAGCGGGGCACACATTTAGTGATGAACTTGAGTGGCAGGACATTAACGGAAACTCAGGAGATGGTGTTGTCCAAGGGCCTTGGCTTTGTTCCTACAAACCAGCTCGATTCGTTTAAACTAAAATGTGAATTGGCTGGTTTCTTCCGAAGTGTTCGCCTCAAAGTATTTTTTGAAGGCAAGGAGATGGCAACCCAAGAGGGTGACACTGGACTGAGAAATAAATCGACTTTTGTTCCTTCCTTGGGTCAGTTACCACCCGAGGTAGGAGTCTTTGAGCAGGCAGTTCTGAGGGAGGTGGAAATTATGGAGACATCTAACAATGACAAGCCTTTTTTCAATCTATCCAAAGCTGAAATGCAAGCTTTGAATGAACTGAGGGATGATGTAACTATAATCATAAAACCCGCCGATAAAGGCGGAGCGATTGTGATCCAGGATAAAGACACCTATAATATTGAGTGTCTTCGTCTTTTGAATGATAGAAGGAATTATCAGATCTTGGATCATGATCCATCAGAGGAGCTGAGGATATTGATCGATACTTTTGTGGAAGAAGCAACTGTGAATGAATGGATTAGCCTTAAGGAGGCGGCGTTCCTTTGTAAGCAACAACCTATAGTGCCGTATTTTTATACTTTGCCTAAGGTGCATAAATCCACGCGCCCTCCGCCTGGACGTCCTATTGTGTCAGGGATTAATTCTATCTTGGAACCATTGTCCAAGTTTTGTGATAATTACTTGCGCCCTTTAGTTCAGAAGATGCCAGCATACCTCAAAGATACTCGTGAAGTTCTTAACCTCATAAAAGATTTAGAATTCGATCCTGAAAATGACCTAATGATCGGGCTCGATATAGAGTCACTTTATACCAATATTCCCCAACTTGAAACCTTAAGGGTGATTGAAAACATTCTTTTTGCGGATCAGTGGGATCACCAGACCCCCGTACATTTATTCTTTGCCTTCTTGAATTATCATTAACGAAGAACTTTTTCAAATTTGAAGAGCAATTTTATCTACAAACTCATGGAACATCTATGGGGAGTTCCTGTGCCCCAAGTTTAGCATGTTTGTATGTTTCACAATTTGAAGAAGAAACAATTCTTACACAGACAAACCCTTATTATGAGCATATTAGGGTTTGGCGTAGGTTCATAGATGATGTGTTTATCATCTGGAGAGGGAGTAAGAGCACGGCGGAAATCTTTCTTGAGTGGCTGAATCAAAAAAATCCTTTCTTGTTCTTTACAGGAACCATGACAAATGAATCTTTGCCCTTTTTGGATTTGAACATAAAAGCTGAAAATGGAGTTCTGATCAGCAATGTGTTTCACAAACCCACTGATAGGAATAATCTCCTGTCTTTTCGCAGTTTTCATCCCCGTTCCCTTAAGGAAAATCTTCTGTATGGGCAATTCCTGCGTCTCCGCAGGAATTGTTCCAAGATGGAGGATTATAGAAAGGAGGCTAAGGATTTGAGCGAGAAGCTTTTATATAGAGATTATCCTGAACATGTCATCAAAAAGGCCCAGAAACGAGCGAGAAATTGCAATAGGGAGGCCTTACTGGAGACGAATGAGAAAGAAATCACTGACAGAAGTATTTGTGTGACTACTTATAATACAGCGTCAAACCATTTGAAGAAGATAATAAATAAGAACTGGCGTATTTTGAATGCCAATGGGTTAGACCAACCGATACCACTCTTTTCGTTTAAGAAAAGTGCTAGCATCAAAGACATTATTGTCAACACACGCCCTCGGATCTTGATCAATCCCCCTAATGTACTGAACCAGGTTCAGCTCTTGCCACCGGTAAAAGGACACTATGCATGTGGGTACTGTAGAGCTTGCCCTTTGTCCATTAATGGGAAAAGCATTGACATCGGGCTGAATTATCCCTGGGAACAGCGAAAACACACAACATGCAACACAGATAAAGTGATTTATCTAATAAGATGCCCATGTATGATGCAGTATGTCGGCATGACGACTCGGAGAATAAAAATCCGTATACTTGAACATATGAGCACTATAAGATGTGGGAAGAGTAATACTAAACTTACCGCCCATTTTCTTGAAAAAAATCATACCGAACAAGAGTTGAGGTGGACAATTTTAGACAAACCCTTTATCCCACCCAACACAGTAGATGTCTCGAGCTTTCTCTTAGTTAGAGAACAACGTTGGGTAGATAGGTTGAAAAGTAGTACCAGGGGTTTGAATGATTGTATACCCTGGTTTCAACTTTATGGAGTTACAAATAAATAAGTACGTATTGTTGTGATATTGTTGGACAGGGCAGTGTTACAATTAGGGAGACATGATTTGATGCAATATACGTCATTTTGTGAATAGTACATCTTCTTAGTTTTGTGGGGCAGTATCCATTCCTTTATTGGTTGGATTAAGACGTATGATCTCCCTTTTAATAAACTAGTCGTCATCAGTTGTTGCTGCATTTTGGGAATTGATCTGTATTTCTGAGTTAATTCCCGTAGTACTATTGAATTCATTGTATGATTAAGCTTTCAGTCTTAAGATGGCCCCCTACTTGCAGGACAGTAGGAGAGAGAGTCCTTCTTTTGTTTTCCCTGGTTTGGGATTCGGAGAGGGAGGACGTGATGACGCACGCACTACGACCAAGGGGCGTGTCATGCACCCGGATGTGTTAGAGACTTCCCGTTTGCAATAAAAACCGCTAGGGGCGGTTGTAAAGTATCGACGGAGGACCGATGTGAGGCATTGACCCGGAGTGGTTCTTTGGAGTAGTAAGTGGGTGTTTAGGAGGGGGTCTGTCAGTAATGGGCGGTTGTTTTCTGACTATGCAGAGAGCATTGGCCATGTGATCTCTTCCTATTTCTCTACAGAGTGTGACGATAAGACCACGGTCCCACAGAGGTCCCGGGTTCAGAGTAATCCTTGTGAACTCGTGTAAGCTTATTTATAATCTTTTTTGAAGTGGTGCACACGGATGTATTAGAGATTGGGCTCCGAGGAGAGAACCGGAAAACTATGGAGAGGGTTTGTGCACGATATAGCCGGTGGTTGTAACAGTCACAAGGATATGTGAATGTGCAAGGGTGTGCTCACAAGGGGTGGATCACTGTTTGAATATGTAAACAAAGGCTGGTTTTTATGACAAATTGCAGTTGAATCAATTGGAGTGAAGTTTAGATGTTTTAAGGGAATAAGTACAGGGTCGGTAGAATATTAATTGAACGTCAATATTCTTCCACAGAAAAGGAGTCCTCTTGGAAATTACCCCAGAGTGAAGCAATAGCGGATATTGTCCGTCTAAGTATTAAAGGTAATAAATACCCTATTTGGGTCTACATCAAAAAAACAAGGGACCAACACCCTGATGAATGCCAGAGTGATCCTTTTGGACACATAGAAATTGGCAGAAACATGTTGGTATTCGCAGCAGGGGTATAGGGGCGTTTACCTCCCCGGAATACCCTATTATTTTATTTTTAATCCTACCAAGGGGTGACAGGAATAAAGAATGATTATGGTTGCCCTTTAGGTAGTTTTAATTATATGTGTCTGCACTGTTTGGTCCCATTCTGAAGGGAATATTCCTTCCTATGTTTGTCATTGTCGTATATGTTCTTTTATATATACTGTGTCTTCACCACTAATCTTCATCCACATATAAAAAAAGATTATTTGCGCTCCACTCAGCGTGTTGGTCTGCACCTGGGTGTTTGATGCGGCCCTATGATGAAGCATGACACTGCAAAGTGTGTGAGGGCAGTATTAAGACATTTTTGTCTTTCCCTGTTTCTTGTTGTCTTTGTAATAATGACTAGTGGTCGGTATATGTAGGAGGTTTTGTGGAGTTCAGCACCTCCGGCAATGTTTGTTGTGTTTAGTCCTTCTCTGTAGTGTGAGATTTAAGTGACGATAGGGGAGTCAGAGAAGGCTTATACCCTTGTCTCTTCTTTGTGATTTGGAGTAGTAGCACGGCCGCTGAGCCGTAGAGACGTGAACGGGCATTACCCGACATCTTTCCTTTTTCCTTAGAATTTGAGGGGATTCCAATCAGTATAACTGATGGAGGAACAAGGCCTCGCCTATGGGGAGGAGGCAGCAGCCAGAATTTTAGCATATCCGTCCCTTCTTGGTGACACCACACTCACACAGGCACTTACACAGGTTGAGGGGTGGGATTCTCTAACAGATTTAAAAAGGACACAGGTAAAAACTATTCTGCATGGAGCCATTCTTACGGAGTATCTTAGAGCTAACTCAGCCCCAGGGGGTCTCCTGGTGGTGAACGAACCGCTAATCTTTTTGGAGGATGCCTCCTTCCGAAAGAATTGGTCGTTGATCGCGTGGAGATGTTCAAGAGACTGGCTGATTTTAATTATTGATACGGCTAAGAAAATCTCAGATGATTTACTGATTAAGATCCAGATAAGTGAGGATAATTTGAAGACTCAGATTCATATCTCTGTTTTTAAAAAGAAACTGGAAGAGACAAATAAAACTGTGAATGAGTATAAAGAGTACTTAGTGAACTCCAAAGTCAATAAACTACAAAAGGATTTAAAGAAGTTCGCTAGGGAAAAAGTGTACCCCTATGTCAATGATGATTATGTCAAAATGAAGGAGAATCAAAACACCCAAAAAAAAACGGCACGGGCACACACTGATACTTCTAGTTCAGGGAGTGATAGCAGTGATTCAGATTATAGGCCCAGATACAGAGGGAGAGGTTGGTCTAGGGGTTACACGCGCCCGTACCACCCAGGACCACAAATGGGATTCGGCTGGCCCCCAATGTACCCACCTATGGGCCCTCCACAATTCTTCCCCAATGAATACCCACCTTTTTTAGAGAGAGGCAGAGGCAGGGGAGAGGGAGACAGAAAACACAGAAAACACAGAGACCACAACAAGTACAATGGGAGGATGTCAACCAGCGAGTAACACGCAGTATGGCACGGGATGTGGAACCAAGCACCAGCGGGGCACACATTTAGTGATGAACTTGAGTGGCAGGACATTAACGGAAACTCAGGAGATGGTGTTGTCCAAGGGCCTTGGCTTTGTTCCTACAAACCAGCTCGATTCGTTTAAACTAAAATGTGAATTGGCTGGTTTCTTCCGAAGTGTTCGCCTCAAAGTATTTTTTGAAGGCAAGGAGATGGCAACCCAAGAGGGTGACACTGGACTGAGAAATAAATCGACTTTTGTTCCTTCCTTGGGTCAGTTACCACCCGAGGTAGGAGTCTTTGAGCAGGCAGTTCTGAGGGAGGTGGAAATTATGGAGACATCTAACAATGACAAGCCTTTTTTCAATCTATCCAAAGCTGAAATGCAAGCTTTGAATGAACTGAGGGATGATGTAACTATAATCATAAAACCCGCCGATAAAGGCGGAGCGATTGTGATCCAGGATAAAGACACCTATAATATTGAGTGTCTTCGTCTTTTGAATGATAGAAGGAATTATCAGATCTTGGATCATGATCCATCAGAGGAGCTGAGGATATTGATCGATACTTTTGTGGAAGAAGCAACTGTGAATGAATGGATTAGCCTTAAGGAGGCGGCGTTCCTTTGTAAGCAACAACCTATAGTGCCGTATTTTTATACTTTGCCTAAGGTGCATAAATCCACGCGCCCTCCGCCTGGACGTCCTATTGTGTCAGGGATTAATTCTATCTTGGAACCATTGTCCAAGTTTTGTGATAATTACTTGCGCCCTTTAGTTCAGAAGATGCCAGCATACCTCAAAGATACTCGTGAAGTTCTTAACCTCATAAAAGATTTAGAATTCGATCCTGAAAATGACCTAATGATCGGGCTCGATATAGAGTCACTTTATACCAATATTCCCCAACTTGAAACCTTAAGGGTGATTGAAAACATTCTTTTTGCGGATCAGTGGGATCACCAGACCCCCGTACATTTATTCTTTGCCTTCTTGAATTATCATTAACGAAGAACTTTTTCAAATTTGAAGAGCAATTTTATCTACAAACTCATGGAACATCTATGGGGAGTTCCTGTGCCCCAAGTTTAGCATGTTTGTATGTTTCACAATTTGAAGAAGAAACAATTCTTACACAGACAAACCCTTATTATGAGCATATTAGGGTTTGGCGTAGGTTCATAGATGATGTGTTTATCATCTGGAGAGGGAGTAAGAGCACAGCGGAAATCTTTCTTGAGTGGCTGAATCAAAAAAATCCTTTCTTGTTCTTTACAGGAACCATGACAAATGAATCTTTGCCCTTTTTGGATTTGAACATAAAAGCTGAAAATGGAGTTCTGATCAGCAATGTGTTTCACAAACCCACTGATAGGAATAATCTCCTGTCTTTTCGCAGTTTTCATCCCCATTCCCTTAAGGAAAATCTTCCGTATGGGCAATTCCTGCGTCTCCGCAGGAATTGTTCCAAGATGGAGGATTATAGAAAGGAGGCTAAGGATTTGAGCGAGAAGCTTTTATATAGAGATTATCCTGAACATGTCATCAAAAAGGCCCAGAAACGAGCGAGAAATTGCAATAGGGAGGCCTTACTGGAGACGAATGAGAAAGAAATCACTGACAGAAGTATTTGTGTGACTACTTATAATACAGCGTCAAACCATTTGAAGAAGATAATAAATAAGAACTGGCGTATTTTGAATGCCAATGGGTTAGACCAACCGATACCACTCTTTTCGTTTGTCAAAGACATTATTGTCAACACACGCCCTCGGATCTTGATCAATCCCCCTAATGTACTGAACCAGGTTCAGCTCTTGCCACCGGTAAAAGGACACTATGCATGTGGGTACTGTAGAGCTTGCCCTTTGTCCATTAATGGGAAAAGCATTGACATCGGGCTGAATTATCCCTGGGAACAGCGAAAACACACAACATGCAACACAGATAAAGTGATTTATCTAATAAGATGCCCATGTATGATGCAGTATGTCGGCATGACGACTCGGAGAATAAAAATCCGTATACTTGAACATATGAGCACTATAAGATGTGGGAAGAGTAATACTAAACTTACCGCCCATTTTCTTGAAAAAAATCATACCGAACAAGAGTTGAGGTGGACAATTTTAGACAAACCCTTTATCCCACCCAACACAGTAGATGTCTCGAGCTTTCTCTTAGTTAGAGAACAACGTTGGGTAGATAGGTTGAAAAGTAGTACCAGGGGTTTGAATGATTGTATACCCTGGTTTCAACTTTATGGAGTTACAAATAAATAAGTACGTATTGTTGTGATATTGTTGGACAGGGCAGTGTTACAATTAGGGAGACATGATTTGATGCAATATACGTCATTTTGTGAATAGTACATCTTCTTAGTTTTGTGGGGCAGTATCCATTCCTTTATTGGTTGGATTAAGACGTATGATCTCCCTTTTTAATAAACTAGTCGTCATCAGTTGTTGCTGCATTTTGGGAATTGATCTGTATTTCTGAGTTAATTCCCGTAGTACTATTGAATTCATTGTATGATTAAGCTTTCAGTCTTAAGATGGCCCCCTACTTGCAGGACAGTAGGAGAGAGAGTCCTTCTTTTGTTTTCCCTGGTTTGGGATTCGGAGAGGGAGGACGTGATGACGCACGCACTATGACCAAGGGGCGTGTCATGCACCCGGATGTGTTAGAGACTTCCCGTTTGCAATAAAAACCGCTAGGGGCGGTTGTAAAGTATCGACGGAGGACCGATGTGAGGCATTGACCCGGAGTGGTTCTTTGGAGTAGTAAGTGGGTGTTTAGGAGGGGGTCTGTCAGTAATGGGCGGTTGTTTTCTGACTATGCAGAGAGCATTGGCCATGTGATCTCTTCCTATTTCTCTACAGAGTGTGACGATAAGACCACGGTCCCACAGAGGTCCCGGGTTCAGAGTAATCCTTGTGAACTCGTGTAAGCTTATTTATAATCTTTTTTGAAGTGGTGCACTCGGATGTATTAGAGATTGGGCTCCGAGGAGAGAACCGGAAAACTATGGAGAGGGTTTGTGCACGATATAGCCGGTGGTTGTAACAGTCACAAGGATATGTGAATGTGCAAGGGTGTGCTCACAAGGGGTGGATCACTGTTTGAATATGTAAACGAAGGCTGGTTTTTATGACAAATTGCAGTTGAATCAATTGGAGTGAAGTTTAGATGTTTTAAGGGAATAAGTACAGGGTCGGTAGAATATTAATTGAACGTCAAAATTCTTCCACAGAAAAGGAGTCCTCTTGGAAATTACCCCAGAGTGAAGCAATAGCGGATATTGTCCGTCTAAGTATTAAAGGTAATAAATACCCTATTTGGGTCTACATCAAAAAAACAAGGGACCAACACCCTGATGAATGCCAGAGTGATCCTTTTGGACACATAGAAATTGGCAGAAACATGTTGGTATTCGCAGCAGGGGTATAGGGGCGTTTACCTCCCCGGAATACCCTATTATTTTATTTTTAATCCTACCAAGGGGTGACAGGAATAAAGAATGATTATGGTTGCCCTTTAGGTAGTTTTAATTATATGTGTCTGCACTGTTTGGTCCCATTCTGAAGGGAATATTCCTTCCTATGTTTGTCATTGTCGTATATGTTCTTTTATATATACTGTGTCTTCACCACTAATCTTCATCCACATATAAAAAAAGATTATTTGCGCTCCACTCAGCGTGTTGGTCTGCACCTGGGTGTTTGATGCGGCCCTATGATGAAGCATGACACTGCAAAGTGTGTGAGGGCAGTATTAAGACATTTTTGTCTTTCCCTGTTTCTTGTTGTCTTTGTAATAATGACTAGTGGTCGGTATATGTAGGAGGTTTTGTGGAGTTCAGCACCTCCGGCAATGTTCGTTGTGTTTAGTCCTTCTCTGTAGTGTGAGATTTAAGTGACGATAGGGGAGTCAGAGAAGGCTTATACCCTTGTCTCTTCTTTGTGATTTGAACTACCCAGATTTCTCTGCTACTCTTTTGCATAATTATGGGGCACTCTAAGCCTGAAAGAGTATTGTTTTGACTTATACTGTGTGCTCCATTGTGTATGTACTATGTTAAACCTCTCTGAAGAGCTATAATGATAGTGAAACATGTGTCAGGCTTTTTTTTTTATTCATTCCAAGTTGGCTTGGATGGTATTGTACCAATCCAAAGCTGTAATACTGTGCCTGGAGTGGTAAAAGGTTTTTGTCATTTTAAAGCTCGGCGTGTATGGCTCTATGCTAATACTGTGCTTAAAGGCTTGCTGTAGAAATGGCAAAATACTTTGTCCCTTTCTAGCTCGACGTGGATGGCACTGTGCTAACCTTTTGCTTAAATACTTTTCTAGAAAAACAGACATTTGAGGCGAGCAAATTCAGACTGTCACTGGTGTTGTAGAGTGCTCGATACAGGAATTGCTTGCCACCTAAACTCGGAAACTACGCAGAGTTCTCTGCTTCTTTTTTTGCATAGTTTATGCAGCACTCTAAGGCTGAAAGGGTATTGTTTTGACTTATACTGGGTGCTCCTCTGTGTCTGGACAAAACTAAACTTCTCTGAACTTTGGATGAAAGACAAACCACCTCTGGAAGAGGTTTTGATTGTTGCGAAGAGAGTGGAACACATGTTGAAATGTGTTGGAGAACTTAGAATAGATAAAAGTTTGAAGACAACTGACAAAGAAGGTGCAGGCAGCAGAAGTGTGTGAAGTGAAAGTTCAGAAAACTATTAAGAAAAGTGAACCAGAAGGTAGAATACAAAAGAGGATTGAAGTTTTTTTCAAAGGTACGTGTTTCAGGTGTGGATATGATGGGCACAGAGGTAATTACAAATCCTGCCCTGCTTTGTCCTAAGTGTGTAACACTTGTGGTAGCAGGGGCCATTTCAGCAAGTGTTAATTATATAATAAGAATAGGAAGGTGGGAAGGAACAAGAATTTGGAGACTTGTCAAGAGATAGTTCTACAAGCTGGGGAGGCCAACAAGTTGTTTCCGACAAAATTGGTGAATGTTGATGGGCGGAAAATTTCAATGAAATTTGATTCATGCTCTCGCATTACCATCATTTCTAATTAATCATTTGGGAAGCTATTTGATGGGGAGAAGAAGCTTGAAGCTATGGATATACAGCCGGGTGGTTATGGACGGTCTAAAATCGAGATGTTAGGTTACTTTGAAGCAGTATTGAGCATTGAGGCATGTCCACCTCAGGCAAAGTGTAGGTGTCCTGTCATGGAGATGATTTATTGGGGTGGGCTCATCAAAAAGAATTAGAAGTGAGTTTGCATCCCAACAAGATAACGCAAGTGAGAGTTGATTCAGTCAACAATGAGACATACAGATTTGTGAACGAGTTTGCTAGTTTGTTCAAGAATAACCTGGGAAGGTTACTTGAGTACAAACAAAAAATAAAATTAAGGGAGGGAGCCAAACCTTTTGTTGCAAAAGTCAGGAGAATACCATTACAAATGTAGTCAGCAGTAGCAGATGAACTAGAGGGATTGTGCAAGCGTAGGGCATTTAGTCAGTGGAGGCAACGGAATGGTTGGCCCCCATTGCTGGAGCACGCAAAGGGAATGGGGACATACACCTTTGTGTGGACCTTCGAGCATTAAATAATCGGTGATTGTGGACAAGTTTCCTCTGCCAAACATTGAAGAAAAAATCACTACGTTTTCTGGGGCTAAAATATTCAGTACTCTTGATTTCGTCTCGGCCTACTATCAGTTTGAACTCGATGAAAGTTCATAGGATCTCACAGCATTCACTACACTGTTTGGGAATTATCAATTCAGAAGGATGCCAAATGGTCTCATCTCGGCTGCATTGGTTTTTCAAAGGACTATGGCTAAGATCCTGAAGGGTGTGCCTGGGGTAAAGTGCTACCAGGATTACATTCTGATCTTTGGAGTCCCCAATTCAGAGCATGATCAACGCATGAGGGGTGTACTCTGCAGATTGAAAGATGCTGGTCTCACTCTTAAAGCTGAAAAATGCAACTTTGGTTTTGGTGAGGTGAGCTACCTAGGGTTTCTCATCTCAGGTGCAGGGGTTAAGCCAAGGAAAGAAATGGTTGACACCATCATATCGTTACAAGAACCTAAGACAAACGAAGAGTTATCTTCTTTTCTTGGCATGGTTGAGTACTACAGCAGATTCATAAAAGACTTTGCCTGCAAAACACACAACATGAGGTCATTGTTAAAGAAAAAAACTGATTTTGTGTGGGATGGTTTGTGCAAAAAGGAATGTGATAATGTTGAACAAGAGCTGAACAATGCACCTTCACTACAAGCATGTGATCCTATGAGTTACACCAAAGTGGTATGTGATGCGAGTGCAAAGGGTTTAGGAGCTCTGCTTATACAAAACAATTGGTTACTTGTGTGTCGCGCAGTCTCAGAGATGCAGAATATAACTGATGGAGCAAGGACTCACAAATGAGACTTACTCGTACGCAATCGCCTTACAGTATTAATATATAAATCCTGTATTGTTTATAATAACATTGCATACACTACACAAATAGTAAGGAAGCTTGCCTATGTGTCCTAACTAACAAGTAACGCTTGTCTTTTCCTAAAATGGCCGCTAAAGCGCGGGAAACTTACTGCGCATGTCTCAACCATATCACGAGTTGTGACGTCTTTCTTTGCTTGATGGGAAACTCCTGCTTCTGTGCAGTGTGCATTAAAATGGCTGCTTGATGTTTTCACATGCTTCAGCTTGCTCTCGTGTCATAATTAATTTGTCGTTTCTCTAACGCTACTAATGCGGGATAGAATTTATAAGTAAATAGGGATAGAGTAGAAAGAGTGGGTATACAGTGAAACATTTTATTTGTGATTTTAATATTTTCTTCTTTGACCTTTTATCAGTTCGTAAACTTGGGCCTGGGGTTGGTGAACTGAAACCCGAGAGACGATGATTCTGCACATGCGCCCTGAGTGGCTGCCGAGAAAGCAAGGGATGAAGTCAACCTGGACATCGTCCAAGGCCATGACCTGCTGGCCGACACCACTGTAATTCTGGATGTTCCTGCGGAAATGCAACATTTTATATGAATAAAATACAAAATCTGTCATGAGACGGGTGGGAAATAAAGCAAATGTAATAAAATCAATGGGCGGTATTTTAAAACAGTGGGCTTCAGAAATTAAACCAAAATCAATATGGTGTGAGGATCAACCCCCTGTCCCTGTCAAATCAAAAACAGTGGTCCCATATTTTTGCAACATTAATGGGAGGTACATGGGTGTAGAAAGGTACAATAGATATAGAATTATCTAATTAGTTAGAAGGAGATGCTGCAACAGAGCAGGCGTACATACCAGAACAGGCGTTCATGCTGACAGGCAGAAGCTCCAGACCGATAAGCTGATCGATTGCAGACTGAACCGCTGTCTAGAGAGGTCCTGAGGAGGGGGCGGCGGAGTCCATTAGAAGGAAGGCACAGGAGAATCGCGGAGAAGCCGAGTATCAGAGAGGGGAACGACGCAGGTGTCGTTGTAGAGAGGTCACCGGTCCTGTCCTGAACCTGGAGGAGGTCTTTGCTCTTCATCCTTCCTGAGTTCTATTTTTCCAACTCCTTGGCCAAGGGTTTTGATTCTCGCACTTAGGTAAATATACCTGCAACCTTTAGTTGCGCTGCTGTCTCTATCTTCTCCTTTCTGAGGGACCGTCATTAATCAATAATTAATATTCTGTGCTTCATCCTTGATATGCGATTAAGTACCATGTGGTTCTGTATTTTACTCTGCTAAATCTTTAGATAAACATTTTAAAACGTCCTGACTCAGTGGTTATTTCAGGATTATGTACTGTAATGAATGTCACTTATTTTAAACTTCCCAATTAGCAAAGGATTCATTGGTAAGTCATTACTCTTCAATCAGAAAAGTAATTGGCAGCAGGGATTTTGATAAAGAGTACAAATGACACCCCAGCGTTAGTATTAGCGTAGTATGAATGTATGGGCCCAAGTGAGTATTTAGTGTATGAATTCTGTTTGCTAATATCGCGCTGGATCAGTTTTCTGGTAAGCAGAGGATGGTTACTCTTTGTTAATTGGGTAATGAGAATTTTATTTTTATGAACTAACATCTGTGTATTCAAAGTTTGTTTTATGTTGTCCAGAATTCCCTGGGGTAAATTGAATAGGTAAGTGGAAGCCATACTGCAGTGAGGTTATCTGTCAGGCAGAAATAGTACTGAAAAGTTAAGCAGGACTATCAGTACTGGTTAGGGATTTATGCGTATGAGTAATAGCAAAGGAGTACGCTGGTAAAATTTTATGTTATATCACCTAGAAAGGGTAACATTGAAGAAGTAACAGGTACTTCTGGAGCTTGTGTGAAGAGTAAACGGAAGGGTTTTACTCGTAGTGTATGTTTAGTAAAACGGAAAGGTTTTACTAAGTGTGAGAGAAACTATCTTTTTCAATTTAGAGAAACTGGCACGATAGCAAATGTTTAGTGTTGTTACTGAAATTTAATTACGAATTGTAGAGAAAATAGGTTTGCGTAAGATTTTGTAAAGGGAGGGTCAGTTGTCGGAAAAGGGAGCTGATGTCACAAAACGCCGCGCTGGGATTGGTTGAAACAGCGGGTGTGAAAAGACTCTTGTAAAGGAGGGGTCAGTAGTCAGGAGCAGTACTGACGTCACAGGTGCCGTGCTGGGATTGGTTGAAATCCGCGAGGGACAGAGAAGCGCAGATTGTAAAGGAGGGGTTGGCAGACAAACGTCACAGAAAGGCCACGCTAGGATTGGTTCAGAAATAAAAGTTACCAGACACTTGATTGGTTAATATCATAGAAGCTAAAATCTTAGTGGATAAGGAATTACATGTTAAAACGTGATCCAACTTTAACAGGAACTCGTCCGGATAGGAGATATTTAGGCTTTGCAGAATATCATTTTATACATCGAGATTTACCCAAGATGTACGGAGAAAAGAGAAAAATGTCCTTTCTGCAAAAGATTAAGAACTATTTTAAAAAGGATAAACCAATCAAAACTAGAGAAGGAATTATCATTCCACCAGCTAAAACGCCCACTTCATTCATGATGATGGAGAGAGGTTATCATACTTGTGTATGGATAGAGAATTGGATAGAATATACCAAAAATGATGGAATACTAGCATTTCCCGAGAATGGCACTTTCAATGGGCGAATTCTTCAAAATTTGAGATTACGGATGAATGATTTAGAACCCAGACCTAGATTAACTCAATACGAAGCTTTAGAGGAATGGGAAACTGAGGCATTTGAGCGTGACCGATCCAGGAGTAATAGGGGTTATCGAGGATTTTTTCCAAGAAACCCACATGAGTCTAGGGATGGCCAGATGAAACAGTGGAGGAGGGCAATGCTTACAGAAGGATTATATCCAATATTCACAGCAGAAGAATTGTTAGGACAGAAATGCACAGAAAAGACAAAACACTTAATGAGAAATGGAGATTCTGAAGATGAATTTATGGAAGAGTTATTAAAGAACCCCCCACCATATCAGGAAGGAGCAGGTGGATGCACCCCAAGTGCACCCCCGTTAAAAACTCCATTAGTACCACAGGTAATGCATGAATTCACACCTAGCAGGATACTTCATGACAAAGAAAAAGAAGCCCTAGAGAAGACCAGAGCAGAATTAATACAGAAAATAACACAGATAAAAGTGCATCCTGACTCGTTGACCATACCTGTAACAATTGGTCCAGTAGTTCCATTATATGGTGACAAAGGAAACTATCCTCCACCACTAGCTATGGCTACTCCTGTGAATATTCCTAAACCTGAAGCAGTAGTAATGGTTGAGGATCACTTTAGTGACTGTGAATCTACAATATCACTGATGGACTTACCCATTCGAGATTCTGTCAATAGTACTCCCAAAAGAGCTACACCTGGGTGCTTGAAAGATATAAACCTAATAACTTCATTGGGAACAAAAAGTGTCACTGTAGTAACACCCGAAGACTTAGAAAGGTGGGCATAAGGATCAGATCAATAGTGTACACCTCCAAAAATGTTGGACATTTATAAATTAAAAGTCAAATTAGAAGAAATAATAGCAGGAAATGTTGGGCTAGATCCCCTAAATACATATGATGAAGAAGAATTATTGTTTGTATGCAGAAGTATCACTAAAAATGTAAAATTATTCCATGAAAAATTATCAGATTTAGCTCTGCAGATGGGAATTGAAATAGGGAGATCAAAAGTGCTACAGAAACCCTATAGAGCAGACTTTTCAGACAAAGATTTAGAAAACATGAATGCCTCTGGAAGAAAATTACAAGTAAAGGAATTAATGACAGTCTTGCAAAAATGGGGAGACCTAGATAAATGGAGAGTTAGATGGGCCAAGAAAAAGGAAGAGGCGCGATCAAGTAGAACAGCATCTGAATATTTAATGAAGGAAACAGGGAAGACAGATCAAATGTACCCGATGCGAGAAGTTCCAGGAGGGGGATATGTACATGTTCCATGGAGCAGACAGGATATTTTGTCATTTACGAATGATTTTCCAAAGTTGAGAGAAAAACCAATTGAATGGTACAAGCAGGTTGAGAGATTTGTGAAGGTGTCAAAAGTATTGTTGAAGGATTTAGATGGTTTGTTTGACATAGTGGTACCTGCCGATTTGTGGACAGATTGTAAAATCACAGTTGATTGGCCAAGTGAAGAATATCCTAGAGATGCAAAGACGGGTGCCCCGTCAAATGAGGTAATGAAAAAGTATCAGCAGGTGATAACTTACCTGAAAGGCAAAATACCACCAAAAGAAACAGATTGGGTGAAAATAGACCGAACCACCCAAGAAGCCAGTGAATCGGTACACGCCTATTATGAGCGTTTATTGCAGGTATTCAAGCAGTATAGTGGCTTTGAGGACATTGGAGATAAGAACATGAGTCAGTTTGTTTACCGATTTGTCTATGGTCTGAAGCCAGAGATTTGTCAGATGATTAAATAACGCATGTTGTGTTGGCAGGGGAAACCCATAAACGAGATTCTGAAATATGCAAAATATTGTGGAGATGATATTGAGGATAGGCATAAGAAATCACAGGAGAAGGTAATGTGGGCACAGGTGAAAATGGCCGAGAAACAGGGAATTAATTTGGATAATCCGAGTGAAAATCAGGGAAAGGATTGTGGAACGATTGGTGATACTGGGAATGGTGGAAAAGTGAAAGGACGAATGAGTAGAGAAGAAGCTAAAAAGAAATTTCCTTGTCATGGATGCGGAAAATTGGGGCATTGGAAGGATGAATGTAAAAGATTCGGCATAATAATGGCCCAAATCAAAATTTAAATCCACAGACGCAGAATGACTCACAGCAGGGTGTAAATCCTCAGAGTCAGTTGCCACCCGCACCTATTCAGGGTAATGTAAGCAGAGGAAAGCACGGTACAGACATCGGATATCAAGGAGGAAGTGGTAAGAATGATTATATAACATCACAGTTTCTTTTACAGGACGATTTCTGTCAATTTAGTTCATGACGGTGCCTAGGAGAGGGGGAGAAGGAGTGCGTACTTGGCGCATCCTTATCGGTAGATCAGTCAGGTCCATATGTTGAAGGGAGTGTGAGAGGTAATGATATTACTTTTCTTTTGGACACTGGTGCTACCCGGTCTACTGTGAGAACAGCAGACATTCCGGACCTTCCTCTCTCTGGAGAAGCTATCCAAGTAGTGGGAGTAGCTAATCGAAAGATTAGAACTCCTCTTACCGAACCAATGGAAGTTAAAATTGGAAATTTCAGAGAAATGCATCAATTTGTAGTATGTGATTCCAGTCCAGTAAATCTACTAGGCAGAGATTTGTTGTGCAAAATGAACTGCACAATTCTCTGCACACCGGATGGTGTGACAGTCCAGACCCCAGATGAAGATCATGTATATAAGTTTATGATTGTAAAACAAGGTACAGAAATAGATTAAATGTTTTCGTTGTTAACAAAAGAGCTGCCAGAAGAATTAAAAACTACAGTAAATCCCATAGTATGGGATTTCACAGGAAAGGAGGTAGGACTTATGGCCAAAATAGACCCAGTTAAAATTACTGTAAAAGAAGGTGCAATTTTCCCAAATACTAGACAGTACAAAATGAGTGCAGAAGTAAAGACAGGAGTCATTGAAGAAATCAATCGAATGGTAGAACAAAACATACTAAAAGAAGTAATGAGTAGCCCATGTAACTCACCAGTAATGGGTTTAAAGAAACCTAGCGGAAAATATAGGATTGTTCAAGACCTGCGGAAAATAAATAAGATTGTGGAACCATGTTGTCCTATAGTGCCAAATCCTGCAGTAATTCTATACCAGATTCCTTGGAGTGCAGGATGGTTCACAGTGATTGATTTATGCCAAGCGTTCTTTTCAATACCATTGCACCCAGACGGACAGTATCTTTTTTCATTCAAATTTGAGAACAAAGTCTATGTATGGAATCGTGTTCCTCAGGGGTACACAAAAAGTCCTTCTATATTTAATCAGATATTGAAAAAATGCCTTGAGAAACTAGTGATGCCAGGAAGCTCAGTCCTAGTGCAGTATATCGACGACTTACTGGTGGCATCGAACACCAGAGAGGACTGTGTTGTTGATTCCATAGCACTATTAAATCATTTGGCTGAAGAAGGGCATAAAGTCTCACCTGAAAAATTACAGTTCTGTATAACAGCAGTTAAATATTTAGGACACCAGATTGAGAGGGGAAAAAGAAGAATAACCTCAGAAAGAGTAAAAATAATAAAGAAAATGCAAATGCCTGTAACACAAAGAGAAGTGAGAATGTTCCTAGGAATAGTAGGTTACTGTCGACAATGGATACTAGGATTCTCCTTGTTAGCTAAGCCACTAATTCACATGACCAAAAAGAAAGCAAAGGATCCAGTTGAGTGGGATGATGAGAGCGTAGGAGCCTTTGTAAAATTGAGAAATGCTCTGTGTTCAGCACCAGCCTTAGGCATGCCTGACTATAAGAAAAGCTTTACATTATTCTGTCATGAGAGAGAAAATTGTGCACTTTCAGTCTTAACACAGAGACATGGATTAGACAGACGTCCTATAGCATATTTTTCTGCTACATTGGACCCAGTGGCAGCCGCGTTGCCAGGCTGCTTAAAAGCAGTAGCGGCTACTTGTTTGAGCATTGAACAAAGTGAGTCAATTGTGATGGGACATCCTGTGAAGGTATATGTTCCACATGCAGTTGTGATTCTGTTGACAAGAATACGAACTCAGCATCTTACTCCTAGTCGGCTGACTAAATATGAGAGAATAATAATGGATACTGAAAATGTGACCATAATAAGGTGCACAATAGTAAATCCCGCTACCTTACTACCAGACCCATATCATGAAGAAATTAAAGATGACGAAGAAGAAGAACATGATTGTTTGCAAGTCACAGAGTTATGCACGAAACCACGTCCAGACATTGAGGAACAGCCCCTTAGAAAACCAGACAGGGAGCTATTTGTTGATGGTTCATGCCAAAGACATGAAGATGGTAAACTAACTGCTGCCTATGCGGAGTGTGAATTAACTGGAATAGTTGAAGCATCCTATTTACCAGGAGTCAAATCTGCACAAGTAGCTGAATTGATTGCATTGATAAAGGCTTGCAAAATTGGGAGGAATCAAAAAGTAACTATATTTACAGATAGCCAATATGGTTACGGGGTTGTGCATGATTTTGGCCAACTATGGATGCAGAGGGATTTCATGACTTCTTCAGGATCCCCCATTAAAAATGGACAGTTTGTAAGGGAATTGCTAGAAGCAATACAATCACCAAAAGAATTGGCTGTGGTGAAGTGTGCCGCACACCAGTCAGGAGATGACTGGGTGGTAATTGGCAACCGATATGCAGATCTTGTGGCCCAACATTGTGCCAAAAATAGATTGTCAGTCAATAAAAGGGTGGAAAGAATGGGAATCAGCTGCCAACTTATGCTGTATATGCCACCTGAAACATGGAATGAAGTTAAAAGATTGCAAGAGAATGCTGATGAAAGTGAGAAGAAAATATGGGTCAAGGTGGGTTGTTCCCAAAGGGGAGATGATGAGGTGTGGATTTGTGCTGATGGCAGGCCATTCATGCCTGACTGTCTACTCTCTCAAATGGCCTAGATGTATCATGGAGACACACACATAGGAAGAGATCCAATGATTAGGCTCTTCAGACAAAATTGGTACAATCCCAAATTCAGGGCGGTAGCAGAGAGTCTTTGCCAGAGATGTTTAACATGTCAAATGCATAATCCTGGGAGAAAAACAATAATTGGATTTGGAAAAATTAGAAAGGCAGAGGGTCCATTTATAAGACTCCAGTTCGATTTTATTCAGTTACCACCATGCAGAGGGTTGAAATATGTACTGGTCATAGTGTGTCTGTTTTCAAAGTGGGTGGAGGCTTACCCTACCTGGAGGAGTGACAGCATTACAGTTGCAAAGTTGTTGCTACAAGAACTCATTCCTAGGTTTCGTTTCCCAGTAACTTTGGAATCAGATAGAGGAAAACATTTTAACAGTGAAGTGATCCAAATAATCTGTGAAGCATTCCAAATTGAACAAAAACTGCACTGTGCATATCGTCCAGAGGCTTCTGGAGTGGTTGAACAATTGAATGGCACTATAAAATCCAGACTGGGAAAAATGTGTGCATCAACTTCATTGGAGTGGCCAGATGCATTGCCACTGGTTTTAATGGGACTCAGAAGCATTCCTGATAGAAATACTGGATTGAGCCCACACGAAATAATGATGGGAAGAGCAATGAGACAAGCACATGTTCCCATAAACAAATTGCTGAATATATCTGATGATGTGGTTCTGGATTATTGCAAAGGATTGGCTAACCTAGTGTGTTCTGTCTCTCACCAGGTTGGAGAAGACGTAGTTTCAAGGCAGCCTGAACAAGAACATGATCTGAATCCTGGTGATTGGGTGGTAGTGAAGAATCACACCCGAGAAACCTGTCTATCACCTAGATGGGGAAAACCTTGTCAAGTCATACTGACCACCAATACAGCAGTGAAGTGTGCAGGATTTCCTAATTGGATTCACGTAAGCCACACCAAAAGAGTACCAGACCCTGAAGAAGAAAATCCTCAGACAGCATCAATCACTGAGGAAGCTGAAGGTTGCCCAGCTGAAGAATCTCAGGCTCGAGGTTCGAGAGAAGCTGCAGGAGAACAACCGAGCACAAGTCAGGATTGGATACCGGTGGTAGAAATTCCTGAAGTTTACCACAGAACAAGAAGTCAAACAAAATTGGAAGAAATAGAAGAAGATCAGATAGGTGAAGAAGAAGCAGCTCAGGGAAAAGAAGAAGAGACAATAAGAGAACCTGAGCAAGATCAGATAGGGAAAGGAAACTGGGCTCAAATCAACAACGAACCAACAAGTTTTGAGCAGGGACAGACAGGTTTAGAAGAACCCGGTCAGGCTGCAGAAGTACAAAGTGCAATAAGCCCTGATCAGAACCAGTTAGATCCAGAAAAGTACACAGAAGAAAAAGATCTCGAGAAACACGAACATGAAGAAATAAACAAAGAACAAGGTCAGTTATTGGAAACTCACAGAGGAGCTGCGGAAGAGAAACCAATAAGGCCTGAAAAAGAACAAGTAAGAAAAACAGTAATTGCAGAAAACAAAACAGTACTGAACAGTGAAAATAAAAAGAGTTCTGAAAACGAATAGAAAGAAATAGTGCAAACAAAGAAAGCAAGAAAAGGAGATCATTGGCCGAGTGTCATTAAAAGAGTAAAATACCACATAACAACCAGAAGTGAAGATCCAGATCAAGTAAATGAAGTAACAAGTCAAACTGAACAAGAAAATAAAACTGAGAAAAGAAGAAGTAAAAGACTGAAACTTGTGAATAACAAATTCAAAGGACCTGATTGGACTTACATCATTCTTGAAGATTACGAAAGCTCAGAGTCAAGTGAAAGTGGTGACGAAGGAACAAGTGCAGAACTGACGTATGAGAAAGAAACAAGACCACCTTGATTAAGTGAAAAATAGTAAAAGAAAAAGTGAAAACAGATAAGAAGAGCAATCTTCCTTGTCCAAATGCCTGATGATAGAGTTGCTGGGAGACCAATACAGAGATGTTGTAGAAGATGCTGTGCAATATGCATATGTAGTCTAGTAATGGTGCTTATAGTATGGTTAGTCCGGATCGTAGCAGTTCCTTACCTTATGATAATGGATAAAAAGATTAATAGCAAAACTAAGGAAAGGACGGCAAACTTGAAGGGAAATAGAGTAGAACTAATGGCAGAAAATGAACCAGAATTTCATCATGAAATTACTGATAACGACACTAGTTTAAATGTTTTCACAAAATTATTATATCAATATGTAGACACCATGGAAGTTAGTAATTGTTATGTCTGTATGAAGTTACCTGAATCAGAAGCAGAAGGGTTAATATAACATCACTTACCATTAACATATGGCATATCATGTAGTGTATTGTCTAGTTTATTCTATAGAACATGGAGACTACAGTATTATTATTCAAACATAGATGTGATATTTTCTGAGGTTCCGATTCGAAAGAGTATGAACCCAGTGCTTAGTAGTCAAGACTCACAGTTTATGGGAGAATTTCTCTTCACAATGAAATCGATAGATATAACACATGCACATAGACACAATCTAACATGTTCTTTACATGAAGAAGAAAAGATATTTTTGAATGTAGTAGAAGATAGAAGACAAGATTTTCAAAAGAAAGCTTCTGAGCATAAGGCTCATTTGCCACATTGGGCTGAGAAAGAAGGGAGTTACACACCTGGCAAGGCTCAAGCTGCTATGGCTCTGGATTTCATAAAGACAGGGAAAATTTGTCTACATAGATTAAAAACTGATTATAACAATGTTTTCATCGGTACCAGTGAATGTGAACACAATTTTTTAATTCTTGGAGGTTGGGGAATCAAAGGAGGGACAGATTCAGTCTTTCCTGGAATCTATTATGTGTGTGGGAATAAGGCTTACTTTAGGCTTCCTGCACGGTGGTATGGAAGCTGCTACTTTGGAATAGTATTTCCAAAGATATACCACGTAAAAAGAAACACTGGGAGCAATGAAAACAATAGCGAATTAAAACGTAGTAAAAGAGCTAGTTTTTCTAAAATTGTAGGTGATATATTTGGTGCATTGATACCTTCAGTGGGAATAATTCTGAACTCAAGGAAAATATGTAAATTGTCTACAGTGATTGATCGTTTATCAACGGATACTGCTGGAGGGTTTCTAATGATTAATGCGGAGATGGTTGCGATTAGATCTATGGATTGCTCTTGATATTATATTGGCAAAAGAGGGCGGAGTCTGTAAATGATTGAAGACGAAACATTGTTGCACTTACATACCTGATAAAAGTGCAGAAATTGGAACATATATACAGAATATAACAAAACTTGAAAAGGAATTAAAACCACTGGAAGTTGATAGTGTATGGGAAAGATTGACAAATAGTATCTCGTCAATTGGTACCTGGTTTGCTAATGTAGGAAAAGGACTTATAGGTCAAATATTAGTACCTTTAGCAGGAATAGCAATAATACTACTGACGATAATAATATGGTGTATAAATGTTGTAGAAAGAATTAATCATATAGTATGACAGGAAGGGGAAAGAAGAGAGAAGTCGATGAAATTGAACTTGAAGATTTGAGAAGTGAATTATACAAGAAATTAAAAGGGGATGTGAAAAATAGAATGTGTAAAAATGAGAATGAAACTATTTGCTAGAAGTTGGCATCTGACTGTGGGTAGTATTTGATGGCTCTTAAACGCCATCAGAGAGGGGATTGATGGAGCAAGGACTCACAAATGAGACTTGCTCGTACGCAATCGCCTTACAGTATTAATATATAAATCCTGGATTGTTTATAATAACATTGCATACACTACACAAATAGTAAGGAAGCTTGCCTATGTGTCCTAACTAACAAGTAACGCTTGTCTTTTCCTAAAATGGCCGCTAAAGCGCGGGAAACTTACTGCGCATGTCTCAACCATATCATGAGTTGTGACGTCTTTCTTTGCTTGATGGGAAACTCCTGCTTCTGCGCAGTGTGCATTAAAATGGCTTCTTGATGTTTTCACATGCTTCAGCTTGCTCTCGTGTCATTATTAATTTGTCGTTTCTCTAACGCTACTAATGCGGGATAGAATTTATAAGTAAATAGGGATAGAGTAGAAAGAGTGGGTATACAGTGAAACATTTTATTTGTGATTTTAATATTTTCTTCTTTGACCTTTTATCAGTTCGTAAACTTGGGCCTGGGGTTGATGAACTGAAACTCGAGAGACGATGATTCTGCACATGCGCCCTGAGTGGCTGCCGAGAAAGCAAGGGATGAAGTCAACCTGGACATCATCCAAGGCCATGACCTGCTGGCCGACACCACTGTAATTCTGGATGTTCCTGCGGAAATGCAACATTTTATATGAATAAAATACAAAATCTGTCATGAGATGGGTGGGAAATAAAGCAAATGTAATAAAATCAATGGGCGGTATTTTAAAACAATGGGCTTCAGAAATTAAACCAAAATCAATATGGTGTGAGGATCAACCCCCTGTCCCTCTCCAATCAGAAATATTGGTCCCATATTTTTGCAACATTAATGGGAGCTACATGGGCGTAGAAAGGTATAATAGATATAGAATTAGCTAATTAGTTAGAAGGAGATGCTGCAACAGAGCAGGTGTACATACCAGATCAGGCGTTCATGCTGACAGGCAGAAGCTCCAGACCAATAAGCTGATCGATTGCAGACTGAACCGCTGTCTAGCGAGGTCCTGAGGAGGGGGCGGCGGAGTCCATTAGAAGGAAGGCACAGGAGAATCGCGGAGAAGCCGAGTATCAGAGAGGGGAACGACGCAGGCGTCGTTGTAGAGAAGTCACCGGTCCTGTCCTGAACCTGGAGGAGGTCTTTGCTCTTCATCCTTCCTGAGTCCTATTTTTCCAACTCCTTGGCCAAGGGGTTTGATTCTCGCACTTAGGTAAATATACCTGCAACCTTTAGTTGCACTGCTGTCTCTATCTTCTCCTTTCTGAGGGACCATCATTAATCAATAATTATTATTCTGTGCTTCATCCTTGATATGCGATTAAGTACCATGTGGTTCTGTATTTTACTCTGCTCAATCTTTAGATAAACATTTTAAAACGTCCTGACTCAGTGGTTATTTCAGGATTATGTACTGTAACGAATGTCACTCATTTTAAACTTCCCAATTAGCAAAGGATTCATTGGTAAGTCATTACTCTTCAATCAGAAAAGTAATTGGTAGCAGGGATTTTGATAAAGAGTACAACTGACACCCCAGCGTAAGTATTAGCGTAGTATGAATGTATGGGCCCAAGTGAGTATTTAGTGTATGAATGCTGTTTGCTAATATCGCGCTGGATCATAACTATTCTGTCATTGATAGAGAATCTCTTGCGGTGCATTGACCATTCACAGATTTAGACAATTTTTGTGGGGGATCAAATTTACTGTTCAGACGGATCATAAGCGACTATTAGAAGTTTTTACAAAGAAAGGTCTTGATGCTATATCATCACGTATAAGGAGGTGGGTAGTAAATGTACATGTATATTGTTTCGATGTACAGTATGTCCCTGGGGCAAACAATTTCTCTGCAGATTGTCTTTCCTGGCTGGTGAATGTTGAGGAAATGGACATCAGTGTCAAGGATGAACACATTGAAGAAGAAGTGGTGAGAGTATGCGAAGTCATGGAAGGTATCATCAGTGAGAGCGAATGGTTGTCGGAACTGCAACATGATGTTGAGCTCAAGTGTTTAATGCATGTTGTAAGTTTGGGCAAGTTGTTTAAATCTCTATTGGGTGAATACAGGGATCACTGGAGTAAGGTTCTACATGAATTAGCGGTGGACAAAGGATTTCTTCTGAGAGGCACGAGGCTGATACCACCCAAGAAGTTAAGGCTGAAAGTTTTGCAGTTGGCCCACGAAGGTCACATGGGCATAGTAAAAACTAAGCGTAGACTCAGGAGAGATTTTTGGTGGCCTGCACTTGATCGCGATGTAGAGTGCATGGTGAGGGACTGTGGCGAGTGTACGAATTGAGATAAAGGATTGAAAACTGCTCACACTCCCATGGTGTGTAGAGATTTACCTAAATACCCATGGGAGGAAGTAGCTGTGGCTATTTTGGGGCCTTTAAGAGGCGAACATGCCACTCCCTATGTGATAGTTTTGATGGACTTATACTCTAGGTGGGTTGAAATGTCGTGTGTTCAAGATATTTCTTCTGGAGCAATCATCACATTTTTAGAGAACATTTTTAAACTGGAAAGCTTTCCACATTTTCTTGTCACAGACAATGGCGTAAAGTTTTTCTCAAAAGAGACGGAATTGTTTCTTAAGAGTTGTGGGATAACACACAAGAAATCATCTTTGTATCATCCAGAAATGAATGGTGCTGTTGAAAGAGTCTTCAAAACCTTAAAGGAGGGCATACAGTTAGCTAGGGCGAATGGAATTGACTGGAAATTAGAACTATCAAATAGGTTATCTGGCTATCGTGCTACCCCTCACTCAAGCACTAGAAAATCCCCTTTTGGGTTATTTAAAGGGAGATCTCCTTCTACCAAGATGTGTCCTGGTTGGATGCATTGGAATAAGGGTTGCGTGGACAATTCAGTAGGTGAGTGGAGCGAGAGAGAGATTTCAGCACAAACCGAAAGGAAGGTGGTGTTTGACAGAGGCATGAATATGAAAGAAGTAGAAGTCAAGGTAGGGGATTTTGTAAAAATAAGAGTTCCCAAGGGTTGTGCTGATTGGTCAAAGTTCACAAGGAGATTGAAAGTGATCAAATGTTTCAAGAATGCGATGAAAACACATGATGGAAGGGTGTGGAACAAAAGCAGAATAGCTGTTCAGGATCCTATGCGAAATACACATCTTTCCAGTAGTGTGATTCCTGTACGTGTTGGTGGAAATGGGCAGAGTTCAGGGATGCTTGAGTTGCACAGGAGAGGGTTAGTTTCACAGAGAAGGAGTGTCAGAGAAACTAGGAGATCTTCTTTTCTCAAAGACTTTGTGATGTAAGAGTTTTGGTGGGATCATATTGTGAGGATGATATTGGTAGGTTTCCCTTATTTATTTATTTTTTCATGTTTTTTTTCACCATTGTAATTCTTTTTCTTCTTTGTTCAAATGTACCTCTGTTCTTTGTTCATTAAAAATAGAAAATATAATTATTTATTGTTCAGAGAGAGAGAAGTGTGGCATAGTGACATGTGTGTCACTCTACCTCAGCTGACTGGTTCTCCCTAGCAACCTGCATTGTGCTTGCCCTGACATTCTAGAATGTGCCCGGGTCATAGGGGGATCGCCGGCGCGTGGATGGTGAGATGACAGTTAATGCTGACAGTGCTAACAGTTGAAGCTTGGATGGAGTGTTAATAAGGAGTTATCCTACCTACATTCTTGTGGTGTTCTCTGTACGCCAACACCGCAATATCACTATAATACCTGGAATGGATCATTCGTGATTTAAAAGACAAGAATAACAGAAAAACATCATTTTAAGAGTAAAACTGATGTAAGAAAAAAGATAAAGATCCAAAGTAAATTGGAACATGTCTGGCGAGCTCCATTGAGCAATCACCAAAGACATGGAGGGTCTAATTCACAAAGGCAAACTTACACTTTTGTGTAAGCTTGCTCTTTTTTGGTATTTGCAAACTATGAGTTAATAGTAATTTTATGACTGCCGAGACCCGGCATTCGGGGTGGAAAACTCTGCACATTGAAAAAGACAGGCCTCTCCTTTCTTTTTATGTGTAGAGTTCTCCACCCTGACTGCAGACTCTGCAGTCATAAAATTTCTATTAACTCATAGTTTTAAATACCCCAAAAATAGTACACTTACACAAAAGTGTAAGTTTACCTTTCTGAGTTAGGTCCATAGATTGTGTCCTCAGTGGACACTGACTCAGTCTGAGCGAGGAAACGCTGACTGTGAGGGGCATATTTACATGAAAATGGCGCAGCTGGGTGCCGCAAGCAATTTCTCTGCACCGAGCTGCGTCATTTTCAAAATGCAGAAATGCATCATATTGCCAAGAATACGATGCATTCCTGTGCTCACACCTGCACCGGAGCTAAAAAAGCTACCTAGCGCCAATGGTGCAAGGGTGCCTGCGTTGTAGGAATGATTGTGTTTGTGCAGAAAGGGAGACCTTCCTGCACAAAAACAATCATTAATGGCGTTTCTCCCAGAAAGAGCAAAAACAAGGAGAAATAAAAGTATTTCTCCTTGGTAAGCAGATTAACACCTCCTTTTGACAGGTGCAGGTTCTTGGCGCTGCCTCAGATTTACAGATCCTTGAAAATCTGGAGCAGTGTCAAAAAGCCATGGGTTTAGCTGGGAATGCCCACAGCAACACCCATTGCTCTCCCCTTTGCAGCAGAAAACTCCGTTGCAGAGGGCCATATTTACAAGGCTGTGTTAGCCGTGCAAAGTGGCTTAGCAGGGCCTTATGAATATGGGCTTTCATAGAGCGCCACCGGAGCGCCCAAAAAGGGGACGCTCTTATGGTGCTAGGGGCTTTTAAATATGCCCTTGAATTCCAGAGAAGCCCAGGAGGCAGGCAGACCTGAATCCCCATTGTGAGACCGGAATCGACTCCAACAAGATAGCCAAACTTTTGCGCCTCAATTTAAACAACAAATACAAGGGGTTTAAAACATGCTGTTGCTCTCTCAGCATCAGAAACTGAGGGGCTTATTTACAAGCCCCTTGCGCCACCGCTATGACACTTTTTCCCATATTAAAAGTGACGCACCGGCTGCGCAAGGGGCTTGTAATAAGCCCCAGAGAATTACTCCAGAAGAGGTTAGAGTTTCGGTAAGGTTTTACACAATTCTGAGGCTTGGAGGGTTTTACTTCGTTTGAAAAGTGCAACAAAGGCAGTGAGGGAGTCAATGGTAGTCAAGAAAAAGGATGCCTTTGGAAGAGGGTGTTGAGGAGAGCAAATCAGAGTAAAATTAATTCACGTTTAACTCAAAATAAACTGCCAATGTAAAATAAGGAAATATAGTCAGGGCACCCCTCAGACTAGGCGGGAAAGTTATACCTCTTAAGCAATATGATCCACTGTTTCCAATTTACATGGTTTTGAAGAAAACAAATACGTCCACATTCAAAGTTCCATTTCTAATCCAAGGCTTTCTCTTAACACTTGGTAATCCTGGTGAAATGAGAAATGGATAACATCACCCCATGGCAAGTTCTTTACATTTCTAGTGGTTCTGGGGGACTTGGTCGTGGAAGGAAGAAGGTCTTGCTACAGATTGTGTTCACTATCGACTGTAGAGATAAACTTGGAATCCTTTGTGAAGACTCTTACAATTGTAGGGACACTACCCGGCAGGGCACATGTTCTGCAAGGTCTCCCTTGTAGTGCACGTCTTTGTCCTTGGTTCAAGAGGAAGAGCTGGTTCAGACTTTAAGGCTCTTTTCAGGTCTCAGACAGAGGGTTCAGTCCTCTTCAGATCTTCCACATGACTAGGAGTGATCTACAGTGGGTCAACATGAATTAATGTCTCAGCAATTTATCAAAGACTCAGAAGTTGTTGTGCATCTTGTGACCTCTTAGTTGAAATGTTGCTTTTGATTAAGAAGATGTTGAATCTCTTTTCAACGTATTAATCACAGAATGCTGAAATTCCTAAAGTTTGATATCACAATACTGGCAAACTGTACTAAAACCACTGGCAGAAGAGACTTACTTTTTGATGCCAAAGTTATCATTTTGTAACCACTGCTACGTGCAGGTGTGAATCTAGCCAGATCACGTATTCTCGCAACTTGGAAGAAAGTAAGGAAACCCAGAGCATTTTCTGTGGAATATGTACGACTAAACGTACTGTTGAGACTTTCAGGGTGTTATTCAAAGGACAGAGGTAGTGAGCGCGCCCTAGGGAGAGTGAGATGTCTATTTTAGACAAGATTAGCGGCGAGTTTGCCAAATGTTGCATTGCTTATTAATATTCGTCAGCACTTGGCCCTAAACAGCATCGCCTTGGACATTTTTGCTGATTATTTCATTAGAAACATTGAAATGGCCGCAGGGTTTTTTAAGCTGGTAACATATGCTTCCTGCATGTGTCCAACTCAGTGTCCACTGAAGTGAAAATTAGGATGTGTTCACGTATTTTATGATTTATTTTGGTTGCACTTGACATTTGGAGAGAGAATTATCAATTTAAAAAGTGCTTAGTCTATTTTTGACAATGCATTCTTAAACTATTGTCGTTCTAAGACAACACAGAAACATGCTGTAATGAATAGCAGGGCTCTATGTATGCAAATGTTACAGCTGCATGATGTCTACTTATATGCATTTCACTCATGTTTGATTTAAATAAATTGAAAGTAGATATTACAGAACGGAAGGGCGTAGATCTATTCTTTTATTGCAATTTACATTGCGTATTACCTTTGGAAAAGGATAGTTAATAATCAGTAGATTCATATTTAAAACCCAGATAAACTCCATACACATCAGATATGTCTCATGCAATAAAAAGAGTTACATTTCAGAGGGGCAGACTCGAGAAGGGAAACTGATTGATTATTATTATTAATTATTAATTAGCATTTATAGAGCGCATGGCTACCCAAAGGCATCCCAGCGCTGAAGGCAATTAGGGCTAGTAAGGGAGAGCTAGTCAGGTACTATTCTGGAATAGCCATGTTTTAAGACAAAGGCCGAGTTGCGTTCTAAACTTACGAATCCTTTGCCCAATCTTGCATAACAAGGCAATATGTTATATGGTGATACAAATGTAGCTAAAGGATCTCCTCAGCGGTACAATGGCGCTTCCATGGACCTGGCATTCTTCATCCTAGCAACCCAATCAGGATCAAAAGGAGTAAACGCTGACTTCCATCCGGACTTTGACAGGCAAGAGGGAAAGCAACCAAACACAGCCAGCTTCTCTTCTGCTTTCATGTGCAAAGGGGGATCTTTGACCCCGCCCAGTGTCTTGATGGAAGGGTCTGGTTATACGTCTATCCTCTGCTTTTTACTGAAACGAGCAAACATCTTGGTAGGAAATCTACCTTTTCTGCGTGATCACTCTGGATTGTTCACAATTTGCTTTGTCCTATATTTTTGGTGGCTGTAAAACTCTGTACATTTTACCCCTGCTAACAAATGATAAAGTGCTTGTGCTCAATCTTTCAACATGGCAAAATTGGGATACTTCTAATTAGTATAGCTAACTTGCCTGTACATCCCTAGTGTATGGCAAAAAGTGTACCCAGGGCCTGTAAGGTAAATGTCACCAGTGGACTGCAGCAACCATTGTACCATGAACTACAGTGGCAGTGTAAACATGACTGCAGGCCTACCTTCTGTAGCCTGATTGTACAGTTTTAATCTGCAAAGTCGACCTGTTAAAATGACCCCTTTTAACAAGCCTATACCTTTCTTTTAAATTGTATTTATTTATAGTAAGCTTTAGTGTTCTCAAGGTAGGGTGCATGTTATTTAACTCCTTTGCTGCTTCGAACGTTCCGCGCCAGTGCGGAACGTTCTATTAAGCGGGCAGGGCCGCGTCGGCCAACGGACGTGCGCAGCACTACCGAGGTAGTGCTCGCGACGGCCGTTGGCCGACGCTACCATAACAAAGAGGTTAAAAGTACGGCATGTAAATGTTTGTTACACATATCCATACACTGAAAAGGCCCCAAAAGATATTTTCACTGCAGAATGGCTGCGTATTCCATAAAAAAAAATCTGAGATGCAATAATAAATACTAATATTGCATATAAGGAATGGACTACCTAGAAAAAAATAAAAAAGCAACTTTTAATTGTTATTAAAAATCCAATTCAAATTTGAATTTAGATGTTTACAGTGAGGATTTGGGTGTATTATATGGTATGGCTGTACGGTCTTACTGTGTAATACACTTGCAAACACTGTCTTTGGTCCAGTAACGCTAATTTGTAAAACCTTAAACTCAACCCTGGGTTTCTATTGCTTTGAGCAGCAAGACTTAAACAAAGGAATTTGTGTAAAGCATTTAACAGTACCAAACAACTAAATAAATCTAAGCGACATGAAAGAAATCCAACACCATTTTATAAAAATAGATTATATTTTTATGAATTTTTAGAGTCCACGATGAGCAAAGTCCACTAAAGGGTTCTGGAGATACAGATTTGTAAAGAAAACATCAACTCAGTAAAATACAAACAAGCATTGGTAACCGTAATGTTTGTGAACTTTTGAAAATTTTGTAACAGTTGGGTTTGACTACTCTGGCCCAGCTGGGGTGACCAAACCCAACAAGGAGGAGATCTAGAGGGCCAATAAGGAGTATTTGGACAGTTACATGGCCACCAAAGCATTTTTCAGATCAGGTCCAAAATTTACAGTATGACCGCCATAGACTTCAATGGAGTGGTCCTGATGCCGCGGATGCAGGAGATGGAAAATGCTCAAGGATGATCTGGGTGCTGTGCGGTCGTTGGGGGTGCCTTTGTGGTTATTCCTCAGTCCCAGGTCAGGTGGGGCAACTTTGGGCACAGAGGACTACCTCGAAGTACTCTTTGAAATAGTTGAAGGCCAGCTGCAGGTGTGCTACTGGTCTCCTTCCATAATGGTCCTGGTGATATCTTTTGGTGGAGGCTGGTGTCCCTCTTGGGTGACCAATATGGACTCAGATTACACTCCCTGATCTGGCTGGTTTAGGTGCAACTTTTGCCAATTGAGGATCGGTCTCTTGGGGCACCTAGCCACAGTCAGCAGAGATTCTTCTGGAGTGGTTGCTGACTTGCCGAGTTGGGCTAGTGCAGCTTTGTTGGCCCTGGTGCTGGTTCCAGGCAATCAGCCAACTAACTCTTGGAGTCACTTCTTTGGTCCGGGGCTAAGGAGCAACTTTTCCCCAAGTCAGGAGCCATAAGCACAGTCCTCTCTTCTCTAGCCCAGGTGCTGCAGGTGCAGTCCAGCAGACGGTGCAGTCTCTTTTAGCCAAGTCAAGGGGTCAGCAGGGAAGTCCTTCTTCAGTCCTCTTTCCACTTCCGGCTTGATTTGAGATTCAGGGAGCCAGGGGTGCAATATTTATCGCTAAAAAGTGCCCTGGTGGGATGATGCAGTCATTAGCCAATGGGCTGCTAGGACCCCTCCCTCTTGGTGATGACTTTTCGGCTATGTGTGGCATCTAGCATTCCCAGAGTGCACTATTATGCCCACTCTCAAGATGTCTGGACTCTTCCTCGAATGTTAGGCGCATGGTTGCTCATCCTAGAGGGTAACTGGTTTGGGCACTGGTCTCTCCTCTTCGTTCCCTCTGCCAGCCTGTGTACCTGAACAAAGGGCAGCCTCTCAAGGGTGTGATCGCCATTTGCACACCAAAGGCAGCTTCTCCTTTGAAGATCACCTTTTGGGCTAACATCCTTGCCCTATAGCCAACTACTATTTTTACTAAGCCTGGAAGTTGTTCACATAACTCCCCAGGAGAGCAGAGAGTTGTTTGGTGGCCAGTGACCATGTGAGGCCACTGGACAAACTGGGTCACAGATTCGCAAGTTTCTAAAGGTTGCATTTCTTAAATAGTGACATTAAATTTGACTTAGGAATCAAGTCAGGTTCAATGCCACAATTAATTTGATACCTTACAGTACCCATCTAAGTAGTCCAGTTCAGAAGTTAGCAAGGCTGAGTGGTCTTCCAGAACCCTGTGTTAATCAATGGGGCTACTAACTCTCCCACGTCAAAATGACAAATTGGAAGTGTTACTGTCAGGACATACATATAAAATGCATGTCCTACTTTATAATATACCGCTCCCTGCCTTACGGCTCAATAGGCCTTCCTTAGGCAAGACTTACATATATTATTGAGGGAAGTGGGGGCCTTGCAATTGGGTTGAATGGCAAACTCGAACTGCAAGTATTACCACTGCCTTTCCAGTCTTGCAGTGGCAGGCTGGGAGCCATCTTGTATTTAGTCACACACATGGTGACACAATCAGTCCTGTAGTCCTGAGTGGACATTTTGCCTAACATGCCCTGGGTTCTGAGGGCCCATATCCTAGGGACTTATAAGTAAGTCAGTGTCTGCCAATTGGCGGTAGCCAATTTGACATACACTTTGTAATGGGATAGGACACTGGTACTGATGTTGGGTTAGCAAGCCTCAGTGCACACTCAGAGTCAAAACACCAGCAGCATCTGTCCTAAAATGTGGGGGTGAACATGCAAAAAGAAGCATTTCCCTACAATTACAAAACATTAATGAAAATTAATTAAAGATACCTTTTCCCTGCCAGAAGTAACCTCCATTTTCCTCTCCCACTTCTGCCAGCCAGTAAATAGCATTTGAATAGCCCCATTGATGAGGGACAAATTTGCTCTCAGAGTTGAAACAAAGGTCTTGGTGTGGGGAGATGTTGTTGTGTCCTCAAGAGTATCACCTGTGGCCTGGGTCTAGGAAATTGATTAACTGCAAAGAAGTCTACCCTGTCACTAGCAGATTGTTGAAAATTGGGTTACAGGTTGGGGGGGGAACCCTACTCAAGCAGGAACCACAGTCTCTGTCAGGGTGAAACACAAGCAAACCCTAAATCAACCTGTGCTTCACCCTCTGGTAGCTTGGCACAAAAGCAGTAGGGCTTAACTTACATACTTAGAGGCAATGTGTAAAGTATTTTTTGCAGCACACACACATTAATAAAGTTAAAACACAACAGAAAAAAACCCCACACCAATTTAGAAAAATTTTGTAAAATGTAATAAATTATTTATTTTATTAGGGGCTGGACAGACTCAGGCAAGCTATCCATTACAAATAACCTGAAAATGATTAGATGGGATTGGATGGAGGAACACCTGGGGTTTTTGGAAGTTGTTAAGTCCAAAGTGCTTGAGAAGGTGCCGGTGCTTCTAAACTTTCCAGAGCGGAAATAATGTAGAAGTTGAGTAATCAGCACAAGATACTCTATACGCAGATCAGGGAAACACTGGGCCAATTGAAAAAAGGAAAGGATTCTTGTGGGAAAAAAGGAGGGAAAAGGAGGGCTCCCGTGGCAGTCTGATATAATCAAGATTGTAGAAAAGTCAAGGGTGAGCTCCTACAGGCAGTGAAATTCGCCCAGATACGGTGGTATGTAGAGCCAGATATAGACAGGCATTTGATTATGCCAAAAACAATGGGAATGTTCCCTATGGTCCTTTCTACATAGTGCACAGGTAGCCAAAGATAATATGTCCTTCTGGAGGAAAGCAGCCCTTTGTTTGAAAAGACCCAAGTCTGCATTTGAGTTTACAGTCCTGCCAGAAAAGTGGGTATCCCACTTTGGGGGCTTGTAGGCTCTAGGAAACAAGGAGGTAGAGGAGATTGTAGGCACAAGGGAGATTGTGCCATCTGGCTCTGTGGAAGCTTTAGAAATATCTCTTGAGGCAACCCAAGTGGCTATAAGCTCCTGTATTCCAGATTGAGCTCCTGGCCCTAATCGAATCCCCAATGACCTATATAGAGAAGATATAGAAGTTTGGGTCCCCTAAATTAATATGTTAACCAATGCTATCCTTTCGGGTATGGAAATCCCTCCTTCCTGGAATTTAGCTAAGATCATACCTATTTATACAAAAGGAGATAGGGCTAATCTGGTCAGCTACAGACCTATCAGTTTAAATGACTCTGTGCAGAAATTTTTCTGTAAGCAGTTATTGGCTCGTATCCGGGATTGGATTTTAGAAAAAAATATCCTGTCTCATTATCAGGTGGGTCTTCGTGCCAATATTAGTACTGTGGACAATGTCTTCCGCTTCCTCTGCATCTATTGGAAAGAAGTCTTTATTAAAGGGGGGAAGCTGTACATAGTCTTTGCGAATCTGCGTACAGCCGTTGACTTGGTCCCCCAATCTAAACTCTGGAATGTGGTGGCAGAGTTGAGACTCCCCCGAAATCTATCAGATATCCTTATTCGCCTGCACTCAGCAAATAAAGCCCAAGTTAGGTGTGGGGAGGAAGGATAACTGACTGAGCCCTCCACAATAAACTGTGGAGTGAGACAGTGGTGCGTCTTAGCACCCACCTGTTCTCGCTATTTATTAATGGGTTAGTAGGCTTTCTTGACAGGGATGGGTGCGATGCCCCAAAAGTCGGGGAGAGCAGAGCTCCTGCTCTACTTTGCCCCGACGACACGTTAATAATGTCAAAATCTCCACAAGGGCTCCAATATCTGCTAAATGATTTTAAACTCTTTTGTGATGAGTGTGGTTTGGAGCTCAATGATGAAAAAACAAAGTACATGATATTTGCCAAGGGTACTTCTAAGCCATCCAAAAGACGTATGTATGTATGGGATCGTACTATAGAAGTAGTCTCTGTTTTTGATTATTTGGGGATTCGCTTAACCCCAACCTTATGTTGGGCACCCCATTTAGAGAAAATATATTTGTCCCTAATTCAACAGACTGCTCACATAAATAAGATTCATAGAAACACAGTGTCCAGGAAAGTGGCTCCAGCATTAGAAATATATAATACTAAAGCCTTAGGAGCAGTTTTGTATTGAGCAGAGCTGTGGGGTAGTGGGAACGCAGAATGCCTTACCACCACCGAACATCGTTTCGTAAGATCCCTGCTTAATCTACCAGCTAGCACTCTCCTGACATCCATTTTTCTCAATCTGGCCCAAAGAAAATTAGTTCACATCCTGGACTACAAGTGCTCACTGTTTTAGCATTGCATATGGATGATTGAGGAGCTTGCCCCCTATCAAGTGGCTATCAGGGATCTTTTTACACAGCCCAAGATAAATTCAATTCCCTGGTTTAGCACCCTGAGAGTACTATTGAGAAAATTGGGGATGGAGGAATATTGGTTAAGACTGAAGGAGCTATGCTCAATTACAATGAGTAGGATAAAAGCTATTTATTGGGAGTTTATTCTGGCGAAGGGCATGCCAACCTCTATGGGCTCCCTGACCGAGGACCTTATGAATTTTAAACCCCTCCTGCTCTTTGAGGAAAGGATCAATGAAATTGTTCCACCACTCGCACGTAAACTATTCCTCCAATTCAGATACAGACCCTTCCTACCAAATTGTTTTGTAGAAAATGGCTGAACCAATGTATCTTCCAATGATAAATGTCCAGCCTGTAAAGGAAGTCCTGAATCCCTAGTCCTTTTGTTATTTTTTTGCCTGCACCACGAGTGCTTGAGGGATAAGTGGATTATTCCCCTGTGTAGGCTTACTGGACCTGGTAACTATTTGGATGTGCTTTGAATTCTTTCTACAGACACCCGTAGAGTAATAGTCTTTGGCTTAGCAAAATATTTGTTAGCTTTATGGATCAGACGCTCAAAGTGTATTGCATAAAAAAAATTATATTGTAGCTTTTTAATTGTATATATAGAAGATGTGTGTTTTATATGGTTCTTACTCTTTTACGATATTTTAAATGTTTCAGAGAATTGTTTATTATCTTTTGTTTTCTTTATAATCATCCAGGTGCCTGTAATTTATCCTCAAATGTATTTGGCTGTGATGTACTTTTAAGATCTTTGTGATCGAAATAAAGTTTTTGATGATAAATAAATTATTTTACACCAACACTACAAAAATTCAATCAGGAGAACTGGATCCATGCTCCATCGTGGTTGAGGCCATGATGGAGCATGGGCCAGATACAGGGACCAAGTCAGGCCCGCTAAACAAGGGTATTTTAAATCCTGGTTACGGAGTGATGCAAAATCCTGCATCGAGGCTGTTTGGAGCAGCTGAGGCAATGCAATGTCCTGGTGGGGAGGTGCGCCATGCAGCTGTGGTTCCAGGAATCTGCGAGGCTGTGATGCAAGGCCCTGCATTGTCGTTGAGGATGCTGTCGACTCAGGGCTGGCAAAGAAGTTGAGGGGCTTGCGATGCATAGTCCTGCGTCATCATAGAGAATGCCATCAAAGAGGGGATTGCAATGCAAAGACCTGCATCGGGGATGCGTCATGCAGTAGTTCTGATGCAGACTTCTGTGAGGCAATGCATTGCGCTGCAGTTCCGATGTAGAGTTTTTGGATGCAATACTTCGCACTGTGTCGGTTCTGCTGGGACCACAACTGGGCTCGCCGAGCATATTTCAGCCCATTTCCTAAGGGTCCAGGACTGGGGTGGTACCACCTGGGAGGGAAGGACTCACAGCAGACAGAGTCCAGGTGGTAGGTTCAAGGTGGTTGGATCCTTCTGTCCCTGAGGCTCTGGTCAGGAGGCGAGCCAACTAGATCTTGGAGTAACTCTAGTGGTACTGCTTTCAAGATGCAGGTCCAGTCCTTCTCACTCAGGTTGGAGGGCAGCATGGCAGCAGAGTGCTAGTACTTCTTGCAGCAAGGCAGCACAGCAGTCCTTCTTCTGAGTCTTGCACAGTTCCAGAAGTGCACTGAAGAGTTGTGTCTGAGGGTTCAATATTTATAACTGGTGCCCACTTTGAAGTAGGAGAAGGTTTCCCCAGATGTGCTGGGAATTTGCTGCCTGGCTGCCCATGACACAGAATGTCTGTTGTCACAATAGACTGGTGTTAATCCCTTTGTGAGTGTGCTCAGGCAGAGCCTTTGTGATGTGCAAGTGTGGTAGGTGACAGCTCCTCTCCATCATAAAGTTAGAGATGGCCCATCCTGCAAACACTTGGCCCTTTGTTTCACTCTCTGGGAGCAATACACAAAAATCAAATGCCAGCTACACCTAGTCAAGTGTTCCAGGAAACAGGCTGCTGGCACCAAATGGTTAGGACTAAGGGTGGGCGCTGAACTCCGCTCCGCGGACGGAGTTCACAGAGTTTTGCCACTCAGCGCTCCACTTTGGTATGCGAAGTTCAGCAAAAACTTTGATACCGCCGCGTAGCGGAGTTTACCGTCGCCCGTCCCTACTGTTGGGCGCTGATATGCTTGCCCTCGATCTATCAATAGAGCACTGCAGTGCAGCCGCTGGAGTTTTTAGACGGCAAATACTCTGGTGGCTGCTCAAAAGTCGTATTTCTATTTATTGCAGCAGGCTCTTCCTCCATCTCCCCTTTTAACATCTACTCTGTCGCTTTATATTTTGTTCCTAATTCTTTATCGGTTACTTCCGTTCCCGCTTGTCACTCTCTATTTCGCTTTCTTCCCCTTCTCTCCTTGTGCTATGCACACAACTCATCATTCAGCCACTAAGTCTGTTAGAAGAAGGAGTGTGAATTTGTGGCGTTACGGCCAGAACTGCCGCCTTTTGGAACTGAGGATGCAGGTTCGTGTCCCAGCGTCGACTCAAGATCCTGTGATTCAGGGCCAATCCCTTGATCTGCCAGTGCCTACAAAACATGAATGTGACTTTGTGTTATGCAACTGGTGCTCATAAAGCCCTCCAATATCTTCGGGATGAGTTCTATAAAACAAAAATTGACGCTTGGAGCGCATGGCTTTACACTGAGTTCCACACACGACCTACTGTGGGGACAATCCTGCTATGCCTTTTTGTCACACAAAGCCGGACCTCTCCCCTGAGTACGGCCCATGTGCAGGAAGTCACTAACGAGTGAAAACTGTACTTATCCCCCGCGGAGAGATGGAATCTCCCTACGAGCATGTGAGAAACTCATTCAATGAGCAGCTTCAGGGCATGTTAAAGTAAACCTGTCACGCTATGTAATGATTATAATCTTCGATGCGCTAGAGAGTTGACATGGACTTCCATGCACATCCTCAGAGAGTTCAGATGGGTGGTGGGATGGCAAGACCCAGATGTTGATGGTTCAGCGTGGTCTCAATATTTGTGGCAATTGTTTCTGGGACAAAATTGAACTGCTCAATTATTTTCCGGCATTGATTGGTACGACGTAAGTGCCTTAAAGGTTATTTAAAGGTGTCACAAATGCCTGACCTTTGCATGACCGCTGTTCTGGACATGTACTTCCTAAGATTCAGTTATCAATGTGTTTGCAATCGAGGCATGAAACGCAACGTTTTCCTGGCGGCCGCGGCCCAGCCCCCAACTCGAAGCAAGTGGTGCTGCTGTTCCTATGAGTTCACTCTGAAGTCTTTCCAACTGGAACAAGGAGAGCTACTACACATCCCAAAGGGCGGGGGGCTGTCACAGGCGCGACATGTGTGTGGGGGTCCTACTCCTAGCCATAGTTGCTGGTGATCCAAGGCCCGGCAGGAAGAGGGCTCCTCGGAGGACAGAGATAATGATTCTGAGAAGGCCTCAGAGACCAACGACTGGAGGAGACTGGGAGCCCAGGTGAGCTGTTGGATTGCCATTCAATTGATGCTTTACAATACTCTTCAAGGCAAGAACAAAGCGTGCGCATGTATTTCTCTATTATTTGCAGCACCAAGTAACCACAACCAAGAGGCGTGCAGGCTTAGAGCAAACAGCCCAATGCACCCCTCTCTTACTCCGCCTGCTTGCAGAACTCAGCGAATCTCACAGAGTTTTTCGGTAACTCCATGGAATTCCGCGGAGTGAAACTCCGCGAGCTCCGCCCAGGGTTAGTTAAGACAAGAAAATGCCAACTTTCGAAAAGTTGCATTTTTAGAACTTAACCATTAAAGAGGGCTTTAAATTACAATTGTTCAGACACCAAACTTGACATTCCTACCTGCTCATAATTGAAAGTTTTCATGTATTAAAGGTAATAAGTTAAAACAATTTTATCCTTTGGGAGAAATAGACCTTACAGTATGAAAAATGAATTTAGGAATTTTTCACCTCCAGGACATGTAAAACTTAAAAGTGTATGTCCAACTTTTTAAGCACATTACACCCTGCCCTCTGGGCTGTTCAGGGCCTACCCAAGGGGCGACTTTTATTTAATAAAAAGGGAGATCTGGGCCTGGCAAAAGGTTTATCTTCTCAGTTTAAAACTGCCCACATAGGCTGCAGTGGGAGGCCTACTACATGTTAAAAGGGCTACTTAAGTAGGTGGCACAATGCGTGCTGCAGGACTACACGTAACATATAATTAACAGCCCCTGGGTACATGTAAAACCACTTTACTAGAGACTTACAAATAAATGAAAAGTGCCAAATGGGTAAAAGCTAATGTTACCATGTTTACAGGAGAGAGCACAAGATAGCAGTAGTAAAGTGGTTAGCAGTAGTAAAGTGTCCAAAGTCCTAAAGTCAGCAAAAATGAAGTCAGCAAAAACAGGAGGGTAGAAGGCAAAAAGTTGGGGGAACTCTATGCCAAGGATGTCAGGTCCAACACAGATGTAGCTAACACCCAGACCAGTCTGTTGCCTGTGTCCCCTAGCCAGGCAGGCTCCAATTACAGTGGGCCTCTTTTTAACATTACATTATGTTACATTTTTCAGGACTTGGGGACCTAGTTTCCATGTCCTGAAATGGTAGGTGGAACATTTCTCCTCATGTTGCAGTGAGCCAATCAGAGCGTGAGTTCCCACAAGATTAACAGGAGCCTTCACTCCTGTGGGAGCACAACGCCCAACTGGAAAAAAAACCCCATCAACCAATCAGATGGCTCAATTTTTTAATTTGCGCGACTGCAGGACTCTTATGAGAATCTAGCAAACCCAACCATACAGATATACAAATATTTTTAACCTTAATTCCTCAAAAACTACTGAACGGATTCACACCAATTCACAAAAAGCAGGATTTCTGGACCAAGATATAGTTTTCTTCCAAATTTAGTGTAATTCTGTTTAGCAGTTTTTGTGGTATTGTGTTCTAAAACGGTCTATGGAAGATACATAGGGGAGGACCCCCCCCTTTTTTCTCGATACTTCCTTCACGGATCACCCAAAAACGTTCCAGGAAGGAGCAGAGGTGATTAAATGCTTTTTTTTTTTTAGAAAGTTTTGTGAAGATACGTAAAAAAGCACCAAAGTTGTCTCTTCATATGGAAACACAGACCTAATTATAACTACCCACTGGGTAAAATATATATATATATATATATTATCTACTGGCGGTCTCCAGTAGATAGTTATAGTTAGGACCTATTTTCCATAGGAAATCCGCGACATTCTATTTGAAATAACTCTTGCGTCGGTTGACGAATCTTCGCGAAATTTTCAAACTTTATGGCCCGCTCCGGTCCGCTCCTACCCTGAAAGTCTCAGGGTGATTCGTCAAGCGGGGCCGAGAAAAAGGGGGTCCCAAAACGTGTTTTCCCCATTCATTTTCCCATAGGAAACTTTAGACACGGCTACAGCCCGAACTGCTGAACGGAATTACACCAAATTTGGCAAAGAGGTAGTTCTTGGTTCAGAAAGAACCCTTTTTGTTAAATGGTGTAAATCCGTTCAGTAGTTGTGGAGAAATTAAAAATTAAGAGTCAAAAATCAATTTCCCATAGGAAACTTTAGACACGGCTACAGCCCGAACTGCTGAACGGAATTACACCAAATTTGGCAAAGAGGTAGTTCTTGGTTCAGAAAGAACCCTTTTGTTAAATGGTGTAAATCCGTTCAGTAGTTGCTGAGAAAATCAAAAGTAAAAGTACATATATATCTATGGCCGCGTCGGATTCGCGCACCCTCTCGATCACGAGCTGTCTGCTATTTGGCTGTCAACACTCCAAACCAGGAAGTGTTGGCAGCCATCTTGTTCCTCGGTAGAACCGAGGAACAAGAAAGCAGTAAAAAGTGCGCAAACGCACAAACGGGGCAGGGTAGAAACACCCTGACCTCTAGGTCTGCTCAGGGGTCCCACAAGGACCCCCTGGGCAGAAAAAACATTTTTTTTTTTAAATCGGCAGGATGCGCTCAGGGAGCGCAAATCCTGCCGAAAAAAAATCGAAGAGTGGTCTCCGCGCTCGATTGTATTTTGCCCCGGGTGGCCCAAGTCCCGGGGGCATGGTGGGGGGTTAAATTTATGTATGGGGGGCCTCAAAGGGCCTCCAAGCCCCGGGACCGCCACCCCCCGGGCTTTCTTTTAAATGGTGCGGGAGGGCTCTGAGCCCTCCCGCAGCCCCGGGACCACCACCTCCCGGGCTTCTTTTTAAAAACTTTTCCTGTGTGGGGGGCTCAAGCCCCCCACATGCCCCGGGACCGCCACCTCCCCGGGCACTAACAAATTAAAATGGAGGTCCGTTTTGGACCCTCGAAGCCCCGGGGACCACCACCTCCCGGGGCTTTGCTGATGTGGGGAGGGGGCCGCGAGGCCCCCTCCTGGAGCCTGTGGTGGCCCTGGGGACCGCCACCCCCAGGGCCGGCTCCTGCAGTGTCCCGCGGTGCCTACCCCGGGACACTGCTGTTTGCAATGACAGGACGGGAGCCTCGCGGCTCCCGTCCTGTCATTGCAAACTGCTTTGGATATTGGAAGAGAGAGCAGGAAACCTGCTCTCGCTTCCAATATCCAAAGACAATTGCTTTTCCACATGGGGAGCAGCATGTTAGCTGCTCCCCGTGTGGAAAGCAATGCCGGCTCCCTTAGGACACGGGAGCCGGCGGGACTGTGGGGGGTTTGGGGACCCCCCACAGTCCCCAACGAGAGGCCAGGCCCCGGGGATGGGGTCCCCGGGGCCATAGTGGCTCGGGAGGGCCACGCGGCCCCCTCCCCAGAAATAAGTAAAAAGAAAAAGAAAAAGAAAAGGCCTGCCCCGGGGGATGGGGTCCCCGGGGCAAAGGAGGCCTGAGGAGGGGGACCACGCAGCCCCCTCCTTAAAAGGAATGTTAGTGTGGCCATGCCCCGGGGGATGGGGTCCCCGGGCAGTTTTCGGCCAGGAGGGGGGCCACGCGGCCCCCTTCCAGTTTAATTTTAATAAAAAAAAAGGGGGTAAGGCCCTGGGGGATGGGGTCCCCAGGGCCCAAAAATAAGAAAAGGAAGGGGGGCCACACAGCCCCCTTCAGGAAAAAAAAAACGATCGGGCCGCAGGCCCCGCCCTTCCTTCACCACTCTGCAAACGCGCCCTGGCGCGTTTGCAGATGGGAAGTAATTCCCCTTGAATACTGGGGGTCCTGAGGCCAACTAGCCCACCAGGAACCTCCAGTATGCGCCAGGGGCTGCGTTGCAGAGAGGTGTACAGAGGCCACGCCCTTTATACACCTCTCTGCAATGCAGCTCTGTGGTGCTTTTTGGAGGTACATGGTGGGCTAGTTGGCCCCCAGGAACCCTCAGGATTCAAGGGGACTTAATCCCCCAACTTAAAACGCGCCACGGGGCGCGTTTGCACAGTGGTGAAGGGAGGGGCGGGGCTTCAGGTGACATGTGTGAAACAGGCCTCGTGGCGCGTTTTAAGATGGGGAATTAAATCCCTTCAATCCTGAGGTCTCTGGGGCCAACTAGCCCAACAGGTACATCCAGAAAGCGCCACAGAGCTGCGTTGCAGAGAGGTGTAAAAGGGGTGTGGCCTCTCACACGTCTCTGCAACGCAGCCCCTGGCGCATACTGGAGGTTCCTGGTGGGCTAGTTGGCCCCTAGGGACCCTCATGATTCAAGGGGACTTAATCCCCCAACTTAAAACGCGCCACGGGGCGCATTTGCACAGATGTCACCTCAGGCCCCGCCCCTCCCTTCACCATTGTGCAAATATTCCTCTAAAATCTGCCGAACTACGAATTCGGATTTACTCACCTGTTATCAGGAGAGACCTCAGTGCTGCATCTTTCAGCCCAGTACTAATCCTGAAAAGTAATTTTAACCGTACTTACCAGTAACTTGAATTTCCTTCCATAGGATATCATTGCCTGCTTTTTGCTGAAAAAGTTTCTAAGTGTTGAGTTTTGAAACATACAAATATTCCTCTAAAATCAGCCGAAATACGAATTTTGATTTACTCACCTGTTATCAGGAGAGACCTCAGTGCTGTATCTTTCAGCCCAGTACTGGTCCTGAAAAGTAATTTTAACCGTACTTACCAGTAACTTGAATTTCCTTCCATAGGCTAACATTGACTGGTTTCACTTGGAAATTCTTCTAAGTGTGGAGTTTTGAAACTTTAAAATATTCCTCTAAAATCAGCCGAAATACGAATTCCGATTTACTCACCTGTTATCAAGAGAGACCTCAGTGCTGCATCTTTCAGCCCAGTACTGATCCTCAAAAGTAATTTTAACCGTACTTACCAGTAACTTGAATTTCCTTCCATAGGATATCATTGTCTGCTTTTTGCTGAAAAAGTTTCTAAGTGTTGATTTTTGAAACATATTAATATTCCTCTAAAATCAGCCGAAATATAAATTCCGATTTACTCACCTGTTATCAGGAGAGACCTCAGTGCTGTATCTTTCAGCCCAGTACTGGTCCTGAAAAGTAATTTTAACCGTACTTACCAGTAACTTGAATTTCCTTCCATAGGCTAACATTGACTGGTTTCACTTGGAAATTCTTCTAAGTGTGGAGTTTTGGAACTTTAAAATATTCCTCTAAAATCAGCCGAAATACGAATTCCGATTTACTCACCTGTTATCAGGAGAGACCTCAGTGCTGCATCTTTTAGCCCAGCACTGACCCTGAAAAGTAATTTTAACCGTACTTACCAGTAACTTATATTTTCTTCCATAGGAATCCATTGTCTGGTTTTCAGCTGAAAAGTTTCAAAGTGTCGATTTTCACAAACTACAAATATTCCTTAAAAATCGCCTGTATGACTTAAACGCATTCTTTCAACTGTTTACAGGAGATGCACCAGTGCTGGATCCAGGATCCAACACTGAGTAAGAAAAAGTAACGATAACAGTTTTTACCTGCTAAGTGAATTTCCTTCCATAGGATAACATTGGTGATTCTATGAGAAAAAGTTTCTAAGTGTCAACTTTTAAAATACAATAATATTCCTTAAAAATCACTACTGTAACCAAAACGCTTTTACTCAACTGTTTACAGGAGATGTCCCAGGACTGAATCTAGGATCCAGTCCTGTGGTTAGAAAAGTAATCCATAAAGTAACTAATTGCATTTAACTAGAAATTCACATTGAGCTGAATGTTGCATTGTGTTTGAAAATGTGTTGCCCATTGCAACAACTGTAACTACTGTACTTAAAAGTCTATTGCCTATGTGCAAAGTATTTAAACTAAAGTAATTCATTCTGAGAAAGTATTTTTGTAATTTATAATGTAATTACAATGTAATTTAAAAAATAAAATATGTAAAAAAAAATGTTTCTAAAAATGTAGTAAATCAGTATGAAAAAAATAAATATAACAATTAATACATTTAAAAATTGTCATTTACAAAACCTTTGAAATTCACTGAAAAAACCGTAGGTTTCAGACATGTTATAGTTAGGAATTAGCATTTAAAAACCTTTGAAATTCACTGAAAAACCATAGGTTTCAGACACGTTATAGTTAGAAATTAGCATTTAAAAAACCTTTGAAATTCACTGAAAAACCATAGGTTTCAGGCACGTTATAGTTAGAAATTTGCATTTAAAAAACCTTAGAAATTCACTGAAAAACCATAAGGTTTTAGGGACAGTTATAGTTAGTTGGACATTGCACTCGTACAAAACCCGTGAAATTCCCCGTTATAGTTAGTTCAGGTAACTATAACTCGCGCCCCGCAATGCACTGCTGATGACGTCACATATTACATCACTCATGACATGGTCAGTGACATAGTTTCTGACTAGCTAAATGAGTATCTATATGGGTTATGGATTGGTTCTCTGAGTATCTGTATGGGTGCCTCAGTGTTTGTGTGGGTGGGGTGTGTGTGACTCTGTGCATAGATGTGTGAGTGGGTGATTCACTGGGTGCATGGTTTCAAGAGTGCGTCTGTGATGGACTGTATGGGTGGGTGAGTGTGTGTATGGGTGTGTTAGTGATTGAATGTATATCTCAGTGGTACATGTGTGAGTAACTACATATGTGAAAGGCAGTATATATGTGTGTTGGAGTATATAAATGGCTATAAGTGAGAGTGTGTGATTGTGAGAGTAGCTATATGGATGAGTGTGTGCTTGCATCAGTGATTGCATAGGAGCGTAAGAATGTGCTAGTATTTTTATGAGTAAGTGAGCTGGTGTGTATAACTGTATAGGTGAGTAAATTGGAGTGTGATTAATTATTTGCATGACTGACTAGGTGTGTGAATACCTCTATGGATGAGTTGCGTTGTGTGAGTGTTTATATAGGTGTATGAGTGCATATGATAGTCCTGTACTGAGTGACTGTAAGTATGAGTGACTGTACGGGTGAGTGAGTAGATGTGTGTGTGTAGACCTAAGAATCAGTGAGTGGGTATGTACTTATTGGTATTGGAGTGTGTATGGTTTTGAGAATGGCAGTCTGTAATTTAGAGTGGGTGTTTCAAAACTTATATTAGGGTGTGAGAAGATGCATTAAATTCTCACATGGATGATGTCATCAGTGATGTCATCAGTGATGTCATTTGAGATGTCATCAGTGATGTCATCAGTGATGTCACTGACCATGTCATGAGTGATGTAATATGTGACGTCATCAGCAGTGCACTGCTGGTGGGGCAATGAGGTCCTCTTATGTCCTGAGGACCTCAGGACTAAAGTGGACTTCATCCCCCGAGCAGCAGTGCGCCAGGAGGCGCGTTTGCAGAGTGGTGTAAAAAGGGCGCATGGCCTTGGACCACCTCTCAGAAATCCAGCTGTGTGGGGCTTACTAGAGATAACAGGAGGGCTTGTTGGCCCCCAGGGACCCTCAGGAGGCAAGGGCACTTCAGCCCCCAACCAAGAGCATGCCTGGAGGCGCGTTGCCAGAGTGGTGGAGAAAGGGGGCATGGCCTGTGTCCACCTGTCAGCAATGCCACTGTGTGGGGCTTACTGGAGGTAAGAGGTAGGCTAGTTGGCCCCTAAGGACCCCAGCAGCGAAGGGGTCTTCAATCCACATCCAAGAGCGCACCAGGGAGCGCATTTGCAGAGTGGTGGGCAAAGGGGGCCTGGCCTGCTATGAGAACTCAGAAATCCTGCTGTCTGGGACTTACTGGAGGTAATAGGAGGGATAGTTGGCCCCCAAGGATGTCCTTGGGGGCCAACTACCCCTCTTGTTACCTCCAGTAAGTCCCACACAGTGGGATTGCTAAGACGTCTTTGGAGGCCACGCCCCCCTTTCTCCACCACTCTGCAAACACGCCTCCTGGCAGACTACGAGATGGGGGATGAAGTCCACTTTACTCCTGAGGGACTTTGGGGGCCAAGAAGCCCTCCTGGTAAGTCCTACGCAGCAGAATTCCTGAGCGCTGGTCAGAGGCCCATCAACCTTTCTCCACCACTCTGCAAACGCGACTACTAGTTAAAGAAGCATTTGCAATGTAATAGGTTTCGCATTTGTGAGAGTTAGAGCTATTAGCGTTGTAAATGTAAAAGTTTTCTACTAATGTTTTTTGGAGTGGAGTGGATGTACATTGTGTGTAGTGGAAATATGTGGTATGTTGTGCAGTGAAATTATGTGGATAGAAAGTATGTGGTATTTAGTATATAGGAATTAGGTAGAGTGGGATTATGTGTTATGGAGAGTAATTATGTGGTATGGTAGTCTGTGTTGTGGAGTGGTAACCTCAGGTTTAGTCTTCCTCGTTTCCAAGAAGCTCAACTATGAACTCAGTGAGACAAAAAAAGAAGGAATCACTGAGGAGCACTTGTGGGCCTAGTCAGAGGTATGAGCAGGGCCACTGGAACTATGCGACTGTTTGGCTGCTCCGACTTTCGCATAATTATACATTTTCTGCATTAGCCACATAATCCATTATCTGCTCCCTAATCTGCAGATTTGCACAAAAAAAGCCTTGTTTCTAGCTCAAACGGCTCAAACGTTACCAAAAATGCAGCGTGGTCGAAGGCCCTTTGCAAACCTAGAATGGTCACCTGTTACTTATTGCTAAATGTGGGTGTTAAATTGGTACTAATGGTGTGCAAGCCACTCTTACTTCTTTCTGTGCCTCTCTTGCCTCTTTCTGCACTTCTGTTGCTTCTTTTTGCACATTTCTTTCTTTTTCTGCACTTCTCTTGCCTCTTTCTGCACATCTCTTCTACTTTCCGCACCTCTTTTGCCTCTTTCTGCACCTCTGTTGCCTCTTTATGTACCTCACTTGCTTCTTTCTGTACCCCTCTTGCCTCTTTCTGCACCCTTCTTCCCTCTTTCTGCACCTCTCTTGCCTCTTTCTGCACCCCCTTACCTCTTTCTGCACCCCTTTTGCCTCTTTCTGCACCTCTGTTCCCCCTTTCTGCACTTCTTTTGTTTCTTTCTGCACCTCTCTTGCTTCTTTCTGAACCCCTCTTGCCTCTTTCTCCACCCCTCTTCCCCCTTTCTGCATATCTGTTGCTTCTTTCTGCACTTCTCTTGCCTCTTTCTCTACCCCTTTTCCCTCTTTCTGCACTTCTGTTGCTTCTTTCTGCACTTATCTTGCTTATTTCTGCACCTCACTTGCCTGTTCCTGCAACTCTATTGCCTCTTTCTGCAGTTCTCTTGCCTCCTTCTGCACCTCTGTTGCCTCTTTCAACACTTCTCTTGTCCATTTCTGCACCTCTCTTGCCATTTTCTGCACCTCTCTTGCCATTTTCTGCACCTCACTTGCTTCTTTCTGCACCCTTTTTGCCTGTTTCTGCACCCCTCTTCCCTCTTTGTGCAACTCTCTTCCCTCTTTCTACACCTCTCTTCCCTCTTTCTGCACCACTCTTGTCTCTTTCTGTACCTCTGTTGCTTCTTTCTGCACCTCTCTTGTCTCTTTCTTCACCCTTCGTGCCTCTTTCAGCACCTCTGTTGCTTTTTTCTGCAGTTTTCTTCCTTCTTTCTGCACCCCTCCTACCTTTTTCTGTACCCCTCTTGCCTCTTTGTGCACCTCTCTTACCCGTTTCTGCACTCCTCTTGCCTCTTTTTGCACCTCTGTTGGTTCTTTCTGCACCTCTTTTGCTTCGTTCTGCACTTCACTTTGCTCTTTCTGTACCCCTCTTGCCTGTTTCTGCACCTCTGTTGGTTCTTTCTGCACTGCTGTTGCTTCTTTCTGCACCTCTGTTCCAAATTTCTGCATCCCTCTTGCCTTTTTCAGCACCCCTCTTCCCTCTTTCTGCATCTCTCTTGCCTCAGTCTGCCCACCTGTTCCCTTTTTCTGCACCCCTTTTGCCTGTTTCTGCAATTCTCTTGCCTCTTTCTGCAGTTCTCTTGCCTCCTTCTGCACCTCACTTGCCTCTTTTTGCACCTATGTTGGTTCTTTTGCACTGCTCTTGCTTCTTTCCGCACCTCTCTTGCAAATTTCTGTACCCCTCTTGCCTCTTTCTGTACCCCTCTTACCTCTTTCTGCATCTCTCTTGCTTCAGTCTGCCCACCTGTTCCCTTTTTCTGCACCCCTTTTGCCTGTTTCTGCAATTCTCTTGCCTCTTTCTGCAGTTCTCTTGCCTCCTTCTGCACCTCACTTGCCTCTTTTTGCACCTATGTTGGTTCTTTTGCACTGCTCTTGCTTCTTTCCGCACCTCTCTTGCAAATTTCTGTACCTCTCTTGCCTCTGTCTGCACCCCGGTTTCCTCTTTCTGTACCTCTTTTGCCTGTTTCTGTAACTCTCTTGCCTCTTTCTGCAGTTCTCTTGCCTCCTTCTGCACCTCTGTTGCTTCTTTATGCACTTTTCTTGCCTCTCTCTGCACCCCTGTTGCTTTATTCTGCACTTCCCATGGTTCTTTCTGCACGTGTATTGCTTTTTTCTACACCCCTGTTGTCTCTTTCTGCACTTGTCTTCCCTCTTTCTGCACCTTTCTTGCCTCTTTCTGCACTTCTCTTGCCTCTTTCTACACCTCTGTTGCTTCTTTCAGCAATTCTCTTGCCTCTTTCTGCACTTCTCTTGCCTGTTTCTGCACCTCTCTTGCCTCTTTCTGCACCTCTGTTGCTTCTTTCTGCACTTCTCTTCCTTCTTTCTGCACCCCTCGTGCTCTTTCTGAACCCTTCTTCCCTTTTCCTGCACGTCTCTTGGTTCTTTCTGAACTGCTCTTGCCTCTTTCTGCACCCCTCTTGCCTCCTTCTGTATCTCTGTTGTTTCTTACTGCATTGCTCCTGCTTCTTTCTGTAGCTCTCCTGCAAATTTCTGCACCCCTCGTGCCTCTTTGTGCACCTCTCTTGCCTCTTTCTACTCCTCTCTAGCCTCTTTCTGCACCCCTCTTGCCTCTTTCAGCACCTCTTTTGCTTTTTTATGCACTTCTCTTGCCTCTTTCAGCACCCCTCTTGCCTCTTTCTGCACCCCTGTTGCTTCTTCCTGCACTTCTCTTGCTTCTTTCTACACCTCTCTTGCAAATTTCTACACTCCTCGTGCCTCTTTCTGCACCCCTCTGGCCCCTTTCTGCACCCCTCTTGCCTCTTTCTGCACCTCTGTTATTTCTTTCTGCACTTCTCTTGCTTCTTTCTATACCTCTCTTGCTTTTCTCTGCCCCCCTCGTGCCTCTTTCTGCACCGTTTTCCCCTTTTCCTGCACGTCTCTTCGTTCTTTCTGCACTGCTCTTGCCTCTTTCTGCACCCCTCTTGCTTTTTTCTGCACCTCTATTGCTTCTTTCTGCACTTCTCTTGCCTCTTTCTGCACCCTTCTTCCCTTTTCCTGCACGTCTCTTGGTTCCTTCTGCACTGCTCTTGTCTCTTTCTGCCCCCTCTTGTCTCTTTCTGCACCTCTTTAGCTTCTTTCTGCACTTCCCTTGCCCCTTTGTGCACCCCTCTTGCCTCTTTCTGTATCTCTGTTGTTTCTTATTGCATTGCTCCTGCTTCTTTCTGCACCTCTCTTGCAAATTTCTGCACTCCTCATGCAACTTTGTGCACTTCTCTTGCTTCTTTCTGCTCCTCTCTTGCCTCTTTTATGCACCCCTCTTGCCTCTTTCTGCACCTCTTTTGCTTTTTTCTGCACTTCTCTTGCCTCTTTCTGCACCTCTCTTGCCTCTTTCTGCACCTCTGTTGGTTCTTTCTGCACTGCTCTTGCTTCTATCTGCTACTCTCTTGCACATTTCTGTACCCCTCTTGCCTCTTTCTGTACCTCTGTTGGTTCTTTCTGTACCTCTCTTGCCTCTGTGTGCACCCCTGTTCCCTCTTTGTGCACCTCTTTTGCCTGTTTCTGCAACTCTCTTGCCTCTTTCTGCACTTTTATTTCCTCTTTCTGCACCTCTGTTGCTTCCTTCTGCACTTCTCTTGCCTCTTTCTGCACCCTCTTGCCTCGTTCTGCACCTCTGTTGCTTCTTTCTGCACTTCTCTTGTTTCTTTCTACACCTCTCTTTCTTCTTTCTGCACCCCTTGTGCCTCTTTCTACACCCTTCTTCCCTCTTTCTGTACCTCTCTTGCCTCTTTCTGCACCTCTCTTGCCTCTTTTGCACACACAGGGCTACCTTTAAACTGACCTCAGGCTCAGCAGTGCACACATGAAAGTGCAGAAAACGGCTGCTGGCCTCTAAACTGCCATGCCCTATTATATGCTAGGGACTTAGAGGTAGTTTTAATCCCCCTGCCCTATTATGTACTAGGGCCTTACCGGGTAGGTCATTCCAATCACAGGGATACCCCAAGCCACAGTGTACCCTAGTGTATGTAGGTGTTTTTACTGTATTCTAAGTGTCTTTCATCATAGCACTGGCTCCGGGCCTGGTTAGGCAGAGCCCAGGGTCAGTCAGAGTCAGTTACCACCAGTACCAGTCAGCAAAAAGTTGGGGGATACCCAGGCACAGGTTGACTTTGCAACAAGGCCTCTTTCTGCACCTCTGTTGGTTCTTTCTGCATATCTCTTGCTTCTTTCGGCACCTTTCTTCCTCTTTCTGGACTTCTGTTGCCTCTTTCAGCATTTCTCTTGCTTCTTTCTGCGCCTTTCTTCCTCTTTCTGCACATGTCCTTCCTATGTAGGCATAGTTAGAAATTAGCATTTAAAAAACCTTTGAAATTCACTGAAAAAACCATAGGTTTCAGGGATGTTATAGTTAGAAATTATCATTAAAAAAACCTTTGAAATTCACTGAAAAAAACCATAGGTTTCAGGGACGCTATAGTTAGAAATTAGCATTTAAAAACCTTTGAAATTCACTGAAAAACCATAGGTTTCAGGGACGTTATAGTTAGTTGGACATTTCACTCATACAAAATCAGAGAAATACGGCCGTAATAGTTAGTTGAGCTAACTATAACTCACGCCCCCGCAATGCACTGCTGATGACAGCACATATTACATCACTGATGACATCTCAAATGACATCACTGATGACATCATCCACATGATCCTCTGATGCACCTCCTCACAGCCTAATATAACCTTGGATACACGCACTCTAAAATACAGAATGCCATTCTTGAAACCATAGACACACCGATAAAAGTTACTCTATACCCACTCACTGATTCCTAGGTCTACACACCCATCCACTGCCTCATCCATACAGTCACTCATACATGCAGTCACTCATCAATACAGCCACTATCATATGCACTCATACACCCATACAGACACTCACACACCACCACTCACCCATAGAGTTACTCACTCAGATAATCAGTTATGCAAAGAATCAATCACACTCCCATTTACTCACCTACACAGTTATACACACACCACCTCACTTATTTATACAGATACTAACACATACTTGCTCTCTTATACAATCACTGACACAAACACACACTCATCCATACAGCCACTCTCACAATCACTCACTCTCACATACAGTCACTTACATACTCCAACACTCACATATACTGCCTTTCACATATGAAGTTACTCACACATGTACCATTGAGACATCCATTCACTCACCAACACAGCCATACACACACTCACCCAGCAATACAGTCCCTCACAGATGCACTCTTGAACCCATACACCCAGTGAACCACCCACTCACACATCCATGCAGGGAGTCACACATACCCCACCCACCCACACAGACACTCAGGCGCCCATACCAATACTCAGACAACCAATCAATAACCCATATAGACACTCATGTAGCTATTCACCAACCCGTGCAGCTGCTTACACACCAACAGACAGACAGATACAAACATTCACACAGTTTATTCACTAACCCATGCATTCAGTAAGACACATTTAATCACTCATACACTCACTCATTCTTCAATACACCTTGGCCTATATATATATAAAACATATTTAAACTTTACAGGTTTCAGGGACGTTATAGTTAGTTGGACATTTCACTCGTACAAAACCAGAGAAATTCGGCCGTTATAGTTAGTTGAGCTAACTATAACTTGCGCCCCCGCAATGCACTGCTAATGATGTCACATATTACATCATTCATGACATGGTCAGTGACATCACTGATGACATCACTGATGACATCTCAAATGACATCACTGATGACATCATCCAGTGACTGTGTGTTTCTGTAATGTTTAAATATGTTTTATATATATATATATATACCAAGGTGTATTGAAGAATGAGTGGGTGTGTAAGTGTCTAAATGGATGATTTAGTAGGTGCGTGACTGACTGTATAAGTGAGTGATTAATCGTGTCTTACTGAATGCATGGGTTAGTGACTAAACTATGTGAATATCTGTATTAGTCTGTCAGTTGGTGTGTAAGCGGCTGCATGGGTTGGTGAGCAGCTACATGAGTGTCTATATGGGTTATTGATTGGTTGTCTGAGTATCGGTATGGGTGCCTGAGTGTCTGTGTGGGTGGGTGGGGGGTGTGTGACTCTGTGCATAGATGTGTGAGTAGGTGATTCACTGGGTGTATGGGTTGAAGAGTACATCTATGAAGGGCTGTATGGGTGGGGGAGTATGTGTATGGGTGTGTTGGTGAGTGAATGGATGTCTCAGTGGTACATGTGTGAGTAACTAAATATGTGAAAGACAGTACATGTGAGTGTTGGATTATATAAATGACTATATGTGAGAGTGAGTCATTGTGAGAGTGCCTGTATGGATGTGTGTGTGCTTGTATCAGTGATTGTATAAGAGAGTAAGCATGTGTTACTATCTGTATGAATAAGTGAGGTGGTGTGTGTATAAATGTATAGGTGAGTAAATGGGAGTGTGATTGATTCTTAGCATGACTGACTAGGTGTGTGAGTATGATAGTGCTGTATTGATGAGTGACTGCATGTATGAGTGACTGTATGGGTGAATGAGTGAATGTGTGTGTAGACCTAGGAATCAGTGAGTGGGTATGTAGTAACTGGTATTGGTGTGTCTATGGTTTTGAAAATGGTAGTCTGTATTTTAGAGTGGATGTATCAAAGGTTATATTAGGGTATGAGGAGGTGCATCAGATTATCACGTGGTGATGTCATCAGTGATGTCATTTGAGATGTCATCAGTGATGTCATCAGTGAGGTCACTGACCATGTCATGAATGATGTAATATGTGACATCATCAGCAGTGCATTGCGGGGGCGTGAGTTATAGTTTGCTAACTATAACGGCCGAATTTCTCTGGTTTTGTACGAGTGAAATGTCCAACTAACTATAACGTCCCTGAAACCTGTGGTTTTTTCAGTGAATTTCTATGGTTTTTTAAATGCTAATTTCTAACCATAACGTCCCTGAAACCTATGGTTTTTTCAGTGAATTTCAAAGGTTTTTTAAATGCTAATTTCTAACTATAACGTCCCTGAAACCTATGGTTTTTTCTGTGAATTTCACAGGTTTTTTAAATGCTAATTTCTAACTATAACATAGCAGTCGCGTTTGCAGAGTGGTGGAGAAAGGTGAGCGTGGCCTCCAAACACCTTTTAGCAATCCCACTGTGTGGGATTTACTGGAGGTAACAGTAGGGGTAGTTAGCCCCAACGTCAACCTTGGGGGCCAACTGCCCTTTTATTACCTCTAGTAAGTCCCACACAGCAGGATTGCTAACTTGTTATATCAGGCCCGCCCCCTCCCTGCACCACTGTGCAAACGCGCCCCCTGGTGCGTTGGAAGTTGGGAGATTAAGTCCCCTTGAATCCTGAGGGTCCCTGTGGGCCAACTAGCCCACCAGGTACCTCCAGTAAGCGCCACAGAGCTGCGTTGCAGAGAGGTGCTCCGAGGCCACGCCCCTTTTTACACCACGCTGAAAACGCGGTTTGTGGCGCACTGCTGCTCGGAGAATGAAGTCCACTTGTGTCCTGAGGTCCTCAGGATACAAGAGGACCTCATCGCCCCACCAGCAGTGCACCAGAAGCCGCGTTTGCAGAGTGGTGTAAAAAGGGGTGTGGTCTCGGACCACCTCTCTGCAACGCAGCTCTGTGGCGCTTACTGGAGGTACCTGGTGGGCTAGTTGGCCCCCAGGGACCCTCAGGATTCAAGCGGACTTAATCCCCCAACTTACAACGCGCCAGGGGGCGCGTTTGCACACTTGTTATATCAGGCTCCGCCCCCTCCCTGCACCACGGTGCAAACGCGTCCCTGGCGTGTTGTAAGTTGGGGGATTAAGTCCCCTTGAATCCTGAGGGTCCCTGGGGTCCAACTAGCCCACCAGGTACCTCCAGTAAGCACCACAGAGCTGCGTTGGAGAGAGGTGTTCCGAGGCCACGCCCCTTTTTACACCACGCTGCAAACGCAGTTTCGGGAGCCGGCATTGCTTTTGCACAAGTGGAGCTGCTGACATGCACGAATTCGGACGATTTAAAAAAAAAAAAAAATGCTTTTTTTGGCCCTGGGGTTCCTTGTGGGACCCCCTGAGCAGGCCTAGGGGGTCAGGGTGTTTGTACCCTGCCCCCTTTTCTTGTTTTTCACCTTTTTTTTTACTCTTTTCTTGTGACTCCGTTACCGAGTCACAAGATGACTGCCAACACTTCCTGGTTTGGAGTGTTGGCAGCCAATCAGAGTGAAGCTCGTGCCCGGGAGGAGTCGCGACATCTCCTCGGTGCTCAGATATCGATATTTTTCTTTTTAATTTCTCAGGAACTACTGAATGGATTTACACCATTTAAAAAAAAGGTCACTTTCTGAACCAAGACCTACCTTTTGCCAAATTGGTGTAATTCCGTTCAGCAGTTCGGGCTGTAGCCGTGTCTAAAATTTCCTATGGAAATTAACATGGGGAAAACGTGTTTTGGGACCCCCCTTTTTTCTCGGCCCCCGCTTTGCGAATCACCCCGAAACTTTCAAGACAGGAGCTGACCAGAGCGCCCCATTAGTTTTGAAAATTTCGCGAAGTTTTGTCAACCGACGCCAAAGATATTGGTAAAACAAAAAACACTTTTTGAATAGAAACGAGGTCCTAACTATAACTACCTACTGGCAACCGCCAGTAGGTATATATATATATATATATATATATATATATATATATATATATATATATATATATATATATATATATATATATATATATATATATATATATATATATATATATATAAATCAAAACAATATCCTTTCAGGCATAGAGTGGAGCATAAATAATGCAAAAAGAAAAAGAAGCAGAGAACTCTGGTTAGTTCTCAAGTTTATGGTTCAAATCTTTTATTGTAGTTTTGAAATCTTTAAAGAAAGAACAAACAATGCCAGACGTCCGCTAGCACAAAACAGGGGCTTCGCAGAGCCCATTATTGGTTAATGTTCATGCCAGCAATTTATTATAAAAGGAACTTTCCCCCCTCCCCCTCCCACTCTCCATTCACCAATGTGCTTGCTTTAGAGTGTAAAGTGATTCCATTCTGTTTTATTGCGGCTCAGGGGTTGCAGGTTTGAGTGTGTCGGTAAACGTAGCAGGCGCAGGTATCTAGGGCAGGTAAGTTCCGGAAAATCCTGCGAAAGCAAAGTCAAAAAGGGGCGCCATATCTCATGGAAAGTGGAGCCCTGCCCGGCTAAAGTAAGTGTTATTTTCTCCATTCCTAGGATATGCCACAACCTTCTTAGCCACCCAGTGTGTGTAGGAAGTTGTGGGGTGCCCCAGTGCGCCAGAATATTCTGCATAAAGAAAGAGTAAAAATTAACAGGAGTAAGGCCCGTTAGCCCAGGTGAGACCAGGCGCAGTTTACAACAAAAAACAATGTCTCAACTGGAGGATAATTAAAAGAGGTCAATTTAAAACAGTGAAATAAATCACAAAGAGAAAGGGGGACAAGGGAAGGGAGACCACAACGTAAGAGTAGGGTGAAGTAAATTAAACTATAATTCCGTAAGTAGTTTAATAAGCACTACAGTACATCATTATACAATGACCATGACACACAACGTGAGCACTGGGCGTGCTAGTGAAGGTGGACGGCGCAGTGACATAAGTGTGCAAAAACAGCGTGAACGGCGAAAATAAGTAAATTAAATTAAAGGTGGTCAAAAATTGCAGAATATATACAGTTTATATATACAAGATAGTCAGAAAATTAAATTTGACCACAATAACGCCTGTGTTCTAGGCTGGATAGTCGACGGCGTTTCAACCTGAATGATTGCAGGTCATCATCAGGACAATGGTCATTAATTTGACGGTAGTGCTCTATGAGAAATTAGAGGGGAGAATGGATCAAAACATGAGTGGTCCGAGGGGACAAGGGAGCGAAGAAAAGGAGAAATTGAAAGAGGTAAAGTAGACATTACCTAGTAAAAAGAGCGAAGTGGACGTGAGGCATCACGGAGGGATCACAATCTGCGATTTCTTCAGGGTGGCTTGTGAAGTCTGGTGGGAAAGGCGGGGGTAAAGGGAGTGAAAGGTGGGCAACAGTTCGTGAGCAACGGGGGGGAGAAGGGAAAGGAATGGAGACAATGCGTTTAAATATGAGTGGATAGTTACCCAAAATGTAGGTCCAGAAGCGCGATGGCAAAGTAAGGGGGGGGGAGGAAGGAATCCAATATCAGCCCGGTTGGTGGGCGGTGAGGATAATTCTGAAACAAAGTATGAGGCAAGGGGTTAAGTCAGCGTCCTGACCGCAAGAAAAACGATCGCAAGGGACGTACGGGCTGGGTATGGAGAGCACTTACTTGTTTGTTAAACTTAGTCAGGGCGGTCTCCAATGTGTCCGCAGCGCAATGGAGGGGGGAATGAATCACCGTGCCAGAGGAGGCGAGTAAAGCGTCCACTTCCAACGGAGTAAATGGGAGGGAGGTAGAAAAGGACCCGGAAAGTGGTCACATGACGGGGGTCACAAGGGGCGGGAAGACTAGAACGGGGAAGGGGTAGGCGTCAGTGTGGTGCCCCAGGGGGACCAAGGAGATAAGGTGAAGGAAAGAAAGGCTCCGTGAGTACCAGGTTCGAGGGTGCACACGGATGTATCAAACATGAAAAGAAATCGTGACAATTGCCATAATAATCGGTCTTCAGTGGGTGGATATAACAAAATAACCACATGGCATTAATTTAGCGAAGGGAGAACGTAAACACAATAAATGTCAGAAAGGAGTAAACAATAGAAAAATCAGCACAATAATTTAGCATTTGGTAACGATGGCATAGAATGCCAGTTCAGTAGAGAAAGGATACAGAGTGCAGTGACAATAAATAAATTAATGGGATGGGTGACATAAATTGGCGGTCCAAGGGCAATATACAACAATAGAAAGAAAAAAATGTAAGACCGGCAATTGAAATCAATCCACTTGGCTAATGGAAGCCCATTACTATATTAAAACTGCAAAAGAATTGCACAAATACAAAGGTAACATATTCAAGAGATAATGCATGGTGTGAACAAGTGATGGCAGCGGGTTACAGCGGTATAGTGGTAACACCATGTAAGCTAAATGAGGTGGTCCTGAATCAAGAAAGGGGGGGGGGGAAGGAAAGGGAGGGGAGGGAGGGGAGGGTTCATGTGGCTGTAATGACCGTGTTCCATTCATCAAGGGTGTTGAGCCCATGTTCAACAGAATTACAGCGTGCAATCCATCTACATTCGCATTTGTTCAATAATGACTGGAGATTTCCGCCCCTGAGTGGAAGCGTGGGGTGGTCAATCACCAGCCAGGTCAAATCTGTTGCGGAGTGATTTTTTTCTCTGTAATGGCTGACCAGGGGTGCTGTTTCAACATTACATCTAATGCGGCTTTGGTGTTGGAGGATACGTTGTTTAACCATCTGGGTTGTTTGGCCTATGTACAGTAGATCACAAGGGCAACGTATAGCGTAGATGACATTAGATGTGCGACAGTTGGTGAAATTGTTGAGTTTGTAGGTATGTCCTGCATGAACAAATTCCTTTGTGTTGGAGGTGAAATTGCATGCTATACAGGATTGGCATTTGTAATGGCCAAGGGTCGGTGGTAATCCCCATAGTGAGGTAACTGTTTGATTCTTCTTGTCAGCTTTAGGCCAGGTGATGGCGTGGACCAGTTTGTCTGCAATGTTCGTACCCCTTTTGTAGGAGAACAAAGGAGGTTCTTTAAATGGTGTATGGGTCCGTAGTATTGGCCAGTTTCTTTTTATGACCCTGTTGACCAAGTTGCTCGAGGGGCTGTATGTAGATACAAAAGGGATGCGTGAATTGGTCCGTTTGGGTGAGGGGGAGAGTAGGACCTCCCTGTGGCAGTACCATGCCCTTTTAGATGCACGGGAAACAATGCGTTTTGGATAGCCTCTAGTGATCAATTTTTGTGAAAGGATGGCAGCTTCCTTGAAGTAGTCTTTGCGCCATTTACAATTTCTACGGATCCGAAGGAATTGACCATAGGGTAAGCCATCCCTGAGGCCCCTGGGATGGTAGCTTGAGTACATCAAGAGAGTGTTGCGTTCAGTTGGTTTGCGGTAGAGGCGGTACCGATGATCCCATCCTCCGCATGTAGAGTAAGGTCGAGGAAGGGTAAGTCATTGGTTCTGACATCAGATGTAAATTTAAGGTGGTTTTGGCAATTATTGAGCCAGTATATGAAGGATGCTAGGTCTTCATGTGTGCCGTGCCAGAGTAGGAGAATATCGTCGATGTAGCGACGCCAGAGGTTAATTTTATTGAGAAATGGATTGTGTATAGATAGAAACAGGGTGGTTTCGAGATGGTGAACATAGAGGATGGCAAAGTTGGGGGCGAAGCAAGCCCCCATGGCCACGCCTTTAATCTGTAAATAAAATGTTTCTTTATAGAGGAAATAGTTTTTTGTGAGTGCGATGTGTAGTAAGTCAGTAATGAAGACAGTGGGAATGCGAACAGGTTTAGGACGTGAATCAAGGAGTTGTTCAATGACAGAGAGCCCATCAGTGTGGGGAATATTGGTGTATAATGCCTCGATATCTAGACCTATCATGAGGTCATTATTGTCATCAAATGGTGTGTCCTCAATGATATTGATGAGATGTGTGCTATCTCTCACAAAGGTATCGGTAAGTGGGACAAAGTCCTTGAGAAAGGAATCAATGTATTTGCCCAAGGGTTCCAAAATAGATCCACAGCCGGACACTATAGGTCGTCCAGGGGGATTGGTAGTGTTTTTATGGACCTTGGGAAGTGTATAAATGACTGGGATGCGTGGGTGTGGGTTGTTCAGGAAGGCATATTCTTTTTTGGTGATAATGGCAGAGTCTAGGGCAAGCATAGTGATAGATTGTATTTGTTTCCGAATTTCAGGAGGGGATCTCCAGGTAAAGGTCGATAGTGAGAGGTGTTGTTCAACTGGCGCATGATCTCGTTGTCATAGTTGTCCATGTCCATGATCACTATACCACCACCCTTGTCAGCGGGTTTGATAACAATCTGTTTGTTGTCATGTAAATTGTCTAGGGCATGTTTTTCTTTGAGGGAAATGTTGTAGGGAACGAATTCAGAGTGGGATTGTAATTCCTTCACCTCATGCAAAACTAATCTCTCGAAGGCAAGGATTTCAGGTGGCATCATGGATGCAGGAGGGAGAAAGGTCGAGACTGGGTGAAACTGTCTTACAGCAAGAGCGTTAGCATCTGGTTTGTCAGAGAAGAATTGTTTGAGGCGGATGCGTCGGAAGAAAAGGAGTAGATCCTCTTGTAGTTTAAAGAAGTTACTGTGTTCGGTAGGGACAAAGGACAGGCCCTTGCTGAGGAGTGAAATCTCTTCTGAGGAAAGGGTATGTCTGGAGAGGTTGAAAATGGGGATGGATGAGGTATTGGGTGTTTGTTGGTCTGTCAAAAAATCCAAATTGTTTTTAGTGATGGGCAGTTGATCTATGGTTCGTTGCTGATGTACCTCAATGTCCATTGAGGGAAAACTGGTGTCATCCATGTTAGTTGGTATGTGGGCTAGTGCGGCTTCCTTTGTGGTGATGGGGAGGGACATCATTCGGGGCCCCATTGATAGTATTTGCGACGGGTTTGTCGTTCGCCCGCGTACTGGTACTGATAGTTGGGTCTTGTTCGTCCGCGACCGCGTCCGCGGTTCCCTCCTAAAAACCACTGGGTAGTAAGGATGGGGGCTGTGGTCTGTTCTGTGGTCGGTCAGTACTAGGACCTTCTCCGGGGTCTGAGTCCTCTATAGATGTATTAGAAGAGTCAGAGAAGGTGATGGCTTGATTGTTCCTGTATCTGCCCCAGTTTCTGTTTCTCAGTGGTTGGTATGGTGTGTTGAAGAATGTCTCAAGTAGGTAGGGATATGTGGTGTCCTTGTTATAGTTTTTTATATCTCTTTGTATTTTAGATATCTTTTTATTCTGCTCGAAGGTGTGGAAAGTGGCAATGGTACTGTTAACTCTGTCCAATAAAGCCTTTGCGTCAGGGATGGTTGTGTCAGAAAGGATGAGTTTCTCGAGTTCCGCGATTTCCTCTAGTTCCTTGCGACTGTGTTCTATGGCTGTGTCTATGCCCAACACCATCCAGTGTCTGGAGCAGGTTGTAGCAAGGTGGCTGAAGCCGGTGCGAAATTTAGGATCTTGTGTGAAGATGGCCGGAATGTTGCGTATTTGGAGTCCAAGGGGTATGGTATTAGATTTGGGGTATTCTGTAAGCATACGCGCGTGAAGGTCTGTACGAATTTGTTTTTTCTTTAAGTTTTCTAGTTTCTCCAAAAGAACCCTAGAGGAGTTAGGGGCTGCTGCGAGGGGTGTGGACGTGTGTGAAAGTAATGAAGGACCACTCAAGATGCGTTGGATGTAGTCATCCGTGTAAGCTGGGGTCTCCCTAGAGGACATGATGTGTGAGTTAACACATAATGTAACACCTTAATGTGTGAATTAAAGTAGAAAAACTCTCGCAACCCAGCGGTTGCTCAATAACAGAGTAAAAATTAACAGGAGTAAGGCCCGTTAGCCCAGGTGAGACCAGGCGCAGTTTACAACAAAAAACAATGTCTCAACTGGAGGATAATTAAAAGAGGTCAATTTAAAACAGTGAAATAAATCACAAAGAGAAAGGGGGACAAGGGAAGGGAGACCACAACGTAAGAGTAGGGTGAAGTAAATTAAACTATAATTCCGTAAGTAGTTTAATAAGCACTACAGTACATCATTATACAATGACCATGACACACAACGTGAGCACTGGGCGTGCTAGTGAAGGTGGACGGCGCAGTGACATAAGTGTGCAAAAAACAGCGTGAACGGCGAAAATAAGTAAATTAAATTAAAGGTGGTCAAAAATTGCAGAATATATACAGTTTATATATACAAGATAGTCAGAAAATTAAATTTGACCACAATAACGCCTGTGTTCTAGGCTGGATAGTCGACGTGCGTTTCAACCTGAATGATTGCAGGTCATCATCAGGACAATGGTCATTAATTTGACGGTAGTGCTCTATGAGAAATTAGAGGGGAGAATGGATCAAAACATGAGTGGTCCGAGGGGACAAGGGAGCGAAGAAAAGGAGAAATTGAAAGAGGTAAAGTAGACATTACCTAGTAAAAAGAGCGAAGTGGACGTGAGGCATCACGGAGGGATCACAATCTGCGATTTCTTCAGGGTGGCTTGTGAAGTCTGGTGGGAAAGGCGGGGGTAAAGGGAGTGAAAGGTGGGCAACGGTTCGTGAGCAACGGGGGGAGAAGGGAAAGGAATGGAGACAATGCGTTTAAATATGAGTGGATAGTTACCCAAAATGTAGGTCCAGAAGCGCGATGGCAAAGTAAGGGGGGGAGGAAGGAATCCAATATCAGCCCGGTTGGTGGGCGGTGAGGATAATTCTGAAACAAAGTATGAGGCAAGGGGTTAAGTCAGCGTCCTGACCACAAGAAAAACGATCGCAAGGGACGTACGGGCTGGGTATGGAGAGCACTTACTTGTTTGTTAAACTTAGTCAGGGCGGTCTCCAATGTGTCCGCAGCGCAATGGAGGGGGGAATGAATCACCGTGCCAGAGGAGGGCGAGTAAAGCGTCCACTTCCAATGGAGTAAATGGGAGGGAGGTAGAAAAGGACCCGGAAAGTGGTCACATGACGGGGGTCACAAGGGGCGGGAAGACTACCCAGTGGCTTTTTAGGAGGGAACCGCGGACGCGGTCGCGGACGAACAAGACCCAACTATCAGTACCAGTACGCGGGCGAACGACAAACCCGTCGCAAATACTATCAATGGGGCCCCGAATGATGTCCCTCCCCATCACCACAAAGGAAGCCGCACTAGCCCACATACCAACTAACATGGATGACACCAGTTTTCCCTCAATGGACATTGAGGTACATCAGCAACGAACCATAGATCAACTGCCCATCACTAAAAACAATTTGGATTTTTTGACAGACCAACAAACACCCAATACCTCATCCATCCCCATTTTCAACCTCTCCAGACATACCCTTTCCTCAGAAGAGATTTCACTCCTCAGCAAGGGCCTGTCCTTTGTCCCTACCGAACACAGTAACTTCTTTAAACTACAAGAGGATCTACTCCTTTTCTTCCGACGCATCCGCCTCAAACAATTCTTCTCTGACAAACCAGATGCTAACGCTCTTGCTGTAAGACAGTTTCACCCAGTCTCGACCTTTCTCCCTCCTGCATCCATGATGCCACCTGAAATCCTTGCCTTCGAGAGATTAGTTTTGCATGAGGTGAAGGAATTACAATCCCACTCTGAATTTGTTCCCTACAACATTTCCTCAAAGAAAAACATGCCCTAGACAATTTACATGACAACAAACAGATTGTTATCAAACCCGCTGACAAGGGTGGTGGTATAGTGATCATGGACATGGACAACTATGACAACGAGATCATGCGCCAGTTGAACAACACCTCTCACTATCGACCTTTACCTGGAGATCCCCTCCCTGAAATTCGGAAACAAATACAATCTATCACTATGCTTGCCCTAGACTCTGCCATTATCACCAAAAAAGAATATGCCTTCCTGAACAACCCACACCCACGCATCCCAGTCATTTATACACTTCCCAAGGTCCATAAAAACACTACCAATCCCCCTGGACGACCTATAGTGTCCGGCTGTGCATCTATTTTGGAACCCTTGGGCAAATACATTGATTCCTTTCTCAAGGACTTTGTCCCACTTACCGATACCTTTGTGAGAGATAGCACACATCTCATCAATATCATTGAGGACACACCATTTGATGACAATAATGACCTCATGATAGGTCTAGATATCGAGGCATTATACACCAATATTCCCCACACTGATGGGCTCTCTGTCATTGAACAACTCCTTGATTCACGTCCTAAACCTGTTCGCATTCCCACTGTCTTCATTACTGACTTACTACACATCGCACTCACAAAAACTATTTCCTCTATAAAGAAACATTTTATTTACAGATTAAAGGCGTGGCCATGGGGCTTGCTTCGCCCCCAACTTTGCCATCCTCTATGTTCACCATCTCGAAACCACCCTGTTTCTATCTATACACAATCCATTTCTCAATAAAATTAACCTCTGGCGTCGCTACATCGACGATATTCTCCTACTCTGGCACGGCACACATGAAGACCTAGCATCCTTCATATACTGGCTCAATAATTGCCAAAACCACCTTAAATTTACATCTGATGTCAGAACCAATGACTTACCCTTCCTCGACCTTACTCTACATGCGGAGGATGGGATCATCGGTACCGCCCTCTACCGCAAACCAACTGAACTCAACACTCTCTTGATGTACTCAAGCTACCATCCCAGGGGCCTCAGGGATGGCTTACCCTATGGTCAATTCCTTCGGATCCGTAGAAATTGTAAATGGCGCAAAGACTACTTCAAGGAAGCTGCCATCCTTTCACAAAAATTGATCACTAGAGGCTATCCAAAACGCATTGTTTCCCGTGCATCTAAAAGGGCATGGTACTGCCACAGGGAGGTCCTACTCTCCCCTCACCCAAACGGACCAATTCACGCATCCCTTTTGTATCTACATACAGCCCCTCGAGCAACTTGGTCAACAGGGTCATAAAAAGAAACTGGCCAATACTACGGACCCATACACCATTTAAAGAACCTCCTTTGTTCTCCTACAAAAGGGGTACGAACATTGCAGACAAACTGGTCCACGCCATCACCTGGCCTAAAGCTGACAAGAAGAATCAAACAGTTACCTCACTATGGGGATTACCACCGACCCTTGGCCATTACAAATGCCAATCCTGTATAGCATGCAATTTCACCTCCAACACAAAGGAATTTGTTCATGCAGGACATACCTACAAACTCAACAATTTCACCAACTGTCGCACATCTAATGTCATCTACGCTATACGTTGCCCTTGTGATCTACTGTACATAGGCCAAACAACCCAGATGGTTAAACAACGTATCCTCCAACACCAAAGCCGCATTAGATGTAATGTTGAAACAGCACCCCTGGTCAGCCATTACAGAGAAAAAATCACTCCGCAACAGATTTGACCTGGCTGGTGATTGACCACCCCACGCTTCCACTCAGGGGCGGAAATCTCCAGTCATTATTGAACAAATGCGAATGTAGATGGATTGCACGCTGTAATTCTGTTGAACATGGGCTCAACACCCTTGATGAATGGAACACGGTCATTACAGCCACATGAACCCTCCCTCCCTCCCCTCCCTTTCCTTCCCCCCCCCTTTCTTGATTCAGGACCACCTCATTTAGCTTACATGGTGTTACCACTATACCGCTGTAACCCGCTGTCATCACTTGTTCACACCATGCATTATCTCTTGAATATGTTACCTTTGTATTTGTGCAATTCTTTTGCAGTTTTAATATAGTAATGGGCTTCCATTAGCCAAGTGGATTGATTTCAATTGCCGGTCTTACATTTTTTTCTTTCTATTGTTGTATATTGCCCTTGGACCGCCAATTTATGTCACCCATCCCATTAATTTATTTATTGTCACTGCACTCTGTATCCTTTCTCTACTGAACTGGCATTCTATGCCATCGTTACCAAATGCTAAATTATTGTGCTGATTTTTCTATTGTTTACTCCTTTCTGACATTTATTGTGTTTACGTTCTCCCTTCGCTAAATTAATGCCATGTGGTTATTTTGTTATATCCACCCACTGAAGACCGATTATTATGGCAATTGTCACGATTTCTTTTCATGTTTGATACATCCGTGTGCACCCTCGAACCTGGTACTCGCGGAGCCTTTCTTTCCTTCACCTTATCTCCTTGGTCCCCCTGGGGCACCACACTGACGCTACCCCTTCCCCGTTCTAGTCTTCCCGCCCTTGTGACCCCCGTCATGTGACCACTTTCCGGGTCCTTTTCTACCTCCCTCCCATTTACTCCGTTGGAAGTGGACGCTTTACTCGCCCTCCTCTGGCACGGTGATTCATTCCCCCTCCATTGCGCTGCGGACACATTGGAGACCGCCCTGACTAAGTTTAACAAACAAGTAAGTGCTCTCCATACCCAGCCCGTACGTCCCTTGCGATCGTTTTTCTTGCGGTCAGGACGCTGACTTAACCCCTTGCCTCATACTTTGTTTCAGAATTATCCTCACCGCCCACCAACCGGGCTGATATTGGATTCCTTCCTCCCCCCCTTACTTTGCCATCGCGCTTCTGGACCTACATTTTGGGTAACTATCCACTCATATTTAAACGCATTGTCTCCATTCCTTTCCCTTCTCCCCCCGTTGCTCACGAACCGTTGCCCACCTTTCACTCCCTTTACCCCCCGCCTTTCCCACCAGACTTCACAAGCCACCCTGAAGAAATCGCAGATTGTGATCCCTCCGTGATGCCTCACGTCCACTTCGCTCTTTTTACTAGGTAATGTCTACTTTACCTCTTTCAATTTCTCCTTTTCTTCGCTCCCTTGTCCCCTCGGACCACTCATGTTTTGATCCATTCTCCCTCTAATTTCTCATAGAGCACTACCGTCAAATTAATGACCATTGTCCTGATGATGACCTGCAATCATTCAGGTTGAAACGCCGTCGACTATCCAGCCTAGAACACAGGCGTTATTGTGGTCAAATTTAATTTTCTGACTATCTTGTATATATAAACTGTATATATTCTGCAATTTTTGACCACCTTTAATTTAATTTACTTATTTTCGCCGTTCACGCTGTTTTTTGCACACTTATGTCACTGCGCCGTCCACCTTCACTAGCACGCCCAGTGCTCACGTTGTGTGTCATGGTCATTGTATAATGATGTACTGTAGTGCTTATTAAACTACTTACGGAATTATAGTTTAATTTACTTCACCCTACTCTTACGTTGTGGTCTCCCTTCCCTTGTCCCCCTTTCTCTTTGTGATTTATTTCACTGTTTTAAATTGACCTCTTTTAATTATCCTCCAGTTGAGACATTGTTTTTTGTTGTAGAATATTCTGCATGGCTGTTCCTAGTGCCACTCCTATCAGCCGACCTCTCTTAGATTTTAATGGGTAAGACAGCGGGTCAGGGACCCCCAACAGAACGTGTGCAGGGAATCTCAATAGTTGGGTATCTAGATGCTTGTCTATCTCATCTAACGCCTGGGTCCAATAATGTTGAAGCTGAGGACATTCCCACAGTATGTGGACCAAGTTTCCCTGTGTGCCACATTTCCTCCAGCATTCTGCACTCATTGAGGGTTTGATCTTTTGTACTCTCGCTAGTGTGTAGTACCAGTACGTCGCTACCTTCGTGAGTGTGTCAGTTAGGGCTATGTTAGTGGCCGTGTGGCGGGATCTGTAGCAAATTCCCTCCCACTCCTTATTACTTAGAGCTCTCCCCAGGTCTTTTTCCCATCTATTTCACCCTGCATTGTAATGTGTTCGTACTGCTCGTTCAGCATCTTGTACAGTTCCGAAATCAGTTTCTTATCCAAGGTATTGGACAGTAACCACCGTTCGTAATGAGTGAGGTGATGTTGCGCTGCTATTTTATTTTGGGGCTGTTACATCCAATGTCTGAGCTGTAAATATCGCAGGTGCTCCGTCTCTGGAATACCAAAATCGGCCTTGATCGGCTGAAAAGACAGAACCCCTTCCACATCAAAGAAGTGACCAATGGCCCTGCATCCAGTGTGGCGCCATTCAGTGAATTGGGACTCCCCCACTCCCGGCACAAAATCTGGGTTGTCGAACAAGGAGGTCAGAGGGGAAGGGAACGACGTTAGGTTGTGCTCAACACTAGTTTGATCCCACACCGCCATTGTTATTGAGGAGAGGTACAGGCTTCTTGGCCTATGTGTTTTCCTCAAGAAGGGAACCCTCATCAATGACGTTCTGGCTACTGCCCTACCCTGGAATAGCCACTTTGTTTCAGACTTGGTACGATTCCATTCTACTAAGTATTGCAGCTGCGCTGCTTGAAAATACAGTTGAAGATTTAGTATTCCCATCCCACCCTCGCTAGGTGGTAGATAGCTAAGGGTCTTGGTCATCCTCGGCTTTCTGCCCTGCCATATGAAGTGTGAAATCGCTGCCTGCAGTTTCTGGATTGTGCCTGGGGATGGCTGGAGGGGAAGTGTCTGAAACAGGTATAGTATCTTAGGGAGAGTCACCATTTTAATAGATGCCACTCCACTTAACCATGAAATCTGGTGGTTCTTCCATCTCTGTGTGTCAGCTCGAATTTGTTTATGGAGATTATTATAGTTAGCGTAGCTGGTGCTATCTGGACTCCTAAGTAGGTGATTGTATCGTGAGACCACTGCACCGGGTATTGGGTCTTGAGCTGTTCCACCATGTGCGGCAGAAGGGAAAGGTTCAAAGCCACAGATTTCCCTACATTTACTTTAAACCCAGAGGCCTTGCCAAAGGAATCCAGCTCTGCAAGGAAGGCGCCGATAGATATGTCAGGGTTGTTGAGAGTCACCAGCACATCATCTGTGTAGAGACTAATGATATGCTTGTCTCCCCCAAATGGTACCCCAAAGATTTGTGAGTGAGATCTCACCTTTTACGCCAGTGACTCCATATATAATGTGAATAACAAGGGTGATAAGGGACAACCCTGTCTTGTACCTTGGGCTATTCGGAGCGGGGCAGATGTGTGGCCATTTACTCTGACTGTTGCTGTGGGTGAGCGATAGCAGTTAAAAATCTGTGTCCTAAAGCTCTCTCCCAGGCCGAAATGGGATAAGACTTGTTCAAGGTAGGGCCAATGAACCCTGTCAAAGGCTTTTTCAGCATCTATAACCAGTAGCATATAGTTACCCAGGAATCTAGCCGCCTTGTCTAAAATGTTCAATACCCTTTTGGTGTTGTCACTGGTTTGTCTCTGTGGGATGAAGCTCGCCTGATCAGGGTCGATCAGGGACGGCATGTACTTGCTGAGTCTATGGGCCAATATTCCTGTGAATAATTTAAAATCAATGTTAAGCAAAGAAATATGCTGGTATGAGCTACAGTATTTGGTATCCTTCCTGGGTTTAGGGATAACTATAATGGCGGCCTCTAAAATTGAGGCTGGGATCGTTCCTTGTTTGGAAAAGGTATTAAAAAGTCGGGTCAATAAAGGTGCTACTTTTGAACTGTAGGTTTTGTAGAACACTGTGGTAAAGCCATCAGGGCCTGGGGATTTGGCCAATTTCAGACGTGTCATTGCAGCAATCACCTCTCCAATGGGGATCTCCTCCTCCAGTGTGGAGGTTTGGTCACCTGTCAGTTTAGTTGTTTGAACTTCACTTAGATACCTAAGGCTCTCTGAATTATCTAAAGTTTGACCCGAGTAGAGGTGTTCGTAGAACTCACGGAACGTCTCTAGTTCTCAAGTTTAGGTGGAAAGCAGCACCAGTATAGAGCATTCTCAACACCAGTGGCACTCAAAATTTGCTCACTTCAAATGTCTGCTTTTCTATCAAAATCTTTAAGCTTAGGATTAGCACAGTGCCATCCATGCAGCGATAGAAAGGGACAAAGTATTTAGCCATTTCTACTGCAAAGTCTTTCAGCATAGGTTTAGCACAGTGCTATCCCTGCCGAGCTGTAAAATGACCAAAGCCTTTTTCCACTCCGGGCACAGTTTTACAGCCTTGGATTGGTAAAATGCTATCCAGACCAACCTGAAATTAAGAACAGCAACCCCTGACACGCGTTTTGCTCTCATTAGTGCTCTTCAGAGAGGTATAGCTTTGTTCAGACACAAGGGAGCAAATTTAGAGTGTAGCTGGTGTTGAGAGTGCTTTATCCTGGAGCTGCTTTCCACCTAAACTTGAGAACTACCCAGAGTTCCCTGCTTCTTTCTTTGCATATATATATTTATATATATATATATACTTTTAAATGTATATATATATATATATATATATATAATATATATATAAATATATGTATATATATACTATATATATATTATCTACTGGCGGTCGCCAGTAGATAGTGATAATTAGGACCTAGTTTCCATAGGAAAAGTGTTTTTTGTTTTCCCAATAACTTTGGCGCCGGATGACGAATCATCGCGAAATTTTCAAAACTAGTGGGGCGCTCCGGTCAGCTCCTGTCTTGAAAGTTTCGGGGTGATTTGGCAAGCGGAGGCCGAGAAAAAAGGGGGGTCCCAAAACGTGTTTTCTCCATGTTAATTCCCATAGGAAACTTTAGACACGGCTACAGCCAAAACTGCTGAACGGAATTACACCAAATTTGGCAAAAAGGTAGTGCTTGGTTCAGAAAGCGCCCTTTTTTTTAAATGGTGTAAATCCGTTCAGTAGTTCCTGAGAAATTCAAAAAATAAAAGTTTTGATATCTATGGCCGCAGAGGATCCGCGCACCCTCCCGATCTTCCGATCCCGAGCTTCATGCTAATTGGCTGTCAACACTCCAAACCAGGAAGTGTTGGCAGCCATCTTGTGCCTCGGTAACCGAGGCACAAGAAAACAGAAAAACTAAGGTGCAAAGCACGAAAAGGGGCAGGGTAGAAACACCCTGACCCCTAGGCCTGCTCAGGGGTCCCACAAGGACCCCCAGGGCCCAAAAGCATTTAAAAAAAAATCGCCCGAATGCGCGCTGGGTGCGCGAATCCGGCCGTGAAAATAAAAAAAAAATGAAGCGCGGGTTCCCGTGCTTCGTTCAATTGAAGCCCCGGGTGAGCCAGGTCCCGGGGCAGTAAAAATATGTGGGGGGCCCAATCCCCCACACTGCCCCGGGGACCGCCACCCCCGGGGCTTGTTTTTTAGAGTTTGGGGGCCTCTAAGGCCCCTAAGCCCGGGACCACCACCCCCGGGGCTTAAATCAATTATAATCGCGGGGCACACTGCCCCCCCTTGCAGCCCCGGTGACCGCCACCCCCCCGGGGCTTCTTTTTAAAAAAAATATATATACCTGTGTGGGGGGGCTCGAGCCCCCCCACACGCCCCAGGGACCGCCACCTCCCCGGGGCACTAATATTTAAATTTGGGGGTCCGTAACAGACCCCCGAGCCCCGGGGACCACCACCTCCCCCGGGGCTGTGCAAGTGAAGGGAGGGGGGCCGCGCGGCCCCCCTCCTGGAGCCTGTGATGGCCGTGGGGACTGCCACCCCCCAGGGCCGGCTCCTGCAGTGTCCCGGGGTGCCCACCCACGGGACACTGCTGTTTGCTATGGCAGGACGGAGCCTCGCGGCTCCCGTCCTGCCATAGCAAACTTGCTTTGATTTTGGAAGAGAGAGCAGGAAACCTGCCTCTCTTCCAAAATCTAAAGCAGATTGCTTTTCCACAAGGGGAGCTGCATGTTAGCAGCTCCCCATGTGGAAAAGCAATGCCGGCTCCTGCAGGATGCGGGGAGCCGGCAGGGACCGTGGGGGCATTGGGGCTCCCCCCATGGTCCCCAAAGGAGAGGGCCAGCCCCGGGGGATGGGGTCCCCGGGTCTAGTAGTGGCCCTGGAGGGGGGCCACGCGGCCCCCCTCCCCAAAATTTAAAAAAAAAAAAAAGCCCGGCCCCGGGGGATGGGGTCCCCGGGGCCAATAGAGGCCTCAGGAGGGGGGCCACGCAGCCCCCCTCCTTAAAAAATTTAAAAAATGTGGCCATGCCCCGGGGGATGGGGTCCCCGGGCCGGATTGGCCACGGGAGGGGGCCACGCGGCCCCCTTCCCGTTCAGTTTTTTTTTTGTATAAAAAAGGGGTTAGGCCCTGGGGGATGGGGTCCCCAGGACCCAAAAAAGGAAAAAAGAAGGGGGTCCACACAGCCCCCCTTCTAAAAAGATGCGATCGTGCCTCAGGCCCCGCCCCCTCCCTTCACCACTCTGCAAACGCGCCCTGTGGCATGTTTTAACTATAACTGTCCCTAAAACCTATGTTTTTTTCAGTGAATATATATATATATATATATATATATATATATATATATATATATATAGATAGATATATAGATAGATATATATATACTATAATGTTACTTTAATCTTTGTTTTGTCCAGTAAATGTATATGTGTACATGTATATATATATATATATGTGTATATGTATGTATATATACTGGGCACTTGCCTTATCTTACCTATGCTGATTATATTGCAATAAACGCACTTTGAAGCAACCAAGCACGGTGTGGTCCGTACCTGATTTTTGCCGAAACGGTGGCAATCCAGGATTGTGAAGGTCTCATATGTATGTATATATATATATATATATATATATATATATATATATACGCACATATACATTTACTGGACAAAACAAAGATTAAAGTAACATTATAGTTAGGTAAAATGTTCAGTAACGATGTAAACTAAAAAAAAAAAGGAAATTCACCAATTGTGATTATCTCAAGTATAACTCGTGCCATATGGAAACTGTAACTCATGCCCCACCATGCACCGTTTTCTCATCAATAATTTTATTGCAAATGTTGCAGTGATATTATTAATGATGCCACAGAAGATGTCATGAGTGATGTGAGATGTGGGGTAGTTCGCAGTGCATGGCTAGGGTACAAGTTATAGTTACCTTATGGCACAAATTATAGTTACTTGAGTTAAATATAACTGGGATTTATAACGTTGCTTTCACCTTTCTTTTTTTCAGTGAATATCTAGGGTTTTTTAACCTAAGGTAATATTTTGTTACCATACGTAAATCCAACACCCCGCCACACACAGCCTTCGGCTGTGCACAGCAGGGGTTTGGCCGCAGGGCCTGCCCTGCAACTATGCCCTGTGTCCAACCCCCTCAGAGGCCACTGATCCCCCCACAGCCTGCCAACCCCATGCCATTTACAGCATTTAGTGATGTGGTGTAAGATTGGCCTAAGGGCCCTGAGTGTCCCATCCCCTGGGGTTAAAACATATATATTAAGGGGAGGAGAGCATACAGCTCTCTTCCCCATGCTCTTCGAGGCCCCAGGGACCCCATTCCACAGGGGCCAAATTTAAATAGAAAAGGGGAGGGGGCCACAGGTCCCCCTCTCCGAGCTTCATTAGGCCCCAGTGTCCCCATCCCCCAGGGCCAAATACAATTAAACAGGATAGGGGGCTTGAGACCCCACCCAAGCCTTTTGGGCCTCGGGTTACCCCATCCCCTGCAGCAAATATCTAAGGGGAGGGGGGCACACAGTCCACCTCCCCGACCTTAATAGGTCCCGGGGATTCCATCCCCCAGGATCAAATATAAAAAAAAAAGGGGGAAGGGGGACCATGCACCCCTCCATGAGCCTTATTAGGCCCCATGGATCCCATCACCCAGGCCAAATATTAAAAAATAAGGGAAAGCGGAGCATGCAGACTCCCTTGCAGAGCCTTCTAGGCCCTAGGGACCCCATTTCTGGAGCCTCGTGTTATTATAAAGGGGAGGCAACCATGCAGCCTCCTTCTCTAAGTCTCTTTTGGCACCGGGGACGCCCATCCGCCGGAGCTATATTTTATTGAAAAGAGGAGCGGTGGCGCAGCCACCCTTCACAAGCCTTTGTGGGCCCCAGGGACTCCATCCCCCGGGGTCATCTGATTTATAAAAGGGAGGGTGCCACTCAACCCCCCTCCTCAAGCCTATTTTGGCTCCTGGGCTCTCACCCCCCCAGGGCCTTCATTAAGTATAGGTTGGTGCCCCCATGTCCACCCAAGGCACCCACCAACCACCACTTTCATAGGCTCTAGGGACCCCATCCCCCAGGGCTGAATAATCAATAAAGAGAAGAGGTGCACAGCACCCTCCCTGAGCCTATTTCGGCCCTAGGGACCCCATCCTGCAGGACTGTATATATATTAAAAAGGGAGGGGGCCACGTGACCCCCCCTCCCCGAGCCTATTGTGGCCCAGGGGACCGCATCCCCCAGGGCCTGTCTTTATAATAGTTGTCGAAATTAGAGCAATGTATCAAACAAAAGGCATATAACTCTATTTCGTCCAATGTGTTAAGGCAAACACATTTTTTAACCAAACACATATGCAGAGAAAGATCTATCAGTTCTGATGGGACCTCCCTCAGAAGAGGAATACCTCGGTATTGACTGGCGGCATCAGACATTTGGAGTAGTAAGTCAGGTTACCCAGGCCTTTTTAAGTTTTTGTGGGGTGGTACTTGAGCCTTATTATTAATATACTGGCATCTCCATATATGGTGTATTAAATAGCAAACATGATACTGCGACAACTACAAGGGTATCTTCCTTGTAGTGTGGATATGAGTAAGAAGCAAAAATGATATTGTTCATTGTAGACATGGTTTCTTTCAGTGAGTTATGAAAGCATTAACACCACTTTTCTTTCATGCATAATGGAATACGCCATGATTAACTATGTACCTAGGTATCTCTTAGACTGTGACAACAGAGCAATGCCTCCTTGGGTTCCCTGGGTAAGGCAATTTTCTCCCTTGTACCCAGGAAATATAAGCCCGTTTATTTACTTTTTTTGTTATTACTTGGTTAATAACTGCACAAGCATGCTGGCTATAATTAGAGAGTGTATTTACACTGACTTCACAGGTGATAAGATTGCAACCACTTCTAAATGTATGTATATGGAGAGATGTGGTGCAGTGGCCAGAGTGGCAGACTCCGGAGCACGGGGCTCACAGTTTGATCCCCAGCACCGGCGGCAGCTCAGCTCATCTCAGCATCTTGTGACTGGGCAATAGCTCACTTAATCTCCCCGACCGCCCTTAGCACCTGGATACTCATAGGGGTGATAAGTCACGCTTTACAAATCTGGAACTTATTTATATCATATTTGTTGAACCATTCCCAATACAAGGAACATTGTTAATCCCATTATGCATGTTATTGCATGCTACACCACCTCAAAAAAGGTGTGAGTCTAATTAGTGACTTATATGGATGTTGTACATCATGTTTAATGTAACCATGGGAGAACACTTATATGGCATTTTTATTGTGTCCTTTCTGTCCACAGAGCATTGATTTCCAGAGTTCAGTTTGTAAGAGGAATTATCTTGCTTTTTTATGTTTGTTAATTTTAGAAAAATTTAGGATCTAGCTGACAATAGTTAGAGTTACATAGAGGACGGCATACTTTATGGCTATTTACCTCCTGAATGTGGGGTTTGTGGCACTTAAGTAACTAGAGACTATAGGTCCTGAAGAAGGCCTCTGACCTTAGGCATATTTAGGATGGTCGAAGCATGTTGACTATATAGAGGATGATAAGGATACTAAATTCCCCTACTTCATCCCTGTGGTTATATATTTTTAATCCTGCGTGGGATTACACTAATAAAATTGATGTATTGGGATAGTTCTAGGCAGTTTTAACATGTTTCTTTCCTCATATCTTTAGTTGATGTGGAGTATATACCCCGCTCTTAAAAACTATTCCCAAAAAAACCCGTGCTCCCACACCTCGTGTGGTAGAGCGCACATTGGACTAATTTGGGTCCAGGGTGTGGGAAGCTTGATGATGAAGCATGCCACATCTTTATCTGGGTGAGGGCCTTGCTTTTCCCAGAGAGATCTCTCTGTGGAGTAGCAACAATAATTTTGAGATATTTGCAGAACCCTTTCGATCTGTGTAAAATTTATGTAGGTAAGAAAAGGGTTTAGCATTCTTAAGCTCTCACCCTTTTGTACGTAAGAAAGGTTTGGTTACTGGGCATGGGCCTCAGTGATGTCATCAATGATGTAATTTGAGATGTCATCAGTGATGGTATAAATAGTGTCATAGAATATGTCATGAGTGATGTAATATGTGAGATCATAAGCAGGGCATGGCGGGGCAAAAGTTATAGTAAGCTCTGCTAACTATAACTGGAGGGGGCGCTAGAGGGTGCACGGCAAGATGGCCGCTCTGTAGAGCAGCTCCGCCGGCCGAGCCATCAATCCGTTCAATATCCTTGTCTTCCTGTCTCTGATTGACGCCCTACCTACAGAGAGCGAGCAGCGGAGTGCTGTGGGCTGCTTTAATTGAGCTGTGCTTGTTTCTGCGTGATCAAACAACCGTGCAAGAGACTGGTGAATCCTCGGGCCCGCGCTGCCAACAATGGCGGCCCGGGTTGTGCTCTGGGCGCGGGGCTGCAGTGAGCTCTGAGCTGTGTCGGCCGCAGCCTGCGGACGTCGGAGGAAGATCGCGCTGCCCGGCTGGTGACCGGTGGGCTGTGCGGGCTGGTCCGGGAGTGGCGGGTGCCCCGGTGCGAGACATTTTAGCTCCTGGGGCGCGGGCCAACTCTTAACTCCGGCCTGTGCGGCGTGCCGGTTACGGGCTGTTGGAGGCGGTGTCAAGCGCACTCTGTTCTGGGCTGCCGGCCCGCAGTGGGGCTGCTGTGGACCACCGCTGAGACCGGACCACAGGACCGGGTGAGTGCCGTGGTGTGCCTGTTCTCTACCTGTGGCCTACCTCGTTGCTGCACTCTGCAAGGCCTCTCCCTGCTGCATCCGAGGGGCCTCCCCTGATATTTGCTCTGTGGCCTGGTGGGGGACCGCCTGGCGGAGGAGTCGCTGTGCGCCATGTGCGCTGAGGACCGGTGGCGCCTGTGGTCCCGGACGACTGGTCTGCGTGGTGTGTCCCACCTGGCAGCTGTTCGGCATTGGGCCTACTTCTGCGGCGGCCTGGAGGCCCTTTGACTATCCTTACTGTGTGGCGGATGAGGCGGTGCTCCCCAAGAGGAATTGTTGGGGCCCTGTGGTGCGTGTGACTACCACAGTTTGGTGGCCCCCCTCCGGTGGTCCCATCTGTTATTTACCTGCTCCTCTACTGACCGCAACCGCCTACGCCGCAGTCCTGGCTCAATCTGTCATATACAGCTGCATGGCGGAGTGCGGCCCCGTTCAAGCCAAGCTTCATTTTGTCTCCTCCTTCCTTCTGTGGCAGCGCTGCTGTGCTGGGGCACGGAGCATGCATGACCCCACGGTGCCCGGCGGGGCCACTCATCGCCCACCACATTCTCGGGCTTGGACCCTTCTGTGACTTGAGTGTTAGACTTGGGGAGGACATGCTATCCCTGCACTTTCAATGACGCTGGCGGCAGATGCTGAGCGTCGCGGGCTCACACTGCGGATCACAAGACACTACAAGGCCTGCAGACAACTGCACAGGTGCTATCCTTGCACGCACCTCCACCATACCTTCGCTGCCTCACCCCCCCTTCATTGCTCATCCTATCACCATTCTGTGTCACGGCTCTACGACCGGGCGTGCTCCATTGCCACTCACGTTGTGCCTTTCTCCTGACCTTCTGTCCTTACACAGGGATATTGGACATTGTGCAGCGGGCGGCCCTTAGGTGGTAACACTCTCACCATTCTTTTATACTTTGGCCTAGTGATACTGCCATGGGGAAGTCTGAACGCAACCAGCCACGCCTCACTTTTGAGCCCCGCAGATCGGGCAAAGCGTCTCAGCATGCTGCTTCTGACTCTGAAGCTGATGCACCCAGCGATCATTTAACCAACAATGATAAAACTCTTCTTGCAGTTCAAGCCAGCCTCCAATCCATCGATGGGAAAATCGATAATTTGAAATTGCGCATGGACCACATGTCCGCGAAGCTGGATAAACATGTGCTGCGCCTGGGGGAGGCGGAAACGCGCATTTCGGGTGCTGAAGACGGCTTACAACAGGTGACCATGAGAGCGACGTCTATGGAGAAGGTGCTGGCTGTTATACAAGCTCGCAATGAGGATTTGGAAGCCAGATCAAGACGTAACAATGTGCGCATCTCGAGACCTATGTGGAGGGACTCCTTCGTGAGATCTTTGATGCAGAACAACTGTCTCAGGTCTTAATTGTGGAATGGGCCCACCCCTCTCTGGCTGCTCGTCCCCCTCCGGGCGTGCCGCCGCGTCCTATTATCGCCCGTTTGTTGAATTATAGAGATCGGGACGCCGTCCTCCGTATGGCTTGAGAGAAAGGTACCATAACTCACGAGGGGAACACTCTTGCCTTCTATCCCGATTTTTCCGCAGCTGTGCAGGAGGCCCGAAGAGAATACCAGCCTATTAAAAAACTTCTCATTTCGGCACAGATACCATATGCCATGCTCTATCCCGCACGGTTGCGCATCGACGTCAATGGAAAGCCCAAGATCTTCACCAATGCGAAATCGGCAATGGACTTTGCTAAGACTCTTACACGATGCAGCCGGGCCTCCGCCACTGTGGTTGATGATGAAGGCGGGGCCTCCGGTGGGATGGCAGATGAACAATGAACTAGCCAGGTCACGTGAGTTGTGAATGGTGTGCACCCCTGTTTTGCTTCGTTCTCGGGGTGACCTATATCACTTTATTTGCGATGGTGGGCTTTGGCAAGTGGGACATGGACATTAAGTAAGGACCCGAACTGTGCTACTACTAGTTCCCCCACTGCTTGAACTCGTAATGATTATTACTGTGGGTAGTCTTTGTATTGTTTTCTGATATTGCACTGCAGTGGCTAGGAAATGTTATCACCCTTGCTCGGCCACCTCCCACTGCATCGGGAGGGGTACTGTGCTCCAGCGCTCCGACATGGGTGTTCCCCATAGCTGTTCATTCCCTTGGTGCTGCACTCAGGGACTGTTTTGGGCGTTTTGGGATGGCTTTGGCATGTTGGGGATGCTAAAGTGGGTGGGGGTGATGGTGGGTGAGTGGACTTTGAAGGGTTTATGTGGCTGATCACATTATTATTACTGTGAGAATTGCATATGTACCTTCATGCACTGCAGTTGTGTCATGCTCAATTTATAACATGTTCAAGCTCTGCATCCCGATCACACTTTAATGGAATGTGCGGGGACTTAATTCACCTATAAAGATCCGCCAGGTTTTAGCGTATCTGGATCGTCATGAGGTTCAAATTGCCCTTTTGCAAGAAACACACTTAACTCAGCGGTCTGAGGTACAAGTTGGGGCGCAGTGGTCTGGCTACCGTTTGGCCTCTTCCTACTCCTCTTACTCCCGAGGAGTTATCACGCTTATCAAGACAAATCTTCCCTTCACCATGATTAAAACCTGCGTTGATGATGCAGGACGATACACGGGAAGTTAGCGGGCAGTTTAATCACCATTGTGAATACCTACGGCACAAATATAGACGATCCTGCCCTATTTGAGTGCATCATTTCCACGCTACGGGATTGGCCCGGCGCTGTGATATTGTGGGGGGACAAGTCAAGCGGCAGAGGTGGTCAGTCCCCCGGGGCAGCCCAGGTCATTAATGAGGGAATGTCCGAACTGGGGCTGATAGATGTTTGGCGTCAGCAAAGTGCAGAGAAGCGGGAGGGCACACAGGTTTCCACTGCGCATGGTACCTGGTCTCGGCTAGACTACTGGCTTTTGAGCGAGACAGCGGGGGGCTGGGTGTCCCAGATAGAGGGGTTACCTCGCACATTGTCTAATCATAACCCAGTCCGCATTACCCTGCACTTTCCATGCATTGTTCACCGGTCATTCACCTGGCGCCTTCGCCCTGAGGCCCTGCTAGACCCCCTCTATGCTACGACTGTTCGCGAGGCCATTATACAATACTTTGTCCACAAGGGTTCGGTTGACAGTGCTCTGACCCTCTGGGAAGCATTTAAGGCCACTATTCGAGGCACCTGCATTGGCACGTCAGCTGGCATTTTGCAGGATTTACACGGACAGCTCATTAAACTAGAAACCACGTTGCAGTGTCTCGAGCGTGATTATGAGACTTCACCCTGCGCTCAGACACTGGCGTCGATTAAAGAGTCCATACTGGAATATAATGAGCTAGCGGAGAGGGAGGTCAAGTACATCTCTAGACGCCATGTAGCTTGCGCTTATGGGGAGGGTGGACGACCAGGACGCCACCTGGCTAGCAAGATTAAAGCTCGTATTGATCGGCACACTATTGCTAAGATCACTGACACAGCTGGCCAGGATTACTACACCACTCAGGAGATTCTAACACAGTTTAGAACCACGTACGCAGACCTATATACCACACAGGGGGCGACTGACAGTAAAGAACTAGATGCATACTTATTGGATATCACCATTGCATGGTTATTGAATGGGCAGAGGGAGTTTCTTAGCCAACCAATCACAGAAGAAGATATCTGCGCAGCAATCAAAACCCTTCCGAACAAAAAGGCCCACGGCCCTGACGGGTTTCCCAGCGAATTTTATAAGGAATATGCAGAAGAACTAACCCCCCATCTCTTGGAAATGTACTCCGAGGCTTACGACACTGGCAAACTGCCGCCAACCCTTCGGGAAGCTCCGATCATTACATTGCTTAAAAAAGATAAACCGCCATCTCATTGCGACTCATATCAGCCACTGTCGCTCATCAACACTGATGCCAAAATACTGGCCAAAATTCTGGCCACCAGGCTGCAACCACTCATGCAAGGCCTGGTCCTCCCGGACCAGTCCGGATTTATTCCCACTAGGTCTACCTCTCATAATTTACGCACACTCTTTGCTATGTTCCATCTTCTCGATCCTGGGCTCCAGGCAGCGGTTGTCATGCTGGACGCCGCCAAGGCCTTTGATTCCATAGAATGGGGTTACCTTTTTTTACATTCTACGGCAAATGGGATTTCCTCCTATTTTTGTCAATTGGATACGTCTGCTGTACACAGAACCTGTGGCGCAGATCCGAGTGGAGGGTAGTACGTCAGACCCTATATGCATCACTAAGGGGACGCGACAGGGGTGCCCCCTTTCGCCCCTTCTTTTCACATTAACGCTAGAACCCCTCGCCTGTATTATTAGACAGCGGCATCGAGCCTCGGCCCTCCGATTTGCCCACCGCCCCATCAGCATTTTGCTGTACGCGGATGACATGCTGCTTTTTATACGGGAACCGAGCGCTTTCATGGCACCAGTTTTGCGGAAGTATATCCGATTTGGATTGTTCTCAGGCCTACATATTAACTGGGCTAAATCGGTGGTAGTGCCACTAACGGAAAGCACCCTGCCTCATGAGCTTGAGTTCCCGCTTGTATGGTCCACGGACCCTGTGAAGTATGTGGGGGTGTGGGTACACAGGGACCCCGACACGGTTATCCGTGAGAACTATGGCACTGCGTCTGCGAAGTTGGAACAGCAGGTGGACAGATGGGTGAAGCTCCCTCTATCGCTGGCCGACCGTTTAGCGCTTATTAAGATGGTCGTGCTGCCCCAATTTTTATACCTTTTTAGCAACATACCGATTCCACTCACCAAACAGTTTTTCAAAACCGTGCGCTCTCTGCTCCTCAGGCTAGTTTGGGGGGGTAAACAGGCTCGTGTGAACTGGGAGACACTCACTGTGGATTATAAAAATGGGGGCTTTAGTGTGCCTGACTTTTATTTGTACTACTTATGCGCTCACGCACAGTATGCACACTACTGGTTTGGCTCTCATGACTTCATCCCACATGTAGCAGTGGAGGATGGAGACGCACATCCTATTCCTCTATGCTCCATGCTGACTCACTCTAATCGGCAGACGCCCCGCTCTGTGATAAACACTGTTGATACCACTATAGCAGCCTGGCAGGCACTAGGCCGTATGGCAGGGAAGTTACCGTTGTATTCCCCCCTATTGCCTCTTGCGTTTCATTCGAACCTTTTAGTGACGCATGAGGTGGGAGCTATGCACACCCTGCGATTGGTAGGAATAGGAAAAATGCTGGATCTATATCCCAACGGTGTTTTTTTGACAGACGATGATCTAAGTTACTTACAGAATATGACACCATTATTTATTTTCCTCTTCCACAGATTAAAAGAAGCGGTACGGGCACATTACCACACTTTCCCCACGGAGCCTCCAACATTACAGACCCTACACACTATGCTTGTCAGTCCGACACGGCGTAAACTCCTTACCAAACTCTACCGATCCGCTAGAGCGGAGAAGCCTCTACCACGCAACAAAAGTTTGGAGAATTGGAATACACATTTGACTCCATCACTGACATTGCAAGACTGGGAACATTGCTGCCAGCTTACTGGGGCCTTAACTTCCAATGGCAACCTCCGTATAATTCATTTCAAATACATTCATCAGGCTTATCATACTCCACATAAGTTGTTCAAATATGGGCTCAGAAACACTGCTACATGTAAGAGATGTGGAACCATGGATGCTGACTTCTGGGATCTAGCCTGGGTATGCCGTAGGGTGACGGTGTTCTGGAATGGTGTGATTCATATACTGTCTAAAATGGTCGATATTGAATTGCAATGTTCTCCGCACGTATGTCTGCTGGGCTTGGTGCCATCCTTGAAGGGAGCTACAGGTAAACTTGTGAGGGTGGCTTTGCTCATGGCCAAGAGATGCGTGGCAATGACATGGGAGGGCACAGCTGGGCCTTCGACTGCACACTGGCTCAAAGATCTGGCATACTGCTGGGACAATTTAGTGTTGTATGCGGAGGAACTGCCCACCTCCTCTAGGCCTAATGACATTTGGGAGCCACTGCTACAGTACCTGCAGTCTGTTGAACATGAAGAGTCCCCAGATAATGCGGAATGCTGAGCGTACTAGTCCTTTGCTTACACGCATGATACTTCGTTCTGCTACACAGATCACATCTCTGTTGCAAATGTTGGATATCTGCACAACTGCCACGGGTTGTTAAGTTTGTTTTCCACTTACATGTGCTTTTTGATGATGTCTCTGTAAACTGCATATGTTTCAATAAAACTCTTTTAGTTCAAAACGTTAATGTTGTCATTGACATATTCATCTAACTATAACATCACTTTAATTTAACCTTTGTTTTTTCAGTAAATATATATACATTCATTTTATTTGCCTGCACTGGCAATAAACCATAGTTGCCCTGAGGTGAACCTTTATTTTTTGAAGGATTGTAAGAATTTTAATGCTGGACGGCTTTAACAGCCTTTAACCCAACACCCTTGCCTGGGCCATGGTGGTTCAACCGAAGCGTGATGAAGTATATATATATATATATATCATAAAAAGAGTTTGCCACAAATGAGGACGAAAACAATGACAAGCGAATCCAGCCTCACAGCGGAATCCTTTATTCAGCAGAACCGGCAACAACACTGAAAATTCCTGTGGCCTTGCCCTACGCATTTCAGAGCTCCTGCTCCTTGTTCACGGGCCTGCACATTGATGGGCAGATGCAAAACAGACGAGTCCCATAGCTTGTTGCTTTATCTCCCTCTGGTGGGCTATGTCAATCAATGGCTGCCTGGGACTTGTAGTCCTTTCGCTGAAATATTACACTGTAATGGGTTCTGCCTCACAGCTTAATACTTCAAAGAACGCTCTAGATAGAGCCCCCAGTCCTGTGCCCAGTTCTAATACATGCCTCCTGTTATTCTGCTCAAACGATTTAAGTGAATCTTAAAATCAGCAGTCCACTTATCATTCTCGTGGCGGTGCCGTCCTCCCGACCTGGCTGGCTGGCATATTTCATAAAAAGAGTTTGCCACAAATGAGGACGCACACAATGACAGGCGAATCCAGCCTCACAGCGGAATCCTTTATTCAGCAGAACCGGCAACAACACTGAAAATTCCTGTGGCCTTGCCCTAAGCGTTTCGGAGCTCCTCCTCCTTGTTCACGGGCAAACTCTTTTTATGATATATATATATATATATATATATATATATATAATGGTAACAGTCTTTCTTCCATGTTTGGGGTCACGTGATACACAAATGAAAAAAACATTTAAATTGTCTCACTGCAAGGCATTTCCGCATGTGATCAAGGCCGTTTTACCGGCCGAAACGCGTCATGACTGAAAGATGAGAGAAAGTAAATTTTAATCGCACAAGCAAGAGGAGTTTGTGCATTCTTTTTCGCCGTCACGGAGGTTAAGGAGTGCTACACAATTGGATTCAATACAATACGGAAGTGGGTCTGCTTCCTGTTCACGAACCCCCTCGCCAGAAGCAGGCAGCCGTCTTCAGCCGCTCTTTGCTAGAAGCATTCCAGAAGGAAATCACGACGGAAGCCCCCTGCGCAGCTACGAAATCTATCACCAGCCACGGGACAGCAAGGGTAGAGTCGGAGGACGCACCTAAAGCAGTTTCAGTAGCGGTGAGTGAAAGCAGCGAGAGCGCAGGTGGGGAGGTTTTGGCGATATCATTGTTTCCCAGCAGAAGAAAGTAACAACGCGGGACTCTCACAACATATTATTATGTCAGCGGATGCATTGCGGGAGCGCGAGGCGGCAGCCGATGAACTGTTCAGTAATCTACCTAGCACCACAGTCCGGAATCAACCAGTACAAAGAAGCACAAACGAAGTTAATGCAAAATCATTACTTAAAGCATTAGAGAAATACATGAGAAATGAAATAACAAAATGGTGGGAACAAAAGTCCTTACAAAAATATGAGGAGGCAGGACGAGTCCCCCGGGGGCTTCGAATTCTACTGGCACCGAGTTTCGACAATCCGAACCCGAACATGTTAAAAAGAGTGGGCAACCAACAATTTAGCTGCATCAATGAACTTGGTAAAAATACAGATCAAGTATGCCCAAAGCGATCGAGAAGAACTTTTAAAAGAAATTGACAGCATAAATGAACAACTGGGAAAATTAGAGCAAACTGACTACATAATAAAAACCAGAAAAGAGATAGCGGACAGATTGAAAAAACAAGAAGAGAAAATTAAGATAAGAAAAGCCTATAAATTCGCCCGTGATAAGGCTGATTATGAACTGGGGCAGGTATTCACATTCTCCCGTAAATATGATCATGCCAAAAAAATGCGATTTGGTAACACCACAAAAACCGCCACAAATGTAAATGAGGGAGTAACAACCAGCACAGCCAACGTGGAAGTGTCCGGCTTGGATTTAAGCTCTCTAACTAGCGATAATGAATCCGAAGATGGACGATCAAATACATGCAATGAGCTAGATGAAAGAAATAAGCTAGGTCCAGCAGAAGAGCTGAATTTTTTATCGGTAGAACGCCGACAAACGTTGCGCCCATGGAACCAGAAAAAACCTCCAAACAACAAAGAAACCAGAGGCGCAGAGCAAGGCGCAAGCTCAGGTGGGGGAAAACCAAAGAAAACTCAATGGCGGAGGCGGTAACTCTAAATGATAACACCGTAGTGAATCTGTCATCTGAAGTGTTATCGAAGGCAGAAACCCAGTTGTTAGCTCTCAAGCTCTCCTACTGCCCGGAGAGTAATTTTAATTACGGGCGCACCAGAATCGACATATTCAGTTACATCAGAAAATTAAAATTGAAAAAGTTCTTCACGATCAAAGAAGAAAATTAAGAACACAGTAATATTGCAAGACAAGAGATCCATGACAACATAAGGCATGAAAATCTCAAAAGTCTCGGATGAGCAATTGTTACTTACCTTACATGAGTTGAATGATGTAACCAATTCAAACCAACAAGATCAATTAGAACAGGGATCGACGCAGGCCAGACTGGAAGCGCTTAATATAGTTCATTCTAGTGCTGGAATCAGTCCTTTCAAGGCCAAGTCCACATTTTATCCTATGATGCCAAAAGAAGCTATTGATATTTTTCACGACAGAGTGACAGAGGATTTGAAGCAATTACATCATAAAGTGAATCAAGGCAAAAAGAAAATGAAATATCATGACAAACAGTATGATAATTTGATAAAAAAGTTGAAAAATAATCAAGAAATTGTAATAAACAAATCCGATAAGGGTGGAAATATAGTCATCTGGCCACGTAAGGAATACACCCAGGAAGCACTAAGACAGCTTAGTAATACGGACTGTTATGAGAAAACAACTATGGCAGAATATCAAAACTCTAAGGAATTATTGAAAAAGGACTTACAATCATGGAAGAGACTAGGCCTTATATCCAGCCAAGAATATAAATACTTGCATAATGATTTCCCTGTGTTACCAACCATGTATCTCATACCGAAAATACATAAAAATGTGACACCAACACCCAGCAGACCGATCATATCTGCCTTAGGAAGAATAAGTGAGAACATAAGCAGATATGTGGATTATTTCCTTCAAAATCATGTTCTGACACTTCCTACTTATGTAAGGGATACAAGCGATTTCTTGAATAAAATCAAACCAATACAATGGACAGAAGACCTGCTTTTAATTACATTGGACATAGAATCGCTCTATACGAGTATTGACCATCATGCAGGTTTAACAGCGATAACCACTTGGATACTTGGGGGCCTATTACGATGGCGGGCACCGTAACAGTGAATGGGACCGTCCGCCAGAGGTGCGGCAGTCCCGCTGTGGGCATTAGGATGCCACCGCCACGGTGGCGGTGGCATCCCCCATCCACAACATTGTGGCGGGCGGTGCGCACAGCACCGCCCGCCACAATGCTGTGGATGCACGTTGTGCATTGGCATGCACAAGGTGACAGGCACCGCGCGGTGCCTGCCACCTTGTCCACGCCAATGTAGGGGTACCACAGGTACCCCCATGTGCACCCCCACCCCCAACACTCCGGGGCCCGCAACGGGCCCCAACAGCAAAGACTGTATGCCTTTCCATGGCGGCAATGCCGCCATGGAAAGGCTGATCACTGACTGCATCGCAATATGGATGGCGGTGTCTTGCAGACACCGCCACCATATTGCGCCCGTTTTCTGCCCGGTTGACTCGTCGACCGGCAGACAAGCGGCAGACGGTCTTCCTGTCTGCCGTGGACCCCCCAGCCATCCTAATATGGCGGGGGTCATTCAGGCATGGATGGCGGGCGGATCGCCCCTGCTGGGCCGGCGGTGGCTACCGCCAGCCCGGCGGGGGCTATCCGCCCGCCATCCTAATGGGCCCCCAGATCTCTAACATTTCATAGTCATAATATCATGTTACTTGAACTCATCAAATGGTGCCTTTTCAATAACTTTTTTATGTTTGGGAAGGATTTGAATAAACAAAAACGTGGTGTAGCAATGGGAGCCTGTTTCTCCCCCAGCTATGTGTGCTTGCACGTTGGCTGGTGGGAGGAACAGGTTCTAAGGGGGAACTATGCAAAAATGTTTACCACCCATGTACAGTATTGGCTACGTTTTATTGACGATGTTTTTATAGTATGGAAGGGGGATCGCTTGAGTGCAGAAGCCTTTATTAAAGAAATCAATGCCAATAATATCAATTTAAAATTCACGTCACACATTAGCCAATACAATGTAGACTTTTTAGACACCACTGTATATGTGGTTGGAGGCAAACTAGAAACTACCCTACACAGAAAACCCACAGCCGGTAATGCCACCTTGCACGCCAGAAGTTTGCATCCAAATCATTTGATTAGGTGTATTCCTTACGGGGAACTACTTAGACTGAAAAGGATATGTAGCACAAAGGAAGAACTGCTCAAATGTACACAAGAGTCTATACTTAGATTCAAAGCAAGAGGGTATAGTGAAAGCATATTGAAAGACGCTAGAGAAAAAACGGAATTAAAAACCAGGGAAGCTCTATTAGAACCAGGTAACATCAGAAACAATGAAGAACAGGTTCCTGCGTCAGGCATAATCGTGAATAATGACAAGAATGATACACCTCGCTTAATTACAACTTATAGCAGGCAACAAAGACAACTAAAGGCCATTATCAATACGAACTGGCCTATATTATTAACTGATGCAGTACTGGCACCTGGCCTACCCTCTAAACCAACATTCACTTTTAGAAGAGCAGTGTCTATGAGGACTCAGTTGGTTAAGAGCAGCCCCGAAATCATATCTAATACGACTTGGCTCCAACCAAAACATGTTTTTTTTAAATGTGCGACATGCAGAGCCTGCAAGTTTGGGGAGAATAAGACCCATTATGACACACCTTTTAGTAATAGGAACATACCAATAAAGGGTCACTTTACTTGTCGCACAGAATATGCAATTTATGTGCTATCATGTACTTGCAACTTGCGGTACATTGGAAGTACCAAGCTGCAGGTACATGTACGCATTCTGCAGCATCTGAGGGCAATAGTGAATAATGATGCCACTTATCCAGTGGCTCGCCATTTCAAGGCAGTACATAATAACAATTTAAATTGCCTGAAATATTATGTAATAGATGCGATTCCTGTGCCACGACGTGGAGGGAATAGAGAGCGCAGGTTGCGACAATTGGAAACTCGCATGATTATGGAGTTTGACACTAAGGCTCCAACAGGACTCAATACCACGGAGGACCTTCACAATTTCTGATGAACAAGTTTTATGAAATTGTTAATGCAGGATCATCTAGGAAAGTAAACTGATTAACTTATATTATAAAGAGGACAATATTGTGGAAATATGCTAGGACAATATAATGAAAAAAATATAATCAACCGCCTTAGCAACCTAATGAACATAGAATTGATTTTTAAATTTTATCTTCAGAAAAAAACCATAAAACCCCAAAAATATTTTACAGGATGTATATTTACTTTTGCGTATTTGCACTTTCAATAACCAGCACTGTTTAGCATTTTGCACTTTAAGGCCTATTTTGCACGTAGTTGGTATCAGGATGCACTAGGCACTTTAGGGGGTTGACATAAGAAGAAACTGAAATTAATCATTGAAAGATAAGAACGTATCCTTTTATATGGGACTCAATGTATGGCTTATATGTTTGCATTTCATTCATCTTTTTGTGACAGTGGCGGAATAAGATGACTCCAAATAGGACCATTCAAGGGGCATTTATGCTGGTATATTAATCAAATGATTATGAATTGATGATATTTGAATGGTGTCTGGATACTATTATGGTTTTAGACTAATATTTATTTATTTAATTATATATTTATATATGTCTAATGAAGTCATTGGCAATGTCATTAATATAAGTTGCACACAATAATTGAATAATGTATGTTTTTATTGGCCTTTAATAATTTTGAGTCTCCGATTACATAAGGGTGCAAATGTATAATTCACATTGTACTTCAGTAAAGAAATGGGACATTTTTGCAAAATAATGTCGGCTGACATTACAAATCAGTATATTCCAATGTGATTTCTGATGGTACAAATGAATAGAATAATGGTAACAGTCTTTCTTCCATGTTTGGGGTCACGTGATACACAAATGAAAAAAACATTTAAATTGTCTCACCGAAAGGCATTTCCACATGTGATCAAGGCCGTTTTACCGGCCGAAACGCGTCATGACTGAAAGATGAGAGAAAAATAAATTTTAATCGCACAAGCAAGAGGAGTTTGTGCATTCTTTTTTTGCGGTCACGGAGGTTAAGGAGTGCTACACAATTGGATTCGATGTATATATATATATATATATATATATATATATATATATATATATTCACTGAAAAAACCCATAGGTTATAGGGACTTTATAGTTAGTAAATAGAATTTAAAACAAAGGTTACAGGGATGTTATAGTTAGGCCCAGATTTCACTCATACAAAACCATTGAAATTCCGTAGTTATAGTTACCTGAGTTAATTATAACTTATGCCCTTGCAATGCACTGCTTATGACCTCACATATTACATCAGTCAGAATTAATTTTTTAAACCTAAGAAATTCACATAAGAAGACAAAGGTTACAGAGACATTATAGTTAGGAAACCATATTAAAAAAACATTAAATAAACCTTAGAATTTTACTGAAAAAAACAAGGGTTACTCAGACGTTATAGTTAGGAAATAGAATTAAAAAAAACCTTAGGAATTCACTGAAAAAAACAAACTTTACAAGGACGATATTGTTAGGCTCCCATTTCACTCATACAAAACCAGTTAAATTCAGCAGTTATAATTAGCTATATATATATTCTCTGCATTAATGAATTAATTTATGACTGTTGCTAACTATGTATTGTTTGGGGGATTGGAGGATAGATGTGTACAGCTGCTGTTATAAAGCAGATTGCCTTCCTTCTGCTGTCCTATTCCTCTCAGAAAATAAATGAATATACATGGTAAGGAGAGATGCTTTAGAAACCTTTTGGTTAGATCAAAAAAGTATTAATGTTTACACTTCACATTATGTGTCTCCTCTGCAATATGGGGATTGCAGAGCAGACACCATAACTTATGTGCAGTGTGTTTGATACCGACTTAATGGGCATGCACAACATAAAGTGAGGACTATCAATATACACTGCATTGACAAGGGCACTCGTTTGATAGACAATGTACTTTGTTTTAGGTAAATGTCTTGTTCAGTCCTACACCAGCTTTGTTTACAGTTACAATCCATATATCTTAGGGGGCTAGACATCCCTAAATCTGTAATCAGCTTCAATGCATTTATTCATTACAAAGAATCTTAAACTAAACCGAAATTAGGAGATCAGTGGACTTTCTTTCCAAGTCCCTGATATGCAAAAGCATGAGAACAAAGTCTGAAATGTACTCCTGTGGGCTGACACCAGTGTTTTAAGTGAATGCGATCTTTATATGGAATTCACAAAGAAGTCTGCGAAACTGACACATTCACAGATTCCAGTAAGCACTTAAATGTAAAATACTTTACGCAGATAGAAATGTAACAGATGGACATTTCCACATGTGGTAGGGTAATGCAAAAATACATTTACACCTTTACACATTTTTGTATTCTCCAGAGGCCCATTATTTTTCCTTATGGAGAAACTTTTTCAAACTTTATTCGGTTTTGCAATTTAAAAACTTAGAAGTACAAGGCAAATAATCAATGTAACACATTTACAGTATACAAGCAATACAATATGCATAAGCAATTGCTAGAAGCATACTAAAACACATACAACGACTCAAAATTAAAAAGTGGAGTCAGAATAAAATGTAAGTTGTTTCACACTCTGCTTTTGCATCAATCATCGGGTTTAACACAGGAGAAGTTAGCAGGCACTACGATTCTTTTGGATCCAAAAGGAGAATCTAATATAGCTAGAAACAGCAAGATGGACCTCTGGTGACTGTAATGGTTGGAGGTATCTGAGAGGGGGGTCTGCATTGTCTGAAGTGACCTTTTTGCCAAAGCTGTCTTGTGAGAAATTGGGTTGCTGAGTAAGGGGGTAAAACCCTACTCAACAGAAACCACAATTCTTGTCATGGTGAAGTCACAAGCAAACCCTAAATTTACCTGTGCTCAACCCTATGATAGCTTGGCACAGAGAAGTCAAGCTTAACTTAGTGGAAATGTGTAAGGTATTTATGCAGCACTTCAACCAGTAATAAAGTGAAACACAACACAAGAAAAATCCTACGTCAATTGAGAAAAATTGAGATAAGACCAAAATGACAAAGATCTAATTAGTAGAACCGGAGATCTGCAATTTTAAAGATTTAAAAGAAAATAGCTCCAAAAAGCACAAAGCGGCAACTGTGGAAATCTGGTTGCTCTCGACAAGGACGAAGTCACAAGTTCAGGGTGACTGCGATAGAACATGTGCTGGCTACAGGAACCCAGGTAGACCTGCTGAACAAGAATGCTTAAATTCTGCTTGCAAGAGTAGTGGAGTCTCGCTTTGAGGATGTGTCATGCAGCTGAGGCTGTGATGTGAGGTCCTGTGTCATGAGGGGCAGACCTTTCAGCAGCTAAGCAGTCCTTCTTCCTGGCAGAGTATCCACAGGTCCCGAAGTGTACTGAAGAGGTGGTGTCTGAGGTCCAAATTTATACCTGGTGCCCTTCCTCTGGAAGGTGGGAGCTGCTTCTAGACGTTTCCCCTTGGAGTCCACAGGTATCCTGCCTTCCCTGTCCTGGCTCTAGACTAACTACAGAGGGTATGCAGCCCTTGTGTTGTCCAGGACACAGACTATTCAAGTGTAAGAAGGGCTGTGCCCAGCTCTGCCCTCCCATCCTAACAGTAGTGGCCCTTCCAGGCACACTTATGCTCTCTGTTGTGTGTGACTGTCTAGGAGGAATACACAGAGGCCAACTGCCAACTGCACCCACTCACGTGACCCAGAGACTGCATACACTAAATGGCTAAAGCAGGAAAATGCCAACTTTCTCAAAGTGGCATTTTCAAAATTGTAACCGCAAATCGGACTTCACCATAAAAGAGGATTTTTCATCACAATTCCAAAGACACCAAACATAAACTTTTTACCTGTTCCTATTTGGAAGTTACAGCTTAGTAAATGTAATAAGGTAACTCCAATGGTTTCCTATGAGAGAGGTAGGCCTTGCATTAGTGACATGTAAAACTTAAAAGTACATGTCCAACTTTTTAAATACACTGCACCCTGCCCTCTGGGCTGCTCAGGTACTGCCTTCTGGGTGACTTAATAGAATTAAAAAGGGCGGTTTGGGAATGGCAACAGGTATATTTTGCCAGATCAAATGGCGATTTAAAACTGCACACACATGTTGCAATGGCAGGCCTGAGCCATGTTTAAAGGGCTTCCTAAGTGGGTGGCTCAATAAGTGCTGCAGGCCCACTAGTAGCATTTAATTTACATGTGTTGGGTACATGCAGTACCACTTTCCTAGGGAATCCAAGGGATTTAAATGTGCCAATTGGTATAAGCCAATGCACTGGTTAGCAATGGTAAAGTGTGCAGAGTCCTAAGGCCAGAACAAACATGATCATCAAATAAATAAAAGGGATGAAGGCAAAAAGGTTGTGGGAATATAACTCTAAAGCTGACAGGTCTAACCGTTCTGATGTAAATTAACCTAGGAACATTAAAAAACTAAAACAATAAAATAAGATGCCTAGTGCTTTGTTTCGCGGACCATCACATAGACAGTTTACAAGTTCTCTTCACCAGTCACTGTGATTTGGAACTATCACTGTACAGTGGGCCAAATTTTATCTGAATCTCCTAAAAACAAATCTTTGTTTTTATTTGTAATTTGGACCAGGTAGGGTTGCAGACCCTCTTCTAATGACAGGTTGGTATTTAAAATAACACTAACTAGGTCGCTAATTGTATGGTGTCTTGTGGTTTTGAATAATCGAAGACACATGGATTTAAGTCCCGATTTGCTGATCAGGGCTAACTTCACCAGGCCATCAAATACTTCTGATCTGTCTAGCTTGCCACAAAGACTTTTAATGTATCTAGTCTAGGGTATACCAGACACTGAATAAAGGGCAAGGCAGCCCCTAATAAACTGTTCAGATGAGCTTTGTCTTTTTTCCAAATGCTGTGTCATATAAAAAGAGGGCAAAGTTTAATTAGATCTTCTAAGAATTGAACATGCAAAGCATTGTGGCATATGTAGTTGGTGCAGATGGAGGGGAGTGACAGGAGTCTCTTCAAATAAATATTTTCTGAGACCTGTAGCTGAGAGATGTTAACATGTTCCAGTTGGAAATTGGGTTACTGGTTGAGGGGGGTCAAACCCTCCTCAAGCATCACTCACAATTTCTGTCACTGTGAAGTCACAAGTAAGCCTCAAATTAACCTCTGCTTAACCCTCTTGAAGCTTGACAGAAAGCAGTCAAGCTTAACTTAGAGGCAATGTAGCACTTCAAACAGTAATAAAGTGAAAACACAGCGCACAAATAATCCCACAATAATTTAGAAAAATAGAGTAAAATAAAATAAATTGAGATCAAAATGACAAAACTCCAATCAGTAGAACCAGAGATGTGCACTTTCAAAGTTCTAAGTAAAAACAGTGCCTAGTGTAGAAACCTAAAACAAATAATACCAATACTCTGTCAGCACATAAGATGAATAGAATTTATTATAGGTCAACAAGATAAGGCAATAGGTGCAGCACAGGGACAGTCAGCATAGTCACTGAATGTCCAAAGAGGGGGAAGTCTTCCACAGTTTTTATTGATACAAACCACAGAGGAAAGAACATAATTATATATGCAATGCAGGTTAAGCATGGAACATTTGTCCAATCAAAGGAGGCCTAAACTGTGTGATACCTTTTATGGTCTAAGATGTACTGTGGCTGCCCACATGTCCTGTGTACTTGACACTTAGGGACTGTCCAGGCTAATGCAATGTATCAGCCTCTGTACCTTTCCATAGCAGTTATTGCAATATCTAGTCTAGGGATGAACATGTAGAAGTGCTACTGCCAAATATGATATGCTCAAGCACTTGTGGCTAAGCTAGCATCATGTACTAGTCGAAAGTGGTTCCTCAGCAAGCCTTGCATTGCAAGAGCAGCTTTTTTTCAGCGCCATGGAAAAGTACAAGCATTTGTCTAATACCTTTGTGTCAACATTGTGCAGGCCTGTAGATTAGATATTTGGTATCAAATTATAAAGACAGCGTCCACATTTCCCCATCTGATACCAAATCACTACATCTTACTCATTGCCATCTCTCATCACCATCTCTGTACCTTCATTATCTGGATCAGTCTTGAATTTGTGGTGTTTGTGTTATTTATATTTTGGCACACAGTGTGCACAGCTGGATGCCAATGCTGAAAAAGATGCAGGGCAAACTTGGATCATTATGCAAAGGGTGATCAGTGCTGCTAACCCTACTATATCACTTCCAATATCCATGCTCCCCAGCCCCCTAACCATTCCACAACTTTCTCCCACATGCTCCCTTTGTGTATGTTGTGTGCTTGATCTTTAACCTTATTTATCTTATTGATTGCATTGTTGATGTTATGGCTGTTATCTGGGATATAGGAACAGCAAGAATGATGAATGACACAACAAACTTCACCCTCCTTGGCCAGGATGATGTCTAACGCAACCCTATTCTGTATTACCACAGCAGGAATCACTGATACAACATCGACTACTAAAACATCGAAGTACAAAAATATTGTCAACAATATCGTATATAAAAATATCGACATCAAATACACAAAACAGAAATAACACAAACATCGATAAAAAAATATCGTTTAAAAAAAGCTTGATGACAAAAATATCGACAACAAAAATAAAGAACGCAAAATTATCGATAACATTAAAATAAAATGAAAAACAACAAAAACATTGATATAAATAATATCGACAACACAAACATCAATGAAAAAATCTAAACTATACAGAAAATAACATTTACACTCAAAAATGAACTATTTTTAATAATGTTATAAAAAGAAATTCCAAACATTTTAAAAATACACTAAAAAAATAACAAAATTAATGATATTAAATTAAAAATACAAAAACAAATAAATAAACAAGCAATACAACATAAAAAATATCAGAAGTACCAAAATATAAACAAACATAAATATATATCATATGTAAAAAAATATATCACATTTAGCCGCAAATATATTTAAATAAAAGTAATAAACAAAATAAAACTAAACATTAAATAAACATAATAAATATTAAACAAATTAAAAGGTAACTGCAAAAAAATTCAAAAAAGGTGTATCAACCAATACATTTAAACTATACCAACACTAACCAAAAGAAAACGGTAACTAATTAAATAAACACTATAAAAACAATTAATTAACATAAAATTTACCGTATAACGGACGAACTCAAAGGAAAAACGAACCTTTACAAGACAGCAAACAAAAAGAACTACACAAACAACTATTCTGAAAATCTCTTATTAAAGGTAAGAACAAAACTTTGGGGCCTGATTACGATGGTGGAAGGCCCGCCACCGACAGCCTGTCAGTGGCGGGCCTTCCACCATCATACTGCTGTTTTCCGCCTGCCAGATTGCCATGGCGGGCGGAAACATGGCGGTCGGAAAGACTGACCGCCACGGTTCCGACAGGCGGTCATTTTCTGACCGCGTGTCAGAGCAGCCACATTGCCCAGAATGGCGGCGGTACCTGTTAGGCACCACTGGTCAAATTGGCATGTCCATCCCCGCCAGCCTTTCCATGGCGGTTCAACCGCCATGAAAAGGCTGGCGGGGATGGACTTTGGGGGCCTGTTGCATGCCCCCCTTGAGCAGGGCAACTTCTGTTGTGCACTTGGGGGGCACCTATGGTGCCCCCCTACATTTCCCTGCACCATGTGGCAGGCACCACGTGGTGCCTGCCATGTTGTGCAGGGTAATGCAAAACTGCCATTTTTTTCATTGTTGCAGGTGCTGCAGCCAGCAGCACCCGGAGCAATGGAAAACATGTACAATGCGACCGCCACAGCGGCGGTCGCATTGCAATTTCCCCCGACACTATGTAGAGCGGTCCCCATCTCCGTTAGGGTGGCGGCGGATCCTAATCAGGCCCTTTGTAACTAAATTAAAAAAAATTGCTTACATTTTTTTTTAACTAAAACTATAACTTTCCTTTATATGTAACAGATTAAACTTCACTAAAAACCTACCTACAAAATTCAACAGAAAGATTTACGACCACAACACCAATAAAATTAACATTAAAAAATAACAAAGTAAGTAAGTATATGACTTAACTAACAAATAAAGTAAAGAATTTAAAACTAATCAATTTAATAAAAAGCAAAACATATCTAACAAACACTTTTTTTAGCAGCTTCTACAACAGTCAACAAAACCACAACATCAACGAAAGAAACTTCGTCATCTAAAAAAATTAAGTATATTTTTTTATAACAAAGTAAAAATAGAATCCAAATAATAAAATTAATAAAATTAACTAAAACTATAACGTTTTCTTTTATATTTCACAGATTACACTTCACTAAAACTCCACATAAAAAACTCAAAACAAGGATTAACTTCGAAAACAAGGACAATATCAACATTAAACAAAATATAAAACTAAGTAAGTATATTAATTAAGCAGCAAAGGGAGCAAGATAATAAAAAACAATAAATTTAATAAAAAAGCAAAATATAACTAACAAATATTTTTCTCTTCACAGATTCTATAAACTTCAACATACAACAACATCAACGAAATAAACTTCATCAACTAAAACTAAAGATAGTAAGTATTTTTTCTCTCAACTAAATAAAATTAGAAAATAAATAAACGAAATAATAAAATTGAATGTAACACTTTAATAAAAATAACATTTTCCTTTAAACCAACAGAAGAAAGAAACCAGTGAATCAACCACGACCATCAATAAAATATCCAACAAGAAAATTCAACAAAGACAAATGTAAGTTTATTTTCAAATAAAAGAATTATTCAAACATGTTTACTATTAAATACTTTATAATTAATTAATATATATCTACATATATTCACAGATAAACAAAAAAAATGGCAGAAGGAGCAAAATTAATCACATCAAAAAAGGGAAAACTACTTCTGTGCTACATGGGCTGTTCTTATACACAAGAAAAAATATCTGGAAACAAAACCCATTGGATATGTAGTAAATACTACTCCAATTCTTGCTATGGGAGAGCCACAACAGTAGAAACAAATGTAGTTAATGTCAGGGAACACAACCATCCCCCCAATGTGACAGAAATAGAGGTCAGAGATGCTCTGGAAACAATAAGAGAAGCAAGCACAAGTTCCCAACAGACCAGTACCCAAATACTAAAAAACGTATTAACTAGAGTCCCTGGACATGTCACAGGACAACTACCATCCATCCCCACTCTAAAAAGATTAATAGCCAGAACTAAAAGAGCAACTGCTCAAATACCAACCACCCCCCAAACTTTTGCTGAAATAGAAATTTTCCCGGAATATATGGTCACCCACAACGATGAGAAATTCATTCTTCATGACAATAACAGTCATGGAAAACAAATTATCATCTTTGCCACCAACAACAACATACAAAAACTAAAAAACTGGGAAACATGGAGGATGGATGGCACATTCAAAGTTTGCTCCAAACCTTTTTACCAACTATATACCATCACGGCAAATATGAAAACACTAACATCCCCTTCATATGCACTATTCCTTAGAAGCAAAATACCACCTACATAGATCTCCTTACAATAACAAAACAACACAGAGACAACTACTTTCCACAAAAAATAATCATTGACTTTGAACAAGCAATGATTCAGTCAATTTTAAAAATATACCCACACACTGCAATACAAGGTTGCTATTATCACTTCAATCAAAGTATCTGGAGACACCTACAAAAATCTACTCTAGTATAGATTACGCCGCCAATAGCAACTTTGTCTATCAAATAAAAAAATTAATAGCCTTGGCCTATGTACCAACAACTGAAGTAGCCAATCATTATAACATACTACTTGAAAGCCCTTTCTACCAAGCAAATGAAACAAAAGTAACTCCCTTCCTAGACTACTTTGAAGACACTTGAGTGGGAAGGCTACATAGGTCAGGGCACCATAGACAACCAAAGTTTCAAATTCCCTGGGGGAACATCTACGATAGCACTCTAGCTCAAAAAGCTAAAACTAACAATGCAGTGGAAGGATGGCACAATGCCTTCCAAGCCACAATAGGAAGAGGACAACCACCCATAGACAAACTAATTGAAGCCTTAAAAACAGAACAAAGCTATCAAGAGCTAAGACTAGAACAGTCCCTAACCAAAATAGGCTCTAAACTAACTAAACAAACAAAAACAATGTCTGAATACTGCTATATTCCATATAGGTACCCTATATAGGCGCAGGTAACATCGGAACCTTTCACCTACATCCTTCCGTACATTACATACATAACGGTTCTTAGGCACTGGCCTTTTACCTAGATATGACACTGCACTCAGAACGTGGGTTTTTCCCTGGTTCGATTCTCATACATTATGCATGAGGCTTCTTGGAAGCACAGCAGGACTAACAGTAGGATTACCATCTCCTGTATAATATCTCTGTATAAAGTTCAGGCCCAACGTCATCCTTTAGGCTGACACAGTAACACAGCAAGGTAGGACCCCTGGGGAGACCTATGGGTATATATACAACACATCTTGCTTAGGAAGATAGAGGAGACCGTGACTTCCCGGCTGACACACTGACCAAAGACGCTGAGGTTCCTGCATGCAGACGCTCCAGCTCGCAGTGGTCGAACATCCCTCGCGGGGTGTCTAACTCGAGACCAGGACGGGGTACCACATTCTCTAAACTCTCAGGTAATGGGGTGGACTAGATCCTAGAGGGATTCTTGGCATAACACCTACAAAGATGCTAGGTACATTTAGGTACAACTAGTTAGGGAGACATCGTAGGAGTACGCACTTTTTATCATGTGTTTTATGTACTTGTGTCATGTGGTTTGTGGCCTCATGGTCTGCCTTGCTAAGTTGGCCTTGGCCTGACTGCCATGGTGCCTTTTTTGCGCACATTACTTTGTGCCTTTGTTTTTCCAGCCTCTGCTTCTGCCCGGCTATTTTAGAACTGTCTGCATTTCTGCCTTTCACCTTTTCTCCTGTTCCCTTTGGGTTACGTCTGCACAACATGTACAAGGTCGAAAAACAACGTCCCTTGTTCTTGCTGATCTTGCCAGTCCCTCGCACTTAGACATAACACTAAGTACAGCTGCACTGGAGAAATTTGTGTGCTTTTAATATTGTGATTTCACGGTTAGAGGCACTTGGAGAAAAACCTTTCCAGAGAGAAGAGCTGTGCTTGTCTGATGATGTAAACCTTGCATCTAGATATTGAGGTATGGGGGTTCGCCTGACAATGCCCAGAGGTCTTCTGTTTTTATAATAAACTAGCTACTAGCACGGGGAGGGTGGTATGGTCATTTAGCCCTATATCCACTGCTTTATGAAATGCTTTCCCCGTTTGTATTCTATGGAATTGTAACTATGCTGATTATATTATCCTTATGCATTATGCTGATAGTACTGGCACGTGTACTGTATCTTAGAGCACGGTAGTTGAAATAAATAATTTAAACTATACAGTGTCTCTTATTACGCACGTTGTGGACAGGTATGAGTGAGTTATGAAAGGGTGTTCTTTCTCCCGCGAGTCCTGAGAGAGAGATACCGTGTTCTGGGTTGTCTAATCATTGGTAGCATCGCTGCTCATGAGACGCTAAAGCTAGTCGGATTGGGATTGTGGGTACTAAGGGGTATGGTTGGCTCACCACTATACTCCGAGGTCCTATTATCCTGTGCATAGCTCTGTGTATGTGCAGAATCCCTACAACATGGCGCAACCAACGAGTGGGCTGCTTATCTGCGAGACGCTTGAGTAGTACTTGTGCTTGTCCACAACCCCCTTCGCAGACGCTTCCGGAAGCGTGTGTGAGTGCGGTACCTCCTATATTGACGTTTTTATAGGTTCTTTCAAGCTTGAAGTTGTTAAAAGGTTTTTATATAAAACCCTATATTGTGCTGCCTCATATTAGGTTGTCGAATATTGTTAGCCTTAAATGGCTGTCCAAATTGCGGCACATAGCCGCGCAGCACTCCGGGCTCACTTGACAGTGTATGGAGTGCCTGACGCGGGTGTCGATCTGATCTTTGTGGTACAAGCGGATCCCGCTTACCACTTTGAGGTGTTTTACTCTTGGGTCACCTTTCCGGCAGTGGATGGGACTGATAATTTGTTCCATGAATATACAGCCACCGCTGTTCCTAATCTCTATAGGCCTTATAGGAATCTTGAAGTACCGCTCACGGCATGGCAACACCGTGTTTGGTTTGATGGCGCCCTCCCCCAACCGGTTACCTCGGTTCGTTTAGGCCCCTTATCGATTGAAGGGGCCACTTGGCCTGTTTTGGCCGGGTATACCCCACATCCGCGTTATATGATGCTTGCAGTCGCTGAACTGCATAATTTGCATTCGCCTTTGATACGTGTGCATAGAGCTTTAGTACAGTTTGTTACAGGCAACATCCAGGGAGCCCCGCCTGGAGTTGCAGCACATCCAGCTGGAGCAGGCGGTGTAACCATAAGTCCCGTCATGGTTAATTCGGTGATGGGAAAGCGCCCACAAAATAAGGATGATTTTCCTTATTGGCTTGCAGAAAAATTTGACCAGCTGGAGGCAGTTTTTCCAAATACCTCTCCTGTGGAAAAACACAGGATTCTGATGATTAGTTTGCCAAAAGACTTGATCCCCGAGTTGGCAGAATGCAACAACTGGGGTAAGGTATTCGCAGCAATGTATGCAAAGTGTTTCGGCACTGCTTCCATGACGGTTCTCCCCTCTGTAATCAAACGTGTGCAGGATGAGCATGGCCCTGAAGCGGCTGTGGAATTAGGGATGAGACTGGTGGGAGTGTTCGATGTAGTAGCTGATTTGATCCTTGCGAATATCAAGGGCGATGCCGTTAACTTTCAAGTAGCTAATGCTTTGGCTTTGATCCCAGAACGGGACAAGCCGCGCGAATCACCGAAAATTATTGCACAGGCTTACAAAACAATTGGCCGCAATAGCCTGGGAGTTAAGCCTTTTGCTAAACCGCAAACACAATCCCAACAACAACCAAAAACTCAATCTCGAGAAAGATGAGAAACCATTCTTCACTAAAAAGAGCTGGAGGTTTAAAAAACAGGGTAAGCAACAGAAAAAGCCAGGGTCGCGAGGTGCTTCCCCGGTTTCCGTCTCTTCTGAACGCACTTATGATTTGCGCGATAGGGCGAGAATTAAATCTCCAGAGAGGTTTCAAGTCCCTGATTCGCATTCGCCTCGTTCTTCACAGGCACCAACTACGTCCCAGGCTTGTGGAGGAGAACGCCAGGATAGAGGCAGGGGTCGAGAGGCTCCACAGGGACGAGACCAACCTCGACAACAAGTCCGAGGGAAACCAGAAGAATTTCAACGTTCTCGCCCACAGTTTCAGAAGAAAAAAGTTGCAGCTGTAACAGCGAGGTATGCCAAAGATGGTGAGAACGAGACTCCTGAATTGGACGTGGGCAGTGACGCTCCTAGACATCGCCGCGGAAGTTACCATAGTGCGGGAGGCGCTACGTCCTCATGTGGAGGCGACAGCAACTGAAACATTCATTACTGTCGAGACAGCAGACACCAGAGTGGCACCCCCTGACAGACTATATACTATAGTCATTCAAATTGAAGGTGACATACAGCGTGTTATTAAAGGGATTTTTGGGGAAAATCTGACCTCTTCGTACGACATTCTGTTGGCAGAGGCGGATTGGCTGCCCCCATTCGTACTTGCTGCGCGTAAAGGGGAGGAAGTAATCCTTCCGAGCTTTTCTCGTCATGTCCCCAAGGACAAAGCGGAGGCTCTCGCAGCTGAGTGGGCTGTGTCCCTGGCTCCAGCGTTATACCGCAACCACGTGGGCTGGGATGAAGATTCTCCCCCCCATGATATTCCATTGCAGTCGCTGCCACAGCCACAACCCCAATATCCCATCAAACGGGAAGCTAAAGGTCCCGTTTCCGAAATTCTGACACAGTTAGAATATCAAGGAGTGATTGTAACATGCGTGTCACCGATGAATAATACCCTTATCGCGGTTTCTAAACCCGATGGATCGTACCGCTTAGTTTTGGATTACCGACATTTGAACTCTCATTGTCGGACCTATGCGGTGCAAAACACACACAGTTCTGCGCTTGTAGACAGTCTTGTTCGTAAAAAATATAAAACTACACTTGACTTATCCAATGGATTTTACACGCACAACTTGGCCCCGGAGAGTAGCCAATGGAGCGCTTTTACCTCCGGTGGTAAACAATTCAAATTCCGGCGTTTACCTGTGGGCTACTGGAACAGTCCAGGTGTATTCGCTGCCCGTGTTGTCTCTTTGTTAGACGGCATAGACCCAGATGCATGTTCGTACGTCGATGATATCTATCTGACAGACGACGAATTATACCCGCATCTTTCCCGAGTGGACCGCATTATTCTAGAATTTGCGGTTTTAGGTTACAAGTTTAACTTTGCCAAATCTCACATTGCTGAATTTACCGTTTTGTTTTTGGGCTACGAGCTCAACAATGAAGGTAAGGGCTTAGCCCCCCATTTCTTGGAGAAATGTGCACTTTCGTGCCCTCCAACCACTCTGAAGAAACTTCACTCTTTACTGGGTTTTCTGAACTTCGGGCGTACTTACATTCCCGAATATGCCCAGCGTATCAAGCCACATTATGCGTTGATACAACCTAACTTTTCGAAGTCATGCTGGCTTCCGGAGCATTCCTCCATACTGCAGTCTTTGCAGACAGACCTACTTGAATCTAAATTCTTGTTGACTTGTGACAACCACACAAACCTGGTGATTAGAATCATTCCAGGGGCAGTGGGTTTCACGTACTTACCCTTTAACGAAGGTGACACAGTACCGATCGCATACAAGTCACATCTTTACACTTCCGCAGAAATGCGCTTTTCATCTGTGGAGAAAGTTTTGACTGCAGTGCAAATGGCGATTCTAAAGGAACACGCACTGGCACAGGGAAAACGCATTCTGGTGGTAACACCACATCCTGCCCTGGAGGCAGTGACGAAAGCAAGTGTTCCGAACTCTAAAGCTTTGCACCCCCGTTGGATACAATGGGCAACATCTTTGACGTCTCCGGATGTCACTTTTATCTTTGATTCTTCTCTTCAGACTCAGGAGTTTTTACAGTATGAATTCGTTCATCCTCCTCCTCTGTCCTTGCTACCGCTTGAGGAATACAAATGTATTATCTATACCGATGGTTCGGCACAACCGGCCACGGGTTCCAAGCATGCTTATTCAGCAGCATGTGCTATTGTTGCAGGTACCATGGTGAACGGTAAGTTCAAATCAACTGTAGTGCACACACAGGCACTAGGAGACAGTACTGCACAATTGGTCGAGCTGCGCGCATTGGTGCTCGCACTTGAGTTCGCTAATCCGGATGTGACCACTCTTATTGTGTGCGATTCTTACTACTGTGTTCAGTCTTACAATGACAATCTATTCTTTTGGTCGCAAAACGACTACAGAGACGCAAAAGGTAGCACAATTAAGCATAAAATGCTTTGGGTTCGAGTGGCAGATTTGAAACAACGTCTGCCACTCACACAGGTGATTCACACTGTTGGCCACCAGCGTGTGGGCGCACATGCTGTCGGTAACGGTTTGGCAGACGAAGCTGCCAAATCATCAGTAGCCACGTGCTCAGTCGCAGCAGTTACAAGATCCATGACTAAAATAGATAATGATATTTTAGCAGCTATTGCTGCAACAAAGGAAGGTGCTAATTACCCTAGGGGTTTCCCTTCCAAATATTCTTATCAGTTAGGTCCCGAACAGGCTCCTTACGTAAAAATTCCCGACGTTGGTGATCGGCTGATTCCCAACGCGGACCGCAGACTTTCCTTGATAACGGCCGCACACGAAGGCATGGCTTCGGCTCATGCGACGGTGTCCATCTTGCAGCAGCGTTACTGGTGGCGTGGTTTATACAAACAAACCCGTACTTATGTGCTTTCTTGTGACGTTTGTCAGCAGATTAAGCCTTCCACGGTTACACGACCACCACAAACCCCGCTCTGCATTTCTAACAGACCTTTTGGGTGTGTTTACCTGGATCACTGCGCTCCATTTTCTTCTGACACTGCATATAAGTACATCTTGGTTGCAGTGGATTCATGCACACGTTTCATCTGGGTTTGGCCACAACGGAGTGCTGACGCTCGAAATGTCATAAGGGATTTGCGTGTCTTTGTGGGAATTTTCGCCTGTGGCACCTTCCATTCTGACCAAGGTCCGGAGTTCGCCTCTAAGGCGTACAAGGACGCAATGGGTTCACTGGGGGTGCGGGTGAAATTTTCGTCTCCATATCGGCCTGAGGGCAATTCGATTGTTGAACGAATGAACCGTGACTTAAAGCAATCCTTGACAGCTAGAGTCTTAGGTACTGGCAGGAACTGGCTGGCCCACTTGTATACCGTACAACGTGCACTTAATAATCTCCCTAGAAGACCTCTGGGTGGGCGGACCCCATACGAAATGCTCTTTGGCATAAGAATGTTTGTGCCCGACCTTGATGGTCTAGACATGGTGGCGCAATCCGCAATCTTTGATGTAGATAACCATTCTACTATGTTACAGGACTTACAAGAAGCCCGAGACAAACTTGCAATCGAACATTTACCTTCAGCCACAGACGTTGCGCTGCAGATTCCGGTTGCCGGCTGGCTTCCGAAGGTTGGAGATTTTGTCCGAGAGAAGGTGGAGAACAAAAAATAATTTGGCCCCTCTTATCGTGCACCAGTTCCAGTCCTTGGCTTGAAGGGAACTCGTACAGTCATCTTACCACCGCTTCCTGGTCGCAAGGACAACAGATACATCTCAGTGGAAAATGTCAAGCTACAACATCTGGCCGATCCTGAATAGTGTAACACCAGCGGTCTCTTGTCCAGTCATTTCCCGGACAAATGTTTGTGGCCCTCCAGCCCGAACGGTCACTGATGTTGCTATCGAGATGGTAGATTTGCCTGATTGCTTACTCGACGACCCAGACTCCCCCTGCAATGAGGAGACTGAGTATACCTACCCCGCCAATGAGTCGGTGGCTCACCTACCAACAACGCCACTGAGCCCAACACGTTATTCCTTTGACTCGGATTCCACCTTATCACTTGTCCCGTCCAAATTCAGTATTTTTGTATCCTGGTTCAGAGACAATTTTTTGATTCCCCCTGGACATACATCTGGTTGGTACTATTCCTGATTTTTCTGTTCATGTCCATTGGCTTTGTCACAGTGTTTTTTCTACTCATCAATGGTCACTATTTACCAGAACGCTCTGCAGTGAACTGTGTCGCTGGAACTTTGGCTCCACATTCTTCATCTCACATCATGAAGCGTGACCACACATTTGTGAACATTTCAGCTTTCCCAGTCGCTGACGGCATTGTGTGGGATGCAGTAAATTTCCAAATTCATGGACCAACCGAGATTATTAATGTACCAAATGTCCTCCGTGTTTCAATGGGTGATGTCGTTAAAAGTAATATTCATTCTGACGATTGGGATGTGCATGCAGTTGAATCATTATTTACTGATTTGAAATATTATGCTGCTTTTAATGCTGAAGATTTGTACATGAATTCTGCAAGTTATGCCGATTTATATTGTTACCAGCATTGGGGCAACCACTGTGTCCATAAACCAAGTGCACTGCAGGGTCCTTTTAACTACACCCAATGGGAGCATTGTCCAACCCCTTTGCCAGGTAGCTCCCAGACTCTTAGAAATAAGTTTACTTCTTTTACAGACTTTGATAGATCGAACCCTCGGTCCTATTATTTTAAATTAAACACTTCATCCACACAGAAAATCATGTTGACCCACACCAAATTGCTGTATTCGGGTTCCTTTTTGAACGCCTTAGCTGTGGGTGGTTATGAGTACTGGCAGGACACCATTGACTTAAAATCTATCTGGGGGACCAAATCATGGCAGGTGCAAGGCACAGAAGCCTTGCATCGTGCTTGCCTTATCCCGGCCCAATTTTTATTTTTAAATCGTACCATCTATCAAACAACGTGTTGGGGCTTGGCTACTTCCAAACAATTGAATGCACCTTCCATTCCTGTATTGTCTTCCACTCCTAACGAAAGCTTGCATTTCAATATGTCCTTACATCGGTGCAAGCTTTGTTTCAGAACAATTCGTTTAATGTCTCCACGTTTGTTCAGTCACCCTGGTTGGCTTGGCCGACGGCAGCAGATGCCTGCCAACTGTGTTTTCATGACTCAGCTCCTGGGTACAAACAGGATAGATAATATAATCCAATTGGAATGTGGACTGGCGCACTCCTGGTTATACTTGGTGATTAAAGATGTGTGGGTGCCTATTGGTGAACCCTCCTGAGTGTGAGGGTGAGTAAGGAAATTTTTGAAAATTATTTGAAGGAGTGCCCATTGGAGACGTTACTCTTACGAGGGAAAACGCTTATTCTTACAAACAGGATAGGCCAGACCCGAGGTTTTTTGACTCTCGTACTGTTACAACATATTCTGTTGGTAAATTATGTAAACAGTGGTTGCAGCACTCTTCTTTAGATTCTGTAAAACAGCATTTATCCCTGCTATCAGGCAACATTGATCCGTCCGATTTTGTTCTGGGGCCTCGTGGCCCTCGACCTAAGAGATTCATTTATGAAACTTACAATGAACTCTGGAAGCTTTCGCAAATTGAAGCTGCTTCTCGTCTACGGGAAATAGATCAAGCAAATTTAGAAAAGGTGCTTGCTGTTGTTGACAATAGTATTAATACCCTGTCTTCCCGCATTTACACATTAGAGAATATTGTGTCCTCTGTTGTTGATATTGTACAAGATGATGTTTCTGTGTTATATCATGGTCAGAATCAATTGCGTTCAGTAATGCAGTTTGCATGGACTTTGCAAACGCTTAAAATGGGTAAAGTTCCTTGGCACTTTTTGAACACCTCTGCCTTATTTCTGCCTTTTAATTTAACTGAAAAACAGCAGTTCATGTCCATGAAAGATGCATATCGAACAAATAGAGCCCTTACCATTCTCTGTGGCGGAATTGGATTCTGCCGTGTGGCTAGTGCACGGGGTTATCGCCTTGCCTTTTTCTTTATTTGAATTTGGTTCGTGCATGAAACATTATCCTGTGGGCCGTTTTCAACCCTTGGGCAGTGCCTTCCTGCATGAACTTTGGTCCCTGCCTTTCATGTATAAATGCCTGAGGGACAGAAAGGAAGTTTTTCTCACAGGGGAATCATGCGATTCTACTGTGGGTGATTCTCTTATTTGCAAAAACATTAAATCGCACGTAGCTTGTAACGTTTCGGCTCCGAATCTTGCTTGTGTTTTGAAGGGCATTCCTGCTCCTGCTATTTCTCCTACTTTCACTGTGCTTGCAAATGGTAGCTATCTCCTTCTGAATAATCAGGACTGCTGTGGCATGCTAGCCGGCATACCCTATATTGTAACAGTTTCACACACCGTTGTCTGCTGCAAAAATGTGCTTTTTCCTCCCCCGCACGACATCATAGATAGTTCCATTTGGCCTTCCATTCCGACTTTGAAGGCAGATTTCAATAAATTGAGCAGAATAAAGGCGCTATTATTGAACCAGGAGGTTATGCTCACATCCGCCCGGGAGACATTCATTCTCCAGGTGGCTAGTACCCACAGTGAAATACAGGCCCTTTTGAACACTAACCTCCCACAACATTTCGGTGAACTGATTCATCGTGTTTTTAATGCATCACGCACCGAAGGTCTGGTGCACTTTTTTAAAGTTGTGGGCTCTGGCCTTGTAACCTCCTTTCAAACTATCTTTGGTGTAATACCGGCTTTTATTCATTCCATTTTTTCCAGCGTCTTTGGCGGCTTTCCATTGATCCTCGCCTTAGCGGCTGGTATACTGCTTTTGGTCTGTTTACTACGCAATGGCTGCACCTCCTTGGGCCCTTCTCGACCCAGGTCGACTCCAGACGCTCCGTGAGCGCATCCTCGCTGGCTTCGGCATCCTGCCATTGGCGACACTCAGTGTGTCCTATAGACTTTCTTTTCGCTTTGCGTATTTCACTTGCGTGCAACCTGTGATGTCTTGCATCAGATGTCCTTTCTCGTGGTCCTTGGATTATTGCCTCTCCAATACGTCTTTGTCTCAACCAGATTTTGTCCTGCTGGTGGGTCCCTTAGAGGCCCATGAACGGGACTGTTCCGGTGCAGGCTACATGGCGCGTGCGGCTGCACTGGGGATTTTGGCTCAATGGGATATCTGGGCGGCTGCTCAGAATCTCCTACAACAAAGTTATATTGAGTATCACGCAAGTTGTCCCGCAATGCTGTTCGCTGCTCCCTCTTGCGAGGAACATGACTGCTGTTTTGATTTATTGGACTGGATGGCGTCGCTTTTTTCCGACGATTCCAACGATGTTCTCTTGGAAGGTGTGGCGTTTTTCTGCACTTACACTCTGTTGGATTAAGGGGGCCTTCCCTTTCCGCGAGCCGCCTCGCTGGATTTTTTTTTTACTTCTGCAATTTTTTTTTCCTCTCCCATTCATTGTCCTTCATGGGGACTATTCCAAAACAGACGTTTCTGTTCTGCTCCATTAATTTGAACTCTGTCTTCGTCCTATGTCTTCGCCAATGGCCTGACCAGGGGAGGGTGTCATGTGGTTTGTGGCCTCATGGTCTGCCTTGCTAAGTTGGCCTAGGCCTGACTGCCATGGTGCCTTTTTTGCGCACGTTACTTTGTGCCTTTGTTTTTCCAGCCTCTGCTTCTGTCCGGCTATTTTAGAACTGTCTGCATTTCTGCCTTTCACCTTTTCTCCTGTTCCCTTTGGGTTACCTCTGCACAACATGTACAAGGTCGAAAAACAACGTCCCTTGTTCTTGCTGATCTGGCCAGTCCCTCGCACTTAGACATAGCACTAAGTACAGCTGCACTGGAGAAATTTGTGTGCTTTTAATATTGTGATTTCACGGTTAGAGGCACTTGGAGAAAAACCTTTCCAGAGAGAAGAGCTGTGCTTGTCTGATGATGTAAACCTTGCATCTAGATATTGAGGTATGGGGGTTCGCCTGACAATGCCCAGAGGTCTTCTGTTTTTATAATAAACTAGCTACTAGCACGGGAAGGGTGGTATGGTCATTTAGCCCTATATCCACTGCTTTATGAAATGCTTTCCCCGTTTGTATTCTATGGAATTGTAACTATGCTGATTATATTATCCTTATGCATTATGCTGATAGTACTGGCACGTGTACTGTATCTTAGAGCACGGTAGTTGAAATAAATATTTTAAACTATACAGTGTCTCTTATTACGCACGTTGTGGACAGGTATGAGTGAGTTATGAAAGGGTGTTTTTTCTCCCGCAAATCCTGAGAGAGAGATACCGTGTTCTGGGTTGTCTAATCATTGGTAGCATTGCTGCTCATGAGACGCTAAAGCTAGTCGGATTGGGATTGTGGGTACTAAGGGGTATGGTTGGCTCACCACTATACTCCGAGGTCCTATTATCCTGTGCATAGCTCTGTTTATGTGCAGAATCCCTACAACACTTGTATATATTCATGATTTCTGCAAGATGGTAGAACTTTACCATTCCTTTACTTTCGTAGTATTGCTAATCATATATTTCTGCTACTGTCTAATGGTTGTTGCAGCTCATCTATTATACACTGGAATAACAACTGTTCAATAAATACTTATTTAAACTCCCAGCCTGTTTATTCTGTGTATCTCTCTGAGACAAACTAAGTGAGCATGAGTGACTGAGCGAAAGGTAGTATATTGTTTCCATGAACCTGGGGGATCAGGGTTATCATGTTCTGAGGTTGCCAAGAACTATTCTCTCCCCGATAAGAGGAGACTCTAGTGGCACTGTGAGCTAGCTAATACAGACAGGCTAACGTATCTGGTGGGGGTGCACGGAATCCGTCCGCCACCAATCCCACAGTTTATGTTATCCGAACGCGCAGATCCAGTATAGGTAATATAGGAACTACACGACATGGCACCACCAACATTGGTAGGGTACTTATTTAACAGTAGAATCTGAGTAGTTCAGTCGTGCTATTCTCAGAGACCCCTACTCACAAAACACCAGAGACATCTGGAGTGGGTGGGCACAAACTCCCCCACAGCTGAGTAGGCTAGAAAATCCTATTGATTGGCTGTTGGTTAATCAAGCTTGAAGGACACATTGTTCCTAAATTGTGCAAAAACCCCTTATCTTAGTTCCCTTGAAAAACTTCTTCTTTACAAAATGACTGAGGAAAGAAATAACGAAGAATTAGACCCAATGCAACAAAATCTGCCCCTCACAGACGAGGACGATGCAGACGCAACACAAATTGCACCAACCTTTAGAAATACAGTCACCCTGAAACTACTTGCGCATGGTTTATCAGCTAGGGGTGGCATAGTGGTTTTCGTGATTGAGGCACACGAATCAAACAAAACAGAGGTATTTTATTCGTGGGTTACATTCCCAGCAGCAAATGCAAGAACAAAAACATTTCACTCCTACACGGAAGGAGATGCACCAGCGGAATATTATCCGTTCGAGGATATAGAGGTTCCGCTCACATACCATGAACACTTATACTGGTTTAAAGACACCCTACCCCACATAAGAAGAAGAGTAAGACTCGGCCCGCTCGGAAGAGAAGGGGCAACATGGCCGATATTAGCGGCCTACACACCACATCCTGACATTGACACAATGCCACCAGGAGACTTACTCATACAACATAAAGATTTAATTAAAATCTATAGGAAATTGACGCAATTCGTCATGAGGACACTTACAGTCCAACCAGCAATAGTTGCAACAAATGGAACTCAAATTCAGGGTACAGCAACTAAAATTACACCACAAACATTACACGCGGTAATGGGTAAAATGCCCACAAAACGTGAACAAATACCATTCTGGGTAGCTCAGAAAATAACGCAGATAGAGGCAGTATTCCCGAATACTACCCCATATGAAAAATACAGAATGCTAACAATCTGCTTGCCCATGGGGATAACACCACAATTAGAGGATTGTACCACTTGGGGTACAGTCTTTGCTGCCATTTATACCAGAACACATGGTATCCCGTCATTAGCAGTAGTACCTGATGTATTGAGACAGATACAAAATGAGTACGGAGCAGAACCTGCCCTAAACTTAGGGATGAAGTTGCTAGGTAACTATGCCCAGGAATCAGCCATAATACCAGCTAACATTAAGGGTGAAGCAGCTTCAGTGGCCATCCGCCAACGCCTGAGGTAGTTTGATCCTTTAGAACAGGAACACCAACTACCCAAAATAATTGAAACTGCGTATGCAGAATTAGGCAGAGATAGTTTGGGTGGGAAAGCATTAAAACCACAATTGATGGGCAGTCCTGAAAAGGACACTTCCAAGCAGACACCTGCTTCAACCAAGAAGAAGTGGGACAATAAAAAACAAAACTTTAAAGGAAATAGATCTCAATCCCAAGGTAGATCTCCTCCACAGGAGCCCTCCGAAAAGAGGTACAACCTTAGGAATAGGGATAATATTAGGAAACCTGACAGGTATCAGGATACTGATACACGTTCCTCTTGTTCCTTTCAGGGTTCATCAAAAAACTCCGAGAGGGAAGGACGGTCAGACAGACAAGAAGAGCGTACAAAGTCCAGAGACAAGCAGCACGCTCAAGAGTAAACTTCTAAAAAAGAAGAAAAACCAAAGCAAAATCTACAGTTTAAAAAAAAGAAAGTTGCAGGTCTAAAGATCAGACATGCCCAGAATTCTGAGGACTCGACTACTGAACGGGGAATGGGCTCTGACGATGCTGGACAGTGCGGCAGAAATAACAATAGGTTGCCAGAACCTGAAGGAATTTCTGGTGACAGCAGACTTGAATGATTATATCACGTTAGAAACACCCGATACTAGGGTAAGCGTCCCACATAAAGTATATGAAATAACGCTCCAAATGGAGGGGGACAAATGTAGAACAGTAAGAGGTCTCTTTTGGGAGAACCTGACGTTTGACTATGATATTTTATTAGCTGAACAAGATTGGCCGCCAGCATTGATCATGGATTGCCCTAAAGGAGAAACGGTAATTCTTCCGGCCTTCTCAGACCATATTCCCAGGCACTTGCAACACACATATGCGCAGGAGTGTGCGGTAGCCCAGGCTCCGGCATTATACAAAAACCATGTTGGATGGGATGAGGATTCAACCCACCACATAATTCCTTTAAAAAATACTCCAACTTCACAAAGGCAGTATCCAATAAAGCAAGAAGCTAAAAAACGGGTCAGGGAGATCTTAGATCAACGTGAATACCAAGGGGTGATTGAAACTTGCACCTCACCAATGAACAATCCATTGTTTCCAGTCATGAAACCTGACAACACATATCCTCTAGTTTTAGATTATAGACATTCAAACACTTGCACTAAGACATTTGCAGTCCAAAATGCACACAGTGCCGCATTAATGAATAACATTGTGCGGAAAAAATATAAAACAACACTTGATATCTCAAATGGATTTTTCTGCCACAATATAGCACCTGAAAGCAGGTATCTGACAGCCTTCTCAGCGCTAGGGACCCAGCTTCAATTTTGTCGACTCCCCCAGGGGTATAAGAACAGCCCGGGGTTGTTTTCGGCCAGAGTAACTGAGTTACTTTAAAATTTGGATAAAGAGGCATTGTCCTATGTGGATGATATTTATCTAACGGATGATGACCTAGAGGAGCACTTGAACAGAGTGAATACCATAATTTCGGGATTTGCATCTGAGGGCTACAAATTCAACTTTAAAAAATCAAAAATTGCCCATCTCAGTGTCCTGTTTTTAGGATATGAGCTTTCAAGTGAAGGAAAAAGCCTGGCAGCCAATTTTTTTTTAAAATGCGCGCTGCTCCAACCTCCAAAATCATTAAAAAATTGACAATCAACGCTGGGATTCCTAAATTTTGGTCGAACATACATTTTAGATTACGCAGAAAGAGTAAAACCTTTCTACGATTTAATAAAACCTGATTTTTCAGTAAAACAATGGACACAGGAACATACAGATACACTTCGTTCCTTACAAGCTAACATGATAGCGTCCAAACACTTACAGGCACGCGTAAACGTACGCAACCTGGTGATCCGTATAGTTGCGGGTCAATCTGGGTATACCTTACTAACATATGATGAAGGTGAAACAGTACCAACTGCATACAAATCACATTTGTACACAAATGCTGAAATGCGCTTCGCATCTACAGAACAAATTCTAACAGCAGTACACTGGCTCAGGGGAAACGAATAATAGTAGTAACTCCGGTTCCAGCCTAAGAGTCTGCGACAAAGGCAAGCGTTCCTAATGCTAAAGCTTTACATCCGAGATGGATACAATGGGCTAATTCTCTCACTGCAACAGAAGTAGAATACAGGTACGACCCAAGTTTAAAAACACAAGCATTCCTGCAATACGAACAAGAATATCCTCTACCAAACGAAATAATGCCTCTAGATCAGTATGAATATATCACTTACACTGACGGATCTGCTCAACCGGCCAAAGGGAGTAAGCAACAATATAGCGCAGCATGTGCAATCATTAAAGGTCGCATGCGGGATGGAAAGTTCCATCCAAGTTGCACAAAAACGCAATCTCTAGGAGACTGCACTGCACAGTTGGCAGAGTTAAAAGCGCTGATACTGGCACTGGGAAATACGGATCGAGAATTCCCCACACTAATTGTGTGCTATTCCTTTTACTGTGGACAGTCTTACAATGAATATTTGCAGTACTGGGTTCAAAACGGGTTCAAAGATGCTAAAGGTGGCACAATTAAGCATAAAATGCTATGGGAACAGGTAGTGGAGTTGAAAACCGAACTACCGAGGGCTCACGTGATACATACACTGAGTCATCAGCGTGATGGCGTTCACATTGAAGGGAATTCATTGGCTGATGAAGCCGCAAGGGGGCTGTACGCACGGCTTCCGTAGCTGCAATCACTCGTTCTAAAATGAGAATAGACGGTGAGATTATGGTAGCTATTAATGCAACCCACAAAAACAACAGAGCAGTACCAAAAGGTTTCCACTCAAGTACTCCTACAAGTTAGATGCCAATAACATTCCATTTGCTCAGATTCCTGGAGTGGGGGATAGAGTAATTCCAAACATGGATCGTAGGTTAGGTTTAATTCTAGCAGCACACGAAGGGATGGGTTCTGTACATGCAGGTTCTGGGGCAACAGTTTCTTTTCTGAAACAAAGCAATTGGTGGCCAGGATTAACAAAGCAGACCAAAGACTTCGTCTTAAACTGCGATATCTGTCAACAGATAAATGAAGCCACCGTAGCTCGCCCAGCACAGGTCCCATTATTAGACCACATCAGACTGACCATTCGCGTGCACTTACCTGGACCACTGCGGCCCCTTAAAATGTGAAGGGGCTTACAAGTATATCATGGTTGCAGTGGATTCCTGCTCGAGATTCCTATGGGTGGGGCCCCAGCGCTCGGCTGACGCTCGAACTGTTATAAATGATTTGCGAGTCTTTATAGGGACATACGCAATTGGCACATTACATTCTGACCAGGGCCCTGCGTTTAGCTCTCGGGTTTACAAGGAGGCCATGCGAGGATTGGGTGTAGCATTGTGGTACTCATCTCCGTAATATCCCAAGGGAAATTAGGTAGTGGAGAGAAAAACCGAGACTTAAAGCAATCTTTAACAGCTAGAGTATTAGGCACGGGTGAAAGTTGGGTAAAACATCTGTATGAAGTGCAGCATGCTCTTAACAACATGCCAAGAAGTTCTTTAAGGGGGGGGTCACTCTATATGAGGTCCTATTTGGGACAAGAATGTGGGTACCAGATCTTGATTGTGAAGGCACAGTGGCGGATGAAAAGCCGTTTGACATCCATGATCGTTTGGCTGTTTTACAGGATCTAAATGAATCCAGGACACAACAAAGTAATGTCCATCTGACGCAGACCGCCACTGGGGAAGTCAAATCAGTCGCAGCAAGACCTGTCTGGATCCTAAAAGTCGGGGATCTGGTCAGAGAGAAAATAGCAGACAAAAAAGAATTTGGCCAAAACCTGTACCGGTCCTAGCAGTCAAAGGAACAAGAACTGTACTTCTGCTGCCTCTTGCCGGAAAAAAGGAGAAAAGATTTGTCTCAATTGACCTAATCAAACCACACTATGTGGCCGATTCTAAGCAGTAGGCCACGTGGACTCCAAAGTAGCAGACGCCCTCCTCTCGCTACAATCCAAGAAGTTCAAACGGGAAGACTCATCACGTTCGAAGAGCCTCCAACACGGAATGAAGGACTAAGCAACAATGCTATGGAACTCGTTCCTCTTGAATCTGAAGCTCAACTTCAAAATCAAACTCAAAATCAAAGACAAATTGCGATTAGACCAAATTCAGATGTCTACGTCAACATGCCTCGACAAGAGCAAAATATGATTTCTACAAATCCTGATGCAATTCTAACAATTGTTCAAACTGCTTCTGTCTACTTCATAAACTTTGATACGTTTTCTTTGGATCCAAGCGAACCGGAAACAATGCCAGCCAAAAAATCACGCAAACAGCAAATAAAAAACTTTCTGAACTTTCTTAAAAAGACTTACCTTGTGTCACCCTGGGTAGAACTATGGATAATCACCGGTATACTTTTCATTCTTTTCTGGGTAGGCTTGGTAATAGTTTTTAGTATGCTTATTAATGGGAAATACATTTGACAAAGCTCTGCAGCCCAAAAGGTGAACTTACTTTTAAAACCACATCAATCATCTCATCGAGAACAAAGAGACTTGTCATCAGTGAACATTACAGCAGTTCCTATACCTGATGGTATAGTGTGGGACAAGGTTGATTTCGATATATTTGGTCCGACTGAAATTTTAAGAATTCCTCATTTATTTAAAATATCATTAAGTGATATCATTACCTCCAGTACATTTTCTGATGATTGGGATTTTGAAACGGTTAATAACATGTTATCTGATTTGGAAAAATCTGCTGCGTTTTCTAATAGTGAAACATTGGAAAGCACATCAGATTTCGAGAATATGTAAAGTTATCAACATTATGGTCATCATATTTTGCATAAATTAGCAAATCCTAGAAATGTGTTCACATGCCACCAGTGGGAACATTGTCCAACACCACCGAAAGGTAGTTCAAAAATATTTACACAGAAGTTTCCATATTTTTCAGGGTTTAATATGTCTGACCCAGCCTCGTACTATTATAAGGTTGCACCAACATCAGCACAGAAAAATATGTTAACAAACACCAAACAGATTTACTCTGCTGCTTTTGTTGCCCAGTTGTCCGAAAAAGGTTTTGACTTATGGAAAGACACCATAGACTTAAAATCAGTCTGGGGTACTAGAGAATGGCAGGTAAAGGGAACAGAAGCTTTGTTTAGAGCTTGCCTCATCCCTCAACAAATCATGTTTTTGAACGAGACAGTGCAACAGACGTCTTGCCTTGGACTAGCTAAGAACAAGGACTTGAACACACCTCAGGTGCCAACTCCAACTCTCACCGAGGACAATATAACATCACAAAAA